>CM074721.1:407330398-408545398 GCA_037306005.1 Rhinophrynus dorsalis
TTGGGATCGATCGTTTAATTAAATCAATGGGAATTCATTCCCTACGGGGCACCTGTTTTCCCCCAGAATTTATTTAGGTCTAAAAGTAACATCATTATTCTTAACTAACTCTCTGGCACACAAAGGGTTAAAGCACAAATGATTCATTGCTTTTGTCTTGACCATCGAAGGAGCATTGCACAAGTCTTTGGAATTCAAGAGAGTTAACAGAAGTTTATTGTACCACCTCAACCAAAATATTAATGTAACCTTTTCAAAAATGTTTTGTAATAATTGCACATTAAACCCTGTATGCCAAAGTGAATCCAACTTTTTGCTCTGCTAAGTGCTGGACAAACCTCTGGTGCTCAAGGGGTTAAGAATGTAAAAACCCCATGAAATGGCTAGAGAAACGTAAGGAAAGTAGAAGACTTAAAGCTGTGCCCATTATTTGGATAAATCAGACAGGCTCTTTCCTAATGAATGTAGGTGGATGTGTATCTGTGAGGTTCTGTCAAGTAGGATGTTGCCATGGAAATCTCTTTTAGCGTTGTCATTTCCAAGCAGCCTTCGTCACCACATTACCCGCCCAGACTATTTTTAAAGTGTGGCACTTTTTACAACTGTTGTTCCATGGTGCTTCCAATCTGAGGATTTCTTCATAATTATTCCTGCAGGTATTCCAAAATTTCCTCACTATCTGACAACTACAGGCTATTCAAAACGTGGTCAGATGTAAAGCATTTCACTGTACTTCAAGGAATTCCTATGGAAAACTGCTAGACCATTGGTAGGCACCCTTTTGCTTTCCAGCTGTTGGGGACTATAACTCCCATAATTCCAAACAAACCAATGGCTAGTTGAGAGTGGTGAGAATTGTCCCCCGCAACAGCTAGAGATGCAAAGGTTTCCTACCTTTGTGCTAGACCAGTGCAAAGCAGTAATATTCACCTCAAGGGTGATGTTGCCATCAAGTCCTCCAAGATCCACACATTATTATTAAAGATTCTAAACAGGGGTTGAAAAAGATTAACCCCTTGGATGAAAGAGGTCGGCCAGGTATTGCAGAACCTCTCTTGCACCCAAGAGGTGAAGCTGGAACAGTATGATAGGTAAAATATGCATGGTTTGGCCTATTTGGGTTGAAAATGGTGAGACTGATATACTACAAAGAACTATAGCGATGCTGGACAAATCAAGTGCACCACACAGGACAATTACAAATGTCCATACTTCCCATTAATTTCAATGGGCCTTTAACTCATTAATGCTAATGAGGTTTCCAACACATTGCTTCACTATGCACTGGAGACCTCTCTAGCATTCAAGCAGTTAAAAGTCCAATTTGTAACTAATAAGCCTTTTTATTTGTCCCATGGGGTGCAGGAGGTTTGCCCCAGAATTAAACCATTTCTGCTCAGTACATCAGACTCGTTGTGTATGTGATCTGGTAGAAGGAAAAGAGGATTTTAGTCTTACCTGTTAAATCCTTTTCTCTTAGTCCATACAGGTTACTGGTAACTCTGGGAGGCGATCCGCCCCTTTAAGTACGCAGGAATATTTCTCTAAATGTATGCAGGGGGTGGAGCCTCCCCTCCCTCCTCAGCTGCATCCTAGCCAGCTAGCTCCAGAATTATTTGAGACACTAATAACTGACCAGAAATAGGAGAGAAGAAGACTCATGTGAGCATGCCCCAAAGGACTGTCACAGTCTGCCACAGGAGAGCCAAGCATGGTCTCTTGACAGGGTGGGAGACCAGTAACTTGTATGGATTAAGAGAAAAGGATTTAACAGGTAAGACTAAAATCCTCTTTTCTCTGTCGTCCAATACAGGTTACTGGTAACTCTGGGATGTCCAACCATTGAGTTTCCCAGAGGCAGGAAGAAGGCAAGGACCAGGCGCAAGGCCCCCAAAGTCACAAGGACCTCTATGAACCAACCGGTCAGAGATCTCAACAAAACTGAAGTATCAACAAACACCAATCAGGGGTAAAAACACCCTAGGAACTTTAACACAGCACACTGAACTAGAGCCAACAGGGCTCAACAATAAGGAAGCACCTAAGAACCTGAGAAGATGAAGATCCTAGACAGGCAAGACTGCCTCCAAGACCTTCCTCCCGAAGCTGGCATCAGCCGAAGCCAGCACATCCACACGGTAGTGCTTCGAAACGGTGTGCATAGAGGACCAAGTGGCCTCCCTGCACAGCTGATCAGCAGATGCAGAAAGAGGGCACCACAATCTCCTGATTGATGTGAAACTCGGAGACTACTTTAGGTAAGAACTCCTAAGAGGTTCGAAGCACCGCTTTATCCTTATGAAACACCAGATAAGGTGGTTTACAGGAAAGAGCTTGCAACTCCGCCACTCGGCGAACTGAAACGATTGCCAGAAAGAAGGCCATTTTCCACGTCAAGAGACGTAAAGGAATAGTAGCCAAAGACTCAAAGGGAGAACGTTGGAGAACTCCCAAAACCAAATTAAGGTCCCACTGAGGAGCCGGACTCTGAAAGGCAGGACGCACATGAGCAACGCCCTGGAAGAAAACTTTGACGTCAGGCAGGACAGCAATGCGCTCCTGGAAAAAGACAGAGTGCCGAAGTCTGAACCTTAAGAGAACTCAAACTGAGTCCTTTATCCACACCGTCCTGCAAAAAGGACAGGACAGTGGGAAGATGAAATTCATGAGACAGATCCCTGTTAGCACACCAAGACACAAATGTCGACCAGACACGGTGATAGATCTTGGAAGAAACAGGCTTACGGGCACTAAGCATAGTAGACACCACAGCAGAAGAAAACCCTTTCTTCCTTAAAATCGAGGATTCAACCTCCAGGTCGTCAAATTGAGTCGATGAACATCTTCCTTCCACAGGTAACCCTGCAGAAGAAGATCTGGATGAGAGGGGAGCGGAAAGGGCTCCGCCACTGATAGGGCCAGAAGCTCCAGATACCAGGACTGACGAGGCCAATTCGGAGCGATCAGGATTACTGGACAACGTTCCATTTTCAATTTCTGCATCACCCTTATCAACATTGGAAGACGAGGGAAAATGTAGGCCGGGAAGAACGTCCAGGGAATGGACATTGCGTCGGCAGCCAGTGCTAGAGAGTCTCTCCACTGGAAGCAGAACGTCGGAACCTTCCTGTTGTGCCTTGTTGCCATCAAATCCACTAGGGGTACCCCCCATTTCTGAGTTAGGAGTTGAAACACCTCTGGATGTAGTTCCCACTCTCCGCTGTTGACTGCATGACAACTGAGGAAGTCTGCCATGACATTGTCTACGCCTGAAATGTGCACTGTGGAAATGACAGGAACATGAACCTCTGCCCAGGACAGAATGGCCTTGACCTCTAACCAAGCAGCGAGACTTCTTGTCCTGCCCTATCTGTTGATGTAAGCCACCGCAGTGGCGTTGACAGACTCCACTCAGACTGGACAGTCCTCCAGTTGATACCCCCAATGGCGTAGAGCATGAAATATTGCTCGAAGTTCCAGAACATTGATGGGAAGAAAAGACTCCTCCATGGACCACTTCCCCTGAGCACTGAAGTGACCCAGAACAGCTCCCCAGCCCAAGAGGCTGGCATCCGTCGTGACCTTGGTCCAGTAGGGAATCAGGAAGGATCTCCCCTTCAGGAGATTGTAAAGGTCCAACCACCACTCCAAGCTCAACTCGACATGAGGAGGAAGAGAGATCGATAGCTTCTGATGATCTGGTCAGTCCCTGCATGTCTGTATCACAAATCTTTTAAGTTCCCTGGTGTGTACCATGGCAAATGGAACTGCCTCTATCGTGGAGATGAACTTCCCCACCAGAGAAGACAACTCAGAACTGGGATCCGATCGCGGGATAGGATCATTGAGACTCTGAGCAATTTGATGGGCTTCCTCCTCCGGTAAAAAGAACATGCACTTCTGAGTATCGAACAGAAGACCCAGGAAAACCAGTCGCTGGGACGGGACCAGGTCCGACATGTCCAGGTTCACAATCCAACCGTGATGGGTAAGGATTTGAATGCAGGTCTGGACCTGCTGATGAAGAAGGTCCGCAGACGCAGCTTTCAAAAGCAAGTTGTCCATGTATGGAGTCACTCTGATGCCGTCCCGATGGAGGACGGATATCAAGGCCCCAGAACCCGTTGGAAAACCTGGGGAGTTGTTATCAGACCAAATGGAAGAGCTTAAAACGACCTCTGGCGCAGGCAAACCTCAGATACTGCCTGCTATCTAGATGGATTGGGATGTGTAAATACACATCCTGAAGGTCCAGAGAAGCAAGGAACTCCCTGGAGACATGGCAGTGATCACTGTGCACAGAGACTCCTGACTTCCTTCAAAGGAATTGAGATCTTTCAGATCCAAAATAGGGAGGCCTCCGCCGTCCTCCTTGGTCACCACAAAAAGGTTTGAATAGAATCCTGAACCCCTGTCTGAAAGAGGTACTGGCTCCAGGGCATCCTTGTCCAGAATAGCCTGAATAGCCTCTTCGAACAGACGGCTTCTCTCGACTTCCTGAGGAGAACGAGAAAGATGAAAGCGAAAAAGGTGGGAGGGAATAGAAAGGGATCTTGTATCCCTCTGACACCACCTGTAAAACCCATGTGTCCACCACCAAATCCTCCCACACCCCACGGAAGAGGTGGAGACGACCACCCACAGCGGGATGTGGACCCGGGTTCGGTGAGTCATGCCGAAGCAGTCTTGGAAGTCTTGGGCTTGGATGCGGTCTTGGGCTTCCATTGCTGCTTGGGCTTGGAGGAGGGACACGGAGCTGATGGAACTGCCTGGTTCGTCGTACTTGTTTCAGTTTGAAAGGAACTAAAGGACTGGTTACGCTTAGCCGGCAACTTTTTTTTAAGAGTACTCTTACCCCCTGTGGTCTCACTAATTAGTTCCTTAAGTTCAGATCCAAACAAGGAAGTACCCTGAAAAGGCAAAGAAAGCAAAATTTTCTTGGAAGCTGTGTCAGCAGACCAAATCTTAAGCCAAAGCGCACTCCTAGCCATCACAGAAGTAGTGGAGGCCCTTGCCATCATGCGGACGGCATCAAAGGCAGCAGCAGAAACAGTGTTGCGCTTCAGAGATATTAGCAAGGAGACACAATTTCTCCAAAGTAGGCGCATCCTGATGGACCGCCATAGTGAGTTGTTCAGTCCAGACCGCAATGGCCTGGTTAACCCATGCAACAGCAAAGGCTGGACGCATTGCAGTGCCAATAGAAGCGAAAATGGACTTGAGGGAAACGTCAAGTTTCTTATCAGTCCAATTTTGCAGCGCAGAAGCATCAGACACAGGTAATGCAGTAGATTTAGACAGTCTAGATATGGGTGCGTCCACCTGAGGGGGATGAACCCATTTAGCCATTTCTGTTTCAGAAAAGGGATAAAGTTTAGCAAACTTTCTAGACACTGAAGAGGACTTGTCTGGATTTTTCCATGCGTCAGAAACCAAAACGGTCAAGAGTTGGGTTAGGAGGAAAATAAGTAAGGGGCTTTGCAGGCACCTGAAAAACATCAGAGGGAACCTCCTGAACCAAGGGAATGTTGAGTGTGGCCAATACAGCTCTGATCAGGCCCTTAGCAGAGGGTTCAGGATCACATTCAAAAGGGTCCCCAACAGACCTAGAAGACTCTATAACTGTACCATCCTCAACATCTGAATCTTGCAACAATGCTTCCTCAGAAGAATCTGACACATCATGCGCCTCCTGCGGTTTGGGCAGGGAGGTTCTGATTGTAGAGGGGGTCAGCCATAATTGAAGAGCCCCCTGTACCTGGGATGGAAAGAGTTGTAGAGTGGACCTAAGGTCCCTAGTCGCAGCCTTAAACTCTTGTACCCAAACTGGCTCAATAGCATGGCTGGAAGGCCCTGGGTTACTGTCAGGACCTTCAGAGCATGCTGGGCATAAGTGACCAGAGAATTCTCTAGGTAGCCCTGAGTGACAGGAAGAGCATTGGGGGATACTGATACCCCAGCCTCCTTAGTCTTAGGTCTAGCCCCTAGCTCCAGTGGTATAGACATACTACCAGTTTCAAAATAACCAACTGTACAATAAATCACCCAATTGTAGTGTGATAGATTAATATTTCACCACAGAAACACTAAATATAGACTTATCTGGCAGGCGAAGGGTTAATCTGCGGAGGAGAGAAGGAGAGTCCAAGCCCTGCATAGGATACTCGCTGAGAAAAGCTCACAAAATGGCTGCCGCGACAGGAGCCAATCAGAAAAGAGGCGCGAAACGAGCACTCATGGGAAATGTAGTTTTTCCCAAAAAGTACCCCAAAGCAGTGCCCGCAGCCCCCAAAGCCCCCCAACACACTTGAACTATAAACCGGATGATAGAGCAAGGGTAGACAATTAAAATGAGCCCACTCTGAAGTTTCTGTGTGAAGCGGTTCCAGAGATACGTCACAAACAGTGTAGACCCATAGAGAGTAAATGGAGCAATGTTGTCTATGCTGTAAAGCGCGCCTTAAAGGCATGGTACATAAATTTAATAAAAGTTAAATCAGAAAGTTAAAACATGAAAAACATACAGTGAACATGTGTGCATAATAAGAAAACACTAACCCAGTAAGGAAAGTGTCAGAAAACCCCATTAAACGTGTCAAACCAGCAGACAAAGGGTTAAGGTACCACATAAACCTGCTCCAAATACCCAACAGACATACACATATATAGCCAATGAGTGCAGGAGTGCGCAATGAGAACTCCCAAATACAAGCCCAGCGAAGGGGCACTGTGGGACAAGTGGACCTGCAGCACTGAAAGGGTAGCTCACCTCTCCTGCAGATCTTCTGTCTTCAGGTTACCATGTAGTGAGAATTACCTCAGTGGGTAATCCATGGGGAAGCACTTGTATCCAAGATTTTCCCCCTTCAGGGCTTAAGGTCCACCAAAAAGCACCTGGACACTGTGTTAGCCGCTTTGAAAGGGCATTTGTCAGTCATGGTAACCCCCCTAATGGTGGTATTCCATATCCGACAGAAAAATAAAAGAGAAACTAAAAACTAACGAGAGATGTTCTCCACCTGGTGCGTTCACACTCACACCCAGGAACAAATCATTCTGGAGCTAGCTAGCTAGCATGCAGCTGAGGATGGAGGGGAGGCTCCACCCCCTGCATACATTTAGAGAAATGTTCCTGCCTACTTAAAGGGGCGGATCGCCTACCAGAGTTACCAGTAACCTGTATTGGACGACAGAGAAATAATCTTATCCTTCCACTGTATCACAACAAAACAGGGCCCACAAATGATGCCTAAGGGGGCTGTCTGTTGCCCACCACTGTGCTAGAGGCTAGACTGTACCCATTACTACTTACCGACACAAAAGGGAGGGGCATTTACGAATAGGCCACTTGTGATGACTGGGACAGTAAGAAATATCATGGTTGTAAACTAGCTTCATTGTAAAAAAACAGCTGTGAACTTAAATGGGGAAAGCTGACAAACAGAATTAGCCCATTGTATAAAACCCCCTATTGATTACAAGGGGGCTTTTCACCCTTTAAATGCTAGGTCTTAAATGTATTGGAAAGCAATGCATTCAAGACCTTTCAAACAATCAAGGGGTTAAAGGGATAGTAACACTTTATACATAAAATATACATATTATAGCGCTTACCCCGAGTAAAACCAGAGTAATCCCAGTGCTGAGGGGCATTTTATTCCAAAGTTATTGCATATACTGTCCTATGGATATTTATGATCAACTTACCAGAGGTGTCCATAGGACGGTGTAGCAGAAGTGCCACTGTACAATTTAAGACCATTGAGCTACTGTATCTAAAAAAAATTCAGTTTGATCTGAAATAACCATGGAATAAAACACCTCCCAGCAGTGGGAGTACTCTGGTTTACTTAGGAGGATAAACCCTACAACACATGGGCCTAGATGCACTAACGGTCGATGCAGTGTCAGTATTATATTGGCCATGTGTTCTAATCACTCCGACAATTCGATCTGCACATACATCGACATATTCACCAAAATTGTCAGATGAAAGGGAAGGGTTGAAGAAGGTCCCTATTAGCATACTTGATTTTCGAAGTCCTGTCAATGTGGAAGGGATCTCCTCCTTCGGAACAGCATTGTCTGTGCTTCCCTACCTAGCCAGTAGGGGAATAAAAAGAAGGCTTTCAGCACCAAGGGCAGCATTGAATGCCACAGGGATATGCATTGCTCACCCCTGTAACATTCAAAGGGTAAAAATAAACAGAACTAGTACACCAAGCACTACACAATGTTCCCCCCCCTTAGACATATCCGCCCTACCTTAGTATGTCGACATATATTGCATATATTCGACATACTAACTCCATTCGACTCACCTCTTCATTGGACAGGAACTGCAATATATTTGACAGAACCTGTCCTTTATTCAACACTTAACCCTTTGTGTACCAGAGAGGTAGGAAGGCATTGCTCAGCAATGTGTTTGCTACCCATCTGGTACTCAAAGGGTTAATAGGCAATGTATGCGGCTGCATACCTTCCCTGTATGTGTGTAAAACTGGGTGACTGATTCAATGAAGACAGTGCATCGCTGCGCTTTCTAAGAAAGACCCGGTGACAGGGTTAATTCATTCAAGGCAACTCTTAACACAGCACTGGCTTATACAGCCGTCGGCAGTATCAAGAAGGCAGAAAATGCCTCTGGGGTCGCCCCATGGATCATCTTTCCTTTTGGATAGATGATCCATGATATGGGGGCTATCAGGAGGTGACCTGGTGCCCCCCTGGAGGTCTGAAAGTATTATTTCATTATAAAAAGCACATACACCCTATGTGAAACATAGGTTATATGCTCTTTATTTAAAAACGGGCAATTGTTGCCCCCATGCTAGGGGGTGTCATGATGGGTCATGATATCACCCTTGAGGTCTGATCTTTTGGTTAATCACATTAAACATATTATATTAACCGTCTGAGCTCCAGAAGGGTACGGAATGCACTGCAAAGCAATGCATTCCGTACCCTCTGATACTCAAAGGGTTAAACATATAATTAAATGTGTTACACATATACAAGGTATGCAGCTGCATACCTTGCTTATTAACCCTTTGAGTTGCAACAAAGAAACAGAACTTCAGCAGCTCTTACTTCTAATACCACAGGACTTTAAATGGACTTTCATCTCTGTAGACACTGTTACCCACAGATAAAACACAATAGCATGTCACTCCGGAACAATAAAACTTGCAGTAAAAAGCAGAGCGGTATGGGACCTTTTCCACTGCTCCCCAATAAAGCTCAAACATCAGAAATAAAATCGCTCAGAAAGCTAACTGCAAGTTGAAGTAAAATAGGATTTTAGTCTTACCTGTTAAATCCTTTTCACTTAGTCTATACAGGTCACTGGTACTCTGGGAGGCGATCCGTCCCTTTAATAGGCAGGAACAATTATTCAAATGTGTGCAGGGGGCGGAGCCTCCCCTCCTACTTAAGCTGCCTCAGGCCAGAGCCACTAGATTGATTTGAGACACTAAAACTGACCGTAGGTAAGCAAGAAGGAAGACTCCTGTGAGCATGCCCCGAAGGTCTCCCACTGAATGCCACAGGAGAGCCGAGCATGGTCCCTTGACAGGGTGGGAGACCAGTGACCTGTATGGACTAAGTGAAAAGGATTTAACAGGTAAGACTAAAATCCTATTTTCACTGTCGTCCAATACAGGTCACTGGTACAATGGGATGTACAAACATTGAGCTAACCCAGAGGCGGGAAGTAAGGCAAGGACCAGGCGTAAGGCCCAAGTCACTAGAACTGCTATGAACCAGTTAATCACATAGCCCAAAATGTAAGTGTCAACGGACACCAACCAGGGGAAAACAACCCCTGAACTAACACAGCACACTGAACCAGAGCCAACCGCGCTCAACAGTAAAGAAGCACTAAGAACCACAGAGTAGAAGTCCTAAACAGGCAAAACTGCCTCCAGGACCTTCCTCCCAAAACTGGCATCAGCAGAGGCCAGTACATCAACTCGATAGTGCTTTGAAAAAGTGTGCACAGAGGACCAAGTGGCCGCTCTGCACAGTTGATCAGCAGATGCCTGATTCTTGTAGGCCCAAGAGGCCCCAATAGATCTGGTGGAATGGGCAGACACCCGGAAGGGAACATGCTTATTCCGCAACGTATAGGCTTCACGAATGGTAGCCTTAATCCAAGAGGCAATAGTAACTTTGGAAGCCGGTCTCCCTGCCCTAGGCCCCTCAGGAATGACGAATAGAGCGTCAGACTTCCTGATAGACTCGGTGCGATGAACATAAAACTTGAGGCAACGCACCACATCCAACAAATGGAGATCTCGTTCCTTGTCAGATGAAGGATTAGGGCAGAAAGAGGGAACCACAATCTCCTGATTGATGTGAAACTCGGACACAACCTTGGGTAAGAATTCCTTGGTAGTGCGAAGCACAGCCTTCTCCTTGTGGAACACCAGGTAAGGAGGTTTACAAGACAGAGCTTGTAACTCTGCTACCCGGCGAACTGAAACAATAGCCAAAAGAAAGGCCATTTTCCAAGTCAAGAGACGTAAGGGAATGGAAGCCAAGGATTCGAACGGAGGACGCTGGAGAACTCCCAGCACCAAATTGAGGTCCCACTGGGGAGTAGGACTCTTGAAGGCAGGCCGAACATGAGTCACGCCTTGGAAGAAAACTTTGACATCAGGAAGGATAGCAATCCTTTCCTGGAAAAACACAGACAAAGCAGAAGTCTGGACTTTGAGGGAACTCAGACTGAGCCCTTTCTCAACACCGTCCTGTAAAAAGGCCAGGACAGTGGGAAGATGAAAATCTAGGGACATCTTCCGATCAGTACACCAAGCTACAAAGGTGGCCCAGACACGATGATAGATCTTGGAGGACACAGGCTTACGAGCACTAAGCATCGTCGACACCACTGAAGGAGAAAATCCTTTCTTCTCTAGAAACGAGGATTCAACCGCCATGCCATCAAATGGAGATTCTGAACATCCTCCTTCCACAGATAACCCTGAAGGAGTAGATCCGGACGAGCAGGAAGTGGAAACGGTTCCGCCACGGACATGGCCATCAACTCCGAATACCAGGACTGGCGAGGCCAGTTTGGAGCGATCAGGATGACAGGACAGCGCTCCAGCTTCAACTTCTGGATGACTCTGATCAATAGAGGAAGAGGAGGGAAGATGTAGGCCAGAGGAAAATCCCAAGGGATTGACAAGGCATCCACTTCTAGAGCGAGAGTGTCCCTCCACCGGGAGCAAAACGCCGGCACCTTCCTGTTGTGTCTGGTAGCCATCAGGTCCACTGCAGGAAACCCCCACCTCTGGGTGATTAGGTGAAACACCTCTGGATGAAGAGCCCATTCTCCGCTGTCGACTGTGTGACGACTGAGAAAGTCTGCCATGATGTTGTCCACGCCTGGAATGTGAACTGCTGAAATGACAGGCACGTGATCTTCTGCCCAAGATAAAATATCCTTGACCTCCAACCAGGTGGTGCAACTTCTTGTGCCGCCTTGCCTGTTGATGTAGGCCACTGCGGTGGCATTGTCGGACTCCACTCTGACTGGGCAACCTTCCAGCTGAGATTCCCAGTGCCTCAGGGCAAGCCGGATGGCACGCAGTTCCAGAACATTGATGGAGAGAAGAGATTCCTCCAGTCCCCATTTCCCCTGAGCACTGAAACGACCCAACACAGCACCCCGTCCCAGGAGGCTGGCATCCGTTGTGAGCGTGGTCCAATAGGGAATTCGAAAGGATCTCCCTTTCAGGAGATGAGACAGATCCAACCACCAGTGCAGACTCGATTCGACATGAGGAGGTAGAGAGACTGACAGATGCTGATGATCTGGATGATTCTTGCACGTCTGGATCACAAACCTCTGAAGTTCCCTGGAGTGGGCCATGGCAAATGGTACCGCTTCGATCGTGGAAATGAACTTCCCCACCAGAGACGTCAACTTCGGTACTGGAACTATGTCCAGCTCCAGGATCCCGGCTACTCGGATGGCTATCTGATGAGCCACTTCCTCTGGCAGAAACACCATGCATTGCCGAGTGTCGAACAGGAGACCCAGGAAAAGGAGCCTCTGAGATGGGACCAAGTCTGACTTGTCCAGATTCAGGATCCAGCCGTGACGGTTCAGAGTGTGTATACACAGCTGCAGTTGCTGGTGGAGAAGCTCCGCTGAGGAGGCTTTCAGGAGAAGATCGTCCATGTAGGGGGTCACTCTGACACCTTCTTGATGAAGTACCGCTATCAAAGAACCCAACACCCTCTGAAAGACCAGAGGGGCCGAAGTCAGTCCAAAGGGAAGAGCTGAAAACTGAAAGTGTCCCCTGTGGCAGGCAATCCTGAGATAACGCCTGCTCTCTGGATGAATAGGGATGTGAAGATATGCATCCTGAAGGTCCAGGGAGGCAAGAAACTCCCCTGGAGACATTGCGGCAATCACAGAGCGCAGGGATTCCTGGCGGAAGTGGGAACTCACAACATAGGAATTGAGATCTTTGAGATCCAAAATGGGACGAGCACCTCCGTCCTTTTTGGCCACCACGAACAGGTTGGAATAAAATCCTGAACCTGTGTCCTCTGGAGGAACCAATTCCAGGACCTCTTTGTCCAAAAGATCCTGAATAGCGTCGTCGAACAGACGCCTTTTTGTAGGTTCCTGAGAAGGACGAGTAAAATGGAACCGAAAAGGAGGAAGGGAAGAGAAAGGGATCCTGTATCCCTCTGACACTACCTGAATAACTCATGGGTCCGTCGCTGACTCCTCCCAAGTCCGGCGAAAGATGCGGAGACGTCCACCTACTGCCGGATGCGGACCCGGGTTCGGTGAGTCATGCCGAAGCAGTCTTGGAGGTCTTGGCCTTGGGGGCAACTTTGGGCTTCCAGGACTGCTTGGGCTTGGAGGAGGGACGCGTAGAGGACGACCCCTTCTGGGACGTGGATCGTGTCTCAGTCTGAAAGGAACGAAAGGACCGATTGCGTTTGGCTGGAAACTTTTTCTTGAAGACTGAGGGTAGAAGAGTACTTTTACCGCCAGTAGCCTCGCTGATCATTTCTTTGAGTTCAGAACCAAATAGCAAGTTCCCCTGAAAGGGCAAGGAAAGCAAGGCTTTCTTAGAGGCTGTATCAGCAGACCAAATTTTCAGCCAAAGGGCACGTCTAGCCACCACAGATGAAGTGGAGGCCCTCGCCATCATGCGCACAGCATCAAAGGCAGCATCAGCAACATAATTTTGTGCTTCAGTAATATTAGCAAGGAGCTGCAACTGCTCAGATACCGGGGCATCCTGGCGGACTGCCTCAGTTAGTAGTCCAGTCCAGGCCGCAATAGCTCTATTAACCCACACCACTGCAAAGGTTGGACGCATGGCAGTGCCAATGGAGGCAAAAATAGATTTAAGAGAAAGTTCTAGCTTTTTGTCCGTCCAATCCTGCAGGGCAGAGGCATCAGAGACAGCTAAAGCAGTAGATTTGGATAGCCTGGAAACAGGAGCATCCACTTTGGGAGGATGAACCCATTTTGCCAGTTCAGTCTCAGGAAAAGGGTAAAGTTTAGCAAACTTTTTGGACACTGAGGAGGATTTGTCAGGATTCCTCCACGCCTCAGAGACTAGACGGGCAAGGGTAGGGTTAGTTGGAAAACATACAACCGCCTTAGATGGTTTTTGGAAAACATCAGTTGGATCATGAGTAGATTCCTGAGTCAGAGGAAGGTTGAGCGTAGTTAACACAGCTCTAATCAAACCCTCAGCAGAAACGCGTTGATCCGTGAGCAACCGATTCTACACACCTGCTGCTTTACATTATGTATGCCATACAAGTCGCTCTTCCATCTCTGTGAAGCTTCAAAAGTTTGTCAAGGTATCTACACTTTTATTACATTACTATAATAAAACTATTGTTTTTACTTCAACTTGCAGTTAGCTTTCTGCGCAATTTGTTTCTGATATTAACCCTTTGAGTACCAGAGGGGTAGCAAACATTGTTAAGCAATGCCTTCCTACCTCTCTGGTACTCAAAGGGTTAAGTGTCAAATAAAGGACAGGTTCTGTCAAATATATGGCAGTTCCTGTCCAATGACGAGGTGAAAGTCGAATGGAGTTAGTATGTCAAACATATGCAATATATGTCGACATAATAAGGGAGGGGGATATGTCGAAGGGGGGAACATTGTGTAGTGCTTGGTGTACTAGTTCTGTATATTTAACCCTTTGAATGCTACAGGGGTTAGCAATGCACATCCCTATGGCATTCAATGCTGTCCTTGGTGCTGAAAGCCTTCTCTTTATTCCCCTACTGGCTAGGTAGGGAAGCACAGAGAATGCTGTTCAGAATTGTCGTAGCTCTCCCTGCTGTTACTCCATAGGAAAGTACAGGGGAGATCCCAGCTACGACAGCCTGAGTTAGGTGAAGTGGAGACTGTGAACTCCAACAGCAGAGGCTGCTATCGGAGTTTACGGAATGAGTCGAAGTGTCGCATTATCATATCACCACACCCCCTTGGATACGAATGTATCTGATTATGCTTCTTTTCCATATGGAAATAGTCCATTGTCGATTTGATGAATGAAAATTTCATAAACCTGACGGATTGATGTCGATGTGGGCATCTTTTTGTTGGAGTTCTGGTGATGTAATGTCGTAGACACTTTGGTGAATACTGTGGATGTGCCTACGACATTGCTCCGACAGGACATCAACATTTTTAGCCCTCTACGCATTTTTGTGCATCTAGGCCATTAAAGGGTTAGTAATAATTCATTTTTTACTATCCCCACTCTTGTAGCCCTTAAAAAAATCGGAATTAAACTATACCAGCTGCATCTCTCAATCCTTTATGGTTTGAAAAATATCTGCATTCAAAGTTCCCTCTCTTTCTCTCTCTGCTGACATCAGCGTTCTATCTGATAGCAGGGGAATCTAGTCCGTGAGCAAGTGGCGGCTCTGCAGGAGTCCTGAGATCGCTTTATATAAACAGAAATCCTTCACTAAAATGGTCTTCTACATGTGCTTGGTTTGCAAGTACACGTGGAAGACCATTTCAGTGAAGGATTTCTGTTTCTATAACGAGATCTCAGCACTGCTGCAGAGCCGCTGCCGGTCCCGGGACCAGATTCCCCTGCTGTCAGCTATAACGCTGACGTCAGGGAAGAGAGAAGGAGAGGGAACTTTGAATGCGGATATCTCTCAAACCATTTTACTATCCCCCATGTTGTAGCCCTTAACAATCTGAATTAAACGAGACCAGTGGCATCTCTCAAACCATAAAGGCTTGAGAGATGCCGCTGGTCTCATTTAATTCCGATTTTTAAGGGTTACAACATAGGGGATAGTAAAAATGAAGTATTACTATACCTTTAAGTATTACTAACCCTTTAAAAGCCCCATTTAACTAAATGGGGTCTTGGGGATTTTCTTATTACTCTTCTGTGGTGCAGTTGGTTTGCCAACTATGGAAAGAAAAAAAATTGGACATTTAATTTTCATGAAAACTTTAGTTTCTTCTTTAAGTCAGTCTGTCACCTTAAGAAAAAAAATTTTTTTTTGTGCGTTTAACTAGCCATTTTCTTTAATGAAAATAGTGTTAGAGAAATTTTTGTGGTGGTGGCGCAGTACGGGACTTTATACTAATTTCTTGCAAAATATGTTCATATTAGAGGTATGAGGCCTCTAGATTAGATTCATGTGTAGCAAAACGTGTGCTAATCCTAAACCAGCACAGGAATTAACTCTAAGGACCAAAGGGTCATGCATTTAGTTGTGAAGAAATGCATTGAATAGCCCTCTCATCCTTCAAGTGTTAACTAGCATAAAGTGCCACCAGCAATTAGTTTCTCAAAAACTATTTATATTACAAAACTAATGCCTAGTGCAATAGATAAGCAGCTTTTAGTGCTTTCTAAAATGAAGTAAACGTATCTTATGTTGACAGATCAACTTTAGTGAATTCAAGGTGTGGTTTGCCCTTGACAGTTCAGGATGAGCTACTGGACAAATTAAGGCAGGCACGCACACACTCTTACAGAAGATTCCATGGCAGACAAAGAATAGCATAACGTGCCTTACCTTGGACAGGTGCTGTTCGGAGCCAAATCCCAAGCCAAAAACTGTATTCGCCCTACTATCTGCCCACTGTCCGAACTTCTGGGATGTTTTTGTAAAAGTCATATTGGGGGAGATTGTGCTGTTTATGATGACCTGAAAAATGCCATGGATAGGTCAGGAAAAGCAATAACTTGTTTTTTACGTGAAGTAATTCTAACATATATGCAACATTTACATTGATACAACTCATATTGTGAGGGGGGTGGGGGAGAGAGAGAGAATTATGGGCTGCAGAAAACTAAAAAGGAGCAATTTTAGGGCAATTCAACTGTACCAGTGGGAACAAATACAGCTCCCAAATTCCAGTTGATTTAAAGAACTTTTTATGAAAAAAAAAAAAAAATTATATATATATATATATATATATATATATATATATATATATATATATATATATATATATACACACACACACATACATACATACATACACATATACATATATAGACACACAGTAAACATTTCCCTCTAGTGACCAGATATGAAATTATCCTGTTGCATTCTATGGGAGAGGTGAGTCACTGACAACAGGTCTCCACAGAATGCTACAGTAAAGCGGAGTCACTTCCTGTCAGTTTGGACTTTCAGGAGGTAAGTTCCCTGTAGGTCTGCTTCCAGACAGAAAATTTAAATGTGTGGGTTTTTTTTAACCCTTTAAATGCTAGAGAAACCTACAACACACTGCTTCACAAGGCACTGGTGACACCTCTGCAGCATTCAAGGGGTTGAAAGCCCCACCTAAATAATTTGGATTTCTCATTTCTCCCCTACAATGCACTTGTTTGCTCCAAAATGTCACTTATTTTAGCTTACAGAGCTGCACGTAAGGCACAACAAAAGAGAGGAGCAATTCTGGAGCAAACAAACTACATCATAAGGAACACATACAGTGTCCCATTGATATAGTTGAGCTTTCAGTGTTAATCCCCCTTGAATGACAGAGGGGTCTCCAATGCATTGCGAAGCATTCAAATGTTTAAAAGTCTCATTTAAATCAATGGGAATTTGGTGAATTTTATTTGTCCCTGTGATGCAGCTGCTTTGCCCTAGAACTGCCCACATATGGCCCTGTATCTTCTCCTGCATCCCCCCCCCAATACATAATAATGACTCATTTTGTGGACATTTGTCATGGGGTTTTATGGTGCAAGGATAGTTAAATCATTGGATTACCTAAAAGATAATCATGGTTCTGTAACACGGATTCATTTTTTTAATATTAGGAGGCAATAAATGATTATGCATCAAATTACAATAAAATGTTTCTTCATCCTGGGATAGGAGCAAAAATAAATTAAATCAATTTGTTATTCACTTGTGGTAAACTTGTAAATAATTTAGTTTAATTCTTATCACAAAAGATGTGCAGAAAAATCAGGCACTGTTCTGACTAGTGTATGTGTAGGAAGCGCACTTCTCATTCTCAAGCGAGTAAGGTGAATTAACCTTTCAGTGATGTTAACAATGAAAAGGTCACTTCTATTAAAGAATATTTTCAGTATAAACATTGCATAAATCTGTATGAGGTATGAATCATCATGAAAAAAATAAATTACAGAGCTACAGAATAAATGTTGCAAATATCCTGCATTCTCTTGCGCATTACAAACAAAATGGTGTGAGTTAAAGGGGAATTATACCATAAGGATCTTGATTTGTTTAACCCTTTGTGCACCAGAGGGGTATATCCAATGCATTGTGAAACAATGCCTTGGGCACCATTCTGGAATTCAAAGGGTTAACACATTGGACCTTATTGATTAAGCTAAAGAGGTACAATCCTGGAGCAAACTAAATGCACCATAGTGGGCAATTAAAGGTTATATTCATTTAAAGGAGCAGTAAACTTTTTTTTATGAAAACACATTTTACACAGCATTTCCTGCTGAATAAAACAAGGTCACTCCCATCGCTGTCAGATGTTTTATTAAAAAATTATAGCAGTTTAAATAATCAGGAAGTGAATTTACTGTGTTTACTTCCTGATAGTTCTAACTGACAGGAAGTGAAGGGCAGTTTCTATCACATTCTATGGAGAACTGTATGTCTGACTTTTCTGACTTTCCTCTCCATTAGAATCTAACAGGAAATTTAATTAGAATTTAACCACTAGAGGGCACTGCTAATGTAAATGGGTTTAAACTGTAATAACTCTGGAAATATACATTTCCTAGGCAGTGGGAGTACCCTTATTTTACTCAATAGGAAAATCCCTACAATATATATTTTTTCATAAAAAAAAAAGTTTACTGCTCCTTTAAATTAAGTATTTAACCCCTTCAAGGCTAGAAATAAGACCTTTCCAGCATTTAACTCAATGGGAAATTTGGAAAGTATTTCTTTTACCCTATAGAGCAGTTGCTTTATTCCAGAACTGCACCACTAAAGCTTGACAAATAAGCCAATTTGACTCATCTGTGTATGTGCCCTTTATACAGCAATCAGGCATATCTATCAATATATTATTTTGCTTCCCATTTACAGTGATCTTTTAGTCTGCCTCTAGATAACACTTCCTCACAACAATCATTGGACTACAACAGGCCTGAATGGCACACATAAGGTCTTTTTCAGATTATATAATTAAAAAGCAGACTGAAATAGAAATAAAATCAGTAAATAGAAGTACTTGACTGATGTATGAAGGGCATCTGAGTAAATCCTTATGATAAATAAAGAGTCACTTGTTTTTACAATATAGCTGCTCTTTAGTGGTGCAAGAAGCATGATCTCTAGTGATCACCATTAAACCCTTATGGTCAAGCAGGTTGATGATGAAAGGAATTGTAGTCCGACAGCTGGATAGCCTACACCTTCATTCAGGAAAATCATTGGAAAATCTTAGAAGTCTCCTAAAATATTATGTCAGATTCTTAACGTCCTACCTCTTTCCCAATTTAATTTAGTTGTGTCATATTTTAAATGTTTTCAGTTTGTACATTTATCTTTCAATGAAGCACATTTGTAACTGGAATGTAGCAGTCAAGCTTGGAGTCCCCCTTCCCTTCTACTACTGCTATGGTACAACGAGAGGAAAATACACATTTTATTAAATCTGAGCAACAGAGTGGGTACCCAGAGAATTGCTTTGCAAAGGTTTGTTTTGTGCAGCAGAGCACAAAACAAGTCTACGGCATGTCTCTAGGCAGCAATTTCTTATTAAACAAGACCTTGGACAGAAAAGATGCAAGTTGTTCTCTGGATGGCACAAATCAAAAGAACTGGGATTTGTCCACACCCCTGCTTTATGCAATGCAACTAATGTTAGGTTGTATGTATGTATAATTTTATTTATATGACTCCATGCAAATAAAACAGCTTCTTAAAGAGTGAGAAAGTACAATAAGTAAAAATCAGGGCTTACATTAACCCTTTGGATGCCAGAGGTGTGAGCAAAGTATTGCTATGCAATGTGTTGCTCACCTGAACGCAGAGGTTTAAGTGCCACAATAATAGAATAAGTAGGAAAGAGGTGACTTCCCGAAGGAGCTTGAAGGTGTTAAGTGGTGTACAATGCAGAGCAGGTATTGGCATAATGCTAACTGCTTTAAACCTTTGCGTACCCCTCCGGCACTCAAATGGTTAAAAAGGTAAGATTTAGCAGTAGTTCACATGGACAATTCTTTTTTTGTTACAGTGTCATGAAATGTAACTTAAAATAAGTGATTTTGTTGTGTTTTACATGCGATAGTATGGAAAGGATTTATTTTTTTCTATCAGCATAAGAGAGCTGCAACAACTCTGCAGAACAGGAAAGTGGTAATATCATGCACCTTCCTAAGGCATGAGCTGAAATGCTCACCTGCGTGAACAGCCATTCAGCCAAATGCATGCTTTTTTTTTCATGAGCGATCATCCCTGCAACGGATTCGTGCTGTCCTGCAATGTGTGTATTTTATAAGTGTCCCTGATTTAAAGGGATATGTGGTCACCTTATCAACAAAGTTTCCCTTATGAACATAGCCTTAAAGGAACACCTAAATTTCCTAATAAAACTACAATCAGGGCAGGACATTCTAATTGCTCTAAGAATGAGTTCTATGTGGATTGTTTCACCAATATTTAACCCTTTGAGTGTCAGAGGGGTATCCAACGCATTGCAATGCAATGCATTGGATACCCTCTGGCATTCAAAGAGTTCGTTAATACTACATATGATGTCCAAAGAGGCAGACATGATAATTTTTTTACAGAACTATAGGTCCGCAAACTCCTCCAACTGATCTTTTTACGAAGCCAATCAGTTAGAAGTGTTTGGGGTACTTGAAATGAGAAAACGAATTTTCCTCAGAGGACATCAGCCATTACTTATTAAAGATTAATTGTAGAATAGTAGCTATTCAAGTGGCACTATCACTTTTAAAATGTTGCCCGTTAGAAAATGAAACATTTACAATAACTTTTTTTGCTAAAATGCAAGGATAGTTTTTAAATGAGGACTTCACACCTTTCCAAATCCTCCTCAGTAGGAGCTTCTGTCTTGAAAGGATGTGCATAATTATTCCTCCTTATCAATTTATTCCACCCCCTGGTGGAAATTCATCAGTTTTAGCTGCCTAACAAGGTCAAGAGAGGTGATTTTCTGGACATGTGCGTAATTAATGATGGCGCCTTATCTGTCCAAGTCAGAAAACAAATCTCTACAGAGATTAAACGGCTAAATAATAAAATGTCAAACAACTAACCCTTTGAGTGCCAGAGGGGTACGCTGGCACTCAAGGGGTTAACCTGTTTGGAATACAAAAGGGGACTGTAAGCAGGTGTTTCTATAATTAATCACACTAATTATACCAAGTATTTATTCCTTCCTATGTTTATGAAATGCCTCACATGACATACTCAATAATATGTCAAATTAATATGCACACACCCTTCTAAGAGATTAAAACCTGTTCAGTATCCACCTAATCATTTTTGCCAGTTCCAACAAATCCAGCAGCCTATTGCTTCAGTATAAGCAGAACTTGCACAATTCACCCGGAAGTCTCCTTTATTTGTTCATGTGTCCAGGTGGCTTCCCTAGTGATTAGACCAGAGGTTTTCAATCTTTTTTTTGTTTGGGGCACCCCTAACACGTAATCTAGAACATTCGGGGCACCCCTAACATAGTTAATGTACTTTATCAAGGGCATAATGAAGGTTCCATGCATAAATATACAGTATTATTAGGTCTTACACTCATAATAACACAATGAAACATAATGTGCATAACAATTTCTATAAATCTTTATTTAAAAGTCCATTTTTGTTAGTCTTCATAGAAAACATGGGGCACCCTAAATTGATGTCCGTGGCACACCAAAGTGCCACGGCACCCTGGTTGAGAATCACTGGATTAGACATATGCCTCAGAAATTATTCAGTTTGACTTAAAACTGTGCTTCAAAGCATCCTGAGGTTGATATACTAGGAAGAACTGGGGGGTTATGTACTAAGGTTTGATAAAAAGGTGATAAAGCAGATATGACTTCTCCAGTGATATCACTTCTCCAGTTCCTATGTTATTCTATAGAGCCAATGCACTAAGATCTCCAGAGTTGGAGAGATCTTGGTGCATAAACTACACATAACAACACAGGAATTGGAGAAGTGATATCACTGGAGAAGTCATCTCCACTTAATCATCTCTTTATCGCACCTTAGTGCATCTCCCAGAGGAGCAATTCTGGAAAGAACCAACTATCCCACAGCAAACAAATAATTCCCAGAATTCCACATTAAACGGGGCTTTTAAACAATGAAATTCAAGAACATTCTCCTGCACATTGCTTTGCAAAGCTCTCAAGGGGTAAAAATACCCATTTAACTTTTTTTTTTTTTTTTTTTTTTTTTTTTAATACGATCCTTAGTTGTTTGCACTAGATCGCTCCAGTTCTTAGGGCATCAGCCATTATGGGCCAAACCAATTACACTCATATGGAAGATTCCCATTAATGTACAGGAGTAGTCAACCCTGTTCCTCAAGAGCTACCCACACTGCATGTTTTCAGGATAACTCAGCTAGTGCACAGGTGGACTAATTAAAGGAGCAGTAAACTTTTTTTTAATGAAAACCTATATGTTATAAACTAAACAAAAACATACACAGAGGTCCAATTGCCAAGAAATATATACAACTGAAATGTCCTTCAGTAATTGTACATATAAATATGATGTTGTCTCAAGGTGGCAGCTTTTGTCCCCGGCATCCTCATCGGAGCCTATCGCATATCAGCAGACTAAAAAAAGAAAAAGGGAGAGCACACACCATCTGAGAGCAGCTCGTAGATGTCCATAGTTCAATTTAATACACTGAATGTACTCACAAGATAGTTTCTTCTGTGCTTATTACTGGGACTTGATTACAATTCTTAGTGATCCTTAACTGGGAATAAAAGAAAATGGGAATAAAGTCTTCTTTTATTCCCAATTAAGGATCACCAAGAACTGTAATCAGATCCTGGAAATAAGCACAGTAGAAGCACAGTGTAGTGGGAGAGAGAGAGAAAGGAGGTGATCCCTATACCACGTTCATCCTACTTTGGGCAAAACCTGACTGCCTATGTGCGCGACCATACATAATAAAAGCCCAATCCCCCCCAGTAACAGACGGACAACTCTCTGGGAAGGAAAAGGCCACAGCTTTATTAAAAACATAATATATATAACGTTATGCCTGCATCTCAGCAACTGCCGAGTGGAATGATAAACACAAACAACAAACAAGAGTCTCTGCCCCCACTCGCACCATTAGCCTGCGAGCGGGGGGGACTAACTCCCCAAAACCCACTAGGGTACTTGACCGCTCAAATAATTACCTGGCAAGGACCCACCCCCAACAAATCACTGTGACAACTAATAAGGAAAGGGGAGGGAGGGAGGGAACAAAAATCTCCCCGTGCGGCTGTCTTGCCCGATCAATTAAAGTGCGTAGGCAGCCGAATGGGCAATATTTATAAATAATCAAACCCCCACCCGGCCCACCGCCCCGCCAGCCACTCAGGACCTCCATAAGGCAAAATATTGCCAAAGGATGTCCGCGCCCCGCAGTCATGCCCTCCCTCAACTAACAGTCGAGGAAGAGGCCTCTATCTTGTGAGTACAATCAGTGTATTCTATTGAACTATGGACATCTAGAAGTTGCTCTCAGATGGTGTGTGCTCTCCCTTTTTCTTTTTTCTATATGTTATAAAGCTTTTCCTGCTGAGTAAAAAAAGGGCACTCCCACTGCTGTCAGCTGTTTTATTCAAATGATATAAAAGTTCAAATAATCAGGAAGTGGAATTACTGTGCGTTTACTTCCTGAAAGTTCTGTCAGGAAGAGACAGGCAGTTTCTATCACATTCTCCATTAGAGGGCACTGCTAATGTTTTTTTTTTTTGTTGTTTTTTTTTTTTTTTTTTTTTTTATACAACAACAACAAAACCCACAGGTTTAAATGGTAATAACTGAAAATATGCATCTCTCAGCAAGGGAACAGGTAACATCCTGTAATACATATTTTTTTTTATTAAAAAAGTTTACTGGTCCTTTGACGTCTTGAACGGTAGGTAGTCTCCAACACAGCGCTATGCAATGTGTTGTGGACCTCTCCAGCATTTCCATGAATAAATTAATTGGAAAATGTAGGATTTTTTTTTTTATTTCTCCCCTGTGGTGTCATTGGTCTGAACCATTTCTTTTTAGTACACAATGATCTGTGTTGTGCAATCACCAAAATCAATGTAAGGTGAGACAGAAATGAAATAAAAACATAATGTATGATCTTCATTGCTTTGCACATCCCTCTTGTCCTTAACCATTTGAGTGCCTCAGAGGAATTAAAACGTATTGTAACGCAATGCATTGGATACCTCTGTGATACTGAAAGGGTATAGACAAAAGGTACAGTACATGTAACTTTCAAAATGTTGCTGGACAACAAATTCTACTTTACTTAGATGGATAAAAATGATGGGAGTTAAAGCCTAACAACAGATGGAAAGCCAGAGGTTGCTCATCCTTGTGCAAGCCTATGCTTTTGATACTGAAATTATATATAACCTTGCTCCACTTGTCATCCTTAGCAAAGAATTACGCACACCTCACACATGAATCCCCTGCTGAGTTAACCTCCATCACCTCTGCTGGGTGACTGGTACACACACACACAAAAACACATCTTTCTCTGAATTATGCTTTCCTACTGAAAGGGTCCTTCATACTCCCCTCTCCCATCTCTCCTTCCAGCTATAAATAACGAAGGTCACATAGACTTTGTTGATTTCTCTGTTTGAAAACTGCCCCCTTTTCACTTTCAGATAACCAGTGCCTTTAACTGCAATCTTTACTCAGATTGCTCCAGAAGCTACTATGTGGTCCTGAGAGTCATTGTAATGCATTGCTTAGCAATGCCTTACACACATCTCTGGTCCCCAAGAGGTTAAACCTTTGAATGCCACAATTCTCTGGCACATAGATATCTAGCAAGCATAAGGCATGAGACAATAACAGATTATCCTAGTGTCTACATTTATGGAAGGAGTAGGATAAGAAGAAAACAATATCTCATGAAGTCCAAACCCTGTCCATTTTTGCTGATCAAAAACAAATCACAAACACCAAAGCAATTTTGTACTATATCTTAAATGTACAGTTATCACAATGTTTCTACTCTATTTAGGCAAATCCACATGAAAGTAACCCAGAAGCTATTTTCACCATTTAGTAAATACCTGGGAACTAAGAAAGCTGACCCCCAAGATCTTTGCAATATTAACCCTTTAAGTTCACCACAACAAATTCTAGGTCTCCATATCACCAAGACTCCAAATATATGGCTCCATTTCCCCACCAGAAGTGGAAATAAGTTTTGCATATTTTTTTAGGCTGTTAGTAGGGTTCATTCAGTGTAAGCAGAGATTTGGGGTTTGGGTATGTATGGGTGCCCTCGGGCCCTATAGACAATAACAAAACCAGAAAATGGTACAGCTCCGAACTGGGAATAGGATCACAGGTAGAAGGCTGTATTTTACCAAATACAAGATGACAGGATATGAGAAATAAGGAAAGTGGTTTCCCACATCCTAAAGAAAAGCAGTATACTAGAGCCCCTTTCATAGTGGCGACACCTACTCAGTGATGCTGTGCTGGATATCTTGCCCATTGTCAAAGTTGCTAAACTGGGCTATGGTGCCTTTCACATGGGAGCCAACTGTCTTGAATGCACAACATTTCAGCATACTGTATCTTTACCACACTCAGGCAGGAGCTCAGTGAAGATGCATAAGTGGCTAGTAGACATTTCACACAGGTGCTTGTGGAGGCTGCAATGCTCATCGCAACCTCCAGTTTGTTCTCTGGTGCAGTGAAAAGAAAATAATTTTTCACTTTCTTTATCCTCACCACTATTCTTCCCTCCACACTCATAATGCTCCATCTTAACCCCTTGGGTTAGAGGTGTCTTCAGCACATTGCAAATAATAAAAATCTGTTTAAAGGAAAAAACAAACACAAAAAGATTAATTCCCTTCATGTGGATTAAAGAAAATTAAACAAACACTTACTATGTGGTCACATAATTTTTATAGTGTTTGAGGAATTACATTTTATTTATTATGGTCATGGTGTGGCACTTGACTGCATAGGTTGATAACAACATAAGGCCCCCTTTCTTCCCCCCAATAAAGGACACAGATCACTCACTGGGAAGAAAAAAGGCCACAGCATTTATTAATAACATTCATAAACATTGTGCCTGCCCCCCAGCACAGGCCAGGGAGACACGATAAAAACACAACTCCCATGAGTCTCTGCTCCCACTCACGACGTTAGCCCACGAGTGGGAGACTAACTCCCCAAAACCCAGGAGGATAATTACCCTTCCAACCGTCGGTGAGGACCCACCCCAGCTCCCAACAGAACAGCTCTGTGACAAGACACCGCAATTAGGTCAGGGAGTGCGGGAATAACATTTTGGTAAAGCAGTAAACGCTCTTCCCCCTCAGGCTTCTTCACAGCACAAAATGGTGCCGAAGCCTCAGGGGAAAGATCTATAAATACTGGGAAAAACCAAAGGGAATATTTATAAACATTGGGAAAAACCAACCCCTCAGGGACAGGAAGCCAATACCCTGACCCAGAATGCCCAATATTTACAAACACTCGGACTTCTTCCGCCTCCCGCAGTTATGCCCCTTCCCCTCACACTTCGGTTCAGGGAAGGGGAGGAGGTCTTTATGACAGTGTCTAGCACAGCATGAAAAGTAATATATGTGCTCAGCAAAGAAACGATCACCACCATTTAAGGAAAGTAAGCATACTGTGGACATTGTTACCAGTGCAGGTGTTCGTAAAGTTTGGCGTTGAACAAGCACATTAGCACACTGAACTAAGTATCAGAATAAAGTACCGTACGGGAACGCAAAAATTGTTAAGGTTTTTTTCTTAAATTGGAGAGTACTATATAAATTCAGTTTTTAATTAAAGTGAACATGTCACCCTCTGATACATTCAGTTTATGTGAAAAAGCATTAAAAACTACCTACAAAGTTTGAGTATTAGAGGCTCTTCACAGTGGAGAATTCTTGCCATAGAGCAATACATGTTCTAGGTATTCTTTCAGCTTTGTTAACCCTTTGAGTGCCAGATGCAATGCGTTGATACATCTCTGGCACTCGAAGGGTTAAACCTCTACTATGGTAATCGAAGTGGCCAATTCTAAGCAAATGATCCACATATCAAAGGGAAACAACAGCAGAGAAGCGGTCATAGCTTTGTGTTCTATACCAGACAGGGAGTTTTAGTCCAACAAGGGATTGAGGGCCACAACTTGCTGCTCCTGTCTAACCTATATGTAAATAATATTTTATACACAAGGCTCAAAACAACTTTTTACCTATATATACTAGAACGATTGTTTACATTTTGAATGCTGGCACATTTAGAAAGAAAACAATTTAGTTAAACACCACATCCTAGAATTACTCAAGAATTGTATGGTGCAATTAAATCATAAAGTCAATGATCAAGGAGGTGATAAAGAGTCAGGAAAAAAAAAATCTAACAGCCCTGAGAAGACAACAGTGCCATATAATCAACACATAGGGCCCCTGCCAGTCTCAATGTGGAGAGTTCTTCTATCAAACATCTTTAAAATATTGCTTTTTTAACCCCACTGGTCCTCAGGGGGGGTTAACCCTTTGAGTGCCAAAGGGGTACGCAACACATTGCTTTGCAATGCATTGTGTACCCCTCTGACACTCAAAGTGTTAATGAAAAGGAAGCCGCAAGTTACTTAAAATATATGTTCATCCACACAAGCAGCACGAGTATAATGTGATCTAATGCATGTCATACACTTCTCCAATGCACAGAGAAGAAATGTGATGGAGACGTTTGTAGCATCCATGAAATGTAGAAACCCTTTACTGTTTCACTGTATATACAATTTCCCAAGTTAGCTTCACTTTAACAAAACAGCTTTGAACTTGAAAAAAAAATGTAAAAAAAATCAAATTATATATATATATATATATATATATATATATACATATATATATACATACATACATATATATATACATACATACATATATATATACATACATACACACACACACACACACACACATATATACTACACTGTAGACCATAGAGTTTTCTGTGGATGACTCAATGCCCCAGCATTTCCCTCATCCAATGAGAATCCTGCTGAGAATCCAGGAAGGGGAAGGATGATCTAGAGGAGCTGAAGGAGTTTCAGTTTTGGTTTTGAGCAGGGGAAGTGAGCAGAACTCTCTGCTACTCAGACTAAGAGACATTTTACTCCACATGCCTGCTAGGAGTTGAACCTTAAAGTGAGAGATTCCAGAATTCTCCTAGTGTGGCAGCTTGTGAAGGTCTAGCAGTAAATCTTGTTTGATGCACTGCTCCACATTCTACTTATAAATAAGGAACTGACACTCCAGTAACCATCCAGACCCCTGTCAGAGGAACTCCTGTAAGGTGACCTGCCTGCCAATCAAGGAGTTGCTGCTCAGAGGGTTCAAGTGCAAAGCTATCCAATGGTGACAGGCCTGCAACCAGCATAGAGGGGAGGAAAGCACAGTTCCCAGGTCAAAGAAAGACAGGGAGATTGCATACAAGCTGCAAATAGGTACTCTATGTTAAACACCTCACACTATAGGGGTAGCGCTACCTCCAACAAGGGCCCCACCATTTCCCCAGGGACTGAGTCTGTATCAGCTGAGGAGGAGGAAAAAAAAGGGAACTCTACTGTTGGGAGGGTGTCACTGATGGGTGTTGATCTTTCACACTGTGGAGTACAGGATAATGTTATAATTATCTGTGTTATTCTGTTGTGCTGTTTTTATTCTTTGCATTCTACAATATATATTGTGGGTACCATTCCCCTTTAAAATACATACTGTATGCAGTTATTATTAGAATTCCTTTATTGTTGACTTATCAGGGATAAATATCTATTATTAGATACCTAGCTAAGTGGAGGTACTGCCAAAAGCTCATTATTCCCCAATCTCCCAATTCTGCGGAGACTCAGCATCATCCTGTTAGCGCCAAAGTCAGAGGTAATCATGGATAAGGTCGGAAGTTGGTCACCACCCAATCCGGAAGGGGTTACATATATATATATATATATATATAAAATAAAGAGAGACGTAGTTGGTTGACTGGATTCCTAACGTTCTATGCACAAAATGAACTGCAGAGACCACGTCAACTTTGTTTGTTTTGTAAGCTAGTTCCCGGAATGTGATAAAACAAATTCTCATGCAAGGCATCGTGCCCTTACACATGTCATTCTCATCCTAAGGAGAACAGAGATTAATAGCTTATTGCCTCTTGAACCACATTTGCTTATCTGAAAATGGTCAACATTCTTCTCTGAAATGCTGTATTGATAAACTTGGAACTGAAGAAAGAGTTTAAAAAAAAAAAAAAAAAGTATGTAAGAATCTTAACCATTTGAGTGCCAGATGGGTACGAAATGCATTCCACACCCCTCTGGCACTCAAAGGGTTAACCCTTTGGAGTAATTTTATCCAACCCTCTAGCTCTCAAGAAGGTTAAAAAGAACACCACCACCACCTAATAATAACCCCTCACTTACCTCAACACTGTGAGTTCCAGAAAGGCATCCAACGCACTGCAATGTTATCCATACCTCCCAACATTTCAAATTGCCAAAGAGGGACACGTGTGTTTTAGGGGGTGTTGCTGGGGGCATGACTGGTGGGCGGGCATTACCGATCATTTTTAGGTTATTTCATGACCTATTGCCACCTTTTTGTGTAACCTAAAATTATTTATAACAAGACCAAAGTATTTTATTTACACATACTAATTTATAAACACATATACTGACATTTAAACAAATAATTATCTGAGTTTTATTGCTGTAGAGCAATGTGATACACATATACACACCACACAGTCTGATCTCCTAAAAAGAGGGACATAAGGGTAGGAAAGAGGGACAGAGGGATTTGAGTCTAAAAGAGGGACACTTAGGAGGTATGCTGTTATCCAGTGGATACCTCTGGCATTCAAAGGGTTTAATGTGGGCACACAACAATAATACAATATAAATCAATTACTGGATTTCATGTCAACTGACAGATATTTTTTTGCCTGACTCAAATACCTCAGACTCCTCCCCTGAAGTATTCTGACCCCCCTGAGTGCAAGAGGCAATAAGCTATTAATCTCTTTTCTTCATAGGACGAGAATGACGTGTAACAGCACTATTCCTTGTGTTGCAAAGAAGTACTCAACATCTTGCCCCAACCTTCTTCTCAGAGGTGCCTAACAGATAATGTATTTAGGCATCCTCTGCTTGAATACACAGGATTAATCAGAGGCTCAATTATTTAACTCACCTGTGTACAATCAGGGAAATCCTATACACATGGCCTGTTAGTCCTTTGGAGTGTCAGAGGGATGCAAAGCAATACATTGCGTACCCCTCTGGCACTCATAGATCAAGGTCTCCCTGAGGTGAGGGTTGGGAACCACTGTAATAGGAGACATTTAGGGCATTGAAATCCTGCAAAACAAAAATCATATCTGCACCCATGAACAGGATCCACATTGAATTGATTCATAGGGGCCATTTGAAATTTCCACACAGATTAAGGGAAGTGGGAGTTTATTAGGAATGTACTGTTTCTTTAAGAAACCCGCTTAGGTGATTTACTTAGTAAACATAGCATTTCAAGATACCGATTTTAATTTCTTGAATTCCCAATCTGACTGTTAAGTCCTTGAATGCTACAGGAGGTGCAAAGCAGATCCATGAAGAAATGTCACAAACATTGGGTGACAGTGGCCCTTCATATGAAACAGTTAAACGTTGGGTTGTCCGTTTCAAAACTGGCCATTTCTGTGTTGAAAGTGAGAAACCCAGTGGAAGGCCTGTTTCTGTCTATGTGCCTGCAAATGTGAAAGCCATCCATGACATGATCATGGCGGACTGCCGAATATCAGCCAAACATATTGCTACATATCTGGGAATATCACGTGAGAGAGTTGGTGCCATTATCCACAACAGCTTGGAAATGAGAAAGCTTGCAGCAAAGTGGATCCCAAAACTTTTGACAACCGAACAAAAGAGGAGATGTGTTGAACATCGGTGGCTGTATTGGAACATTTTGCAAGAAATGAGCCAGATTTCCTGGACAAACTGGTAACTGGTGATGAGACATGGATCTACTGTTATGATCCTGAGACAAAGGAACAGTCTAAGGAATGGAGGCACAGTGGTTCCCCCAGGACAAAGAAGTTCTGTGTGCAAAGGTCAGTGCAGAAGCAAATGGCAACAGTTTTTTGGGACAGGAAGGGAGTTCTGCTGGTGGACTACCTCCAAAAGAGTTCAACCATCAATGCAACATATTACGGTGCTTTACTGACGAAGTTGAGGCAAAACATCAAGGAAAAACGTAGAGGAAAGCTCTCCAAAGGTGTCATCCTGTTGCGTGACAATGCCTCATTACACACTGCAGGTGACACAATGGCAAAACGGACCTCCTTAGGCTTTCAAGTGATGCCCCATCCACCCTATTCGCCCGACCTGGCTCCTTCTATCATCTGTTCCCCAATATCAAAAAACACCTAAAGGGACAATGATTTGGGAGTGTTCTGGAGGCAACCAATGCTGCAAATGAGTGGTTACACCAGCAGTCGGAAGAATTTTATTTGCACGGACTTAAGCTGCAGGACAGATGTCGCAAGTGCATTGACGTCCTGGGGGGATATGTAGAATAGTGTGGCAGTTACAGCTTCCTAGCTCAATTTTTTCTGGGTTAATACTTATCAGCACCCCCTCGTAGTAGGCCAGTAAAACCTAATCCCATACCTGCCAGTACCACACAGGTCATGAATAGATGTCTGTTAAACATCAGTATTGTCATTGCCTTGATCAATACAGAAATAAATCCCATATTTTTGAGTAGCTGACCGGTTATAATTCATCATGATCATCAATAAAAAAAATAATGCGACCCTCACACTTATGGCTTACTGATCTTGTGGCCCAAGACGGAAAAAACGTGGAAACCCTTGGCACACAATAGAACCAATATAAGCTAATTTTGTGCATGCTTCACAAGAACAGCAGCTCCAATTAATCTTCATAGTATTTGAGCCATAGAGAGTGTTATTACAATACGGTCAGAGTTGTAGTTCAAGAGTAATTGAATAATAAAGTTTCCCCGTCCGGCCCCTTTTACTTAGTGTAAGCCGCCTCCCACAGATGTGGAATCTGGTCCACAGACTAGACAGCTCACAGCAAGTGACAGTCTTCTTACTGTGAGAACAATGAAAGCCCTGCCCCATTTGCAGATTTTTCAGGTTTTTCCATTATGTTAATTGGAGCTGCTTTTATTATGAAACATTACTATCCCTTTAATGCCATTACATTATTTAGCAGTTTGTGGCCTTCAATTCATTGCACTTTCTCCAGGAAAAAACAGTCTAGACACCACTGATGTAAATGTTGCAGCCAATATCCGTATTTTGTGAATATCGACAGCTTCTCCAGCCATTAACAGTAATGGTTATCTACCTCTAGACAAAGCAAGAAACCACTGAAAATGCTTGGTCCATCCCTATTTCAAATACACAAATCCAAAGAGGCCAACAGCACACTCACTGGCTAATATCCACAAAGCCAAAAGTGCAGTAATTCAGGGCAAACTAATTGCATCATTGGGATCAAAATGGGATTTTTGTGTATTCTGCGATATCTCAGGAACCATGGTGGTAAAGTATCCCACCTGCAGGAAGCAGGGCACTTGCGTAAAGAGTTCTTTGGAGGTGATGACTCCCTCCCTGCTCTACTTTACCCCCACCAATCATGCTCCATTTTAACTCATACAGGCAGAACAAAAAAAAAAAAAAAAAAAAAAAGAGTAGGGCAGAAAGGTGGCCACAAGTACCAAGAACCCAAAAGGCACCCCTGCCTGAACTCAAACAACCTGTTTTTTCCAGGTGAGATGTCCTATGTTCCACAGAAACTAAGAGAAGGATTTATCTGTTTGTGCACAAAAATCCCCTTTTCTCTTTCATCCATTGTGGAATACATGGATTATGATGTTTTACTAGACTCAACAGAGGCAAATCAGAGGCCATTCGGCTGTTTCTTGGTTGGAATGCCAGTGTCCGTTGACACCAGATGTTCATATGTTTCTTATAGGCCAATGGCCATCTGATGATGGCACAAGCTGTAGTCTAGCAATAAAAGAATTGTAGAAGGTTGTCCATCCCTTCTCCAGGTTGCAGGAAGACTACAGAATAAGTCAACAGTTCTCAAACTGTGCTCTGGGGAACCCTAGGGTTCCCTGAAGTATGAGGAATAACACAAAGAATACAATGGGCCTTATGTATAAAGGAAAAGAGAAGTAATTCTTAGGTATACCAGTTGTACTATACGAGAATGAATAAAAACTCCCACAGATTTAAATGGACATTTTAACCACTTGAATGATAGAGAGGTCTTGAACGTGTTTTAAAAATCCCATTTAGTTCAATTGGAATTTATTTATACCGTATAGTGCAGTTGGTTTGCTCCAGTATTTCTCCAATTTGCCTTGATACATAAGGCCCATTTTGTAATTGCAGCCAAGGGAATAGGGGCTGGCGTGGCAAACAGCATGTGAGGTTCTGTGACTTCCTGAAATGGCTACCTGAACTTTTACCCAAAAATTTAGTGTGAAAGTGTAACTGTCACTTTGTAACAAATATGTGCATTTGAAAATACATTTTCGTTATCTTGAACAGTAGTTTGTGAGATATGTAGCTTTGTTTACTTGTCAGCTTACATAAATGAGCTAGTACTGCCAGAATGGAGCGGCAGTTGGGATGGAGAGCAGTGTGGAACGTTACCATCTAGCATGTCAGTCAGTACAGCCTAATTTGCATAAACTGACAAATAATTAAAAAGCTAAATGGGCCTTATGTATAAAAGCAAACACACAATTCTAGGACAATGGCAAACCATTTGCACTATAGGGGACAAAGAAAATTCCCATTGTTCTACTTGCGGCTTTTAACCCTTTGAGTGCCAGAGGGGTATACAACACCTTGCAAAGCAATGAGTTGCGTACACCTCTGGCACTCAAAGGGTTAAGCCACTGAATGCTAAAGAAAGGTCTCAAATACATTGCTTCTAAATGCATTTGTTACCTCTCTAGCATTCAGGGTTTTAAAAGCCCCATTTAAACCAATGGCAATTTGGTTTACCCCAGAATTACTCCAGTTTTGTTCTATACATATGGCCCAATAACTAAAACTATTGTTTTAAAGAGATAGTAAGGTTTCACAATAAAAGCAGCTCCAATTACTCTTCATAGTATTTGGGCCATGGAGAGTGTTATTTCAATACTGTCAGAGTTATAGTTCAAGAGTAATTGAATAATAAAATTTTCCCCTCCTGCCCCTTTTACTGATGTAACATTGCTCACCTCAGAGCAGCAAGACTGTCCAGATGGATCGCCTAGAGGGACACTCTTCAGTGAGCTTAAGGAAAAACCTGTCAAGGGGGCAGAGTTTTCCTTATGCTCACAGTAAGAAGACTATCTGTTGCTGTGAGCTGTCCGGTCCCAGGACCAGATTCTACAGCTGAGGGGAGGTAGCTTACACTAGGTAAAAGGGGCGGGAGGGGATATTTTATCATTCAATTTCTCTTGAACTTCAACTCTGACAGTAATGAAATAAAACTCTCCATGGTTCAAATACTATGAAAATTAATTGTAGCTGCTGTTTGTGTGAAACATTACTATCCCTTTAAAGAAATAGTGGTAACACAGGTGGTAAAAGCTTTTTCAAAATCAGCTATAGGTTACATTTACATGGCATAAATTACAATCCATCATTCCAATGCATTCGATATTCATACTATGTTAATATTTTGTATGCTAAAGGGTTTGGTTGTTGAGATTCCATATATTGTGTGAAACCATAGGGTTCTGCCAAAAATCTGCGAACCCAGGAATAGTTAATGTTTTAAACATTCAGTGGGCCTTATTTATCACACTTTGAATGGGTTAAAAGCTCCATTTAAATCCATAAAAATGTTCAGTTCCCCTGTGGTGCAGTTGGTTCCCTCCAGAACTATTCCTCCCTCTCTAGCTTGATAAATACCTCCCAACATTTCAAATTTCCAGAGGGACAGTTGTGTTTTAGGGGGAGTGGCTGGAGGTGTGGCTGGTGGGCGGGGCATTAACGAGAATTTTCAGGCTGTTTCATGACCTATTGACACCTCCTTGAATTACCTAACAAATTACTTCTAATATGACCAAAGTATTTTATTTAAGCAAACTAATTTATAAACACATATACTGACATTTAAAGAAACAATGTGTATGTTGCTGCTGTTGTTGCTGCTATATACACACACCACACAATCTGATCTCCTAAAAAGAGGGACATTAGGGTGGGAAAGAGGGACAGTGGGATTTGGGTCTAAAAGAGGGACACTTGGGAGATATGTAATAAGGCCGTATGTATTATGAAAAGAACAAACAGTGGAATGAAGAAATCTGAGGTGGGAGCTGGGGTTGCTTGATTTGCTTTACCATCCTGGCCTCTGCGGATAGGAGAGGTGAGACCTTATCCATAATGCCTGTGTGCCTTGGCCATGAAATATACACACAAACAATATAATAAATGCAGTTGTGTATGGGACAAATACTGACATGCACATACTTTACACACACTTGTATGTATAACAGGCACGTTAAACTGCATTCCTAAAGAGCTCACACAATGCAGATTAACCCCTTAGACAACAACTCTTCAATGTACTGTGGCACCAAAGAAGTTTAAAGGAATAGTTATGCTTAACATTTCTTTACCTTGTCGCATTATAAAGTACCGTGTGACTCGTTTCACACACACTTTAATATCCATGAGTTTTGAGGTTTGTTTCTAAAATCCTCCCCATCCCCTTCCCTAACTCCGGCAGGTTCTCCTGAGTGGGTGGCCACCCAATTGCCACAGCAACCTACAACAACCTACCTAGATCACCACTCACACAGAGAATAAAGCTCCGTCAGTGTGTGTCTGTACTTTAGGGGAAAATAAGAATTTCCATTGAGTTAAATTAGGGTTTTAACTGTGAATGCTTCAATATGCACTGTAGACCTCTCTAGCTTTCAAGGTGTTAAAATTTAAAAACAAAATCTGTGGTAATTTGGGGTATTTTTAATTTACCACTATGGCATGGCTGGTTTGCTTCAGAATTGTTATCTGCTTTTGCTAAGGAGAATTGTAAGGGTAACAGTCAGGACCTTAGAGATAATATTGGTTCTGAATGGGTGAAACCCTGGTTGCTCAGAGCTTTTTTAGAGAGCAAGACCAAGGATGAAGGGGGTTTCAGTCCAGTAGCAGGGTGCTGCATTTTGCCATCATTGGGCTAGAATATGGAGATTTCACCAAGTCAAGAGGGCATAATTATATACAGAGAAAGAGGGAGGGAGAGAAAATGGAGCGATTATGGGCAAAAAATAATGATGTGCTAGTGGAACCCAGGGCCAGTGCCCTAGGTCAACTATTAATTACCTCCCCCATTCCTTCTTCCTCTGTGCCCCACCTTACCCTTCAATATAGAGAAAAATGAGGAGACTATAATAAAATTAGCCTCCATCAGTGCAGTAGTAATTCATTTGTGGTCCGGGCTTCCGGCAGAGAATGAATCCGGGTTTGCTATAACCCCGAGCTTATCTCAAGCTCAGGAGTCGAATAGACGAGGTAGGCTAAAGTAGAGGCCTACCTTCGAAAGCTATAATAATAAATGGGGTGGGGGGGGCACAGAGACGGAGCATCCCGTGGGAGAGTCTGCAAGCGGCATTTAAAGCCTGCAGCCCCTCCCACAAATTCAGGCCCAGCCTTCCACTTGTGGTTCGGGTTTCCGGCAGAGAATGAATCAGGGTTTGCTATAACCCCGAGCTTATCTCAAGCTCAGGAGTCGAATGGACGAGGTAGGCTAAAGTAGAGGCAAAAAGGATATAATTAATGCATATATATTTTATTTTAATTCCATAGTACATCATTTAGTTAAATTAGTAAGGGCCTCCTGGATTTCTTCAGTGGGATTGGGTATGTACCTGGAGTAGCAAGAAGACTGCCATCGGCCCAAGCGTTTAATAATATGTACAGGTACACTGTTCTTGGAAGCAGCTGATGCAGCCCCAATTCTAAATGAGTGACCTGAAAACTGCTCTGGATTAAGGCCAAGTCTTAGTAATAAAATTCTAACGTAAGAAGTGAATTCGGCCGTAGTGAGAGGGCCGGAGTGAACTGGAAGAAGGGGGCTATCTGCTGAGAGGTGCTGACTGAAGTGAGGTTTACCAAAGCTTGATAGGGACACCAGGGGTCGTTGGTAGCATAGATTGGAATGTGATGGCTCTTACCAGTTTGGTCAGTTTTAGAATGAGCAAGGAAGAGAGCAAAGTGATTTGCGTGCCTGACGAGCTGATTCTGGTGCACGAAGAAATAATTTTTCGAACGGCAGAAGAACTCACCTGGCCTCAAAAAAAACAAAAAATGCCAAACAAATAGCAGCAAGAAGAGTATTATTTGTATGGAAGGAGAAGTGGGCAGATTTCAAAAGGTCATACATGTTTCTAAATATTTCCCCTGAAATTAGCAATCTGCATTTAGTAGTAGATGGTTGAATTTTTGCAAGCCCCTTTAGAAAGAGATTGACACTGTAAAGCGAACGAATAGAAGGGGATAAAGGGTGCATTAAAGCGTGATAGTGTTGGATGCCAGCAAGGTAAGTTTTAATGTTAGCTGGTGAAAGCTTTAACCCTAAGTGACAATGGGCGGCAAAGGCTAAAATAGTAGTTTGAGAGAAAGATAAGGGAGTATTCATGAGAGTCAAGAAAGATTGGAATGACTGCCAAGCTCTGTAATATGACTTCTTAGTGTTAGGGGCGAGAGCACATTGAATGATGTTGGAGGCTTCTGAGAGTAGATTATTCAAATTGATGTGATTTCTGTGAATGATTGAGGTACTGCTGATACTGGATGCGGATCTGCCGTTACCTGAAATTGAAGTTTTGAGAGAATTAAGGTGGCTGAGTTAACCTTATTTAAGATATGAGATGGATAAATAAAAAATCTATGACTAAGGGAGAACCAGTTAAGCTTTTTTAACAATTTGTTGGTAATGGCAAATGAGCATCTGCCTTTTTTAAGGAGTTTAAGAGAGTAATCAGAAGAGGCATAACAAAATGACAGCTTTACCTTCCCATAGCGGGTCCCAAGTAGCTGCTGCAGCTACCATAGGGTAGATGTCGGCAACACCTGGAGTAGACAGGTAATCGGAAGATAGAATTTCAATTGGCCAAGGGCTACTGATCTGATTACTATCCCAAACTGCTGTATATCCTAGGTTGGCGGAGGAGTCTGTAAATACAGCCGGGCTAACTACAGAAGGGGAGGGAGGGAACATAGCTTTACCATTCCAATTAGTCAGGAATTTCTTCCACATATGTAATTCAGATTTAGCCTCGTCGCTGATTGTAATGGACGAAAATGAATCCAAAGTGAAAGAAAGCAGGGCGAGTAGGTTAGCCAGAAATGCTCGACCTTGGGGGAGAATTCTAGTGGCGAAACTTAGGTATCCAATCAAGGATTGCAGCTCAACCTTAGTTATGGTAGCCAGATTTTCATTTTTGGTAATAATTAGAATGATTTTCTCTAACTTAGCTTTAGGAATTCTGGCTTCCAAGAGCCTGTAATCCAAGGTGATGCCCAGGAATTCAAGTTGTTTAGTTGGGCCACAAGATTTCCCAGGGGACAAAGGTATATTAAGGAAGTGAAACAGTTGTTTGAGTTTAAAAAGGCTATCAGGAGCAGAGGAATTATCAATAAGAAGGAAGTCGTCCAAGTAATGGAGGACTCCAGGACAACGACAGTGGTTCAGCAGCAGCCAACACAGAATCTTAGCAAATGAATCAAAAATCTTCGGGCTGCTACGTGAACCAAAGGTAAGGGATGTTGCAAAATAGTATGAACCTAACCAACGAATGCCCTGGCTGGGGGTAATTTAAAGGCATCTTTAGTATCAGCTTTAGATAACCAGCAGTCAGGAAGGGACTGCTGGATAAGGCGTATATCATCGTCAATGGTTGAGTAAGTTAGCGAGAATGAGTCATATGGAATTAGCGAGTTAATGCTTGGTGTAGTGGTGGAATGGGGAGCTGAAAGATCAATTATTAACATTTTCTTGCCTGAAAATGTATGCGTAGCTAAACCAATGGGGTTAATGCGCCATAAAGGAAAGGGTGGGGCAGGGAATGGTCCTATGATAAATTTTTTCTCTGCTTCTTCAGCCAGCAGGCAGGTAACAGTGTCTCGGTCCTCTAATGCTGAGGCAAGATTTTTACAATCCAATGAAGTATCTGGGTAGGCTACAATACCGGTGGGGAAATCTTCGTACAGTCTAGAGAGGACATAAGTAGTAAGGGTTTTGTCATGATGAGATTCAAGAATAGACCAAAGCCCATCAATATAAATTCCACCAGATTTTTTATTAGCTGTAGTTAACTTGGGCCAAATGGTTCTGGTGTGTGAATCCTTACAGTAAGAGCAGATGTGCAGCATTCTACAGCAGCTGAAAAAGCACCCACGTGAATTAAAGTTGTTGCAAATAGGGTGACTGTCATGGGAGGGGCGGGAAGAAATGCCAGTTTGGGGTGTAGATTGAGGAGGTGCTGCAGCTTGGAGGCCAGAAGGGCCGACCACTATGGGGGGGGAGGGCAGAAATCACTAGAATGGGAAGAAGACTGGCAGTTATGACACACAGATGCCTTCAAGCTGGCAAAGTGTCGGCAAAACAACTCCATATCCAGGCAGCTCCTGTCAGTCACAAAATTAAATTGGGCTAGCACAGCGACGGCTTTAGCTGTAAATGATCAATGGTAATCATAAAAAGCGGATCCACCGTATTTATGCGCGAGATCTGCCACCAAATGCATGTAATGGTCCAGCTCCTGACGTCTATGCGGAAAAGCAGAGCAAGTGCATTGGTACCTTCGGCCTCTATGACGAGGTTAGATCGGTATACTGATATCTTTACCTCTACGATGAGGCAAGGAGAGAGTGATTTCCATTAATTTCTATGAAAAATAAGTGCTGTATTATCTTTTAGCTTCTACAAGGAGGCAAGGTAAATGAAATAGTCCTATAGGCCTCAATGCAGAGTTAAAATGCAGGTGCAGTGAATCATAACCCCTTACTGCCTTTAAATGTGGTTGACCTTAAGCTCCTATAATGAGTGAGCGGGGAGATGGTGGAGGAGGAGGGGTGGAAGTGCAATATAGTTTAGTGACTTGCATAAGCTTGACCAGACGTGAGTAACTATAGGCAGCAAGGCCTTATAACAAAGTGACATTGGGGGGGAAGGGGAGTGACTAGAAATACATAATATCTTACATCTTAGGATGAGTTTGTTACACTAGTGTTGAGAACATAAAAGAATATTAGATTTAAACCATTTATTGGTGATCTAAATAAAAACGTAGGAGGGAGAAGTATAGTAAACTACCTGGTAGGATAATTACTCTTACAGAAAAGCTGGACCCTTTAAGCGTAAAAGACACTGTGGAAGGTCCACCACGCAAGTATAATAAATCTGGACGATCTGCTGACTGCTTAGTATAAGCAGAACCTGCTAAATGAAAAATAGAGGGGGGGGGGGGGGAGACAGAAAAAGGGGGGGGGGAGATGTCTGTGAGAGATCTTAACTGATGTTTTGTTTGCAGTTGCTAGTGTAAAGTTATTAAGATAACAATAGATGCTTACATAGAGATGCACTTATCTAAAGATAACCACAGTTATTGTTCAAACAGTCAAGTTTAAGGGATCCTAAAGAGAGAAAATTCAAATACATGTAAATTATTGAACAAGGCATGGAACAAAAAACAGCAGGGTCAAATTTAGGTTTAATATGGGAGTCTAAGATGACTAAAGAACTTCTTTGTGAATGTTATAGTAAGTTATTAATAAAGGACCACAGATATGAGCCAGTAACTGGTCTGAACAAATAACCGGAATGCACATTAGGATGTATGAATAAAGGGACAGTCAGCTTGTTAATAATACATGATACAATTGAACCTTCCACTAATTCCCCACTTTTGGACCAGAGAATCTGTTCAGGCAGGCACAGAGAGTGAGGCTCCATAAAATAAAGATGACACAACTGTTACATGACCATTGATTTGCAGATAAAAAAAATGCACCCAGGGACATGAGCATTACGGTTTAGAGTGAGGGTTTTATCGTTACTGATTGTAAATTAAACAGGAGGAAGACACCATTACTAGTAGTAATGGACTTGCAGCTTCGGTATAAACTTTACAGGGACCTACCTCGCTCGGATCGTAAAACAGGAAGTGACGTCACCATTATACTTACTACCCGGAACGAACGGCAAACAGGCACAGAGACGGAGCGCCCCGTGGGAGAGACTGCAAGCGGCATTTAAAGCCTGCAGCCCCTCCCACAAATTCAGGCCCAGCCTTCCACTAATCTCATCAGTCTTGGAGAACATTTCAATCTGCTGCACCTTCTCCATACTAAATGCAAATGCCAGCATACATTGTGACCACCATGGCAGGAATACAAATGCTCTGGTACCAGGAGCTGGTTGATGGACAGAGGGGATCTCCTAGGTACAGAATCTTCCCTAGAACATAGCCCCTTAACCCATTAACACATTGTGAGGAAAATTACCTGTTCCCTGTTAAATCCTTTTCACTTAGTCCATACAGGTCACTGGTACAATGGGATGTCAGTCCCCTTTAAGTAGGCAGGAACTTTTCAGAAACTTGTACAGGGGGGGTGGAGCCTCCTCTCCCTCCTAGTCCACTCCCTCTGGCACAAGACTCCATATTGATTAGAGACACAAAACTGACCAAAGGTAGAAGAGAGTGAAAACTCCTGTGAGCATGCCCCAGAGGTCTCCCACAAAATGCCACAGGAGAACCAGCGTGGCCCCTTGACAGGGTGGGAGACCAGTGACCTGTATGGACTAAGTGAAAAGGATTTAACAGGTAAGACTAAAATCCTATTTTCACTGTTGTCCAATACAGGTCACTGGTACAATGGGATGTACAAACATTTAGCTGACCAGAGGCGGGAACAAAGGAGGGGCCAGGCATAAGTCCCCATAACATCCATGCCTCTAGGAAATAATAATCATAGAGTCCAACAAACTGAGGTATCAACGGACACCAACCATGGGTGAAACGAACCCCCATGAACACCCACTGCACACAAACTAGAGCCAACAGGGCTCAACAGTAAGGAAGCACTAGGAATCTCAGAAGAAGAAGATTCTAGACAGGCAAAGCTGCCTCCAGAACCTTCCTCCCAAAGCTGGCATCAGCCGAAGCCAGCACATCTACACGGTAGTGCTTCGAAAGGTATGCACAGAGGACCAAGTGGCCGCCCTGCATAACTGTTCTGCAGATGCTTGATTCTTGTAGGCCCACGAGGCCCCGATAGACCTCGTAGAATGAGCAGTAACCCTGAAGGGCACATGCTGATTCCTCAATTCATAACACTTGCGAATTGTAGACTTAATCCAAGAGGCGATAGTCACTTTGGATGCCGGTCTCCCTGCCCTAGGACCCTCAGGAATGACAAACAGAGCGTCAGACTTCCTGATAAGTTCTATGTACATCGCACTGAGCCTAAGACAACGCACCACATCTAACAGATGAAGATCCCTTTCTTTATCTGAGGAAGGATTAGGGCAAAGAGAAGGCACCACAATCTCCTGATTGATGTGAAAATCAGAGACAACTTTAGGCAAAAACTCCCTAGAAGTACGAAGGACTGCCTTATCTTTGTGAAACACCAGGTAAGGCGGTTTACAGGACAGAGCCTGTAACTCCGCCACCCGGCGAACTGAAACGATAGCTAAAACGAAAGCCATCTTCCAAGTCAAGAGACGCAAAGGAATAGTAGCCAGCGACTCAAAGGGGGTCGTTGAAGGACCCCCAAAACTAAATTGAGATCCCACTGAGGAGCCGGGCTCCGGAAAGTGGGGCGAACATGAGCTACCCCCTGAAGGAACACCTTGACGTCAGGGAGCACAGCAATCCGCTCCTGAAAGAATACAGAGAGAGCAGATGTCTGAACTTTAAGGGAACTCAAACTAAGTCCTTTATCTACACCATCCTGTAAAAATGCTAAGACATTAGGAAGGTGGAATTCGTGAGATAACTGTCTAGTATCGCACCAGGAGACAAAGGTCGACCACACCCTATGGTAGATCTTGGAAGACACGGGCTTGCGAGCACTCATCATAGTAGAAACTACTACGGATGAATAACCCTTCCTCTTCAGAATCGAGGATTCAACCTCCAGGCCATCAAACGGAAACGTTGGACGTCTTCTTTCCACAGATAACCTTGCACTAGCAGATCCGGACGGGAAGGTAGTGGTAATGGATCCGCCACAGACATAACCATCAGTTCGGGATGCCAAGACTGACGAGGCCAGTCCGGCATGATCAGGACAGCGGGACACCGCTCCGCATTCAGCTTCTGAATGACTCTGAGCAACAGAGGAAAAGGAGGAAAGATGTAAACTAGGGAGAAGTCCCACGGAATTGAGAAGGCATCCGCCGCTAGGGCCAGTGGGTCCTATCCTCGAGAGCAGAACACTGGAACCTTCCTGTTGAGTATGGTCACCATCAAGTCCACCACCGGTGTTCCCCATCTCTGGGTAAGAAGGAGAAATACTTCTGGATGCAGAGCCCACTCTCCGCTGTCGACGGTGTGACGACTGAGAAAGTCTGCCATGATGTTGTCTACGCCTGGAATGTGAACAGCAGAGATAGCCGGCACGTGATCTTCTGCCCAAGACAAAATAGCCTTGACCTCCAGCCAAGCGTCGAGACTTCTTGTGCCGCCTTGTCTGTTGATGTAAACCACCGTGGTAGCGTTGTCGGATTCCACTCTGACTGGACAGCCATCCAGATGAGATTCCCAATGAATCAGGGCAAGGCAGGCTGCTCTCAGTTCCAGAATGAGAAGCTGAGACGGGTACAACCACCAGTCCAGGCTCCTCACGACATGACAGGGAAGAGATACTGACAAGCGGGGATGATCCGGATGACGACTGCACATGCGAAGAACAAACCTCTGAAGCTCCCTGGTGTGTGCCATGGCAAAGGGAACCACCTGTATTGTGGAGATTAATTCCCCTACCAAATAAGTCAACGTCAATATTGAGAATCTCAGAGACTCGATTGGCACGTCTTCCGGTAGAAAAACCTTGCTCCGCACTGTGTCGAAAATTATCCCCAGGAAGAGAAGCCTTTGGGAAGGAATCAAATCTGACTTATCCAAATTCACCACCCATTTGTGGCGAGAAAGAGTCTGAGAACATGTCTGAATCTGTTGGTGAAGGATCTGAGCAGAGGAAGCCTTCAAGAGTAGATCGTCCATGTAAGGGGTCACTCTCACCCCATCTCGATGAAGTACTGAAATCAGAGCTCCCAGGACTCTTTGAAGGACCTGAGGAGCCGTCGTGAGTCTAAATGGAAGGGCGGAAATTGAAAATGACCCCTGTGACAAGCAAACCTGAGATACCGTCTGCTGTCCTGATGTATAGGAATATGCAGATACGCATCCTGAAGATCCAGGGACGCTAGAAATTCCCCTGGAGACATCTCAGCTATCAATGACCGAAGTGACTCCTGACGGAAGTGAGAAGTTACGATGAAGGTATTCAGAGCTTTGAGGTCCAAAATAGGATGGGCACCCCCGTCCTTTTTGGGAACTAAGAACAGGTTGGAATAAAATCCTGAACCTAGTTCCCCTGTAGGGATTGGTTTTAAAACATCCGTGTCCAAAAGATCCCGAATAGCGTCGTTGAATAGACGCTTTGTGGTGGAATCTTGGGATGGACGTGAAAGATGGAACCGAAACGGAGGAAGAGAAGAAAAAAGGGATCCTGTAACCCTCCAAAATCACCTGAAGAACCCAAGGGTCCGCTACTGACTCCTCCCATAACCGGCGAAAGAGGCGGAGCCGCCCTCCTACAGCCGGATGCGGACCCAGGTTTGGCGAGTCATGCCGAAGCAGTCTTGGAGGTCTTGGCCTTGGGATCGGCTCTAGGTTTCCAAGGCTGTCTGGGCTTGAAGGAGGGGCGATGAGTGGACGCACCTGCCTGGGGCGTAGCGCGAGTCTCCGTTTGGAACGTACGAAAGGACAGATTGTGTTTAACTGGAAAATTCCTTTTCCCTTGAACTGAAGGCAACGAAGTACTCTTACCCCCAGTTGCCTCACTGATCATGTCCTTAAGTTCAGCTCCAAAGAGGGACGCCCCTTGAAAGGGAATAGAAAGTAAAGCCTTCTTAGAGGCTGTGTCAGCGGACCAAACTTTAAGCCAGAGCGCACGTCTGGCCACCACAGATGCAGTAGAAGCTCTCGCCATCATGCGCACAGCATCAAAGGCAGCATCAGCAATATAATTGTGAGCTTCAGAGATGTTAGCAAGCAATTGCAACTGATCAGATACTGGAGCATCATGGCGAACCGCTGCAGTGAGCTGTTCAGTCCATGCCGCTATGGTCCTGTTAACCCATGCTACCGCAATGGTAGGACGCATGGCGGTGCCAATGGAAGCAAAATTAGTTTTAAGGCAAGTTTCCAACTTCTTGTCTGTCCAATCCTGAAGGGCAGCAGCGTCAGACACTGCCAAAGCAGTAGACTTAGATAGTCTAGAAACTGGGGCATCCACCTTAGGTGGATGTACCCATTTGGCCAGCTGAGCCTCAGGAAAAGGATAAAGTTTAGCAAACTTCTTTGATACTGAAGATGACCTATCAGGAGTCTTCCATTCGGAAGAAATTAAACGTTTCAGAGTAGGATTAGTGGGAAAACATGTAACAGCCTTGGAAGGCTTTTGAAATACGTCTGTTGGGTCATGAGTAAACTCCTGACACAAGGGAAGGTTGAGGGTATTTAGCACGGCCCTGATCAGCCCTTCTGCAGAGACTTCAGGGTCGCAATCATAGGGGTCCCCAATTAACCTATTGGACTCAGAAATCGCCCCATCCTCAACATCTGATTCGTGAAACAATTCTTCCTCAGAAGACTCGTACCGCTCAGGGTCCCCCTGCTGTTTGGGAAGGGGGGTCCTGATGGGAGAGGGGTTCTGCCAGACTTGGAGAGCCCCTTGAACCTGAGAGGGAAAGAGTTGCAGCGTGGATCTAAGATCCCTGGTAGCAGCCTTAAACTCCTGAACCCAAACTGGCTCAATAACGTGGCTGGAGGACCCCTGGTTGTCCTGACCCTCCAAGCATGTTGGGCACAAATGACCAGAGAAATCCCTGGGCAACTTGGATTGACAGGAGGAGCATAATGCAAAAGGAGATACTGACCCCCCAACCTCCTTGGTCTTGGGTTTAGCCCCTTGCTCAGATGGAGTAAACATACTTAATATGCACACCAATACAAAATACCCGATCAGAATGTGTTAAATAATAAAGTTTGAACCCAAAAATGCCCAAAGTTAAACTTATCTGGCACCCAAAGGGTTAAACTGCGGAGGAGAAGAGAAGGCTCATTCCCTGCTTAGTGTATCTGAAGAAAGAGAGATCCAAAATGGCTGCTAACCTAGTAGCCAATGATAAAAACGGCGCGAATCAAGCGCTCATGGGAAATGTAGTTTTCCCTTTAAATACACTAAACGGGGTCCGACGCCCCTCAGAGACCCCCAAAATTCTGAATTCGCTAACCGGATAGAAGAGCAAGTGAAGACCAACAGTTTAAGCCCACTCTGGAGTTGCTGTGACAAGCGGTTCCAGAGATACGTCCCAGACTGTGCTGTCCCATAGAGAATAATGGAGCAATGGCGCCTATGCTATAAAGGCGCGCTTAAAGTTGCGGTGCTTTTTTTTTTTTTTTTTTTTTTTTTAAGTGATGCACACATAAAATAGTAAATACCCTAAAAGTATACATTGAATATAATAAATGTTAACACAAATGCACCAATAGCCCCAGGACAACACACAGACATTTACATAGTAAATAAACACCCTTTGAGTGCTGGAGTACATAGTGAGAACTCCCCAAATACAGCCCAATAAAGGGACACTGTGGGACAAGTGGACCTTCAGCACTCAAAGGGTGGCTCACCTTCCTGTATCTTCGTTCTTCAGGTAACCATGTAAAATAAAGGAATTAACACAAGTGCCAATTCCTCACAGGGAAGCTACTTGAAATCAAGTTGTTCCCTCTTCAGGGCATAAGGTCCACTAGAAAATCCCTGGATGCTGCACTGGCCACTTCGGGTGAGAGCACGGTCAGCCACGGTTACCCGCCTAATGGTGGTATTCCATATTTGAAGAAAATAATAAAACAACTAAAGTTTCTTGAGAGACGTTCACTGCCTGATGTGCATAGCACGAGGAACTAATCAATATGGAGTCTTGTGCCAGAGGGAGTGGACTAGGAGGGAGAGGAGGCTCCACCCCCCCGTACAAGTTTCTGAAAAGTTCCTGCCTACTTAAAGGGGACTGACATCCCATTGTACCAGTGACCTGTATTGGACAACAGTGAAATATGCTGCACTCAGCTTATCTTAAAATGCTCAATTCAAATTCATGCTTACATAGCATATTAATAATGTTTGCATACATATGTGTATGAGGGAGGATAGTCACCCTTTCAACTTAAAGGGACACCATCTCCTAGAAATAAATGTGACTCTTAATTACTTAATAACTTGCCTGGTTAGATGTATTTCAAAGAGCAGGCAGGAGACTGGTAGGAGTGACAAAAGCTATTCAACCAATAAGGTATCATTTTTACCCTACCGGTCTCCTGCTTCTTCTATGGCTAAACCAGTACCACCCTTTACCTAGACCGCAGGCAGCTATATCAGGGTACATATTTTTGCATAGAATGATCTCCATTTATTATATATATATATATATATATATATATATATATATATATATATATATATATTTATATTTATGTTTAGATCACACCTACTTAAAAACAGTAGGTGTCAACAGACCTGAATGCCTTAACATTGAAATTGTTCCGAATGAAATTAACTAGCAGTAGACTACAACAGAGATCAAGCACATAAATAGCATACAGATAACCTTGACTGCTGTATGAAGGTCAACAACTTAGGCGAGTCCTTCTGTTAATTATTATTGGAGTATATCTCCCTTTTAAGATTGGTATTTTGGTGCTGTACCTTTGGAAAGAGCTTCCAGCTGGTTCTTTTGAAGAGCAACACATTGAATTATTTGTTAATCTCATATTCAAAACAAAATGACAAAGCAAATTTTAAATAATATTAACTGCATCTTCAAGATTACATTCAAACAAATGTCTTACTTGATAATGCCTCCTGGAGGGCCTACTTTACCTAAAACTAGGTTATGATAATGAGCAACTGCCCAAATGTTTTGCATTTATATTGTACACAAGGGAAGATCAGTAGAATATTTTTTAGCTAATTTATCTAGAAGTGATTATTTTAGTTCATTACACAGACTGGTGCGGCGGAACAAAAAAGGGTTTAAAGATACTTAAAAAGTGTCACTTCTATTATAGACAACTTTAAACCTTTGAGTACAAGAGGGGGTGGCATTGCTTTGCAATGCATTCTATACCCCTCTGGTACTCAAAGAGTTAAAATGGACTGGTCACCTTAAAGCCAGTTTAGTTTAATAGATAATTAAAATGTGCCTACTTGTTGTTCTAGCTATTTTTCCATAAAGTATTTCTGAAATTAATATTTGGATTCTGATAGCACAGTATGGCACTGTATGCCAATGTACTGCATTATGCCAAGATGTTTTGTTTGAGGCCAGTCACTAGGCTACTAGAAATATGCTCAGTGTATGCGTGTGGGATCTGTCTAGATTCACTCATAGCCCAGTGTGTGGGAATATTAGCCCAAAACCTAAATAAACTGTCGTAAGAGACACAATGTCCCAAAAACAAATGTTCAGTTTTCACAAACCGTTTAAGTTACAAATAAATAGCCAATACAATATATAGGCCATTTTTAATCTGCATTAAAGTTGACAGACATTAGGTGGCAGGTCCACGCTAATTGGCAATATATTTTTCAAATTCTGTTCCTGTGGTGGGGCTCCTGTTAGTTGCTGAAAACTAATCCCCTTGGCTGGCAGGTAGACAGGGCAAAACAAGGAAGTCTGGCTTAAGCCACAGGCTTAATTGCTGCATGTGAAGCAACAACATGTTCAGGTTTGAAACCCATCAGTTGCAGTTTATGGGGACTGCAAGCTCAGATAAAAACAATTTCCAGCTTGTTGGAAAGGTCAGAGTATGTTTTAAGAAATCCATAAAGCCACAAAGATTTTTGAAGTTTAACGTAAAATGTCTGGTGTTCTGTAAATCTAATAAAATAGCGGTTGGAGAGTGCCAGCCATGGGGTTTTGTACACAAATTAACCCTTAAGAAACAGAGGGTGTTTCATAATGCATTGCACAACCCTCTGCTCCTTAAAAGGATTACACCAACCAGATATAAATAACTGAAATCAAAGCCAGCACCCAGGGATTGGTCATTGTGATGTGATTAGTGTCTCAAGCACAGTCTTTCACATAACCATCTGTTCTGCCAACCAATATATTTCACAAATGTGTCTTAACCCCTTGAGTACAAGAGGGTTGGCACTCAAAGGGTTAGTAATACCAAAAATAAAGATTATTTTATATAGTAGATTTCACAAAAATAAAGTATTTGGAGAAAGTCCTATCTCTCAAACCTTTATGGTTTGAGAGATATCCTCTGCTAAAGTTCCCCCTCTTCTGATGTCAGCTGTAAAGCTGACAGAAGGAGATCCGTGTCGGCCTACACAAGGAGGCACCTCAGCAGAGCCGCAATAGCGATACTGGAAAATAATTACTTAATTGGAACGGTCTACAAAGTGTGCTTGCACACTTTGTAGACCTTTCGAATATTGCTATTTTGGCTCTGCTGCAGAACCACCAGCTGGTCCCTGGACCGGGATCTCCTGCTGTCAGCACAGAGCTGACGTCAGGAGAGGGAGGGGGGTATTTTAGCAGCGGATAGCTCTCAAACCATTAAGGTTTAAGACATGGGACTTTCTCCACTTTACTTTGGGCATTACTAACCCTTTAACTCGTTTATTGCTACTGAGGTCTTCAAAACTCCTTTAGCAATCAAGCATGAATGCTTCATAAAAAACATTTTCAATTCTCCCCTAAGATTCAATCAGCTTATCCCAGAATGGTGCCAATGGACCCCATCCCCTAAAATACACTGTTGGTTTTGAAAGAGCTTTCAAAATCATACATATGCTGTATTAGCCATTATTATTTATACAAATAGTTTGAGTTCATAAATGTATAGATTATGCTTCATGTCTTAGCCCTCCATTACTGTCTCCCTGCAATTTAACCCAATACAATGACCATCTCCCTGAGGACTCAAAGGGTTACTTGTTAGTAAGTGATGGAGGTACAGAACTGCTTGTATACCACACCTTAATGCACTGCAGAGCAATATGCTGCACTCCCCTCTGGCACTCAAAGGGTCAATTAGCCTAGTGCAAAAATCTAAATAAACCAGTAACTAATTTGGTTAATAAAAATTGCTAATGCAACATATAGGTGATTTAGAAAGGATCTTTAAAGTTGTTTGGGTAATAGAGTGCTTTTAAATCATATTAAAATAGTAACATGGTTGAAGCTGAAAAAGACATGCACCCATCAAGTCCAGCCCATGCCAAATCACCCCTGTTGATCCAGAAGAAGGCAAAAAACATTGAAGTCATTTCCAATTAGTCATTTTTTTCCTATCAGGTAAAAAAAAAAGAAAAAAAAATCCTTACAAATGGCAGTCAGATTCCTGGCTCAACATACTATCTGCTTTGAAGCCAACTGTCATAATTCTCAATATTGTTCTATGCCAGATAGGTTATCCATTACTTTCTTTTTTAAAGCAGTTACAGTATCTGCAATCACAGCATCCTGAGGCAAAGAATTCCATAACTTAACTGCCCTTACTGTAAAGAAATCCCTGCCTTCGTTTTAGTCAAAACCACCTTTCCCCTAGTATTAACGGATAACCTCTCGTTCTTAGCTCTTTGAGTAAATAGTTCATTGGAGGGTTCTTTGTATGGACCTTGAATATATTTGTAAATGGTAATCGTATCACCCCTTAGATGTCTCTTCTCTAATGTAAACAACCCCAGTTTGGCTAGTTTTTCTTTATAACTCAGATCTTCCAATCTCTTGATCAGTTTTGTTGCATGTCTCTGCCCTTTTTCCAGAACTATAATGTCTTTTTTAACCCCTTAACAACCCTTGACAGTCATAGTACGTCAAGGGTCGATCTGACTGAATGACCCATGACGTACTATGACCGTCATGGAATTCCGGGCTCCCCTCGCGGCTGCACTCCGTTTGGTTAGTCCGGAAGTGAAAGAAGAGGAAAAAAAAAATGCTCCGTGGTCCTTACCTGACTGCGCCAATCGGCCGGTCATTAAGGGGTTAAGAACTGGCGACCAAAACTGTACTTCATATTCTAGATAAGGCCTTTCCAAGGGTTTATTTAGAGGTGGAATTATATTTGCATCCTGTGCATCTGTGCCCCTTTTTATGCAGGATAGTGACCTATTTGCACTTGCAGCAGCTGAGTGACTGAACACTGCTGTGAAGTCTATCATCTATTAGTACTCCTAAATCTTTCTCTAATGAAGATTCCCCAAGTAATTTCTCATTTAGGGTATATGTAGCATGTTTGTTTCTGCAGCCCAAATGCATAACCTTACATTTATTGACATTAAATGTCATTGGACGCTTTGCTGCCCATTCAGTTTATTTAAATCCTTCTGCAGAGAAAAGCATCCTGCTCTTTCTGTACACAGCTTAGTGTCATCAGCAAAGATTGAGACGTTATTTTCAAATTCCCACTTCTAGATCATTAATAAACAAATTAAAAAGCTTTGGGCTCAGGACTGAACCCTGTGGCACCCAATATACAACTTTAGACCAACTTGAAAAGGTTATACTCTCTGCCATCTATCATTTATCCCCTTAATGCAGTGATTCTCAGCTCCAGTCCTAAGGGCACACCAACAGGTCATGTTTTCAAGATATCCCTAATTAATCACAGGTGAATCAACCACAATGACTGGGCCACCAATTGCTCACCTGTGATTAAGAAGGAACAACCTGAAAACCTGCACTGTTTGTATGCCCCGAGGACCAACGTTGAGAAACACGTACATGTACGTCCTGGGATTCCGGGTCCCCGCTCGGCTGCACGCCGTTCGGGGAGTCCGGAATCATTTGAGAAAGAAAAAAAATGTATGACGGGTGTGTGCGCATGGCCGGTCACTAAGGGGTTAACTAGTTCTCTATCCAAGCACAGATATCACCTCCCAAACTGAAGCCTAGTTTATGCAGCAACCGACTATCAAATGCTTTTGAAAAATCCAAGTATACTACATAAGCAGCAACAAGACTGTCAGTCAGTAACCCTTCTAATATCTCAACCACTATGGAAATCAAGCTCACTGGTTTGGACCTTGCCCCCTTTTTGTACAATGTTAGTACAATCACGGGCCACTATACCTAAAAGTGAATCAATAAATATTAAGTATAATGGTTTTGCGATTACTGAACAAAGTTCCTTAAAGCAGAACTTTTGACTATTAATAAGTCGCCATGCATTCATTAAAGGGGAACTACCACCCCGCAATAACTTAAGCTTCACTGATTGCGCATCTGGCGACTAGCTGCTTAGTAGAGCTAGTCGCCAGAAATATTACCCGGTTCTGCAGATATCGGCGTTTTACCGATGGTGACAGGAGCAGGAAGCACGGACGTCTCTTCACAGTGAACCGCGCGGTTCAAAAGGGACTGACAGCGCAGGCGCACGGACGTCACTGTGAAGAGGCGTCCGTGCTTCCTGCTCCTGTCACCATCGGTAAAACGCAGATATCTGCAGAACCGGGTAATATTTCTGGCGACTACCGCTACTAAGCAGCTAGTCGCCAGATGAGCAATCAGTGAAGCTTAAGTTATTGCGGGGTGGTAGTTCCCCTTTAAGCATATGGGGACTACCTTGAAAATACATGTCTTAACTATTAAAAGTGCCACGTTGTAAAGAAATCTTTACCGCTTGGAGACTGATGGGCAGGTTAGTGCAGTCTGCGCAGTCAGTCCCTTCCGGTTACCATGTGGCACTCTGCAATATTTTACAGGAGACCGGGACTGATGGTGCAGGCACGTGGATAAAGGTAAAGGTAAAGATTTCTTTTGAATGCTGCACTTTTTTATAGTTAAGACATGTATTTTCAAGCTAGTCGCCATATGCTTAACCCTTTAAAGGGATAGTAATACTTCGTTTTAACTATTTTATTTTGTAGGCATTAAAAAAAACATGAAGAATGATATAAGTCTTATGTCTCAAACCTTTATGGTTTAAGAGATATTCACAAGCAAAGTTTCCCCCTCCCGCCCCTTTTTCCTAGTGTAAGCCATCTCTTCTCATATGTGAATCTGGTTGTAAGACCAGACAGATAACAGAAGGGGACAATCTTCTTTGTATGAAAAGAATGAAAGCCCTTCCCCCTTGACAAGTTTTTCAGCTTTTTCCCTTATCTTAATTGAAGATTGTCCCTCTCTGCAGTCTACCTGGGCACCTCCCTTCTGCTTTGGCTGAACGGGGGGGGGATACTTTGCTTGTGAATATCTCAAACCATAAAGGTTTGAGAGATAAGACTTATATCATTCTTTATTTTATTTTGTAGGCATTAAAAAAACATGAAGATAAAACGAAGTATTACTATCCCTTTAAGGACCAGGAAAATCTGAGTTCGTTTTCACAAGGACCGGAGCAATTCTGACCTTTTTGACTAGGTCTTTGTTCAACAGTGTATTCCCTCTAAGTCTTTTATTCCACCCCCATAAATTATATACTGTTTTCTTTAAGCACAAATAGGGCTTTCTTTTGATACCCCACTTATATGGATAACCCACCATTTACTCTATTAAAATTAAAAAAAGGTAAAAAAACACCATTTTTGTTTTTTCTCTTGGGATCAATTGGGCACAAAGGGTTAAGTTTTTATGGAGACTGCATGAAAGGTATGACCAGTCTGTCATACCTACAAAATACGCAATTTAAAGTGGCCACTGTCCCCTGGGTGAAAATCCCCATGTCCCTTTTTGCCAGCCTATTTTCCCACTTTTTATCTATGACATTTGGCTTGGGTATAAGTGTATTACATGGCTCCACTACAATCAATCACACTCCCAGTTTTGTTTATCGAGATTTTTTTTTTTTTTTTTTTTTTTTAAACAAAAAATAAGTATCATTGCAGGTTAGAAATTGACCTGCATTTAGCCAGCCTCCAGCACCAGCAGTGAAGGAGTTAATACCCCCAGCTGCTGTATTTTCTTTTTCCCCACAAGGTGTCTCCTCTCTGCTTCTCTCTCCCTTACTTTGATAGTAAGGGAGACAGAGGCAGAGGAGAGACATAGAGGAAGTATGCTTTGCGAACTGCCTCTATCACTCAGAATGCCGGTACATGTGATCGCTGCTATGGCGATCACATGACCCGGCATAAGCAAGAAGGGCTGAGACTGAACACCCCAGTCTCAGAGCATTCAGTCTCAGCCTGGAATTAATGATAGCAGCATGCAGTTAAGCCATGACGGTCCAGGACCATCATGGGTCCTTAAGGGTATAACAACCCATGACGGTCCAGGACCATCATGGGTCCTTAAGGGGTTACTATTACTTATAACTAGGTGAAAGTTCTGCTTTAAGTACCCTTGGGTGTATACCATCAGGTCCAGGTGCTTTATTCACCATAACATTTACCAGTGTCTTTTGGACTTCGTCATCCATGGTAAAGGAAATTCCGTGATTTGTCTGTTTGCCCATAGCCTGCCACTGTTGCTTCCTTTGTATATACAGAAGCAAATAATGTGTTTAAGGTGTCAGCCAGCCTCATCTTCACTAATCAATTCACCTGTCTCAGGCTTAAGAGAACCAGTATCAGCCATGATCTTTTTTTGTTATTTATATACTTGTAGAATTGTTTAGTATTTCTCTTCTCTTTTACAATACTTCTCTCATTTTCAATTTTAGGTAGCCTAATTGCTTGTTTGCAGATTTTATTAAATTCTTATATATATATATATATATATATATATATATATATATATATATATATATTTATTTAATTTTTATTTATTTATTTTTTAAGGATGCATCTGACCCTTTAACACTTTAAAATCCTGCTTCATTTTTATCATTTTCCTGCAAACCTCTTTATTAAGCCACATTGGTCTCAAATGTACTCCTCTTGTATGCATTACTCAATGCTGTATATTGACACATTTATCTAAGAGCATTTTTAACCAAATTCCATGATTGTTGTGTATTTTTATCTTTCATGATTACAGCCCACTGAATATCCTTTAATATTGAGTTTAGCTTTATAGAATTAGCCTTTTTAAAATTGAATGCAAGAGAAAAAGTTATGCAATGGACACCTCACTAGCGTTCAAGCTGTTAAAAGCCCCATTTAAAATCAATGCAAGTTTTTTTGTTTGTTTGTTTTTTTTGTTTTGTTTTTTTAATTGTCCACTACATTGCAATTGGTTTGCCCCAGGACTGCTCCAATTTGCCTTTATACCCAAGGCTTTTTAATTAGAAAAGGTGAGGTGCAAAAATAAAGAGAAATTTCCACCGATTTGCCAGACCAGAAGAGTAAGGGAAACCTCATAAACCAAGAGGTCACCTAAGTAATTTATTAACACCTTAATGACCCATGACGTTCCAGGGCCATCATGGAAAACTTGCGTTAAGGACCCATGTCGGTCCTGGCACATCATGGAATTCAGGAGTCCCCACTCAGCTGTACACCGGTCAGGAACCCCTGAATCCTCGATCCTTAATTGCTGGTGCTCGGCTGGTCGTTAAGGGGTTAATTGTGTCTGATGTACTAGGAAGAACTTGAGTAGTATTTGTCCATAGGGGACAGATAAAAAAAATCCCCAAATACTCATTGCTCTAGATGGGGTTTTTAACCCCTTCAACGCTAGATGCAATGTACTGGTGACTAGCATTCAATGTGTTAACCCCTTGTGTGCCAGAGTTGTATCTGTTGTAATGTGCTGAATACCTCTCTGGCACTCAAACAGTTAAAAAGACCACTTAAATCAATGGGAAGGTATATTTCACCCCTATGGTGCAGTGTGTTTGCTCTAACAAAAAAAAAAAAAAGGCTCATTATCTGCAAGTGATTTAATAGCATGGTCAAGTAAAAGCAGTTAATACACAAACACTAACCCTTAATTTTAAAGAGAGACTAATTCTGGGCACTTTCTTAATCAGAACTGTATTTTGAACTTCACTGTGTCTCAAACAGAAGAAATGTAGTTTATAAACGGTTAGAATAATACTCAAGAAAAGCCGTGTGGGCAGCTCTAAGCCTTGAGCAATATGTCGACTAATGAACGCACAGGCAGTGAGGGGTCTGCTCAATAATAAGAACAAGTAGAACACCGAGAAAGGAGTGGATATGTCCTTCCACAAGAAATGATGAATAGAATACCAGGCTAATTATCCTCAATATACAAGACAATGATTCTAATTTCCTTGAACTATCCTCTAAAAAATAGACTACAACTTCAGGTTTTAATTTCATTTGGCATTAAAAAGAAATTACACAATCAGCTAACTTTCATGTCTTATTTTCACTCTATGTAATTAGGTCAAAATGCAAACATAGCAGCCATTTGCTAATGTGTTCTCATTTTAGATCATTATATTAAGATATTTGATGTAACAGATCTACCCATTCATACATTCTGCTATTAGTGATGATAGTCTTAGCTCTGCAGGAGATTATAACCCCCATATTTCTCAAAAATTTTCATTTATTAAACAGCTGTGTGGGTCTATTAAAGTGACAGTCAACATTTTTTTTCACTTTAAATATTCTACAGTTCAAATAGATATAGTTTTTATTTATTTATTTATTTATTTCCCATCTTCAACTGTTTCCAGAATGCTTTCTGTCCGGGACTTTGCAAGCAGAAAGAGTATAAAAAATACAATGTAAATATGCCAGTGGAACAATGTAGAAAAGCCTGCCACTATCACATAGATCACTCAGTGCTGCAGGAAGATTGCAACATTGTTTAAGGATCACTGCTTTCACAATCTCCGATTGAAGGATTTCTTGAAACAGAGATATGGAGCATAAAGTGGACGTGTTACCTATACAGCTTTTAGTCTCAATCAATGTATATATTTAAAGCAGAACTTTCACCTAAAAAAAAAAATGTAACCATGTGTTTTAATCCTCAACACAACATTAGTGCTGTGTTTGTTTTGTTGTTTTTTTTTTTTTGTTTTTTTTTTGCAACTCACCTAGTAGTGGAGATATTTACCCTTCAAAATCGGGCACTTCCGCGTTCTGTGGGACTGGATGTCCAGCAAGATGCCTCAGGACTTCCCAGCTGAGGGAGCGTGCTCACGCTCCCCTTCATAGTTGTATTTCTATGGGCTAATATTTCAGCAAACTCCTTTTATAATGCTACTGAGGTTGCAACCTCTGTAGACCATACACATGCATTGCGCACCGAATAAAAAAAAAAGGGAGGAGGAGGAGGAGGACTGGAGTAGAACCTCCTCTTCCCATACCCTAAGGCCCCAGAAAATTGGGCTTATGTGTAACGTAGCTAATCGCAAAACCCTTTCCAAAATAGCACTGTGGCTCTCCAACCACCATACATAGTGCCCCCCACCACCACCAACACTATCAGAGGAGTCCCCCTGGCACCGCTAGGCTGTACATAGATACTCAAGTGGGCAATTGCTTCTGCCTAGAACATAGTTATCATACACATATGCTGTAACCATTTCATTTGCAGTGGAGCCATTTCTAGGTGAAAGATATGTTTATGTGCATGAGTTACCAACACATTCTTAGAGCAGGTTCCACAGACCTGCCACCAAAGTTAGACTGTCTTCATGGAGACACATTCATCGCTTTCTTTAAAATATTGTGATCATGTTTTTGTTGTTGCGGATTCTGCCAGGGGTAGAATTCTTTTGCTAGCTTCCTTTTCACTATGCTTTCTAGTAGTTCTGACCCTACTATTTATTATCTTCCACAATGTAATTTTCCACTTGATCTATAAGCACTGCTTTAAAATAATTTTACAGAATCAGATTTCTCAACGTACTGCTGCTCAATTGCACAATTTCATAAATTATTTTTAAAGCAGGGTGTACCCATGTAGCTAGAATGTATTCATTGCTTCTAATGGAGATAGGTGAGGATCCTGTTCAGAGCATACTAACATGTTATTCACCATCTGGGTCATGTCTGCTGTTAGAATCATCGACCATGCTCCATTTTTTTTTTGGTTATAAATACATTAATGTAAGAATCTAACAATTTCCTGCACCAGCATCACTAACCAGCAAGGTGGCTTCCTCAAAAGGCTTCAGTAGTTCACATAAGTCATGCATTAGCTGCCAAAGACCAGGTATCAAAACGTCCTCCAAATAGTTAAAGGGATAGAAATGAATTACAATAAATGCAGCTCCAATTAATCTTCATAGTATAGTGTATTTCAATACTGTCAGAGTTGTAGTTCAGAAGTAATTGAATGATAAAGTATCACCCTCCCACCCCTTTTACTGATATAACACTGCTCACCTTACAACAGTAAGGTGGTGTCTAGATGGCTTACAGAGAGAGACAATGTTCGATTAGGATAAGGGAAAAACCTGTCAAGGGAGGCAGGGTTTTCATTGTTCTCACAGTAAGAAGATTGTCCCTTGCTGTGAGCTGTCCATATCTGAGGGGAGGTGGCTTACACTAGGTAAAAGGGGTGGGAGGGGGTTACTTTATCATTCAATTACTCTTGAACTACAACTCTGACAGTATTGAAATAACACTCTCTATGGCTCAAATACTATGAAGATTAATTGGAGCTGCTGTGTTTGTGAAACATTACATAGTAAATTAGGTTGAAAAAAGACACAAGTCCATCAAGTTCAACCTTCGTCTCATACCTCAGTAACTGAGAATTTTATAGCTTTCCTGCTACCAATTAAATTAGTCTTTATCAGACCTTCCTGATCAGCCTACTGATAAACAGTATAACTCTGTATGTTCCCTTTTGAAAGAAATGTATCTAATCTTCTCTTAAATGTATCCATTGTATCTGCCATAACTACTTCCCTGGGCAATGAATTCCACAATTTGACAGACCTTACCGTAAAAAAACCCTTCCTCTGCTGAAGTTTAAACCTCCTTTCCTCTAATCTCAAGGGGTGTCCCCTGGTCACCTGATCAGGCCTTGGAATAAATAGCTCACCGCAGAGATCCTTGTATTGACCTCTCATATACTTGTACAATGTGATAAGGTCTCCTCTTAGTCGTCTTTTCTCTAGAGTAAATAAACCAAGTTTGTTTAGTCGTTCCTCATATGTCAAGTCCTCCATTCCCTTAATTAATTTTGTTGCTCTCCGCTGTACCCTCTCTAGTTCTAGTATATCCTTTTTCAGAACCGGTGCCCAAAATTGCACTGCATACTCAAGGTGAGGTCTTACCAATGATTTGTATAATGGCAAAATAATGTTATCCACTCTTGCTTCAATACCTCTTTTTATGCAAGACAAGACTTTGTTTGCCTTTGCTACTGCTGTTTGACACTGGTCACTGTTTCCAGGTTTGTAGTTGACAAGGATACCCAGGTCTTTTTCTAGCAACGAGTCACCTAAAATTATTCCATTAAGTTTATAAGTAGCCTTGGGATTGTTTCCTCCCAAATCCATGACTTTACACTTCCCCACATTAAACTTCATATTCCACATGTTTGCCCAATCTGACATTGTATGTAAGTCCCTCTGTAGAGAGAAAATATCCTGTTCTGTATTAATGACTTTGCATAATTTAGTATCATCTGCAAATATTGGTATTTTGCTTTCTATATCTATTTCCAGGTCATTTATAAACATGTTAAACATTACTATCCCTTTAAGTATTATATATTCACCTAAGGCCTTGTTCTGCTCATATAAATGATTTAGCATGTTTAATGTGGAATCCCCACCTTGTAGGTACCTCCATTTTAATTTGTGATGAGGAAAGTGGTTACATACACTCTTGCAAAGCAAAAATTTGAAAATATTTTGCTGGAAATATTTGGCATTTATTTGAGAGTTTTAGATTCTGAGAGTAAATAAGTAAATTAGAATACTTAAGCACCCATGTCATAAATCTAAAGACAGCTGTTATATTGGAACCATTGTCAGGAGACAAAGACCGCTTTCAAAGGAGGTACAAGTCATTAGTTTATGACCTGATGCAGTTTAATGCATCTACAGCTTTTCGTGTTTGTCTCTTAAAGCGATGCATACACAAACTAGTGAAAGTAGTGTATCAGTCTTTGTTGATGGCACTAAGTTATGTAAGGAAATACATACAGAACTGTATGTTTTTTCTCTGCAGAAGGATTTAGATAAGCTGAGTGACTGGGCAGAAAAGTGAGACATGACATTTAATGTAAGGTTATGAATTTGGGCTGTAGAAACAAACTTGCAACATATACTCTAAATTGGAAACAATTTGGGGAATCCTCATTAGAGAAAGATTTAGGAGTACTGATAGACTTCACAGCAGTGTGCAGACAGGGCCAGTGCAAGGATTTTTGTATACACAGGTGAAGGTGCATTTTGATGCCCCTCCTCCAACCTGGACATAATCCACCTGCCCCGCCCACATATTCACCTCCACACTCTCCCCACCTACACATTGCCCCTTCCACAATGCGCCCTTCATCTCCACATTGCCCCTTCCACAATGCGCCCTTCATCTCCACAGTGCCCCCTTCATCTCCACAGTGCCCCCTTCATCCCCTACCTTGAGTCCTTGGTAGTCTAGCGTTGTGCCATAAGAGAGCTCTGTGCCTCCTTTGGCACAGAGCTGAAGCTCCCATGCTCTGTTCTCAGTAATGGAGAGCGCTGGGAGATTATGTCATCTCCCAGCGCTCTGTGTTACTACAGAGCCTGGGTCGCTCTGCGCTGATTTACACTACCAAGCGTTCCCTCGCGGCAGATATATTAAAAAAAAAAAAGAATTCCCAGCTTCCCCCTTTTCGGTGCCCTAAGGCAGCTGCCTGTCCTGCCTTAATGGTAGCGCTGGCCCTGTGTGCAGAGTCACTCAGCTGCTGCAAGAGCAAATAGGGTACTAGCCTGCATAAAATGGGGTATAGATGCATATATAATTATTCTACCTCTATATAAATCCTTGGCAAGAACTCATCTAGAATATACAGTTTTGGGCACCAGTTCTTAAAGGGTTAGTAATGTTTAATTTAGACTTCAGCTAGGATCCGTCCTTATGTGTACGATTGCTCCTTTATGTTGATAATGCCAAAATCGCTCTATTTCCTCTGATTTTATACAATAAAGTGCCCCCCTCCCACCCCTTTACAGTATAGGAAGTCCAGTCCTTCACCAGTATAATGAAAAACCTGTCCTCCTTGATGGAGGGCAGGTTTTTCCTTATGCTGAATGAAGATTGTCCCTCATCGCAATCCTCCTGCAGTGCGGAGGAAAGAAGAATGATGTCACCAATAGGGATGGGATAATTTATGATATATCAGAGGAAATAGAGCACATTCGGTATTAGCAACATAACGAAGTGATCATACACATTATAAGGAGGGATCCTAGCTGAAGTGTAAATGAACATTACTATCCCTTTAAAAAAGACATTATTGGACTATAAGAGTCATAATCGTCTGTGTTCTGCATTTGCTCAACAGCAGTAGCTACTATTATGTACCCCTTGGACCCGTACATTTTTAGGAGTGCTACTAGTTATCACAACACAGACACACTGCTAGTGAGTCACTCAGTCAGACCTGTGGTTGTGTTTCAGGTGGGATCTCAATGAGGATGAGCCTAGATATATATTTTTACAGAGACAACAGATAGTTTATGAAATCTACAGTTTGGAAATACTGTGCTCACAATCCAAAAGGTAATCATTCGCTAAGGGGTTCCTGAGGGATTATTACTACAGGAGCTACATATTGCTATAGTACTAGCAATAGGTGTCAGTGGCTCTTGTAGTTCGAAACAGCAGAAGCGGTTTTGCCTGCAGTAAACTTACAGTGTTTTACTTCAGCATGGTAGGAAGACATGAGGAAAAAATATAAGTTGGAGGGACTACATCATCAATTTTTTTATTGCAATTAAAACATAAAGAAATTGTAAAAACTGGAATTATGCTTCACCCATCCCTTCATGACACCCTACTGGCTCTAGAACCAACTAAGTGAGACCACATACTGTTTAGTCTAAACTAGTACTCCCAAATCCTTCTCTTATAAGGATTACCCAAGTAAATACCTATTTAGTGTACATGTAGAATGTCTGAATCTGCAACCCAAATGTGTACCTTAAATTTATTTATATTAAGCAGCATCCGTCCACTCAGTTTATAGCCATCTTTCTGCAGAGAAAAAAAATCTCTGCTATGAGTATATAATTTAGTGTCCTCAGCAAAGACTGACACAACTTTCAGCATCCACTCCAAAATAACATTAACAACTTAAGTAGCTTTCTGCCCAGGACTGAACCCTAAAGTATTCCATTTACTACTTGCGACTATACAGCCCTGGCATCTCTGCCACAGAAGGTATAGCAGTTCAGGCACGTTATAATTCATAGGTTTCTTTAGCTAACCTGCACAGTTAACCGCTATAATAAGCGCTAAGACCCGTTACTTTGAGTCTCATATCCACCAGAAATGCAGGATATACTGTACGGATAGAATATCCTACCAGAGCTATTTATCTAGTCCCCTGGCACTACTCTATGAGTAACTGCTCTATAGTGGATGACAAACAGCAATATACCTGGATACGTAAGGGAGAGACAGACAAACAAGCTCCTTCTTGGAAAATCACAAACTACTTTATTTTCAACCAACACAGCAATTTAATACAGTTGAGAGAAAGGGGCATTCACTACATGGACAAAAAAATGACATGCTGGGTTTATCAGACAGAGGTTACTAAGGGGGGTAATCTGGAGACAAGACTCTAATCACCTCCTGTAGAAATCCCCGGAGGGGGGATAGGTTATCACAACCAAGAGATTCAGCCTAGCAGCCACCCTGTATACATTCCCAGTAAATAGCTGTTCTCACGTAAAGCAATCAATCTCAGCTGAGCGACATCTGCAGCTCTGAGCCTCCGAGTCTGGGTGGGGGAAGGATGGAGCAGGCTTTCATAACAATCCCTACCTATTCTCTCTACCATTCAGTATTAGTGTCCATATGATCCCAGCTAGGGGGAGGAGAGGCTTCAAATCTTGTGCCGTGTGACCTAGGACAGTCCTGTTCGTCATACTACTAAAAGAGGATTTTAGTCTTACCTGTTAAATCCCTTTCTCTTAGTCCATACAGGTTACTGGTAACTCTGGGTAGGCGATCCACCCCTTTAATTGTAGGCAGGAACAATTCTAGAATTGTGTGCAGGGGGTGGAGCCTACCTTTCCTCCTTGGCTGCAGCTAGCCAACCAGCTCCAGAAAGATTTGAGATACTAACTATTGACTAGATTGTGGAAGGGAAAGAAGACTCCTGTGAGCATGACCCTGAAGGACCTCCACAGTCTGCCACAGGAGAGCCAAGCATGGTCCCTAGACTAGGTGGGAAACCAGTAACCTGTATGGACTAAGAGAAAAGGATTTAACACGTAAGACTTAAATCCTCTTTTCTCTGTCATCCAATACAGGTTACTGGTAACTTTGGGATGTCCAACCATTGAGTTTTCCAGAGGTGGGAAGTAAGGTAAGGACCAGGCACAAGGCCCCCAAAGTCACTAGAGCAGATATGAACCATCAGATCAGAGATAGCCCAACGAAACAAGTGTCAACGGACACTGAACAAGGGTAACAACACCCAAAACTTTTACACAGCACACTGAACTAGAACCTACTGGGCTTTAAAAGTGAAGGAAACACCAAGAAACGAAGAAGGTCCTAGACAGGCAAGACTGCCTTCAGGATCTTCCTCCCAAAGCTGGTGTCAGCTGATGCCAGCACATCAACACTGTAGTGCTTCAAAAAGGTGTGCACAGACGACCAAGTCGTAGCTTTGCACAACTGATCAGCAGAGGCCTGATTCTTGTAAGCCCAAGAAGCCCCAACAAATCTTGTAGAATGAGCCGTGACCCGAAAGGGGACAGGCTTCCTCCTCAGCTCGTAAGCCTTACAAATAGTGAACTTGAAGCAATAGTCACTTTGGATGCAGGTCATCCTTCCCTGGGACCCTCAGGAATGACGAACAGAGTGTCAGATTGCCGGATAAACTCAGTGTGATATACAGAACACTTGAGACAATGCACCACATATAACAAGTGGAGATCCCTCTCCTGGTCAGAGCAGAAAGAAGGCACCACAATCTCCTGATTGATGTGGAACTCCAAAACCACCTTCGAAAAACTCCTGAGAAGTGCGAAGCACCACCTTCTCCTTGTGAAACACCAGAAAAGGTGGTTTACAGGACAGAGCATGTAACTCCACAACACGGCGAATGGACACTATTGCCAGGAGAAAGGCAATTTTCCACGTCAACAGGCGTAAAGGAATAGTAGCCAAGGACTCATATGGAGGGTGCTGAAGAACACCCAAAACCAAGTTAAGATCCCACTGAGGAGCAGGATTCTTGAAGGCAGGAAGAGTATGAGCAGAACCCTGGAAGAAAACTTTGACATCAGGAAGTATGGCAATGCACCTCTGAAAGAAAACAGAGAAAGCAGAAGTCTGAACCTTAAGGGAACTCAAACTGAGGCCCTTATCCACACCGGCTTGCAAAAAGGCCAGGACCGTAGGCAGATCAAATTCCTGAGACAGGTCCTTGTCAGCACATCAAGACAGAAAGGTCAATCAGACATGATGGTAGATCTTGGAAGAAACAGGTTTGCGGGCACTGAGCATAGTAGCCACCACCCCAGAAGAAAAAACTTTCTTCTTCAATATTGAGGATTAACATTTCCAAGCCATCAAAGCTAGCCGTTGAACATCCTCTTTCCACAGGTAACCCTGTAGAAGAAGATCCGGATGGTAAGGGAGCCGGATTGGCTCCACCGCTGACAGATCTTGCAACTCTGGAAACCAAGCTTGGTGAGGCCAGTACAGATCTCCGCTGTCCATTGTGTGTCGACTGAGGAAGTCTGTCATGACGTTGTCTACACCAGGAATGTGCACTGCGGATATGGCAGGAACGTGTTCTTCTGCCCAGAACAAAATAGCCTTGACCTCTAACCAGCCGACGAGACTTCTTGTTCCGCCCTGCTTGTTGATGTAAGCTACGGCCGTGGCGTTGTCGGACTGTGCCCAGACTGGACAGTCTTCCAGCTGAGATGTCCAATGACGAAGGGCATGAAATATTGGCCGAAGCGCCAACACGTTGATAGGAATGAGAGATTCCTCTGGAGCCCACCGACCTGAGCATTCAGGCAACCCAGGAACGCTCCCCAGCTGCCATCTGTCGTCACTGTGGTCCAGAAGGACAGGTCGAGGTGGAGATGAATTTCCCCACTAGAGAGGACAGCTTCTTGGCTGGAACTGGATCTTGAGCCAGGACCGCATAAACCCTGTGGGCAATCTGGTGAGCTGCCTCGTCCGTGAGAAACACAATGCTCTTCTGAGTGTCGAAGAGAAGGCCCAGGAAGACCAGACGCTGGGATGGGACAAGATCTGACCTGTCCACGTTTATGATCCACCTGTAATGGGAGAGAGCGTGATTGCATAGCTGAACCTGCTGATGAAGAAGTTCCGCAGAGGGGCTTTCAGAAGAAGGTCGGCCAACTCTGATGGCATCCCGGTGGAGGACGGACATTAAGGCTCCCAAGACACGGTTGAAAACTTGAGGAACTGTAGTCAGACCAAAGGGAAGAGCTGAAAACTGAAAGTACCCTCGGTCGCAGGCAAATCTGAGATACTGCCGGCTTTCTGGATAAATGGTGATGTGTAAATAAACGTCCTGAATATCCAGAGAAGCAAGGAATCCCCCTGGGACATAGCAGTAATCACAGTCCTTAGAGACTGCTGGTGATAATAATTCCGGATCACAAAGACATTGGGAGCCTTCAAATCCAAAATAGGGCGACAACCACCGTCCTTTTTGGAGATAACAAAGAGGTTAGAGTAAAAACCCATACCTCTGTCCTGAACTGGAACCGGCACACTTGTCCAGAAGAGCCTGAATAGCATTGTTTAACAGCCGGCGTTTCTCCGCGCCCTGGGGCATTTGAGAAGGAAAGAAACGAAAGGGATCCTGTATCCTTCCGCCACCACCTGTAAAACCCATGGGTCTGCCACTGAATCCTCCCAGACACTGTGGTAGTGACGCAGATGGCCATCGGCAGCAGAGTGGGGACCTGGGTTTGGCGAGTCATGCTGAAGAAACCTTGGTTCTTGGAGGAGACCTTGGGCTTCCATTGCTGTTTGGGCTTGGAGGAGGCACACGGAGCTGAGGGAACCGTCTGGTTCGCCGGACGTCTCTCATTCTGAAAGGAAAGAAAATACTGATTACTCTTAAGCAGAGTTTTCTTCCTAGGGATCAAAGGTAGAAGGGTACTCTTACCCCAAGTGGCCTCATCGATCAGATCTTTAAGATCTGGCCCAAACAAGGAAGTACCCTGAAAAGGTAAGGAAAGCAAGGCTAGCAGACCAGATCTTGAGCCAAAGAGCCCATCTGGCAACCACAGACGTGGTGGAAACCCTGGCCACCAAACTGATGGCATCAAATAAGACAACAGAAACATAGTGCTGTGCCTCAGAAATGTTGGCAAGAAGGCGCAACATATCTGAAGTAGGAGCACCCTGATGGACAGCCAGGATGAGCGGCTCAGTCCAGACCACAATGGCCTGGTTCACCCATGCTGCAGCAAATGCTGGACGCATGGCAGTGCCAAAAATGGACTTGAGGGAGACCTCAAGTTTCTTGTCAATCCAGTCTTTCAGAGCGGAAGCATCAGAAACTGGCAAGGCAGTAGACTTAGATAGCCTGGAGATAGGAGCATCCACCTTGGGAGGATGAACCCACTGAGTAAGCGCTGTCTCAGAGAAGGGACAAAGCTTGGAAAATTTCTTGGACACAGGTTTCCTGTCAGGAGATTTCCACTCTTCAGACACAAGGCGGTCAAAAGTGGAGTTAGGTGGAAAGCAAGTAAGGGGCTTTTTAGGCTCCTGAAACACATCAGAAGGATCAGAAGGAACCTCCTGAACTAAGGGAATGTTTACGGTAGTCAAAACAGCCCTGATCAGGCCCTCAGCCAAGGGCTCAGGATCAGCCTCAAAGGGATCCCCAAAAAACTGAGAGGAGCCCACAGCAGAACATTCCTCAACATCTGAATTTACCAGCAGTTCCTCCTCAGAGGAATCTGATACGTCAGGTGCTCCCTGTGGTTTTGGCAGGGAAGACTTGACACAGGAGGGGGTCTGCCATGAATGGAAGACCCCCTGTAACTGGGATGGAAAGAGTTGCAATGTGAACCTAAGGTCCCTAGTAGAAGCCTTGAACTCTTGCACCCAAACTGACTCTAATGCATGGCTGGAGGTCCCTGAGAGACTCTCAGGGACATCAGAACATGCTGGGCATAAATGCCCTGAGAATTCTCTAGGCAACCCTGAATTACAGGAACAGCAATGCACAATAGGGGATACAGAGACCCCATCATCCTTAGTCTTAGGTCTGGCCCCAAGCTCCAACAGTATAGACCTTCTCACAGTGTCAAACACCTTATAATAAAAGAAATCACCCAAGTACAGTGTGTAGGATTAAAGTTTCACCCCAGAAATTGCTAAACTAGACTTATCTGGCAGGCGAAGGGTTAATCAGCAGAGGAGAGAAGGAGAGTCCAAGCCCTGCATAGGATATTCGTTCTAGAAACAGCACAAAATGGCTGCCGCGCCGGAAGCCAATTAGAAACGAGCATGTGAAGCAAGCGCTCATGGGAAATGTAGTTTTCCCAGAAAAAGTACCCAAATAGTGCCCGAAGCCACCTGAGCCCCCCAACACACTAGAAACATGAACCAGATGATAGAGCAAGGGCAGACAAGAAAAATGAGCCATCTCTGAAGTCGCTAGGTTAAGCAGTTGCAGAGATATGTCCCAAACTGTACAGTCCCATAGGAGTGAATGGAGCAATGGCGCCTATGTGGTAAAGAGTGCCTTAAAGGTGCAGAACTCAAATTTTACAAAATTGAAACAGTAAAATAAAAATGTATGAAACATCACTAGAACATGTTAGAATACCCAAAAAACACTAAACCAGTAGGAAAAGTGTCAGAAAACCACCCAAAAGATGCAAAACCAGCAGCTAAAAGGGTTAAAGTACCACATAAACCTGCTCCAAACACCCAACAGACATACAGATAGATCCAATGAGTGCAGGAGTGTGCAATAGGAACTCCAAAGGTAAACCCCTGTGCAGAGGGGCACTGTGCGACATGTGCACCTGCAGCACTCAAAGGGTTGCTCACCTTTCCTGCAGATCTTCTGTCTTCAGACTACCATGTATTAAGAAGAAGCTTCGGTGGGCAACTCCTGAGGAAAGAACTTGTAGCCAAGATTTCCCCCCCAGGGCTTAAGGTCCACAAAAAGCACCTGGTTACTAAGCTAGCCACATCCAAGTGCATTGTCAGTTATGGTAATCCGCCTAATGGTGGTATTCCATTTCTAATGGAAAAAAAAAAAATTCTAAAACTATAGCAGAACTGTTTTCTTGCCTGTGTTTTTACCAAGGGACAAATCTTTCTGGAGCTGGTTGGCTATCTGCAGCCAAGGAGGGAAGGTAGGCTCCGCCCCTGCATACAATTCTAGAATTGTTCCTGCCTACAATTAAAGGGGCGGATCACCTACCCGAAGTTACCAGTAACCTGTATTGGACGACAGAGAAAGGGACATTTTCACAAGATAAGGGCTCAAATCCATTATCATATTATATACACCTAGACAGCATTTTATTTTACTTAGGAAGAAAATTTGAAAATCTTTCAAAGTAAAAAAGGTACAAGTAGCCAATTATATCAGACTTGTTAAAAAATAAAACCATAAACTGTAGTTTAGAACCCACCCAGTTCAGTTCACTTAATCATGCCATCCCATGCCCCGATCACTTGTATGAACAAAGAGGGGTCAAACGGTCATGTACAGCTGCTTCCAGATGAACTGGAAAAGAATCTTTATAATATATTTTGGGGCATATGCACCCAAGAAATATTTTTTACAAATAAAAGGATATATACACCCTATACATTTTAAGTAGTAATGTCCCATTAAAACAACCTGAAAATGGTTCCATTAACCAAAACTCTACATTCTATAGTTTAACCAGTTTTCTGTCCATGCACAGACGTCGTCTCCCATAGTCATCCCTTTCAGTTTATGCAGTAATTTCTTGTGAGGCACTGTTTCAAAGGCTTTAGCAAAGTCCAAGCATACTACATCTGCAGGATACCATCCAAGTTACCATTTCATAGAACCCATCCTAACTCACTATTTATATTGCTGGCCATCACATAATTCCCAAAACCCTTCTAGTATTTTACCCATTATGGAAGTCAAACTTTTAAGCCTGATGTAGAGAATCTGTTGGCACATGCATCAGTGCAGAGCAGGCAACTGAACTCCAAGACTTCAGTCTCACATTTCAGTCCATTCTTGCAAGAGCACCAATAGTGGACTTAATCCAAGAAGCCATGATCACCTTTGATGCAGGCTTCCCTGCCCTGGGGTCCTTTGGAATGATGAAAAGAGCGACAGATTGACACAAAGACTCAGTACGGTGCACACAGAACCTGAGGCAGAGCACATCATCCAACAAGTGAAGATCACTTTCCTTGTAAGAAGAAGGGTCAGGGCAGAGCGAAGGAACCACAATCTCATGATTGATATGAAACTCCGATAGAACCTTCGGAAGAAACGCTTGCGAAGCACGGCTTTATCTTGTGAAACACCAAAAAAGGTGGTTTGCAAGACAAGGTCTGGAGCTCTGCCACATGGCGAACAGACACTGTCGCCAGAAGAAAAGCCATTTTCCACATGAACAGGCGCAGAGGAATAGTAGCCAAAGACTCAAAGAGAGGGTGCTGAAGGATGCCCAAAACCAAGTTAAAGGGATAGTAATACTTTAATATTACTAATCCCCATAGTGTAGTTATTTAAAAAATAATTCAATTGCCCCCAGTGTCATCTCTCAAACCTTTATGGTTTGAGAGATAACCATAAGCAAAGTTCATCCCTCCCTCCCCCTTCCCTGAAGTCACCGTTGTACTGACTGCAGGGGAAGTCTGTCAAACAACAGGCTTGACCTCTGCAGCTGAGCCAAGATCGCGTTAGTAAAAAAGAATTATTTCATTGAAACGGTCTTCTGATTTGCAAGCACACATAGAAGACCGTTTTGGTGAAATAATTTTTTTTTACTAACGCAATATCAGCTCTGCTGCAGAGCCGACTAATGAAAATAAAACCGGATATCCCTGCAGTCAGTACAACGGTGACTTCAGGGAAGGGTGAGGGAGGGGGGAAAATTTGCTTACGGTCATCTCTCAAACCTTTATGATATATGACACTGGGGGAAATTGAATTCTTCTTGAAATAGCTACACTATGGGGGATTAGTAATATTAAAGTATTACTATCCCTTTAAGATCCCACTGAGGAGCAAGGGACTTAAACACCGGACGGGTATGAGCAACACCCTGGAAGAACAATTTGACATCAGGAAGAATGGCAATGCGCCTCTGGAAAAAAACAGAGAGAGCAGAAGTCTGAACCTTAAGGAAACTCAAACTGAGACCCTTATCCACATTGTCCTGAAGGAAGGAAAAGACCATAGGGAGATGAAACTCCTGAGAAAGATCCTATCAGCACAGCAAGAGAGAAATGTAGACCAGACTGTGGTAGGCCTTGGAGGAACAGGCTTATGGGTACTAAGCACAGTAGTCACTACACCAGATGAAAAAAACTTTTCTTCCTCAAAGTTGAGGATTCAACTTCCATGCCATCAAAAAACAGACAATGAGCGTCCTCCTTCCACAGCTATCCCTGTAAGAGAAGATCCGGGTGAGGAGGAAGCCTTAAGGGGTCTGACATTGACAGATCCAGAAGCTCTGGGAACCAAGATTGGCGAGGCCAAAACGGAGCAATCAGAATGACTGGACAGCGCTCCAGACGTAGCTTCCTCATAACCCTGTGCAGCATGGAACAGTAGGGAAGATGTATGCCAGAGAAAAGATCCAATGTATCGATAGAGAATCCACAGCTAGAGCTAGTGGGTCCGCCCAGTGAGAGCAGAACACTGGAACCTGCCTATTGTGTCTTGTTGCCATCAGATTGATGCATGGAATACCAATCTTCTGAACTACCAGACTGAACATCTCTGGGTGAAGTTCCCACTCTCTGCTTGGCAGTATGTCAACTGAGGAAGTCTGACAAGATGTTGACAACGCCTGGAATATGAACTGTAGAGATGGCAGGGACATGGTCCTCTGCCCATGACAAAATAGCCTTGACCTCTAACCAAGCTGCGAGACTTCTTGTGCCGCCTTGCTTGTTAATGTAAGCCACTGCCGTGGCATTGTGTGACTGGACTCCGACTGGACAGTCCTCCAACTGGAGTGTCCAATGGTGCAGGACATGAAATAACGCCCAAAGTTCCAAGACGTTGATGGGAAGGAGAAATTATTCCTGAGACCACCAGCCTTGAGCATTCAGGTGCCCCAGAACAGACCCCCATCCTGAGACGCTGGCGTCAGTAGTCACCATCGTCCAGAACAGTATCAGGAAGGGCTTGCCCTTCAGGAGATTGTCCAGGTTGATCCACCATGAAAGACTCAACTGTACATGAAGCGGGAAGACAGAGGCTCCTCCAGATGATCCGGTTGACCTTTGCATGCCAAGATCTGAAACCTCCGAAGCTTCCTGGCATGAGCTATGGCGAATGGGACTGCTTCAATTGTGGAGATGAACTTCCCCACTAGAGAGGACAATTTCTTGTCAGGAACTGGATCCAGGCTCAGAACCGTAGAGACCTTCTGAGCCAGCTGATGAGCCACCTCGTCTGTGAGAAAGACCATCCCTCTCTGAGTGTCAAAGAGAAGGCCCAGGAAAACCATCTTCTGGGAGGGAACAAGGTCCGACTTGTCCAGGTTGCTTATCCACCCGTGAGCGGATATCCTCTAATCTCAAGGGGTGTCCCCTGGTCACCTGATCAGACCTTGGAATAAATAGCTCACCGCAGAGATCCTTGTATTGACCTCTCATATACTTGTACAATGTGATAAGGTCTCCTCTTAGTCGTCTTTTCTCTAGAGTAAATAAACCAAGTTTGTTTAGTCGTTCCTCATATGTCAAGTCCTCCATTCCCTTAATTAATTTTGTTGCTCTCCGCTGTACCCTCTCTAGTTCTAGTATATCCTTTTTCAGAACCGGTGCCCAAAATTGCACTGCATACTCAAGGTGAGGTCTTACCAATGATTTGTATAATGGCAAAATAATGTTATCCACTCTTGCTTCAATACCTCTTTTTATGCAAGACAGGACTTTGTTTGCTTTTGCTACTGCTGTTTGACACTGGTCACTGTTTCCAAGTTTGTAGTTGACAATGATACCCAGGTCTTTTTCTAGAACGAGTCACCTAAAATTATTCCATTAAGTTTATAAGTAGCCTTGGGATTGTTTCCTCCCAAATGCATGACTTTACACTTCCCCACATTAAACTTCATATTCCACATTTGCCCAATCTGACATTGTATGTAAGTCCCTCTGTAGAGAGAAAATATCCTGTTCTGAATTAATGACTTTGCATAATTTAGTATCATCTGCAAATATTGGTATTTTGCTTTCTATATCTATTTCCAGGTCATTTATAAACATGTTAAAAAGATGCTAGGAACTCCCAAGGAGACATGACCGTAATCACTGGTTGCAAGGACTCCTGATGACAGTGAGATCTGACCACAAATTGGTTGATATCCTTCAGATTCAGAACAGGACGACAACCTCCGCCTTCTTGGAGACCACAAAGAGGTTTGAATAGAACCCCAACCCTGTCTCTGGAAAAGGGACCGGCCTCAAGACCCTATTGTCCAGAAGGGCTTGAATAGCACCCTCGAATAGGCGATGCTTTCCTGCACCCAGAGGAGTGTGAGAGGAAAGATGCGGGGAGGAGGAAGAGCGGTAAAAGGAATATTGTACCCGCCACCACCTGCAAAACCCACGGGTTCACCACAGATTTTTCTCAGATGGAAAGGTAGTGGCTCAAGCGCCCTCCCACCCAAGGACGGGGACCCAGAATTGGCGAGTCATGCCGAAGAAGGTTTGGAAGCCTTGGGCTTGTAGGAGGACTTGTGGACCACTGGAAGCAGAGTACCTTTACCTCCAGTGGCTCCGCTGACAAGATCTTTAAGCTCAGGCCCAAATAGGGAAGATCCTTGAAAAGGCAAGGATAATAGAGCCTTTTTTGATGTGGTATCAGCAGACCAGATTTTGAGGCGAAGAGCCTGTCTGGCAACCACAGACATAGAAGAAGCCCTGGCAATCATACGGACTGTGTCAAACAGAGCATCAGAGACATAATGTTGCACTTCAGCAATGTTGGCGGCAAGTCTCAGCAGTTCAGAAGTAGAAGCCCCCTGGCGAATAGCCAAGGTAAGCTGTGCAGTACAGATGGCCACGGCCGTATTCACCCACACTTCTGCAAACACCGGGCATAAGGGAGGACCATCGAAGCAAAAATAGCCTTGAGAGAAGTCTCATGCTTTTTGTCAGTCCAGTCCTTCATAGCAGAAGCATCTGCTACAGGCAGAGGAGTAGATTTGGACAACCTGGACACAGAGGCATCCACCTTGGGTGGATGTACCCATAGAGCTAATGCTGCTTCAGAAAATGGACAAAGTTTAGCAAATTTCTTAGAGACAGATGGCTTTCTATCTGGAAACTTCCACTCGTCAGAGACCAAGGGTGGGATTAGGTGGGAGACATGTATAAGGGCGCTAAGGCTCCTGAAACACATCTGAAGGGGTCTCCTGTACCAATGGAATATTCAGGGTGGTCAATATAGCCCTGATTAGGCCCTCAGCAGAGGGGACAGGATCAGCTTCAAAGGGATCCCCAAGAAAAAAACTGAGAGGATGTACTGCAGAACAGTTTTCATCCTCCTAATCCACCAACAATTCCTCATCAGAGGAATCAATGACACCTGGCGGTTTAGGCAGGGAAGACCTGATGTAAGCGGGGGCTTGACATGAGTGAAAGACACCCTGTAAGGTGGATGGAAGGAGTTGTAAGGTAGACCGGAAGTCCCTGTATTAGCCTTAAACTCTTGCATCCATACTGGCTCTAATGCATGGCTGGAGGTCCCTACAGGAGATTCAAGGACAGCAGCGCATGTTGGGCAAACACGACCTGAGAATTCTCTAGGTAACCTTTCATGACATAAGGAGCAATGAGGGACACAGGCACTCCAGATTCCTTAGTCTTAGGTCTAACCCCAGTCTCTAATGGAATAGACATTCTCACAGAAATCAGCTGGTCAAAAGTACACTAAATCACCCAAAAACAGTGTTTAAAAGTGATTACATAGCACGGAAAATTTATTATAAACTTATCTGGCAATGAAAGGGTTAAGGAGCTGAGGAGAGAAGTAGAGTACAGGCCCTGCATAGGATACTCATTCACAGAAAAGCACAACATGGCTGCCGTGATAGGAGCCAATCAGAAACGAGCCCCACCCAGCATGTTCAGAACATTGACCGGATGACAGAGCAAGGGCAGACAAGTAAAATGAGCCATCTCTGACCTCACTGCAATAAGTGGTTGCAGAGATATGTCCCAAACAGTACAGTCCAATTGAAGTGAATGGAGCAATGGCGTCTGTGCGATAAAAAGCACGCCTTAAAGGCGCAGTACATAATTTCACCAAAAAACGAATGAAAATAAGTTAAAAACATACTAGAACATGTAGTTAAACAATATAAAACACCAAACCCAGTAGGGAAAGTGTCTTCAACCCCATAACATGCCAAACCAGCAGTGAAAACGGTTAATTTACCACAGAAATTTGCTCCAAACACCCAGACAGACCCAATGAGTGCTAGAGTATGCAATAAGAATTCAGTATTAAAGACCCCTGTGTGGAGGGGTTCCATGGGATATGTGGACCTCAGCACTCAAAGGTTTCCTCACCTTTTTTTGCAGGACTTCTTTCTTCAGATTACCATATTATCAAGAAGAAAGAAAGAACTTGCATCCAAGATTTCCCCCCCAGGGCTTAGGTCCACAAATAAGCACCTGGTAAACAGAGCTATCCACATTTGGGTGATGGGAATTTTCAGTGATGGTAATCTGCCTAACAGTGGTATTCCATATCTAGCAGAAAATAACAAAAATCTAAAACTAAATAGAACTGTTCTCTTGCCTTGTTACTTGCAACGAGGAACAAAATTTACTGGGGTTAAAACAGGAAGCTGCCGCTAAGGTTAGAGGGTAGGCTCCACCCCTGCACTCACTTCTCAGAATTGTTCCTGCCTACTTAACCCCTTCGCAACCACTGATGTGCCAGGACCGTCCGGAAGCCCTGAACCAGAACTTTAAAAAAAAAAAAAAAAAAAAAAAAAAAAAAAAAGCCCCGTGGACGCCAAGTGCCAGCAGCACGTGCGCCCATCCTTAAGGGGTTAAAGGGGTGGAGCTCCTACCCAAAGTTACCAGTTACCTGTATTGGACAACAGAGAAACATACTTTTGAGGTTACTTCATGACCTGTTGACACATTTGTGTAGCTGCATACATACTTTAGCGCAAGATTAAAATATACTTAAACATAGTAATTATTAAAGGGATAACAATATAGTAATACTTAAATTTTACTATCCCTCATCTTGTAGCCCTTAAAAACTGAATTAAATGAGCCCAGCTGCATCTTTCAAACCTTTATTTGAGAGATATCCGCTTTCAAATTTCCTTCTCCCCTGATGTCAGCTTTCTAGCTGACAGCAGGGGAATCCGGTCCCTGAGCAGAGCCAATATCGTGTTATGGAAGAAGAAATCCTACACTGAAATGGTCTTCTAATTTGCAAGCACACATAGAAGACCATTTCAGTGAAGAATTTCTTCTTCCATAATGTGATCCTGGCTCTGCTCAGGGACCAGATTCCCCTGCTGTCAGCTAGAATGCTGACATCAGGGGAGAGGGAACTTTGAAAGCTGGTATCTCTCAAATAAAGGTTTGAAAGATGCCGCTGGGCTCATTTAATTCAGTTTTTTAAGGGCTACAAGATGGGGGATAGTAAAATTTAAGTATTACTATCCCTTTAATAATTACTATGTTTAAGTATATTTTGATCTTGCGCTAAAGTATGTATGCAGCTACACAAAGGTTAGTGCAGTTTGCGCTCCTGCGACATCAGTCCCTTCCGGTTGCCTTGTGGCAGAATGCAGTGCTTCACAATGTACACCGGGACTGACAGCGCAGGCGCACAGACAAGATGCTTGGCTTCCAGTCTCCGAAAATAAAGAATTTCTTTACAATCTTGTAATTTTGAAAGGTAATAGATTGATTATAAAGCTAGTCGCTACCTGCTTAATTATTGTACGTCAGCTTTAGATCGGATGAAAGTTCCGCTTTAAACAAATACACACTGAAGTTTAAAAAACATTAATGTAAGTTTTATATACACATACCTCACAGTCTGATCTCCTGAACAGAGGGACAGAGTAGGAAAGAGGGACAAAGGGATTTGGTCCCGAGGTCCTCAAAAGGTTAAAAATGAGAACAAATGATCATAAAAAAACCTATACATTTTAATTTCAGTTTGTTTGTTTTTTTTATACTATCAAAATAAATTATGGATTATACATATAAATGTGGCATCAAAAGAATGCCTTACCTATCCTTTACAAAAAAACCAAAACAAAAAAAAAAAATCTATAATTCGTGTGGTTGTACTTAATGTATTATAGGGAAAATATGGTTGAACAAAGACATGCTAAAAATGCCAAAATTGCTGGTCTTCTTGTGTATAAAAATATATATATATATTTACTGGTACCAACTTGCATCTTAATACATTTAATATGGAAATATGTTAACCACATGACTGGATGATAGAGAGGTCTCCAAATCATGGCAAATCCATATCGGACCAGCATTCAAGAAGAGACTTGGCTTAACAGGTTCTAGTTGTGACTCTGGGTAGAATATTTTATGTTAGAGGGCCCAAAAAAATATGTTTGCACTGGGAATCTCCAATGACTACATCACTGTAATTATCCCAATGTACAGTAAAAGCAAAACTTCATGATGTACAAATTAACAGCAGTTTACACAGAGGATTAAGTGACATGCTATTACCAATTCTGGAGCAAACCAGCTTCACCATATGGAACTAAATACACCCAATGAAAGTGTAAGGCCATTATTGGCATACCTGGGAACTCTCTGGATTTGCCCCGGAGACTCCGGTTTTGACACTGCTTTACCGGGTCTCCGGGGCAGAGGCTGAGTCCTCCGGATGTGGGGAGTTTCTAGCTAAACTCTACCCATTTCCACTCTTTCTCCCCATGTTGCGGCTTCCCCAGCCTTCTTTTAAGCCCTCCACCCAGCACTCGTGTTAAGAGTGCTTGACACAATACTAGTCATTCTTCACACCACCCATAGCAGCAGAGGACTCCCCTCCGGGGAGACAATAAAAAGTTCCCAGGTATGATTATTGGTTACTGTGCTCTATGATGACCCTCCCTTTGCTTTCAGCTACATGAGTAGGCAAAATTCCAGCGTTTCTTTAGGTCCCAAGGTGCTCTGAACTAGGTAAGAGTAAGAGTCCAACTGCTGGGGGGGAATGCACTAAAATGTGATAAAGAGGGGATAAAGTGGAGATGACTTCTCAAGTGTGAAACTCTTCAGTTCCCATGTCATTCTATGGAGCCCATGTACTAAGATTTTTCCAACTTGAGGGATCTTAGTGCATAGGCTTCATTGAATCACATAGAACTTGGAGAATTTAACACACTGGAGAAGCATTCTTCTCTTTATCATCATTTATCAAGTCTGGTTGAATATTTGTTTCCTCTCAAAACATCGTCAGTAATCAGATTACAGTCATTAGTGTGACAGCTGTCCAAAGAGGAAAATCCATTCATGAAATGTTAAGTTAATTAACCCTAAACTTATTGTTGAACGATTACCTATTGAAAAACAAGGAAGAGAAAAGACAGCACTCAGCCCGACAAATTATGCTGTGGGTCTATTAGTGTGTTTATTAGTTATAGCGCGAGGTTGGAGAGGTAACAGCCTTCTTTATCTGAAACATGCACCAAATGAAGGTGGGTTTTAACTCTGAAACTTTGTGCTGTGATGCCTAATAAACACACAGCATATTCTGCCTTGTTAAACAGAGTGCTGTCTTCTACCTTCCTTGGTTTGTTACAGCTGTGCAGGTCTAGCTCCGCTCAGAAGATCCACAGTGCTGGCATTCATTGTTGTCAATGTGTGCAGGGAACCACAGATCATGTTGCCTAATTACTAAAGAAACCCTGAAAATCTTGCCTCAAGGACTATCGAGCAGAGTAATCCAGTGTTTATAGCTATTGTATGCAGAATGCTTTTCTTACCCTTCTAGCACTCAAAGGGTTAAGGAGGGAGATGACAGTACAGATGGATGATGTGACAAGAGAGGAGCTTTGTGTTAAACTATTCAGGGAATTTAAATGAACACCAAAAAATGAAATTGGTTACTATAACTTTAAATAATCAATTTACATGATACACATAAGACCCTTACAATATAATCCTAAACTTAGTTTGAAACAACTGTCAATTGTCCTGGTCAGAGAGCATTTATTTAATGTTGTTTGTTTGAGATATAAGAGCTTGTCAGTTAATTGTGATTAGTGTCTGCACTTCTTGAGAAAGGCTGCTATCTTATCGCTGACTATTCACAGATATTACTGGAAAATCCACAATTTGACTGCTCCCTCGAGGCATCTATATGACAAGATCTTTGGCCTCAGTAAAAAAAGATACATTTTTTTTCCTTTTATAGATTATATCATGAAGAACATGGGTATTTAAATGTGTATAACCCCAATTAATTTTTTTAGGTGGTGGTGTTCCTTTAAAGGGAAAAAAATATTATATTATATATATTAATAAATGGTTCTTACTCTAATCTATTATACTTAAAGGGATAGTATTACTATCCCGTTCCTTAAAGTTTTAAAGTTTTTTTTTTGTTATAAGCTTATAAAGTCCCCGCCGCCCCTTACAGATGTCAGCACTCTAGTTAACAGATTGAGATCCTGGTCCTGGGACCGGAAGGCTCTTCTGTCTACAAAGAAATTCTTCATTAGAACGGTCTACAAGGTGTGCCTGCACACTGCTACCATTGAAAGGGACAGCAAAGAAATGGGCCCAGTATCTGACTGATTGCTTTTCATCCACACAATGCAATAAGCCAAAAGCTATACTCAGAATGATATACGCAATATACCATACCCTATACGCAATTTCACAAATGCAAAACGCAATTTGCCAAACGTTATATAAATGCACAACACTATATGAAAACCACCAAATGCTACAGGCAAAACGCCATACACCAAAATATATACTCCAAATGATAAACGCAGTATTCCCAAAAGCAGAATGCAATAAGCCAAAATCAATATGCCAAACAATATGCACAATGCTATATGCAAAACACAAAATGGTATATGCAAAATGCAATACAAGCACAATGCAATTCACGCAAAACACATGCTCTTGCTTGCACCCTCACACGCTCATTGATGGAGACTTGTGTAACGCAGTGCCCTATAATTAAGGATTCCTCTGCCCTCAGGATACGGGCTGAGGCTTTGACATGTAGCGTCGATACCATCCACGCTCTTGTGCGTATCCATGCTTTTCGGCCACTCATGGTTCTATTTCATAAATGGATAGGCCATGGCTTCCTTGGACGTACTTGACATGATGGCTGCGGCAGACTAGCTCTCGAGTAGCCTAATTACCCTCTGATGCTCTTACTTCTCTTTCCCAATTCAAGTATTTGGCTGTCAGCTTTGCCACAGGAATACTGGGATCAGAACATAGACTCTTCACCTCTTTGCAGATGGCTTGAGACACCTCTAAGGCAGTCACAAGGGGCTCCTTCATATTCTTGAGAGCCAAGCACAGAAGATTCTGCTGTCACACTGACTACCCCTGGCATAAAAACGGTGGAGAGGGCTGGCATGTGGACCAACACCCATATGAGGATCAGACCATGTGGCTGCACTTCTGGTCCCTCCCTGTCGGTTAATATAGGCCACTAGTGTCACACTGTCAGACTGGATCAGCACTGGGGATATCTGAAGCAACTGAGACCACTGCATCTTGCTAGATGAATCGCTCAAAGCTGCACAGCATTGACAAACTAAAGATTATCTGCCTTCCTCCAAAGACCCTGGGCCATCTGATGACCCAGCATGGCACCCAGGGCCGGATTTGCCATTAGGCAAAGTAGGCACCTGCCTACAGGCGCACGCCACTGAGGGGCTTCTGCCCCCCCGTTCCCTATTTCCTACCTCCCCGGCGGCAGGACATGTCTGTGCCTCCTTGGCACAGTCCTGTAGATGGTGAGCTCCCTTGTCACGTCTTTAGGAATGCAGAGCGCTGGGAGATGACATCACCTCCCAGCACTCTGCATTCCTGAATAGGAGACCGCGTGGGAGCTCCATCAGCTACAGGACTGTGCCAAGGAGGCACAGATGACAGATCTCCTACCAGGGAGGTAGGAAACGGACCATGTCAGGGCAACATGGAGATGGTGGGGGCAAGTTGGAGCCGAAGGGGGGCAATGTGAGGGCAACATGGAGATGGTGGGGACAATGTGGAGCTGATGGGGAGCAAGTTGGAGCTGATGGGGTTGGGGGCAATGTGAGGGGGTAATTTTGAGATGATGGGGCAATGTGAGGGGGTAATTTTGAGATGATGGGGCAAAGTGAGGGGCAATATGGAGATGATGGGGCAAGTTGGAGCTGATGGGGGCAATATGAGGGGCAATATGGAGATGATGGGGCAAGTTGGAGCTGATGGGGAGCAAGGTGAGGGGCAATATGGAGCTGATGGGGGACAATATGGAGCTGATGGGAGGCAATATGGAGCTGATGAGCATTGTGGAGGTGTCCAAGTGGAGTTGGCAAATGGTGGGGGGCGCTCTACAGTTCTGTGCCTACAGGCTCCTGAGATGTAAATCCGGCCCTGATGGCACCCCAGCTTGTGAGGCTGGCATCTGTTATGTCTACAAACCAATTCAGCATAATCAGTGGAAAACAGGAAGCATTTTCATGTACTCCCTCACCTTTGCAGACAGAAAAAGTATAGCCTAAAACACCTAATAAGATGACCTAACCTCCTTCTGGCAAAACACCTTCCCAGGAGAATTAAAGGGATAGTAATGTTTCATAATAAAAACAGCTCTAATTAATCATCATAGTATTTGGATTTTGGAGAGTGTTATTTCAATTCTGTCAGAGTTGTAGTTCCAGAGTAATTCAATGACAAAGTGTCCCCCTCCCTCCCCTTTTACTGATGTCACACTTCATCCTGAGCAGAAGGGAGGTGCCCAGGTAGATTGCAGAGAGGGACAATCTTCAATTAAGATAAGGAAAAAACCTGAAAAGCTTGTTAAGGGGGGCAGGGATTTCATTGTTTTCATAGGAATAAGAGTGTCCCCTTCTGTTATCTGTCCAGTCTATGGACTGCATTCCACTGAGAAGAGATTGTTTACACTAGGCAAAAGGGGCAGGAGGGGGAAACTTTGCTTGTGAATATCTCATAAACCATAAAGGTTTGAGAGATAAGACATATCATTCTTCATGTTTTTTTAATGCCTACAAAATAAAATAAAGTTAAAACGAAGTATTACTATCCCTTTAAACTAATGCCTTGTATTCTGCATTATATTAATACCATTTTGTCTTTTACAGATACCAGAAGAGACAGAAAAAGACTGAAGAGAAGGACAGTTGATTACAGGTAAGTTTAACACAGATTAGTTAACGATCGTTGCCTGGCAGTATGTCAGGCATCAATCGTTAGCTTTTTTCCTTTGAAGTTCCCAATATTGCCATTAGTTAGTGGCATTTTGGGAACCTTAACCTGCCAAGTACAAAAAGGAAGATGATCAACACAGAACGTCTCTTCTTCTGCTAACTAGCACTGTAAGAACAGGCTTATGGGAAGTATAGTTTCCCCATTAATAAGTGTGGCAGCTGCCGCTAAAACGATTTCCCAATACCGCCAGAGGGGTTGTGTCTTTCAGGGCTCCAGTAGATAGTGTGCAGCTAGAAGTCCCCTCTCACACCCAGCCCCATTACAGCCACAGATATTCCAATGGGGGCACAAGAAGTCACATACAATCACTATGTTCCATCCAATATGGTGGTCATGATCATTCTGAAAGGCACTCAAACAAGAGAACTGTGTTTAGAAATGTGCGCAATCGCTATTTCCCGTGTGCAAACCACTAGGGAATAGGTTTATGCATGATTTTGTTGAATTGCGCGTGAAAATTCAAGATTAGCGAATGACTGCGTATATTTATATTTTGTGGGCATGGCTAATCTGTGCGAGTAGAATAGCGAATGCGCCTAATGCAGGAACTGCTATTGTGAATGAATTTATACATCTGTGTACTGATGTGCAATTCAAGAAGCGTTCATTATTTTCATTCCTGGATAAAAATCTATCCGCGCACAAAAAATCCTTTATTCGATGTGAACGTTTCTTGCATTGCGCCAATAGTCACCTGTTCATGCGGAGGAAAATGTTCCATTGTCTTCAGGCTCCTATACAGCAAGCAAGGAATATGCTCAGAGAAAGACATGAAGAGAAGACAAAGAAAGCCACCCTCCACAGATCTAGGTCCCTAGTTCAAACGACAGTGGCAGCCAGAGATAGAAGCCCATCTAATGGGGGGTAATACAGTTCCATTCCTATCAGAATAAAATAAAGGCAGCTAACAAAGAGACTCTTTGCCCATGCACACTCCAGGAGGTCAACTTTAAAACTTGATTAAACCGGATTAGCATAACTGGGAATTTACAATCGAGGTCTGCCCAGAGGGGAGTCTTGTGCAGCAGGGTGTGACAATGATGCAAATCGCGTCAAAAAGGAACAGGGCTTGACGCGAATTGGGGGGGCAGGGCTTAAAGATGACACACAGAAGGCTGGGGAAGGAGGAACACCAGGAGAAACAGCAGATGTGGGTAGATTTTCAATAGAAACTCCCCACATCCGGAGGAATCTGCCTCCGCCCCAGAGACCTGGTAAAGCTCTGTCAAAACTGGAGTCTCCGGGGCAAATCCAGAGAGTTCCCAGGTATGCGGATTAGACTGGCTGTGATAAAGTGAGTAAAGAAGAAGTCTCCGCTAGAGATGCACCGATACCGATTTTTTTAAGACCAAGTACGAGTACCGATATTTTTTTCAAGTACTCACCGATACCAATTACCGATACCTTTTTTTTACGGTCATTTGCCAGTTTTCTAAGTACCTACATGTTTTAGGTACTTGGAAAACTGGCAAATGACAGCAAAAAAAAAAGTATTGGTTATTTGTATTGGTGAGTACTTGAAAAATAATATATATACATACATACATATAATATATACACACAGACACACACACACCACCTCTTGATTTTCCCCTTTTGACTCTTTCTTCTCCCCCTCTTGATTCCCACCTTTTGGTTCATTCTACCCCTCTTGAGCCCCCTTCTTTTGTCTTGGCTTTTGATCCCCCTTTCTCCCACTCCTCCTTGACTCACCCTTTTGCCTCTCTCTCCCTCCTGATCACCCCTCCTTTTGCCTCTTCTTGGCCCCCCCTCCTTTGGTCTCCTGATCCTTCCTCCTTTTGACTTTTTCTCCCTCTTGACCCCACTCTCTGCCTCTTTCACCACCCGCTGCCCCATCTTGTCTCCCTTACTCTCCTCTGCCGGGTGCTCGCTGTTCTCTCGCGAGCCCCAGCAGAAGTCAGTGTCAAAGCGTTGCCATGGTAACCTGCAGCAACGCTACAATGCTGCAGGAGTGAGAGAGGTGACTGGGGAGCATTGTCAGCAGCTCCCCGGGCTCCCTCTCTGCATCACCGACCCTGACACAGGGTATCGGTGCTGGCAACTCGCGCAAATGCTGGTATCAGCACAGATACCAGTATCGGTATCGGTGCAAACCTAGTCTCCGCCTCTGAAAACCTTTTAAAGGGAAAGTAGAGTTTCATTATCCAGAAAGCTGCAATTCTTATGGTGCATACAGATCTGTTGTGTTGGAAATGCTGCATTCGGAATACATCTTATGAAACAATATTATGAATTATCCCTCTCACTCCTCTTATACTTACGTCATCCTTCGAGCCTTGGAGCTACAAGTGGATTGCGATGTGGGACAAACGTCTTTCCGTATACGGAAAGCCCTGCCATCCTTCGTCAGTATACTGAAAAGGCAGTTTGTGCCTCACAGCTCTGTCTGGTCAAACAACCAGACTTCAGATCCATGGGCATACCTGGGAACTCTCCGGATTTCCCCCGGAGACTCCGGTTTTGACAGAGCTTTATCAGGTCTCCGGGGCAGAAGCTGATTCCTTTGGATATGGCGAGTTCCTATTGAAACTCTGCCCACATCTTCTGTTTCTCCCGGTGTTCTTCTTTCCCCAGCCTTCTGTGTGACACCTTTAAGCCCTGTCCCCTCAACTCACATCAAGCCCCACCCCTTTTTGACATGATTCACGTCATTGTCACCCGCTGCTGCACCAGAGGACTCCTCTCCGGGTAGACATTAATTGGAAGTTCCCAGGTATGTTAATGGGTAGGTGGCCTGGATTCGTGAGAAGTGGCGTGAGGGGGATAATTCATAATATTTCACAAGATACATACCGAATGCAGCATTACCAACATAACAGATCTGTGGTATGCACCATAAGGAAGAACTGCAGAGTACTGGATATTGAAACACTACTATCCCTTTAAGGCAAGAACCCTGGCTTCCTGTAGGAGGAAACTTTACCCTATGGTTCCTGTGTTTCACATAGGATCAAAAAAAAAAAAAAAAAAAAAAAAAAAAATACACTCTCTACCAATTTCTAGGGATCTAGGGCTTTCAATACAATAACAATATTGATAAGTGCCTTAGAAGTGATATTAGTTTGTCTGTTAATGGGCCTGAGACATCAGTCATTCTGAATAGAAGAGGAGTGAGAACTAATCTCAATGCATTATCTGTGTATAAACAATTAACCTTTTGAGTGTCAGAGGGGTATGCAATGCATACCCATCTGGCACTCAAAGGGTTAACCAAACAGTGTCTATACAAAGTAGTCTACAAATGCAGAGTCTCTGGGGCAAATCCAATAGTTCCCAGCTAAATACATACAGCAGTAAGATGTATCCGTTTATATTACTCTGCATATATCTGCAAATGCTCATGTTTGTGGAGCACCACTGTAGTAACAACCACTACACTTCGATGTGAATGAGATTAGCCATTGAGAAAATGCCCCACGCATGATTCTAATGTCACATGAAACCCTTGTCAAAGTAGTAATATGGTACAGTTCTACCAGAAGAGTTAAAATGCATAAAAATAAGCTGAAAAACAGATTTAAGCAACTGCTGTATAACGGATAAATTCCTGTTAAATACATTAAGAATCATTTATTTTAAGGGTCCAGCTCCCCTTTAATGAGCCCCACTACTTCAAAGAATAGATAAAACAGACATGGAAAGTGCTGTATATGAAGGAAATCTGTGAATGTATATGTGCTCCCTAACCAGCCCATTACACAATGCTCACCTTCCCTATTGCTTCATGCATTAGAATACAATTTTTTGTCCCCTTAGTTTCCTAAAACATGGGTTCTTTGAAGAATGTGAAACCTTTAATTGGACAAAACATGAAAAGGGATCTTAGCAGAGATTGTGCATGAACCACAAAAGGGTCACTTCTACACATGAAGGACAGAATGGAAAATGAGATGTTCTTGATTTTTCACATCTGAGAGGATCTGTTTAGCCATAAAAGCTCATGTTTTAAATCTCTGAATATTTTATTTTCCATTAAGGGTGGTTAAATGGAGGTCCTCTAGCTGCAGTTGTACTACAGCTCCCATCATTCTCTGTCAACCAATAGCTGATGAGAACTGTAGTCCAACAATTTTGGTTATTTAAAGGAAACCATCAAAAAAGGCTTAACCCTTTGAGTGCCAGAGGTGCATCCAGTGCACTGCGTTGGAATGCATTGGAAAGCTTTTCTGGCACTCAGATGGTCAATAATGCAACGTTATAAAGCTCATTGCCAGAAAGGTTTTATGGTTTATTATACCACCTGTCACAGTGGTGTTTTCCTCTGCTCTGACCGGGTCTAGTTATCTTTGATCACTGTACAAACACACACATGCAAACAGATGCGAACTCACTTAAATGTGTATTTGCAGTCACATCAGTCTTGCATATGCAAATCACAAAAATTGCTCTACAAAGTGCATATCTGCATACATAATTCTAGATAGATAAGCAATATAAAAGTGACCAGATAACACTTTAAATGCATATAAAAAGACACATTATGCAGGATTATGCCAATTCCTGTACAGTCCTGCAGGCTGTAAAGCACCCTGCATTTAATGGGATATCTGGTCACCTTATGATAAAAGATTACTATGAACTGGAGGCCAATTTTGTTGCATTATACACTCAGATAGGAAAATATTTGCAAAACTGAAAGAACTGACGCACAGAAGCTTAGCACTCAGGTAATGTCAGGTATATGTGGGGCAAGGGCTTAGCCATGTGAACCAGGACAGCCACACACAGTTGGGGTCGCTCCTTAAAGGGATAGTAATACTTCGTTTTAACTTTATTTTATTTTGTAGGCATTAAAAAAACATGAAGAACGATATAAGTCTTATCTCTCAAACCTTTATGGTTTAAGAGATATTCACAAGCAAAGTGTCCCCCTCCCGCCCCTTTTACTGATGTAACACTTTTCAGCCAGGGCAGAAGTGAGGTGACCAGGTAGACTGCAGAGAGGGACAGTCTTCAATTAAGATAAGGGAAAAACCTGAAAAGCTTGTCAAGGGGGGCAGGGATTTCATTGTTTTCATAGGAATAAGAGTGTCCCCTTCTGTTATCTGTCTGGTCTATGGACTGCATTCCACATCTGAGAAGAGATTGCTTACACTAGGTAAAAGGGGCGGGAGGGGAAACTTTGCTTGTGAATATCTCATAAACCATAAAGGTTTGAGAGATAAAAAAACATGAAGAACGATATAAGTCTTAATGCATACAAAATAAAATAAAGTTAAAACGAAGTATTACTATCCCTTTAACATTTTTTTCCCGTAAGTCCTCATGGGAGGGGTTGGCATGTATCAGAACCACTTCCGATGCACAACCCCCCCCCCAGGAAAGCTCACCTGCTTCACTCCTACCTGAACTTCCAAGCAGGAGAGGGAAGGAACTGGAAAAGCCTCCCCACATCACCTGTGACATGAAAAGAAAGGCTTTCCCCGATCCTGCCCATTCCTAAACAGAAATTCAGGTAGGAGTGAAGCAGGAGGGCATGTTGCTTTCACTACTCACCAGTATTGATATCCCAGCACAATAGGCCCTGATGCCTACCCCGCCCGCCCCAAAGAGGTCCGAGTTAAAAATAATTGGGGGGGAAGGAGGGTTAACAGTGTGTGTGTGCCAATGGTGGTGGTGGTGGTGTGTGGGGGGGTTTCCAACGCATCCACCTATGGCACAGAAGGAATTTTTTGTTTATATTTTTTTTATTCAGACTTCGTTGGGAGGGGGGTTCTGGACCCCTGATTACCCCAATGGAGGTCTGAATTAACAATAAAAAAATAAAGATTATTAAACCTGTGTTTGTGTTGGACACCCCTGTGGCATGCATACTAACTCAATAACCTATTGTGGTGCAAAACTGGACAACCTACAAGTCTGGCAAATCTGCTAGAAGCTACAAATAGGAGTCCCCACTCCCAAGGAGCTAAAGAGAAATCAATAAAAATATTTATATTGAACACTACACAAATTTGTATAGAAGAGATCTCTAATGTATATAATAATGCATCCTACACCAGTGTAAAATGAACACCATGCATTTTAATTGTAAAAACTGTTATACTACATTCAAATTTGATAATTTCCCACTATATACCCCAATAAAACATTAAAACATTAAAACATAAAACATTGACGCATTTGCTTGGAATAGAACAGTTCTTCCATATAAGGAGAAGAGGGAAGGCACACTGATTACCTATTCTTTAGTTCCATTGATTATTTTCAAGAGTACTCTTAGTTATCACTAGTATAGACTCGTTTTTTGATCCTCCAATTATTTACTGTATTTTGCCAATTTCAAATTATCCTTTTCTAACCATGATTTTTTCCCACATTTACGTGATGACTTCAGATGGGAATATATAGATTATGCAGTATTATGGGATATATTTACTGTATTTTGCCAATTTCAAATTATCCTTTTTTAACCATGATTTTTTCCCACATTTACGTGATGACTTCAGATGGGAATATATAGATTATACAGTATTATGGGATATATTGGTAGCTTTAAAAAAAAAAACTGCAAGCAACTGGTATGTTCACCTCCATGGGCATGAGATCCAGGACTAATTGAATATGCTATTTCTTCAACAAAGAAACAGGGACAAAATTCATAGCGGGTCATTAGGATCGACTGGTTAGAATAGTGTAAGTGGGGTTATTAAATAGGATGTTTTCTCTTTTCAAGGAAAGGCTATATTGACCTAATTACCCCTATGCTAGGATTCTCAGGTAATGGAAGAACTGAAGAAATTACTGATTAGCATATTCCACTCTTTGGTTACTCACTTCAACTGTTGTCAGGTCTCCTTTATGAAACCTGCCCCTCCAATGTGCAGGAGTGTATATTATATTATAATATAATATAAAATATATATATATAAGTCCAGGAAGAACAAAGCACTAGCAGGTCTTCAAAATCAATGGTGACAAAATTGTGGATATTTTATCGAATATTGAATCAACGTTTCGGATGCACTAAGCAGCCTTCGTCAGGATCCGAAACGTTGTAAGTGCTTTGTTCTTCCTGGACTTATATCTTTGCTCTAACATTAGCACCCAGGCATATACCTGTACCACTAAACGTGAGTGCCTCTGTACCAGCAGATTTTATAATTATATATATATATATATATATATATATATATATATACACACATATACATACATACACCAAATGTAAATTGAATAGCATCTATTAAATTCAGTAATATATGCACCTGAGTAATTTTAATTTAAATCAAATTGATGCATAGTGCAATATAATTCAATGACAGTCTGATACATACATTTTTATACAATTGAGGATGATAATATTTATTATTATTAAAAATGTTACATTATCCTTCAAGAACTCACCTTGGTTCCATCGACACTGATAATTCTGTAGCTGTTCCTTGTGCTATCATAGAAGTACGAGACAGATACGGCTTGTTTGCTTGCAGGAACCCAGTTCTTCTTAGTGCTGGGATCAATCTGGAAGACATGTGCTTTTGTGGTGAAGATCGGTTGTTCTCTATGAAAGAGAGAAAAATAGGTTTCAGTGTATAACCAAGTACACAGTCAACTTATTGACTGAACTGAATAGGTATAGCCATAAGTCTTTAATATCCTCTAACTATTGTTCAAGATTTAATGGATTCGTTGTAGCTTGAGGAAAAAAATGGTTTAATGGGCAACCAACATGTGGGAAAAGCCCCATAAAAGATGAGTGTTTTATTAGTTAGCTCCCGCATTAAGGACCCATGATGGTCCTGGAAAATCATGGAACTCAGGGGTCTCCGTGCAGCTGCAAACCACTCTGGGACCCCTGAGTCCATTCAGCAAGCTCTGTGTTCCTTAACTGCCATTGTTAAAGGGATAGTAATACTTCGTTTTATCTTTATTTTATTTTGTAGGCATTAAAAAGACATGAAAAACGATATAAGTCTTATCTCTCAAACCTTTATGGGTTAAGAGATATTCTCAAGCAAAGTTTCCCCTTCCCGCCCCTTTTACCTAGTGTAAGCCATCTCTTCTCAGATGTGGAATCTGGTTGTAAGACTAGACAGATAACAGAAGGGGACAATCTTCTATTAGAACAATGAAGGCCCTGCCCCCCTTGACAAGTTTTTCAGGTTTTTCCCTTATCTTAATTGAAGATTGTCCCGCTCTGCAGTCTACCTGGGCACCTCCCTTCTGATCTGCCTGAGCAGTGTTACATCAGTAAAAGGGGCAAGAGGGGGATACTTTGTCATTGAATTACTCTTGAACTACAACTCTGACAGAATTGAAGTAACACTCTCCAAAGTCCAAATACTATGATGATTAATTAGAGCTGCTTTTATTATGAAACATTACTATCCCTTTAAGGGGCTGATTGCTACTATGCCCACCTGTGTGAGTGGCAGCACTATACATTCCCATCTCTAATTATACAGGGGAGTCCTAAGCTTCTCTTCCCAGATCCTGCAAGAGTTGAAATAACCAAGGGCAGCATTACTCCTATTGGCTGGGCAGGGGGAAGTATGTCACACCAACCAACAGAAATTATCAGCTGCCTTTCTGTAGCACAAAGCACCAGCTCTGGAGAAGAGAAGCCCAGGGGAGATATGTGTACTAAGATTAAAATGCTGATACGAGAGGCAGTAGTAGCAGTGATAAACAAGTAAAAGGTTGAGTGTTAATTTTTCCCCATGCGAGTTGTCATTAATCAACCGTGCTGACACTGTACAAGTGCATGTTTGTGTATCTTACATGTCTATACCAATAAAACAAGAAGCGGTGACGTGACAAATTATGTGGCCTGGCACACAACCCCAGGACTGTTAGTAAGGAGTTATTCAAAACTCCTCTATACTACCTGCCACATCGTGTAACTCAGTGCTTTGCAATGCGTTGCACACCTTTTTGGAGCTGAAAGGGCTAAGCACTGAAAAGTCAACAATCCAGTAATTAAAAACAATGCCCCTTTTCTTGAATCATCTGAATGTCAGGAGAAAATAAACCTACACGTAAACCCACTTTTCATTTTTTAACCCTATTAGTGCAAGACACCTATCCAATGAATTGGGATGAAATGCAGTAGTGCCAGAAGATTGGAATGTAGCAAACGTAGTACCGCTTCACAAAAAAAGTAGCAGGGAAGAGTCTTATAACTACAGAACAGTAAATCTTACATCAGTAGTGAGGAAATTAATGGACACTATGTTAAAGGAAAGAATTGTTGAATATCTGAATTTTCATGGCTTGCAAGATACCAAACAGCATGGGTTTACAGCAGGGAGATCTTGTCAGACTAACCTCTTAGATTTTTTTGACTGGGTGTCAAAAATAATAGACCAAAGGGGAGCAGCAGATATAGCTTATCTAGATTTCAGTAAAGCATTTGACCCTGTCCCTCATGGAAGACTCATTAATAATTGTTTGGGTCTGGATGTAAAAATAGTTAAATGGATAAGGCAATGGATGAGTGACAGGAGACAGAGGGTGGTAGTCAATGGAGAATATTCGGACCAAAGGAGTGTTACTAGTGGGGTACCTCAGGGATCTGTACTGGGGCCCATTGTTTTTGATATTTTATTAGGGATATTGCAAAAGGTCTTCAATGTAAGGTATGCCTTTTGCAGATCATACAAAGATCTACAATAGGGTAGGCAGTCCAGGAGTAATAAGCCAAAAGACATATTATTTAGGTAAATTAGAAGAATTGACAGGAGTGAGGCAGCTGTAGTTTAATGTTGATAAATGTAAAATATTGCACTTGGGACATAAAAATCCAAAAGGATGCATCACCCCTATATAAGTTAGCCTGAATAGTTAGGTTATCTGAGTAAAAGTTTATTTTTCTATTTTTTTTTTTTTTTTAAAGCTCCTTTTGGTCTAAATTGAAGTTATAAACTCTGCCCTGCACCTAATTCCGCATAGACCTAGGTTACCTGCTCTGTAGCCGCAGTCAGTCACTCTGCCTCTGCTCCCCTCCCTCTATCCAGCCTCCTCCAATGACGGAGGCTTTCTGCCTGTAAGCTGGATGGTCTCATTGGCTAGATAAGGACTGCCTTATGCAGGGCAGAGTTTACAACTTAAATTTAGACCAACAGGAGCTTAAAATAAATAAAAATAAATGTTAACTCATATTCGATATATAACCTAACTATTCAGGCTGTCTTATACAGGGGTGATACATCCCCTTTAAGGGTACTGGGCTATCAGAGACAGAAGAAAGGGATGTGGAAGTAATTATTTCTAATGATTTAAAGGTAGGCAGGCAATGTAATAAAGCAGTGGAGAATGCAAGCAGGGTTATGGGTTGTATAGCTAGGGGCATTAGTAGCAGAAAAAGGGAAGTGATCATGCCACTCTACAGATCTCTAGTTAGACCTCACCTAGAGCATTGTGTGCAGTACTGGATACCCCATCTCCATTAGGCTATAGATACTCTAGAGAAAATTCAGAGAAGGACTACTAAAACAGTGACTGGTTTACAGGAAAACAAATATCAGGATAGACTAAAAGGATCTGAACATGTATAGCTTGGAGGAAAGAAGAAAGAGAGGGGATATGATAGATGCATTCAAATACATGAAATTATTTTAACAAAGTGCAGGAGGGAAGTACTTTTCAAAGGAGTACAAATGTTAGGACAAGAGGCCATAGTTTACAACTAGAGGGACACATGTAAAAGTTTTACTTCACTGAGAGGGTAGTAGATAAGTGGAATAGTCTACCAGCAGAAGTGGTAGAAGTTAATACAGTGACAGAATTTAAGCATGCATGTAATAGGCATAAAGTTGTCCTTAACGTAAGAAAAGACCAAGGACCAAATAAGGTTTGAGGTTTTTACAGTAAGAAAATGGGCAGACTAGATGGGCCGAATGGTTCTTATCTGCCGTCAAATTCTATGTTTCTATTACTATCTGTTCTAACCTTTCTACTTTTAATACAGTTTTCCTTTTATCCAGCAATCATGCTCCTCACTCGCACTATAATATATTAATCCACCATGGACTTATGCATACATGTGCACTGCCCTCTGAATGCTAGATGGAGAGTACTAAAAACAAGCTCACCCAGCCCCATTAATTATAGCAGCAAATGTACCTTTTACTATATGCTCACCACAAACTACAATTTTTATGCATTTTATTACTTGCCTTGGCAAATGACATAGAAACCAACTATGCCCCTTACACAGCAATAAATGGCAACTTCACCTTTGAAAAAATGGCTCTCTATTGTGCGCTGCAACATATGCAGTCTACTGCCCAAAATGGACAAACTAAAAACATAATGTTATGTGTACAAACCGAAAATCTGTATATGAATCCTAGTTAAGCCCTAAAATACCTGATGCTGCTGTTGCTATCCTAGGATACATATGCTGTAGAAAAGACTGAGCAAAGTGAGGAGGAGGTGTAATACTATACACAAAAGAGTCTATAAACCTTACACTTTTAAATGACTCTCGTAACTCTGATTCTTACGAAAACATTGCTAGCAAAATTGGTCTTCCTTTCTCAAAACAAATCTTAATTGTTAGCATATACCAGCCACCTTTCAGATATAACCCACCAACTCAATGAGGTTGTCACTCAAAAACAATAAGAGAGAGCTGTTGGTTCTTGGAGACTTTCACAACTAATCTAATAATAATAATAATAATAATAATAATAATAAATCTAAAACATACAACCATACTCTGCTAGACGGAATCATTTCATCCTGTCCAAGCAGAATCTTAGATTCAGGCATACTAGCAAACGTGTTTAGTAATCATTCCATATCGTCTACTGTGTTTGCAATATAAAAACCAACCAAATGAAGTCCCGAAGTCATAGTTACTAGATCATTTAGAAAATGTAATCTCCAGTCTTTCCTAAATGATCCAAGAAATTACATGTAGTATAGGATGCACCAAGTACCTGATCTGGGTACTAGGCATTTGACTAACTCAGAATTATTGCTTTCTGTAATACCCATGCCCCACTAAGGAAGACCAGTGGAAGGGGAGCACATCTACCTTGGGTCTCAGCTGACCTGCTTGAGTTATACAGTTTCAGAGATGCCTTATGGACAAAATGTAAACAAACTGGCTCCGCTTATGATTACACTGCAAACAGGCATTTACAGAATACCTGCTCAAAGAAAACAAAACTAGCAAAAGCGCAATATTTTACTGACAACTTGATTAGTAACATATCAAAACCGGCAAACTTTTGGAAGGTTATTAAAAACAATCTACAAACCCCTCACCATTCTCACCCATGATAGATAAAAACAGGCAAAGAAACAATACAATGACACACAGCAATAGCCATTCAACAGCTACTTTGTTGGATGTGCCACTGCCCTTATTACACATAACAAAGGAAATTTGGAAGTAGAAATGTGCATGGAACAGCCTCTGTCACCTACAACCTGGTCCAACAATACTAATTAATTCAATTTCATGCCAGTAAATGAAATCACAATGAGGGCCTGACTATCAGCAATGGTATTAAAGCTCAGTGCCTTGGTCACTGCCCATGTTATTGAATCCTTAATTAATGCCTCCCTGTCATCCAGGTATATGCCCAAAGTCTGGAAGTGGCTAGAGTTGTACCTATCCTCAAAAGTGAGGATAAAAACATAGTATCTGATTACAGACTAATGTCCCTACTCCCCACATTACCTAAAAACCTAGAGAAATGTGTCCAGATGAAACTATATAAGTATTACCTACTGACCATTTTTTTTGCCCCTCTTCAATCAGACTTTCGTCCAAATCACACTGGACTCCTAAAAGTATGCAATGATATCCAGACTGGAATGGAAAATGATGAACTCAGTGACGCAATTTTCCTAGATTTTGCAAAGGCCTTTGATACAGAAGACAATAATATTCAGATAAGCAAGCTCCTAGAGCTCAGGATTGGGTAATCATTCTCTAAACTGGTACTAATCCTATTTATCAGACAGAAAACAATGTGTGTCTATTGCCGGCAATACTTTCCTTCTACTCAAAGTAACAAGTGGCCTTCCCCAAGGCTCCATTCTTAGCCATCTTCTGTTTTCTCTAGTCATAAATGACCTGCTCATGGTTTGCAAAACAACTTGTGCACAAGTATGCAGATGACACCATAATCTATGCTAAAAATTCAAATGTATCTCAGCTTAAAGCCGTATTACAGCAGAACTTCTCTGAAGGTGAAAGATGGATAGCAAATATAAAGTCCTCCCACAAAAATTAGGCATATGGGGATTAGCTTCTTAACAGTGCCATTATCGGGCACAAGTACCACATTCTGAGAATTCCTTTTTCTGAGCCGGGTATCGTGGTATTTGTGCCCGATAATAGCACTGTTAAGAACTTAATCACCATATGCCTAATTATTGGGCTGGAGGCTTTATTTAGGGTGATAGTTCCGTTTTAATTACAAATGGTCACAATGGAATTTGGTACAAAGCCCAAACTACTTAATCTCCACAATACCCATCTACCCATTGTAACACAGTCTTATCGTAACTTGACCCAGCTGGACTCCTACAAATATCTTGCTATGTAGCTTGACCCCAATCTCACTTTTTTTCTTCATATTGATAAATTAACATCCAATCTTTACCCCAAAATAGGTGATCTGTTTAAGTCCCCTTGTAAGAAAACATATTGTTCAATAGATGCTAATGTCAGTCATAGACTACGGGGAAGTAGCATATGCTCTAGCGCCACAAATCCATCTTGGTAAACTTAACACTCTGTATAAACTCATTATGCCTCTTTATTCTCCAATGTAATTACACTACCCATCACTGATATATTTAAAGATCTAAACTGGTTAACACTCAAACCTAGATGTGCCCTTCACCTTTCCTGCTTAGTATTCAACCACTTTTCTGCAAAAGGTATCAGACTACCTGAGCAGTATGCTCGCTTCAGCTCTTCATACTAACTATAACCTCCGCTCCACTGCTAACAACTCACTGCATATACCACAATACAAGAAAGAAGCTGGTCGATATGCCTTCTCCTTCAGAGCTCTGAAAGACTGGAATAACCTGCCCACTCCCCTTCCCCCCAAGAAAAAAACAAAAAAAAAACCACATCTTCTCCCAGTCTAAAATCCTTAAAAATAACGGCTTCTTTATATCGAAAAACAAGCTTTGCTGTAAACTCTCCAGGACATACTTGAAAACGAAAGAAATCTCCATGTATTCTTCCTGGTAAAACATTTTCTAAAGAAATATTTACTCATACATTCAACTGCATGGGACTTTTTTTTAAAATTAACCACACAGGTAGCACTGTGCCAATACTGATAGTATATCTTAAAACAAAACTCTAGATGTATCCTGCACCACTGCACACAGAACTCTTCCTGCAAAACAAAAAAACTAAAAGGATAAATCAAATGCCCCTTGCACACATTAAATCCAATAAATGAGAAATGCTTATTGCTGTTGTTTATATGACTAAGCCAGGTGTGTTCAACCCTGTGGACGTCCTCCAGCTGTTAGTATAGAACTCCCATCCTCTCCAAACAGCTAGATGATAGGAACTGCAGACCAAGAACGATGGAAGGAGAGCTGAAGGTTGCTCACTCCTGATCTACAAAATGTGTTTGAGACTTCCAGGATTCAAGTGGAAAAAGACCTTAAGTGAATGGGAATATTGAGAATACGCTATGGTGCAATTGGTTTGCCCCATAATTGCACCGGTTTCCTAAATAAGTTCCATTGTTTATCGGGGGAGAGGGGCGCACTAAGACCAGCTGCAGATAACACACCTTAACCCTTCAGTTGTGGCTGGACTACAACTCATCATGGCTGGCTGCTGATAATGTGAACTGTAGTCTAATAGCAGCTGGTGGGCTGTACTGCAGGTTGCCCACTCATGCCCTAAGGAAAGGGATAGCTCTCCAGTTCTTATGTTATTCTGTGAATTCCATGTTCTAGAATCTCTAAAACCATAGAACAACACGAGGATAGAAATGTCTCCTGTCACTGGAAAGTCCACACTCACCTTAGTACAGTAACAGCCAAACCTGTGGCCCCCAAATAATGCACGTGGCCCTGAAGTCTACCCATAATGTGCTGCTCTTTGATAAACAGTCAAATTAGGGATTGAACATGTAGACTAACCCCTCAGATGCTAGATAAGGCCCCAATAAATTACTTAAAATGCAATGGAGACTTTTCTAGCACCAATGGGTTAAAAGCTTTATAAAAGTATAAAGGGAGGTTTGCACAAAGACAAAATGCAGAGGATATGAGATTTGGGGAATGAAAGTAAGGTGTGTGATGCGGTAGAGAATGATATCCTCTTCTACTGTACCAGATAACACGTTGGGGGCTGCAAGAGAAGACAGAGGTCGCATGAGGACCCAGGGACACTTATCACCCACTATTCCCTTTGTGTATATCCCAGACTGCGTTCTCCATGCAGCAGACCTACCCCAGGTTGAAAACCTCTGCTTTAGACCTAGAAAATAACCCCCAGCACTGACCGTGAATTCTTCCTGCAGTCTTCTACTGTTCTTACAAAAAATATATATAAAAAAAAAATAAAAAATCTATATTTTAAAAACACCAATATTATTCTCTCACATTCTGTAAAAGCCACACAGAGATACTGGTTTGTAAATCTGAAGTTGTTTTTGTCAGTTTGTAATGAACAGGCTTACAGAGGTTAGAACGAGTGGTAAAAATAAAAAAAACAGAACTGTACAAGAGAATGGATGTGTTCAAAGGGCAATATTCCAGTCATGAAAGGGCACAAAGAAACACCACATACAAATCTAGAGGGCTTTTTCTAAAACCAGGCAAAATATTAATCCTTTGAATGCCGGCAGGGTTTTCAATGCACTGCACACCCCTCTGGCACCAAAAGGGTTAATTTACTATGCATTACTGAATTTTACAGGCCATATGCCTAAAGGAAAATGGAGCAATTCTGAGGCAAACAAACCACTTCATAGGCGTAAATTCCCCAAACTGCCAATGATATAAATGGGGCTAAACCATTTGAATGCTGCTTAATATTTTGATTACCAGAGGGGAAGGCTGCAGAGCAATATGTTGCTTGACCCGCTGGCATTCAAAGCCTTAAATTAATTAGGATTTATTTATTTTGTACTTCTTCCAGATGGTAGAATGTATTTGAATCAGATTTCCTCCATTTCTCTGTGTGCATATGGCTCTTTATTTCTAAAAAAAAATGCAGTTTCTTTTTTTCCATCACCTGAATGCTAGAGAGGTCGTCAACACAGAAGACCTTTGGTCTGGAGACCTTTCTAGTACCAAGGGGGTTAAAAAAAAAAAAAAAAAAAACCCATCAACAAATACATATAAATCCAGCTTTTTATTAGAATAAATGAGAAAAACATCTAATAAAAATACTAATATGTTGGAACAAGCCTAGACAAATATAAAAAGGGAGGTGTGCCCTGAACTCTTTGGATTAACTAATGGGTTAACCAATTTCAAAACATTCAGCGTTTCCAACATTGGATTGCTATCTGGTTCTATTATTGGATTCACCTTGTGACATTACAATCCACAGTCAGCCTGGTTGGGAGCATATCATTTAAAATCAAGATGACGCAAGAACAATCTGACACCATAAAACATCAGCACCGTTTCCTGCTAAGTGCAAGTCATTTGACACAAGTCTGCATTTACCTTCCTAGGAAGGCCATAAATCTTTTTTTTTCTTCCTACAATATTTGATTAAACATAAAATGATGCAGAGATCAAAGTATTAAGAGAAACTGCAGGTACACTGGGACAAAACACATTCTTATTGCCAGAGATGCATCTAACAAATGTCACTGGATACCTGTCAAAGAGTTAAATGGATATTCATTGAATTCTAGAGAGGTCTCAGCAATGTCCTGGGACGTCTTTAAAGAATTTAAAAGTCACATTTAAATCGACAGGAATTTGGAAATTTTTTTATCTTTATTTGCCTCCTGAGATACACTTGGCTGGTTCAAGAATCGCGTCAGCTTTGTGTCTACTCGATGTTTAAAGGGATAGTAATACTTAAAATGTAAAAAAAAAAAAAAAAATTGTTTTACTTGGGGGGATAACCCCTACAACATGAGTACTTCCACTGCTGAAAGGTGTTTCATTCAAAAGTTATTAATTTTCAAAGTTGAATTTTGTAGGTGCAATATCACAGTGGCCTGAAATTGTACAGTGGCGCTGTTGCTACACCATCCTATGGAGATTTATGGTCCCGGGACCAGAGTTGTCCATAGGATCGTGTAGCAACAGCGCCACTGTACAATTTCAGGCCACTGTAATACTGCACCTAAAAAATTCCACTTTGAAAAGTAATAACTTTTGAATGAAACACCTTTCAGCAGTGGGAGTACTCTTGTTTTACTCAGGGGGATAACCCCTACAACATATTTTTTTTTTTTACATTTTAAGTATTACTATCCCTTTAATTTTCTACTTTTAATAGAACTTCAATAAAAATATAGTGTACAAGACTAGGGATGGGAGGGGGGCAGGACTGAACAGCTGGAGCTGAAAGAGTCAAAAACAGCCCACATATGAAGCTTTTCCATGTGTACCCCACTGATATTATACAAGTAATATATGACTGAGTACCAACTATGGGCCCTAATGTTCAAAAGGAATGTATAGTCATTCCGGGTAAACCAAATTCACCAGAGGTGATAAATACAAATTGTCATTGCAACTGCCACTGATCTAAATGGGGCTTTCAATCCCATAAATGCTAGAAAATTCTCCAAAGCATTAGAGCCTCTGTGAGGTGGTTGCAATCCTCTCTCTTCTATCAAACTGGCCCTGGCTATTTTCCCAACAGCCTTAGCTACTTTGGTAAATAGTTGTGAAAACACATTTTTAATAAGGTGATAACCATTTAATTGCCAGAACCAGAGGTGTAACTAGACGTCACCAGGCCCTGGTGCAAAAATTGCCATGGGCCCCCACTAACCACAATGCCCCCATGTCCTCATCTCTACATTGCCTAAACCCTCCACGCTGCCCCCAATATCCAACTCTTCACATTGCCCCCAACTCTCCACCTTGTCCCCAATGTCCTCCTCTCCACATTGCCCCCAATGTCCACCTCTCCACATTGTTCTCAGTGTCCATCTCCTACCTCCATGGCTGTCCAGAGGAATGGCAGTAGAAGTCTTTGCCTCCTTCAGCACAGACCTCCATTAAGAGCTGGTGCTCCAGTGCAGTCCTCTCTCCAGTAATACAGAGTACTGGGAGAGGATGTCATCTCCCAGCGCTCTGCTTTACTAAAGTGCCAACGAGGGTAGAGCTCAGCAGTGCCGGGCGGGGGTGGCCGGGCCCCTGGAATGACGGGCCTGGTCGCAAATGCAATCCCTGTGACCCCCTATTGTTACGCCACTGGCCAGAACAATGCACAGCATAACTTGTAGCACTTTATTAAAACCCCTTGGATACTAAGATTTCAGACTCATTATGAAGCAAAAATGGTGGAGACCTTGCTAACTTCCTAGGTATTAACCCTTTGCGTGCTAGAGGGGTATGCAATGCATTGCTTCACAATGTGTTGCATATTCCTCTGGCACTCAAAGTGCTAAATACCACCTAACCCTTTGGCTGGTAGAGGAAAATCCAAAGCATTGCAAATCATGCCCTGTCACGGAGGGTTAACCCATTCGGTTCCAGAGGGGTACGCAAGGCATTGCTATTCAACGTGTAGCACACCCCTCTGGCACTGGAATGGTTAAGAGGTGAATGTCTCAAGGCTGTATTTTAAATTTACTACAAGCCATTTTATTGTTATCCATGTAAAATATGAATTTACATTTGGCTTTAAGAATATGAAAAGGGGAGGAAGCTTATATTCCTATTCATACAAGCCATTTGATTTTGTTTGCAATAGGACTAGATTCACTAAATATACATTTGCTATGTGTACAAACACCAAGACAGTGCTAAGGTATCCAAATCCGTTCATCTGACCTCAATTTCTTCCAATGACAAGATCACAAAGCCCTTTATTCAGATTTCCTCTGTGTTTGCTCTTTAATTCTGAGGTCCACCTGATCTTTGAAGTCAGCTTCTGCAACATGACACGTTACCTATATAGTTACATTTATTATTTGGCAAAGGCTGCGTTCAGGCAGCTAAAGTGGAGAACTTCTGGGAGCACACCAACTGTACCACTGAAGACAAACTACCCACATGTCCAATTATTTAAATTGGACTTTTTACCGCTTCATGTTAGAAAGGTGTCCATTGCATCTATGGGGATTTCTATTTGTCCCCTATGGTCAGGATGATTTCCTTCAGAATTGTTCCTCTTTATTTAGCTTCCCGAATGAGGCTCTAAATATCAAACACAGGCCAATTACACAAATAAAAGGGAGTGTTTTAGCTTACACTCCAGTTATTTGAAACAGTTTAATATCTAGGTTTAGTTTCACTACCCTTCCTCTCAACATAAAGAACAATGGAATCTGTAAATTATTTAAGTACATCACAGATTATATTTCTGGAGCGGAAACTGGATCTCGCACATCATTTAAGAATCTCTTACACTTTCAGTCAACCAGTCACGCAAGCAGAACACACATACAGATTACAGAAAAGCCTTAACATTGTGGCTTTAACCCCTTGGGTGCAATGTGTTAGAGATATCTCTAGCATGAAAGTTAAAAGGAATGATGTACACAATACTAGCGGATATATGTAAATACTTCTCTGACACAGTGTGAAATTGTCCCAGAGGTATCCATAAAGCCACACATACACTTCTGTTTCCTCAGCCTTGTCCCACTGGTAGCCACAGAAACACTCATTTGCTGTCTTTTCCACTGGTAGCTATACAAAACCATAAACACAGAAGGAAATTCCATACTTTTTAAAGATTTTAGAACATTAAAACCATAATCTCCTAGACACATTTGTGCACTCCAAGCTAGAGTAGAAAAGCAAGTGAACCCTCATTGTATGCAGTGGGATATCTACTTTAAGGGGGTTATTTTAGATGTTTTAAGTAACCTATGCCTTCAAACTATGTTTAGTGCATGTAGTTATCCATGAAAATGTCAAATGAAATTCTGGTAGGGTTAAGGGCTAAATTATGGACAACTTTGTTTTGGCAATTTTCAGGTAGTGAGACACAGCATAAAATACTTTGGCCATTGTGCAGAAAAACTCTGCACAGAGAAATTCTGGGACAAAACAAAAAATCCCCAATTTTTAATTTATTTAAATTGTGCTTTTAACCCCATACCAGAGAGATTTCCAGTACATTGCTTGCCTGCTGGTCCACATAATGTGAAAATATAATGGAGTCCTAGGGGAGCATTTTCCAGAAAACAAATCACACGCTGCCCTTGAAGACCATAGCAACAAAAGACAGTGCAACTGGCCATGTCCCTGGCTAGTGGAACAGGACATGCGATTGGCTGGAGTGGGATAAGGATGTGACTGCCATGCTAGGAGTTGTCAAGCTATGCCACGCCATCATGCTGGGAAGAAGAGATCATGGTGTTAGAGCATCTGCACGATGGTATACAATTATGCCACTCCTGTTTTAGGACTATGAGAACGATGTTCTAACATTTTTTAATTTTTCATTTTGATAAATTTTTGATCGTGATCTGTTGGTAAAAGGACTATTTTCAGAAGTAAATTCATCATATCTGAAAAGGTGTTAAACAGGGCAGTAAGATAAGCCTGATGAATATCGCCCTTAAAAATACTCCTGTTGCTCACAATTTTTTTTCAACAATATAAAAACAATTGAAAATCAGACCAAAAAAAAAAGTGTTGGCTAAAAGATTTTTTTCTGAAAATGCCTAACAATAGCACTATAGATTAAACCTTGGCCACTTTTAGGACTGTTTCTCCTCTTTGATGGAGATGGCAGAATCGGATGCAACAAATGACTAATATGTCTTACAACTGACTGAACCATTGAGTATATTGCCCCACTGGTGTCATTTAAATCTCTACTGGTCTCATGTACATACCTGGGAACTTTCAGTTGAGGGCTACCCGGAGCAGGGGGTAACAAAAATGCCGCTAATCGCGTCAAAAAGGGGCAAGGCTTAACTCGAGTGTTGGGGGGGGGATTTAACACTTTGAGTGCCAGAGTGGTACGGAAAGCAATGCATTCCGTACCACTCTGGCACTCAGAGGGTTAAATGTGTCACACAGAAGGCTGGGGACAGAGGCACAACGGGAGAAAAAGCAGATGTGGCAGAGTTTCAATAGAAACTCTCCACATCCGGAGGAATCAGCCTCTGCCCCGGAGACCCGGTAAAGCTCTGTCAGAACCGGAGTCTCCGGGGCAAATCCGGAGCGTTCCCAGGTATGCTCATGTAATTGTACTGTTGGTCTTCTCAAATACCCTGGTCTCTTGTGCAGAGTGCACACATATGGATTTCTCATCCTGTGGCCTGCTGTTAAAAATACTTGGATGCCCCTGGGTTAAAGGTTTTGACTACCAATGTCAATAAGAGGATTTAGTTTGGAAGTTTTTTTTGTGTTTTTTTTTGTTTGTTTTTTTTTTAAGACAAAAAAACACTAATAGGAAAACTCCTCTAGGGAAACTACCATTTTAACCACAGGAATGCAATGGAGTGAAGTTATATGGCAGGGCTCCCACTAAGTCTATGATGGAAGAAGTTCCTCACTGAGGGCTAGATTCTATTATAGTTGCTAAATGTTAACAACCGTTTTATCAAACATTTTCCTAATGAAGTCTACGGAGAAAACTGGAGATACAAGCAGAGATAAAATTAGTACCTATAATAGAATCTAGCCCTAAGTGTGCAATGTCTAAATCCAAACTAATTGTAATTGTGGGGGATAAGCAGCTGCACCATAGTGAACAAACATGCATTTCAAAAATGCTAATTGGTTTAAATAGGATATTTAGACCCATGAATGATAGAGAAAGATCTCCAACCTACTCCTCCACAATGCCTATGAGACACCTTTAGCATTTATGGGGTTAAAATGCCATTCAAATAATATGAGGGTTTGTATTTATCCCCTGTGGTACAGTTGGTTTACCCAAGAAGGGCTCCCGTTTTCTTTGGAACACAGGTCCTAATGGCCATACATTCAAAAGAAAGCAATTCTGGGGCACACCAACTGCACCATAGGGGTGGTGTTGCTGCGAACGGTACTGGAGGTCACCTTCATGACCTATTTGATATCTCTTTACATAAATGAATTTTGAACAATACCAAAAGGGGATTTTTGTATACAAACTGATGACTCCTTTACTCATAGTCCTTGTGGAACACATGAACCATGGGGTTTAAAGGATCTTCCTCTAGGAGGCAAGGGAATACTCTCTCTCAACTCCACTTTACCCAATCCATCACGCTCAGCTTCAGTATATAGCAAACACAGAGGAAAAAGTAAGACAGGAAGGTGGCCACCTATTGTTCTCTAGGGGGATGTCCTCTTTTCCACTAGGGTCAAAAGAATGGATTTGATCGGCAAGAACACAAAAAAAAAAATCCAATTTACTTTGCACTTTCATCCACTGTGGAACACAGGAAGCATGGTGATATACCAAAGAAATTCCCCCAAGATTCCTGGGGGGTGGATGGGGGATCCCCACCAAACTAGAAACAAGAATGAACCTGAGATGTCAACGGACACAAAACACCAAAGTAACAGCAAAAGGCAAGACAAGACTCTACAGCCGACCTATCAAAAACCAGAACACTGACTTCATAAAGTTTAGCAAACATGCAGAAAACCACATTGCCGCTTTGCACAACTACTCCTCAGCAACCTTGTTCTTATAGGCTCTAAAAGTTACAGCCTTTTTCCTAAGGACACAGTACTGACAAATGGGGGCCTTGATCCAAGAAGACACAGTCATCTTATATGCTGCATGGCCCACAAGGAGTAAAAGAATGTGAATTAATTTTGCAGAAAAGTTCCTTATGAATGTAGCATTTCAGACACCTAATAGTCCAAGCAATGAAACTCCTGCTCCTGTCTACTAGATGAAGCCAGACAAAGAGAAGGAAGAACAATTTCCTGATCAATATGAAATTTAGAAACCACCCAGGGAGGAACGCCAAAGGGCGTTATGCTATCTGTAGGAGATCAGATCAGAAAGCAAGGTCTGCAAGACAGCCTGTAGTTTTGTCACGCAAAGGACACACAATTTGATGTTGGAAATGCCAAAGGCTCAAAAAGGAACTTGGGAAGCATTCACAGAACTAGGCTTAAGTCCCACAGGGGGTCAGGATACCAAAAACAAAGAGGGAGCAGGAGCCCACCTAATGGGGGACTGAACCGCTCCATATAAAGTTCTAAAAAATATAAAAGGAAGATATCTTCGTCCTGACTGTTTCCTATGAGGAGCATGACTGGTGGAAGATAGACAATATTCTATGGTATTTTAAAGAAGAAGCAGACTTTCTAGCATGAACCATGTAAGAAATGACCTCACTTGAGAACACTTTCCATTTTAGGAAGGAGAGTTCAAGAGCCATAGCATAAAAGCTAGCCTTTCCACATCCTGATACAAGATGGGGCCCTTAAGAAGGAGGAGATCCAGTCTTGAAGGTAGAGGTAGATGTAACAGCAGCTCATGGATGGACTGGTGAAGAAGGTTCGCAAACTAGGCCCAACAGTGCCAGAATGGAGAAATCATGACGGCTAGAGGTTTTCCATCTTTATTTTCTCTAATTACCCTGAGAATGAGGGGATTCATAGGATGGATGAAAATTCCATGGAATGGACACTGCGTCCCTCCCCAATTATCAAGATATCCTTTGACTTTGTGCAAAATAAGAGCACAATCATGTTATAACAGATTGTACCTTTCTTCCCATATAAAGTCTCACTATGAAAATGTTGCAGCATATTGGGCGAAGTTCACAATAGCGCATTAAGCATGTCACTGACATGAAAAGGCCGACATGAGAATCTCGCCCGCATAAAAATGGCGAGGTTTTTATGTCGCCAGCTTAAGCAATGCATTTAAACTTATATTCAGGCTCACAGTTCCATTGTTACTTGCGACTTGTTTGAGTATTCCTTTCTCTCTCATCATTTTGTGTCCTATTTGGTTGCCGTACTCACAGCTTCTATGCGGTTATCCTCTGCAACCTGGATCACTCCACCTTCAATGTTTGATTGCCATTGGCATAGAAGCTTTGAGGATGGCAACCAAATTGTAAGCTTTGTCACACCTTGTTCTTTAGTGCTAGTAAAAATTCTATATTTCAGTTCAAAATGAATGATTGTTGTCACTGATTCAAAATGAATGATTCTGGCATAAAATGTCCACTTTTATTTTGTTGCCCTATCAGCATGATGCAAAAAAAAAAAAAAAAAAATGAATAGGCCTTGTTTATCATACAGGGTATTTTCTATAAGCACAAGGTAAGGCTCTAGACAGAACTAGACACTAGAAGCACTAAGTATAAACAAAGTTTCTAACACATTCTGCAAATGACCTTGTATACACAATTGCTATAATAAAAAAATAAATGGTGAATTGTTTTTTAACCATTATATACCCAAACTCAGTTTTATTAATCCCAACACAGACTAATCATAATCAACGATTACCCATGACAATGTTCTCACAAGAAGCACTCAGATCTACTGCTGGGAGACACAAACGCTGAACTAGAAAGGTTGAACACCCTCCTGGTTCAGTTCCCAGTTGCCTGGATCCACATTTTGACGGCCTAGAAAGTCTGCAACCATATTTTCTACCCCTGGTATGCGGGCTCCTGAGATGCCCAGAATGTGAGTTTCTGTCCAGTGGAGATGCTCCCATACTTCCTTCCAAGTAAACTCGCATCAAGTTCCTCCCTCCACTACCATTGAGCTGTCAAACTGTACCCAGACTGGAATCCCCATTAGTACTTTACTTTAACATACGTCTATTGTAAGGCACTGTGTACACTCTGTGGAGCCATATAAATAAAGATATACATACATACAGTTGTGTGAAAAAGAAAAAGTACACCCTATTTAAATTCTATGGTTTTTACATATCAGGACATAATCATCTGTTCCTTAAGATGTCTAAAAATTAGGTAAATACAACCTCAGATGAACAGCAGCACATGACATATTATACCATGTCATGATTTATTTAACAAAAATAATGCCAAAATGGAGAAGCCATGTGTGAAAAACTAAGTACACCCTTACTGCTTCCATAGGAATTAAGATGCTAAGTAGCAGACAGGTACTGCTAATCAAATGCCCTTGATTGATTGATCAGCAATTGCTGCTCTGGAACATTCAGGTGTATGTTAACACAATGCCAAGACATCAGCAATGATCTTAGAGAAGCAATTGTTGCTACCCATCAATCTGGGAAGGGTTATATGGCCATTTCCAAAAATGTTAAGTCCATCAGTCTACACTGAGAAAGATTATTCAAAAGTGGAAAATATTCAAGACAGTTGCTGATCTTCCCAGGAGTGGATATCCCAGCAAATTCACCCCAAAGGTCAGACCGTGAAAGGCTCAGAGAAACTGCAAAAACCCAAGAGTTACATCTCAGACTCTACATGCCTCAGTTAGTATGTTAACTGTTAAAGTTCATGACAGTACAATTAGAAAAAGACTGAACAAGTATGGTTTGTTTGGAACGGTTGCCAGGAGGAAGCCTCTTCTCTCTAAAAAGAACATGGCAGCATGGCCTAGGTTTGCAAAGTTGCATCTGAACAAATCCCAAGACTTCTTGAACAATGTCCTTTGGACAGACAAGACCAAAGTGTAGATGTTTGGTGAAAACCAAACACAGCATATCAGCACAAACACCTCATACCAACAGTCAAGAATGGTGGTGGAGGCTTGTTTTGCAGCCACAGGACCTGGGAACCTTGCAGTCATTGAGTCGACCATGATCTCCTCTGTATACCAAAGTATTCTAGAGTCAAATGTGAGGCCATCTGTCCGACAGCTAAAGCTTGGCCGAAATTGGGTCATGCAACAGGACAATGATCCCAAGCACAACAGCAAATCTATAACAGAATGGCTGAAAAAGAAAAGAATCAAGGTGTTGCAATGGCCCAGTCAAAGGACAGACCTCAACCCCATTGAAATGCTGTGACAGGACCTTAAGAGAGCTGGGCATAAAAAAATGGCCACAAAGTTCAACGAACTGAAGCAATGTTGTAAAGAAGAGTGGGCCAAAATTCATCCACAACGATGTGAGAGACTGATAAAGTCATACAGAAAACGATTACTTCAAGTTATTGCTGCTAAAGGTGGTACTACAAGCTACTGAATCATAAGGTGTACTTCGTTTTTCACACATGGCTTCTCCATTTTGGCTTTATTTTTGTTAAATAAATCATGACACTGTGTAATAGGTCATGTGTTGTTGTTCATAGAAGGTTATATTTACCCAATTTTTAGACCTGTTAAGGAACAGATGATTGTTATTATGTCCTGATATGTAAAGCCATAGAATTCAAAGAGTGTATACTTTCTTTTTCACATGACTGTACATACATACTTGAGACAAGTGAAAAAGTGCCAGATGAATTGCATGATCTCCGAGAGGTTGATTGACAGGAGGTTCTCCTCTCCGGCCACTGTCCCTGGGCCATCAGGTGACTTCGGGTAGCACCCATGTGATGTGAAATGCATTGAACTACTTTGACATCTGCCCTGTATGTCCTCCACTCTCTAAGTCTTACCTCCGTGGTTTCTTTATTCTGTGCCACATAGTAAAAGAAAAAACAAAAAAAACTAAAAAAAAAAAACTATTTTTGCTAAAAAAGGGAGAGGTTTTTAACTATATTAATAGTATTGCCTAGCATATTTAGGAATCCTATTCAACAGTGTTGCGAAAGTTCTTTGCTAGCACCCCATCCAGGCTAGCGTCTGTTATGACCAGGTTCCACTCAGAAATTAAGAAGAATCATCCCAGAGATAGAGGACAACAATGAAGCCACTACTGTAAATCCTCCCTTGAGGGGAGAGAGTAATGGAGTGAGAGAGATAAGAATGCTGTCAGGACCAGTTTTTTTATTATGTCCAACTGTACCACTCTCATGCAGAATTTAGCATAAGGGACTACTTCCAGGATAGACACCAGGCATCTCAAAATACTCATGTAATCCCTTATTGCAGAAAGCCACACCAGCGACACATCCTGGGAAAGAATCTATCCTCTAATGAATACTCACCCCTGAGGGTGTCAAGCTTTGTTCCTGGAAAGATAAGCACCTGGTCTTGGACTGCTTTAGATTGAGAACCCAACTGTGGTATACCAGAATGGACACTCTTGGATATAGGAGTGGTTTCTGTAGAAACCTTGATCAGCAGGTCGTCCAAATATGGAGTCAGAGAAATGCCTTGGAAATGGATGTATGCAGCCAAAGCTGCCATGATCTTCGTGAAGATTCGTGGCCAGACCAAAGGGCAAAGCAATGAAATGGTAGGGACTGCATGCAAAAGTAAAAAACGTGCATGTCCTGAATGGATCAGGACATGCAGATAAGCATCCTGAAGATCCAGGGATGTCAGGAGCTCGCCTGAACACATCGCTGAGATAACAGAGAAAAGATACCATCTTGAATAGGGTAGCATCCTCTGTCCTTAGGAACTACAAAAATGTTTTAATAAAATACTAGGACCGGTATTAAAACCTGCTTGTTCAGCAGAGAGGAGAGCAGAGATTTTTACTTGCTCTGGGTCAGGAGGAAGCGATAAGAAGAATGGGACTTGAAATCTATGTGGTACCCTTCCATAACACCAGCAAAACCCACTGGTCCATCAGGGAAGACACCCAAGGTGTCTTGTAAAAAGTTGTAGGCGACCAGGACTCCATGAGTGATGAGGAGGTTTGCCTGTCAGACTTATATTTTGAAGAAGATTTCTTGTGATGACAAGTCTGGGCTTTGCGACAGTGTCTGGGAGATCTGAGGGGCATAAACCCTCTGCTCCCCGGATTGGAAGGTGGGGCAAAAACCACACAACTCCTTCATCAGAAAGGAACATTTAGAAGAAATCTGTGGTAAGAGGGTACTCTTGCCACCAGTGGCATCACTTATTTGTTGTAGGTCTGGCCCAAACAAGGTTTTACCCTCGGTTGGCAAGAAAACCAGTAATTTCTTGGAAGATTGGTTCGCAGACCAAATCACAAAGTGCTACGTGAAGCAACAGAAAAGCTGAGGCTGTGACAGAGAACCTTGCCGCATCAAAAAAAGGCTTGAGTAATACAAGCATTGGCTTCCAAAATATTAGCAAGCATTATTAAAATATCTCCCCTAAAAGCCTCAAAGTGAATATCATGAGAAAGCTGTTCACCCCATGCAGCTACAGCTCTATTAACACATGCTGAAGAAAAAGTGGGCCTCAGAGTTTCCATTGTCAGACTGATCCTTAAAGGGATAGTAATACTTCGTTTTATCTTTATTTTATTTTGTAGGCATTAACCCCTTCGCGACACAGGACGTACATGTACGTCCTGTGTGGCTGTCACTTAGTGACAGAGGACGTACATGTACGTCCCGGAAATCCGGCTCCCTGCGTGGCTGCACGCCGTTCGGGAACTCCGGATTCTTGTTAAAAAAAAAAAAAAAAAAGTTAGACGGGCGTTAAGTCACTAAGGGGTTAAAAAAACATGAACGATATAAGTCTTATCTCTCAAACCTTTATGGTTTAAGAGATATTCACAAGCAAAGTATTCCCCCCCCCCCCGGTCAGCCAGATCAGAAGGGAGGTGCCCAGGTAGACTGCAGAGAGGGACAATCTTCAATTAAGATAAGGGAAAAAGCTGAAAAACTTGTCAAGGGGGGGGGGAAGGGCTTTCATTCTTTTCATACAAAGAAGATTGTCCCCTTCTGTTATCTGTCTAGTCTTACAACCAGATTCACATCTGAGAAGAGATGGCTTACACTAGGAAAAAGGGGCGGGAGGGGGAAACTTTGCTTGTGAATATCTCTTAAACCATAAAGGTTTGAGAGATAAGACATATTCTTCATGGTTTTTTTTATGCCTACAAAATAAAATAAAGTTAAAACGAAGTATTACTATCCCTTTAAGGCCAGCAGTGTCTGCCAATGGGAGAGCTGTGTTTTTGGGTAAGCGTGATATGGAGGGGGGTGTCAACTGCTGGGGGAAAAGCACATAGTGCTGACTCCACAGCTATAAAAGGGTAGATACACATCTAAGAGAAGTTTTTATCCAGAGTTTTCCACTCTTCTAGGAGATCAAGGGTGTCAGGAGAGAAGACTGGAGAATCTGTGTGTCTCTGGAAAATATCTGGTGACTACCCCACCCTCCCATCAGAGGCCTGAAAGGACAGGATCAGCCTCCTAGGAATCTCCAAAAGGACAAGGAAGAAGATTACGGACTCTCTCGAAATTAAATTCATCATCAGATGATGATGCCTCAGTTACCTGGGTATGTCGCGTATGAACAGTCTCCACATGCCTAATGGTAGGCATAGGTCTCCAAGAAAAGCGGACGCGGAATAGAATAAGTAATGGATGCCACAGAGGACACCAGAGTTTTAACCCAAGCTGGCTGTTGGTCAGTACTGGATAGCCCCAGGAATAGTAGGGGCCACAGCACAGGAGAAACATAGGGATCCAGAATATTTTTTCTCCATATGCCCCTTAGGGTCAGACATGTCCAGAAAGTCTACTGAAATCTAGATAAAAATAAGTTGTGTGTAACACCAGTCTGCTGCAAATCCCCCCAAAAGTCGTAGAAAGTACTTATCTGGTAGGCAAAGGGTTAAAACTGGAGAGAGCTAGAGAGTCATAGTATAAGCCATGAAGAAGATGGCAGCCAGAAATGGCACCCAACCAATCAGAAGTAAGCTCAGGAAACAAAGGATTATGGGCATCATAGTTTTTCTCTATTTCTGTAACCATTCATTGGGCAATATGAACCATGATCATGCAATAGAACATGAGAAAAGAAGAAAGAGCCAACTCATCTCTGCACCCTTTTACGCTACATATGTCACACACAAGTTTTTCCATTAAAGTCTATACAGCAAAGATGACTGTGATGTGGGCTCCCATTCTTAAAGGGGTCATGCACCTAAAATAAGACTTTTACCTAACAAGTTAAAAGTTCAAAACCCCAATTGAATCATACCTAAAAAAGGGATAGCAAAAACTGAGAAAATATGTTTGGCCAGCAAGGTACAGAAAATTCCCCAAGCCCCTGGCCTGAACGGGTTAAAGAGTTAATGACTGGGGGGGTGTACTGTTCTAGAGTTGCCCTGTACATTAAATAGACTAGCCCATGTTCTTTTTATTTTTTAGTGAATTCATTATGCACATATTTTAGATATCCTGCTGCTTCACACCACTTGTCTGATTGCAGATATGAGCAAAAAAGGAAAATGATGAATGTTAATGCAATAAATTCCACATAAAGCACAATTTAGGGATGGGTGTTTATTTAGTTTAATTACAAATAGCCGAATACTCTGTATCACTCATGAATTATTCATCATAGGTGTCAGTAATTTACCTCAATAAGCAATCTTCAGTGCTATCTGTGAGTCTCTAGGCCTAGATTTCCAGCCCAAGCACACCTAGGCAAAGTACCTCAGATGCTCCTAACCTCACCCATGGACATACCTCCATGCTTCACCTCGCCTCTAGCCAAATGCACAGTTGGCTTATAACCGAGAGATACAAAAAATGAGGCCCTACAGCTATTGAGTACTTTAATGCCTATCATCTCTAGCCAGTTTTCAAAATCGGAGGTCCTCAGGTTGCACAGCCCTGGTTTATAGCACATACATATACACAGCAACATATAAAATGGTTAATAAATCAGTCATCACAGCCCGGAAGAAAGTGTGATTCAGGATCACTGGAACTGCACGGTCCATGCCCACAGCATGACACAGTGGGTGGTGTTACTCAACTCTCAGATGCCCCTCACAATTAATAGTTATAGGATGCTGCATACTGGGAAGTCAGTGCCTGTCAGCTCCATGGGAAGAAACAAAAGCCAATTCTCTTTTGCTCATGAAAATGTTTCATTGGTAGATAAAGACTCAACATTTCCATATCGCCGCCTGAATGGTTTCATTTTTAAAGATAAACCTGTGTTTGGCCCCTTCACCCCCAGCAAGGCCAGTATGTCTTTAACAACCTTTGTCCTTCAGAGGTTCTTGGAATCAAACTCCCATCATATGCCATTACCTTTTGGCCAGCTTAGGATAACAGCCAAGCAATAGATGGAAGGCTACTAGTTGTCCACCAGCTTGGTAAAGAAAAAAAAAATAATTAAATAACTCTCCTTACAGCAGGATTGGAAGGTCTTGTGACAAATGACACATGAATAATTGCCGAAGACCTTGCGGCTCCTTTAAGAGCAGAGTAAAATGTTATATTATAAAATATAAGTATGTTTATTTATTATAAATACACAGATACATACATGCATTGTTTATGGTTCTGTCAGCCACATCCCGAGGTCACAGAGGGGCTTAATAAGCCGCTGAGAGATTCCAAGGAGCAGTGATTTCGACACGAATGGCCACATCTGTCAAAATCACTGCAGCAAGATTCACATTACATACTCTGCAATTCCACAGGCAGAGTCCAAAAGTCTGAGTCCACCATCACCAACTGTCTTAATGTGGTCATTTGTTAAAAAGCAGTAAAATATTGTAATAAGTTGATAAATAATATTTTACTGTATAATAAGCAACACTGAGTCAAAATAAATTTTTATTTCTTTGTTAAATCTTTATGTGAAATTGCCATTTATATGAATATCCTCATCACATACCATTTTTCAAAACTGTTGTGACACTATATTTCATTCAAAGGGTTGTATTTGGCTTTTAAAGTGGATATGCCACCTATGCACAACATGCCATAAATAGTTAGGCGACACATCCAGTACCTTCAAAACGTTATTTGTTTTTTTATTTTCAAGTGCCATTTTGTTTAAAATTAACTTACAAAAGTCTGTGCTGCAGCCACTTCCGGGTGACTGTGGTTACAGAGCTCTGCCTCTGCTCTCCTCCCTCCTCCGATGAATGCTGCTTTCTGTCTGTAAGCTGGAGCGCTTTCATTGGCTAGATATCGATCTCTGTCAATGAGACCGCTCCAGCCTACAGACAGAAGCCTCCATCATCGCAGGAGGGAGGAGAGCTGAGGCAGAGCTCTGTAACCACAGAGAACCGCAGTCACCCAGAAGTGGCTGCAGAACAGACTTTTGTAAGTTCATTTTAAACAAAATGAAACTTGAAAATAAAAAATAAATAACGTTTTTATGGTATTGGATGTGTCACCCAACTATTGATGGCATGTTGTGCATAGGTGACACATCTACTTTAACCCTTCCACTTTAACACTTTGAGTGCCAGAGGGGTACGCAACGCATTGCAAAGCAACGATTAACACTTCATATTCAATTCTATTAACATGGCCCTACTAGTGCTTCTACTAATGCTCCTGTTAGAGCCTCTGAAGAAGGATATCAGATGAAATACCATTTGTAAGCATGCCAAGGTAGCTTAGTGAAGCATTTGTGAGGGCCGGTTGTTCTCCTGAGTGTTGGAGAAAAAAAAAAAAAAAAAAAAAAAAAAAAAAAAACTTTCCCAGCAACAAATTGTAGCTAAGTTGAATATTTCTAACGGGTCAGTACGACACACACACACACACTAAAGAGTTTTCTGAAACCAAATGATTTTCATCCAAAGCAAGACTAGACAAATGTAAACTGACCACACCATCAGAAGACATCACTACAGAACAGAACAGTCTCTGCATCTACAATTCAAACCCAGCTGAACCAGAAGTGTCCTACACCAGTAAGGAAAGCACCATTAAAAGAATTCTGGCAAAAGTGTGGCCTTTTTGAGAGAGGAGTAGCTGTCTCTCAGCCACTGCTTTGTCAAAAAAAATAAAGTCCAAGGTTTGACGTGGACTAACAATACAGAAATTTTACAGTGGAAGACTGGAAAAACATCCTGTTTACTGACTAATCAAAACGTTAAATTTTTCTGAAGAAGAAACCTGAGCGGTTTTGAAACGCATTGGAGAGGAGCATGGAGTGAGAGCTCAATCTTTAATAAAGAGTCGGAGATGGAAGAGTGAATTACAGATAGATTTGACGGAAGCAGAAGAGGAGATTTAAAATATGACCGGTAACAACACGTTAATTGACTGTTGAATAGATCGGCAGAAATGCTGTGAGTGAAAGTGATGAAGATCAATTACTCAGCAAGGAGAGGCGGTTCAGCTGGATGTTGAAGCAAGTTTCTAAGGACATCAGATAAGTGTAACTAGTCATAAGGACATATGATGAAGCAACAGATGTGAACTGTGTGTTGTGTACAAATATCCCGATTCTCGTAACGTCCACTGCCGTTAAAATTACATGTGAGCCGGTTGTCAAGTAATGGAAGGCAATTAGGCTGGGAGACAGAGTGGATTTGCCATACACTAGATAACGGTGTGGGATTAAGAAAGGGATATGGATTGTTGTTTTTGCCATATGTAGTTACACTTCCAATCAGAGTATCGAACACAGCGATAAGGATATTCTCCTTCTATTGCTACTTTGTAGCGCGGTTACTCTTCCTTGGATTATACTTTGTATCTCTACTCTGCTCATATTTTTTGGACTTTATTTTTTACTTTTTGTATATACCGGTATATAGAGAGGGAAAGTTAGTGGGAGATTTTTCCTGTTAGGGGTAATTTGATGATTTTAGTGGTATTTTGTATTACATCTATGATTGCCATGCGGTGAATGTTTACACCGTAGTGGCTTTCTATATGCTTTAGAATATTATAAGGGAAAGATCTGTGGCATCGTAACGATTTTGGTGTTTGGGTGCCCCAGAGTTTCATTCCTTCATTTTGTTTAGGTGTTTATCTGTGGCATTATAACAGTGAGAGTGTTTGAAGTGCCTCAGATTATTATATCAAGGTTTTTTGGTTTTATTTTTATTTTTATTTATTTTTTTATGTGCCTTAGAAAATTGAGATTGTATCTCTTATGTTTTTAAATTTACCACTGACTTGAACGAAGTTCCCACAAATGCTCGAAGCGCCAGATTATATTTTTTGGTATAACATGATATTAACCCCTTAGTGACAGCCGCGTGCGTACACGGCTGTCACCTTAACGCCCGTGGTACTTCCCCCCCCCCCCCAAACGAGTCCGGAGTCCCCGAGTGGCGTGCAGCTGCATGGAGACCCAGACTTCCGGGACTTACCAGGTATGTCCTCTGTCACTAAGTGACAGTTTCTGCATGACGTACCTGGTAAGTAATTTGTCGTTAAGGGGTTAAAACTAAAAAGCGATGGGTATACGGTGGATCTTATATGTATGCCTCTGTAACACACACATAAATTAATATACACATGAACATATACAATATTTTCAGTTATCAAAGGAATTATAAATACTACATATATACCAATAAAATGGGATAATCTATGATATAATCTAACAAGGCTGATCTGTTAAACAAAAAAAAAAAAAAAACACAAATTTAGTAACAAGTAGATTATAGTGTATGAGCATGCCCAAAATATATAGGTGTATACATATACACCAAATATATAAGCACACGCAATATACTTATCGGCCAATACAATATATCACATACCTGAACCACACATGGAGCAAAGCAGTAAATGCATGAAAATTATAAATGCACAGCTTGTATAATCAGTCATATCTACCATAGTATTACATATAATAAAATAACTATTTAACATTTCTAAAAGTATCCCATCTATATTGTTTTACCCATTTTATTGGTATTATTGTTGAATAATCTTGTTATAACTGTCAATATTGTATATGTTCATATGTATATTAATATAGATCGAGACGTTAAAGGGATAGTAAGGTTTCAAAATAAAAGCAGCTCCAATTAATCTTCATAGTATTTGGGCCATGGAGAGTGTTGTTTCAAAACTACCAGAGCTGTAGTTCAAGAGTAATTGAATGATAAAGTATCCCCCTACCACCTTTTTACCTAATGTAAGCAACCTCCCCTCAGACGTGGAATCTGGTCTTAAAGCGGAACTACCACCTGAACACAACTTTAGCTTAAATAACTATTGCCATAGTGATGTCCATGCGTCTGTGCTGTCAGTCCCTTTTGGAGCCTGCCGGCTCCTAGCAACGTCTCCTAGACCTGGCTGGGACTGACAGCGCAGGCGCGCGGACTGTCCGTGCTCTGTCCTGCTGCCAGTCTTGAAAAAATAGCGATTTCTCTTTAATCAGGTAATAATTCTGGCGACTAGCGCTACAAAGCAGCTAATCACCAGATGTGCAATTATGTGGGGGTAATATACTAATTGGGTGGTAGTTCCGCTTTAAGAGAGACGTAAAGCAGAAAGCATATTTACGTTTGTCATCACTAAACCGAATTCAAGCAACGCGTGAATTTAAGTCCATGTATTACATACCTCTCTGACACTCAAAGGGTTAAACATGGTCTAAAAGACAGGAGCAGATAGCACACTTACCTTGCCAATATGACAAGTAAGCAATTAAGTTAGGTAAAGATTTGAAGTGTATTGAACAAGAAAGTGATCTCAAACACTCAGCTTCAACTCCAACATCAGACACTGACCCCACTCACCCTGAACCCCAACAGATCCCCAGCAGCAAACAGTGACCTCACTCAAGTTAAACCCTGAATCCAGTGACAGGTTTTGTTGAACCCTGGACCTCTGAACAATAAAGTGACACTGGATACCAACAGCAGACACTGACCCCTGTCACTCAGCCTGAACGCCAACACCAGACAATGCCCCGTTACTGACCCAACACTCAAGCTAAACATGAACAGCAGACAAGAGCCACAAGCAGTATGAAACCCCAGGTTGTACAAAATGACCACAAATAGCCTGAAGTTCCAGTAATACCCAATGACCACAAATACTCAGTCTGAACCCCTACAACTAACACTGACCCAGCTGCTTTCTCTGAATACAAACAGCAGACACTTGCTAAATTGAAGAGCCTGAACTCCTGCAGTAGTAGACAATGTTGTGATTGCTCAACCTGAATCCGAACAACACAGTCTGACCCAATCGCCTAGCCTGAATCCCAGCTACACAGACTGGCCCAATTGCTCAGCCAATGCCCTGATTCCAGTGACAGATCCAGTTACGGAACTCTGTGAAGATAAACACTTAGCCCTATCTCAGGTGAGATCACACCACTCCCGTGATCTCCCAGCAGCCTCCACTCCTCCTCCGAATCTCCCACGCCTGGCGTCACTTCCTATGCCCCATGTCAGTAACCATGGAGTCCGCCACATGGACAGCGCTGTAACTGGGGCACTTTCTTGGGTTATTATTTCTCAAGGACAATAGTTTTAAAAAGTGTCTCTTTATTGTTGTTGCACTACAACCCACGCCAAATATTTTCAGGTCGCAGTAAAGCTGTTGAGGGCCAGATACTGTTGCAGCGCATTGCAAAGCACACTCCCCAGGCAGTCACCGACCGTAATCACCTAATTATATGTATAAGGCGGGGGGCAGAGATGGGCTTCAAGCAGGCGGGCAAGTGGGCAGATCGGTAGGCGTGACAAGGCCATGCCTTGTCTGCCTAATTATAAATCCGGCCCTGGACAGGGGGGCTGTCGGTCCGGCTCTGCTTGCCTGAAGCAGGGCTAAAATGTCAGAAAAATGTACCTACCCGGTGCCTCAGAACTACAGGTGTTGGGCAATATAAATTCCACAACCATGTACATAGTAACATAATTGATGAGGCTGAAAAAAGACATGCGTCCATCAAGTCCAACCCATGTCAAAACACCCCTGTTGATCCAGAGAAAGGCAAAAAAAAACCCTGAACACATTTCCAAATTTAGCCTCAAGTGGGTAAAAAAATTCCTTCCTGACTCCAAATCATATATTTCCCTGGAACAACCACCTATCTGCATTTAATCCATCTGTCATAATTCTCATAATCCTCATAATCCTGAGGCAAAGAATTCCATAGCTTTACTGTCCTTACTGATCAGTTATAAGAGCCACTGTGTTGCTTTTTAGTTTTGCCATCATATTTTTGTTTTTTTATAGGGGATTCTACATTTTTTTAATCACATAATATTTTAATTCATATATCTAATTTTTGTATTTCACTGCTCAATAGTGCTTTCTAGATACATAGTTCAGAACAACTTGTCACATCTCTGAATCTATTGTTTATTTATTACTTTAGCCTTGATCATTAATTATCTCCATTACCATGTTTAAAATGGTTATGTAAGATGGGATTCTAGCGTTCACATCTGTTTGTTTGATTTAGCTCCTGAAGAAAGAATGGAGTTCTGAAAACGTGTTGAACTGCTATGATGCATTGTGTTTTTTTTGTTGTTTTTTTTTTTTTAATACATTTTGAGGGTTATAGCTCAACCACCATTTTTCTCCATTACCGCTTGCACTGAAGTTTGCAGAGAGAAGTGTACCTCAGCAGGGTGGGTTTGAGTTCCTGCAAGCTGTTACATTGGCTAAAGAATTGCAAGACAGTTAAATATAAAACAGAAGTCATATTGTACCATATATTTCTAAGTTGATTATTCATCTTTTTATACAATAGAAAACTGCAGTTTAATGTTAAAAAGTTTCAGTTGTAATACACTTTTAAATGAAAAGCCACTCAGGAGTGGGAGGACCCTTGCTTTATGCCACAGGAAAAGACCAATACATTTTTTTTTTTTATTAACAAAATCAGAAGAATACTGCTCCTTTAAGGACAAGAGGCTCCCACAAAAAAAGGGCTTTTTTTGGGTGTTAGGCGAACAAACCAATAAACCCTCTGACTCAATCAGGCTTCAACTTATAGCAGGCCTGGGCACCCAGCAGGACTTATGTTGTAGTTGAATTCTAACTCCCGTTATCCACAGCCAGCCATTGGGGACCTGGTCAGGGACCTCATATCCTAATGTATACTCACCTGGTGTTCCACTTATGACTGTCTATATAACTACTTAATTACTGCACTTGTTGTACCCCTTCTATACTAAATGTAAATCTGTAAAGTGCCACTTTGTTGGCACTATATAAATAAAAATATACACAAACATATTTCTGCTACATAGAGTAAGAAGAAAAAGTGAGCATTGAAAAGTAGAGGAGCATACCCCTCATGCTTAAAGGGTTAAACTATAAGTGACAGCAGAGGTCTTGATTCATTGGATGAAAATGGGCATGTAACCATTTCCTAATTCTCATATAAAGCTAAAACAGTCAGGGTGGCATGTATTCTTTATCACAATGAAAAGGTTATTGTCAGGATTCTTTCATGGACACAATTTACAAGAGTTAACCCTCTGAGGGCCAGAGGGGTATGCAATGTATTGCTCTACAATATTGCGTAGCCCTCTGGAACTCAAAGTGTTAAAAAAAAAAATAAAAAGCCTGTTTTGTTTTTTTAAGGGAAAATTTATTGCAGAAGCATATTTTTCAACATGTTTTTTCAAAAAGGAACACTTACACCTAAAAATAAGCTCCCATTTACCTTAAACCTTTGAGTGCCAGTGACACTCAAAGGGTTAATCTTTGTAGAAAATCCTATTGGCTACCATCACTCAATTCTGAATGGATTGTTTCACCACACTAGCTCTTTACATAGTACTGGTGTTAGCAGGTCTATGGAGGCGGACAGGATTCTTTGCTGTCAAGACTCCAGGTCCCCAAACTCCCTCCACTTAAGTCTCCATTGCTTCCTTAGACAACTTCAGTGGTAGGTGTTTAGGATGTCTGACTCACACAATGCAGGATCATATTCACCTCTGTGGATATGATATACAGTACGAATTAAAGATTTGTTTTGGAGAACCAAATCCACCCAGTATGGATTCATAGAGACCATTAGGCTTTTAACCCCTTAAGGCTAGAAAGGTCTCCAATGCATTTTGAAGCAACATGATTTAATTTAAATGCATGCTAGAGCAGTCACAATTTAAAGTGGATCTCTCACTCCTATAAAGGTTAGGCTTATTAGGTAGAGTATATATCAATAAAGTTGAAAACGTTATTTAAAAAAAAAAAAAAAAATGCTATTAGGGCTAAAAGTAATTCTTATAGAGTGCCCTGCATCCTACTTCCACATACACTGCTTTTGGCGCTTTGACTCTGCTCCCTTCCCACTACCCAGCCTCCTCCAATGATGAAGGCTTCTGTCTGTAAGCTGAAGCAGTCTCATTGGCTAGATATCGATTTTTACCAATGAGACTTCTCCAGCTTACAGACAGAAGCCTCCGTCATCGGAGGAGGCTGGGTAGTGGGAAGGGAGCAGAGTCAGTGCAGCAATCTGCAGCAATACCAGTGTATGCGGAAGAGTGCAGGGCACTCTATAAGCAATAATTTTAACCCAAATAGCATTTTTTTTTTTTTTTTTTTAAATAAATAACGTTTTTAAGATTATCGATATATACTGTACCTAATAAGCCTAACTTTTGTAGGGGTGAGAGATTCCCTTTAAAATCAATGGAAATTCAAAATTTCCCACAAAGGTAGTTTGTTGCAAAATTGTTCCTGTTTATCTTACTGCACAAGATTCTACATATGCCAAGAATGTAAGTAGTAAGAATGAATGGGCCATTACTATTGAAATATTCTGTTTATCACAGGCATCTTAGAGATAGTAATGGTTAAAAGCGGTTTGTCTCATTGCATTGCAATGGAATGAATGAGGTCCTTAATGTACACTCGTTTTTGGGGGCAGTCTTTAACCCTTTGAGTGCAGAAGAGTGTGCAACGCATTGCATTGCTCTGACTTTCAAAGGGTTAAAATTCCACTGGCTGACATGGTCAAGTAATGAAACACCTGAATGATCTCCTTGGATGCCAAAGACAACTACAAAGGATTGTGGATAAATGAACTGAGGTTTATAGCAACCATGGGGTTAACATCTTTACAAGAGAAAAACAGTCTATTCACAGAACGCAGTATGCGCTAACAGCCAACTTCTCAGCGAGGTCTTCAATGTTTAGAGTGCCAATGGCAATCTGCACAGCTCTCTAGTACTCAACAGGGTTTCACACCATTAAAAGCCCTGCAACTAGAACATAAAAATATTACTCACATCAATGACAAACGCACAGATAGGATGTCATCCAACCTATGAAGAGTGATGGGATTAAAAATAAACATGTAACTTTCCTGATAAAATACTTTAATAAAAAAAAATCCCCATAAAAATCACCATAGATGTAACAAGGGTTTTAACCCCTTAAATGTTAGAGAGGATTCCAGTACACTGTGAAACAATGCATTGGAGCCCTCTCTAAGATTTAAGGAGTTAAAAGCCTCATTTAAATCAAGGGGACTTTTAGAAAGTTGAATCCCTCCCCTGGCGTGCCCAGGAATTATTCCATTTCTCCGTAGTACATCAGCCCCACTAGTTCACCCTTTGGCATGTAAGAAGATAACCCTAAGCTAGCTGCAGGTAGAATATGATTAAATAAAGAATGTAGAAAAGGTAACCCATTTCACATATTGCAACACGACAGCCCTTGGGGGAATTCTACTGATCTACTTCATTATGTGCTCTAACACTCCTATATCCCCAACAGCACAGGATGCTATGTGCTTAGACTAGGGATGGTCAGTTGTTGGATATTACAGCAATATATAAATGTCAAACTAAATAGACCACCATAAAAACAGAAGTGTCTGGTGCAGGGGCATTAGAATGAATGAGAAGTCCACAACTCCTTAATGGGCATGGCCAACAAGGTTCAGATTCTCCACACAATTAGATGCCCCTGGCCGTTGCCTGCCCTGCCTAATGGTACATATCAGTTGATTGGGGATGATGGGAATTGTAGTCTCCAAAACCTGGAGATTCAAATGTTGCCTTCCCCTGTTCCAGATGCATCCATTAAGGGAGCTATAGCAATATCCTGACACCCTGAAATTGGAAAGACAATTACAGGGACATCTAATGCTTTAGAAATAAGAGTGGCGTTATTTTTATTACAAACACATATCTATAATATAATACATATTTCATACACAAACTCATTGCGCAGGAAGAGAGGCATTGACTAAATCATAGTGTACCTAGGTGCTAGTCGTGAGCCAAAATATATATAGTTCCTATCAATACACACATACTATATTATATGAGACATACTTAGTCAGGGATAGTCTGAGACAGCATTCAGACACAAGAAGTAAAAAGAGCAGTTTTTTTCCACGTCCACACAGGGGCTATCATAAGGGCACCTGTACTGCCTGAAATAGTTTTTCAAGGAATGGATACAATTTGTCCTTTTTTAATATCAATGTGTCTGCGTGAGGTCTCAAACCGGCTCTGGATGACTATTTTTGTATTATATTTATGGGACATTAATCCACTAGTAAATTTCAATATCACAAAAGAAAGCTACTTAAAGGGATAGTAATACCTAAAATGTAAAAAAAAATATGTTGTAGGGTTTATCCCCGTGAGTAAAACAAGAGTACTCCCACTGCTGAAAGATGTTTCATTCAAAAGTTATTAATTTTCAAAGTTGAATTTTTTAGGTGCAATATCACAGTGGCCTGAAATTGTACAGTGGCGCTGTTGCTACACGATCCTATGGACAGCTCTGGTCTCAGGACCATAAATCTCCATAGGATGGTGTAGCAACAGCGCCACTGTAAAATTTCAGGCCACTCTGATATTGCACCTAAAAAATTCAACTTTGAAAATTAATAACTTTTGAATGAAACATCTTTCAGCAGTGGGAGTACTCTTGTTTTACTCAGGGGGATAAACCCTACAACATATTTTTTTTTACATTTTAGGTATTACTATCCCTTTAAACTTTAAAAATAGAAATAATTCTAATGTAATAAATATGCAGGGTTTATTTCTGATATTGCAAATATTTAATAGTACTTTTAGCATTCATATACTAAATATCATGTGGTTCTTAGAACTGAAGTATTCATGAGATAACAGAAGTAAAGTGCAGAGCTGGGTTTAGATTCCTGCTGTTGGTGACAAGGTGTTACTGGAATAGCTGCCGTCTCATGATAATTTTGTGCTTGCTATGGTAACTAACTCTATCAGATCTCTAATAAGAGATAAACATTCTCAAGCATTACTATTTCATCATGACCTCTAAGGACATCATTGTCTAACCTTCTGACTGGAACAGAATCCATAGAAGGCTTCTGAAATAAGAACACAGTTCTACTGGACATCCAGAACAGATTTTAGATATTGCCTCAAACTAATATTATCCTCTTAAGGACCGGCCGCGCACACACTTAAGGACCACGGAGCTTGCTTTTTTTTTTTTTTTCCACCACCATTCAATTTCGGACTCCTCGAACTGTGTCCAGCCACGCGGGGAGCCCAGAATTCCATGACGGTGCAGGACAGTCATGGGTCCTTAAGGGTATCCCAACCCATGACGGTCCAGGACCGTCATGGGTCCTTAAGGGGTTAATTGGGATTTTCTGGCCACAATAAGTGAAGTGTGGGTTATTACTAATCCTTTTAAGATATAGTAATGGCATGACATGAAAATCATCTCTGATTATTCAACAATTATACTTTTTTATAATGAACTGTACCATTGTAAATGTACATATCTGTGTAGTATTCTTGTAATTTTATTTTAAAGTCCCCCCTCACCCCTTTTCCTTACGTCACTCTTGTTTCCTCATATCTGAAAGCCGGTCACAACGAGGGACAATGTTGTCTGTGTATGTATAAGGGAAACCCTGAGAATACCTCCCAACATTTCAAATTGCCAAAGAGGGACACTTTTGTTTTAGAGGGTGTTGCTGACGGCGTGACTGGTGGGTGGGACGTTACTGGGAATTTTTAGGCTATTTCATCACCTATTGATCCTTGTGTAACCAAATAAATGACTTATGACAAGATCTAAGTATTTTATTTACACAGAATAATTTATAAACATATATACTAACATTTAAACAAACAATAATGTGAATTTTATTGCTGTATAACAATATGATACACTGCTATACACACCATGCAATCCGATCTCCTAAAAAGAGGGACATCAGGGTTGGAAAGAGGGACAGAGGGATTTGGGTCAAAAAGAGGGACTATCCCTCCTAAAGAGGGACACTTGGGAGGTATGCATGAGGCCCTTGACAGAAGGGAGAGGTTTTTCCTTATGCAGACACAATATTGTCCCTCTGAGATCCATTCGAACTGGCTTTCAAATCTGAGGGAACAAGACTAATGTAGGGAAAAGGGGCAGGAGTCAGAAACTTTATAAGAAGACTACTCGATATGGACATTTACAATGGTACAGTGCATTAGAAAAAAGTATAACAAATAATCGGAATGACGTTAGATCGTGCCATTGCCATCTCTTTAAGGACCAGAGGGGTTCACAACCCATTACAAAGCAATGGGTGCACACCTCTCTGTTACTTAAAGGGAAACTATTACCCCTATAAAAATTAGGCTAATAAGTTACTAAATCGAGCGACTAGCCTGGATAACTGTGCAGTTTTTGTTTTTTTGTTTTGCTTTTTTTAAATCATGGTTTGGCTAAAATGAAATGTTTAAAAAGGATCTGTGCCCTTACTTCTGGACAGACTGCGGGTACAGCTCTTTACCGCAGTCTGTCAATCTTCCTCTGCTCCCTTCGCATGTAGTGTCTCAATCCAGCCTCCTCCAACGATGGAGAATTTCTCCTTGTAAACTGGAGCGCTCTCCAGCCAATGAGTGGTGTGCCTCACGTCTATCTTTACAGTAAGCTGGAGAATTACAGGACTGGGAAGTCCTGCCCCGCTGTGCCGAAGACACAGTGTGCCTCAGAATGTGGAAGAGCCCAGAGTGAAGTCTACATACCTTACAAAGCGTGTATGTAAATTAAAAACAAAACAAGAATCCTAATAAAATTTGAATAGCTTAAGCACCTGGCATAAAGTGTTGTAGAAGTGAAAGTTCTCCTTTAAATGGGATTCTATACACCTTGAATGCTAAAGTGGCCTCCAACACAGTGGTTAAAATCTTCATGTAATTAAAAGGTAACTGAGAATTTTCATTTCTCAACTATGGTGCATTTAAGATTGCTCAGAACTACACCTTATTTTTTTAATACAGCCCTTGTTGCCTTTTAACTAGATAGGACAGATATAGAATAATCTGATGCATAGAGATATTGCACTTAAACAGTTCAAGTTTGAGCTGCAATAACTTTTGAATAAAACATCTCTCAGCAGTTGGAGTACCCTTGTTTTACTCAGGAGGATAACATTTTTTATTTTATATTTTTTACATATTAGGTGTTACTATCCCTTTAACCATACCTGGGAACTTCTCATTTGCAGGCGACCAAGGGACGTCAATTATGATTCGCGCCATAAAGAGTTGGTGGGACTTACTCAGCCATTTGTTATAAAGTGGGTGGAACATGGTGGAAAAAGAAAAACTCACCACCACCACTGGAGAATCAGCTTCTGACCCTAGTCTCCAGGGAAGATATAGAGAGTTCCCAGGTATGCCTTCAACTCCTTAACCACCATCTGATCCAGCACGTGGGTGGATGTTAAGGACCACGAAATTGTGAATGGAGTTCTGAGATGGCAGAGAGGCATGCAGCCTCGCTTCCGTCCCAGAATTCCATGAAGTGCCAGGACCAGCACTAGTCCTCATGTTCCGTAACCGGCTTGACAGTCTGGGCACATTGTGGGTCCTAAAGGGGTTAAAGTAATAGTAATACTTCATTTTAGGTTTATTTAAAATTGTAGCCATAAAAAAACATTAAGAACGCTATAGGTCTTATGGTTTGAGAGATATTCGCAAGTAAAGTTTTCCCCTCCCTGGCTGTTTTGTTCCAGTCTGCCATCTAGGAGACAGACTTGGAATCCGGTCCACAGAACAGCCAGCGGCTCTTCAGCAGAGCCGAGATCGCAAGATATAAAAAAAAACTAGTTCATTGGAAGGATCCACAAAGTGTGCTTGCAAATCAGGCCATTCCAATGAAGTCGTTATTTTTATATCTTGCAATCTCGGCCCTGCTGAAGAGCCGCCAGCCAGTTTGCAGACTGGACTCCAAATCTGTCAGCTAGATCGCTGACATCAGTCAGGGGGAGACTTTACTTGCAAATATCTCTCAAACCATAAAGGTTTGAGGGATAAGACTTATATCTTTCTAATTTTTTTTAATGGCTACAATATTAAATAAAGCTAAAATGAAGTATTACTATCACTTTAAAGGACAGAGGGGCATGCAATGCATTACAAAGCAATGTGCTGCATATTCCTCTGCTCCTTAAGGAGTTAAAGGATCATTTTTGTTTTGTTTTACAATGAAAACTTATTAGGTTATAAAGCTTTTCCTGCTGAGTAAAAAAAAACAAAACAAGGGTACTCTTGACGGTTTAAACAATCAGGAAATTAATTTACTGGGTGTTTACTTTCTGAAAGTTCTGACAGGAAGTGACAGCAGTTTCTATCACATTCTGTGGAGAAACATAGTAACATAGTAGATAAGGCTGAAAAAAAGACATGCGTCTGTAACGGAAGCTGGTAAGGGACCGCGTCGTCTTCCGCCGTCGTTCTTGGGTCTCTCCTTCTCGACGCAGATAAGCGCCGTCGGATGCACCAGTTGAAGTATGGGCAGTCACTGGAAGCAGCCGCAGGATCGCTGGAAGCAGGGAAGCATGGAAGAGTCCACGTCGCCGCCTGACAGTCCACGAAGTTAGGTCGCAGGAAACTGGCAGCAGGCGGTCGGCGATTCAGGATACTTGGCGCAGATGGGTATCAGAGTGGATACTTTAGACCATAAGCAATACAAGACTCCAGGACTCCTTGTTCACTCCAAAACAGAACTCACTTTATTACAACAAACCACAGCATATTTATACAGTTTCAAACCACACTAACTTGGAGCACAGTACAGGAGACTTAATTCAATCACAGTTCATCAATAGGACACAGCAAATGGTAGGGCAGAATACAATGGGGTAGTCACAGGGATAATTCAGTCACTACAAAGGGTCCAAGAACCAACAACAAATGATTCAGGGAAACATAATAGGGCAGACATGATTGGATTAATCACACAGCAGGGGGTCACAGGACAGTGCTCAATACAATGACTTGAGTAATTAAGCAAAAGGCTTGGGGGACTACAATACATATTGAAAGTAAATATGCTCCAACTCAAATGATTAACCCTTTGCAGGTCAGAAGAGTTTGCAGCACCCAAGCCTTGAATTGTTCTTTCCTCTGGTACAGCTGCCTATCCACATAAGGCTAGCCAAAGTCTCTTAGTCCAGGATAAGGGCTTGAGAGATCGCATGCCAGGGCACAAAGGAGTGTCCAATATCCATAATCCTTGGGCCCAGTGGTGAATAAATGCCATGCCCAGACAAGAGCTCCCAGTAACGGGTAGGATCCGTTACATTTCTCCCCCTTTTTTGTACCAAGCCAGCGGTTGCAATAGTAAATGCTGGCTTGGAGTTGTAAGAGAGCATTGCTGCTGTGAGCCCCTTGTCTGGACAGTTCATTAGTCTGGAGGCCTTGATCCTAGGCCAGTCACAAGTGTGGAGCCACTTGTCCTGGGCCAGGGAAACAACAAGCAAGCCCCTTGGTCCTTAATCCTGGGCCATAGGTTGGAACAGTCTTTTTGTCCTGGGCCCGGAGAAAACATCAGCCCCTTGTCCGGGCCAGGGGAACAGCGCACAGTACTTTTGTCCTTACTTCTGGGCCAGGGAAATTGTTGCTTGGTTGCCCTGACCAACATCAAATTAGGTGGCCTCTCCTGGGCCCCTCTCCAGGCAGTGCTGAGGACAAATCCTTCTGGGTCTGGGGCCAGTGGCTCCGGGTCAAGAGCCAGTCTATAAGGGGGATCTCCCTGGGGCAATTGTGACTCTGGCTTCTGGACGTCAGAGTTTGGGGAGAGAGGCACATCTCCCCCTTTTAGTTGGGCCAGGGCCCCAGAGGCACAGGAGCGGATGCAGTTCCCACGCTCCTGAGTCAAATCAGGTATGGGCCTGATGGGGAATACATTCCCACCCATCAAGCTGGGGTCAACAGGGGACAGGGCAACACAAATATCCTTGGTGAGGATCGAGGTCTCACTCACCAAGGTGGGGATCTCCAGTGCAGGGGTACAAACAGGCTCCTTCAGGATGACCGTGGCCCCACTTACTAGGCCAGGGGTCTCAGGGAAAGGCAGAACAACTGCTGGGCTGGGGATGAGGACGGCTGTCCCACTCATCCCAGCCAGGCCTTCACATGACCTGGTGCGCTTGCTCTCACGCACCAAGTCAGGGGTTACAGGGGGACTGATGGGGCACTCTTCCCCACCCATCAGGTCATACAACATATCCAGGGAAGTTTCAGCAGCCCTACTTTCTTCCAGTCTGCTGGGGTCCTCCTCTGGTAGAGCATCACACCCAGGCCTTTCTTTTCCCTTGAGGGAGACCGCAGTCCCATCCCTCAAGGCCGCATTACTTGTAATCCTGGGGAGCACGCATGGCTCCGCTCCCAGGCCATCTTCCACCCCCACCAGGGGCAACATTTTGGGGCTGCTGCTGGGTTCTCTCACACCCATTACAGCAGGGGTCTCAGGGGAACTGATGGGCTCGCTCCCACCCATCAGTTCACAGTCCATATTTGTAGGAGGGCCAGCGGCACTATTTTCTCCCATCCCACTGGGGTCCTCCTCCTGTAAGCCATTACACATAGGCCTTTCTTCTGCCTTGAGGGAGACCGCAGTCCCATCCCTCAAGGTGGCATTACTTGTAATCCTGGGGAGCACGCACGGCTCTGCTCCCAGGGCATCTTCCACCCCCACCAGGGGCAACATCTTGAGGCTGCTGCTGGGTTCTTTCCCACCCACTACAGCAGGGGCCTCAGGAGGACTGATGGGCTTGCTCCCACCCATCAGTTCACAGTCCATATCTTTAGGAGGGCCAGCGGCACTGTTTTCTCCCAGCCCACTGGGGTCCTCCTCCTGTAGGCCATTACACATAGGCCTTTCTTCTGCCTTGAGGGAGACCGCAGTCCCATCCCTCAAGGCGGCATCATCCATGGCCCTAGGGGGCACACACTGCTCCTCTCCCAGGGCATTCTCCAATAGAACAGGGGGCATCTTTCTGGGGCTGCTGGTGAGCTCTTCTCCCCTCACCACAGCAGAGGGTTCACAGGGACTGATGGGCTCTCTCCCACCCATCAGTTGGGGCATACAATTGCTGCTGGTGGGGACCTGCGTCTCGTCCACCGCAGCTGGGAAAACACGGGAAGGGGCAATATGCCTATCAGGGGAGATGTCCGTCCCATCCCCTGATGCAGAGGCATTCTCTTCACTGAGGGGGAACGAATTCCCACCCCTCAGCTCAGGCAACAAACAGTCCAGGGGCAAAGGGGTATCAGGAAGGATGATTTTCCCACTTCCTGATGCAGGGGCAACAACAGGGGCACTGGTGAGGAACGCATTCCCACTCACCAGTGTGGAGTGAACAGGGGCAGCTCCATCTAAGTCCTCAGCTCCACTGAAGTCCTCCTCAGATGAGTAACCCCCCCAGTCTTTTTCCTCTCTTTGTATCTCCTGGGCTTCCTCTATCCAGCCCATGTACATTAGCTCCAAGTTCCATTCCTGCTCGACTAAACGGTCTAGGTTCCCCTCCAGGTCTGGAGGAAAGTAACTTCCAAACATGGCCTTTCTTTTCTCCCAAATCTCCCAGTAGCGGCTGTACTTCCTCTGGCCGAAAGTAGCATCCTCCTGAAAGGCCATCCATACCAGTTGTTGGAGTTTCAGGCGCAAGTTGAATGGGAAAAAGTTGACCATAACTCCTGTATACTCCTTGTGAAGGCACTTGATCATTTCCCAGTATCCGTCCTGAACTCCGAGCTCCTCTGTGATGCAGGTGGTGACCTCCCGGTAAAACTCCTCGGCTAAATCACCTAGGAAGGTCTCCCATTGACATCCGATGTAGTGGTACCGCATGTCATACACTCCTATGGCCTCCGGTAGCCGCGCTTTCGCCACCATCTCTTAGCTGGTACACCCAATAAAAGAAGGAGAAATCCCACCGCTATGCCACCAATGTAACGGAAGCTGGTAAGGGACCGCGTCGTCTTCCGCCGTCGTTCTTGGGCCTCTCCTTCTCGACGCAGATAAGCGCCGTCGGATGCACCAGTTGAAGTATGGGCAGTCACTGGAAGCAGCCGCAGGATCGCTGGAAGCAGGGAAGCATGGAAGAGTCCACGTCGCCGCCTGACAGTCCACGAAGTTAGGTCGCAGGAAACTGGCAGCAGGCGGTCGGCGATTCAGGATACTTGGCACAGATGGGTATCAGAGTGGATACTTTAGACCATAAGCAATACAAGACTCCAGGACTCCTTGTTCACTCCAAAACAGAACTCACTTTATTACAACAAACCACAGCATATTTATACAGTTTCAAACCACACTAACTTGGAGCACAGTACAGGAGACTTAATTCAATCACAGTTCATCAATAGGACACAGCAAATGGTAGGGCAGAATACAATGGGGTAGTCACAGGGATAATTCAGTCACTACAAAGGGTCCAAGAACCAACAACAAATGATTCAGGGAAACATAATAGGGCAGACATGATTGGATTAATCACACAGCAGGGGGTCACAGGACAGTGCTCAATACAATGACTTGAGTAATTAAGCAAAAGGCTTGGGGGACTACAATACATATTGAAAGTAAATATGCTCCAACTCAAATGATTAACCCTTTGCAGGTCAGAAGAGTTTGCAGCACCCAAGCCTTGAATTGTTCTTTCCTCTGGTACAGCTGCCTATCCACATAAGGCTAGCCAAAGTCTCTTAGTCCAGGATAAGGGCTTGAGAGATCGCATGCCAGGGCACAAAGGAGTGTCCAATATCCATAATCCTTGGGCCCAGTGGTGAATAAATGCCATGCCCAGACAAGAGCTCCCAGTAACGGGTAGGATCCGTTACAGCGTCCATCAAGTCCAGCCCATGCCAATAACACCCCTGTTGATCTAGAGGAAGGCAACAAAAAAGCCCTCTGGAGCAATTTCCAGTGTAGGTGTGTGTGTGTGAGTGTGTCAAATAGTTCCCCGGCTCAATATCCTATTTGCTTTGAAGCCATCTGTCATAACTGTCAATATTGTTCTGTGCTAGATAGGCATCCATTGCTTTTTTGAATGCAGTTACATTATCTGTTTGTCATTGACATTCCTCTTGTTACGGGTGTGGGTTGTGTGACGGAACGCCATCACTTGTGAACCAGGGGCTCTTTTGGTTTGGGGGGGGGCCTGGACTGGAAGCGGCCATTTGGCCATACAGAATCATGGGCCAAACTACAAAATGGAGAAGGGTGTCAGCCAGACTCCAGAGTGGCACTAGGCCTGAGACCTTATTATGTATTGGGGGGTGGGGCAGTGACTACCTGGGACAGTATCTGGAGACTGGGAGTCAAATGTCCTATTGCCTCACCCATTGTGTGCTGTGTTATTGTTTAAATGCAAAGTAGGTTTCCTGGGGTTATGTGCTTCCATTTGTTGGTTTGTGAAACTGATTGTATTATGTCAGTCACTGATGTAATTACCTGAGCAGACCTGATAGAGGGCTGTGTGTTTTGTATTCTATTGTGTGTTAATGTATTTAAGTCTCAGCAAGACTGGTGGTGTGGTGAATCTTATTTGCTATTGGTTGACTGTGATCACAAAACCTATATATAAACCTTGTTTGTGTCCAAATAAAGAGTTCTTGTTCTACCCTCAACACTGGTCCTGTCTAGTGATTGAGGGAACCAGCGATACCAGAGCTGAAGTTTGGGAGGCAGTGGTACTGCGACAGCTGGCGTGACGGTGGTACTGACCTGCTGTACTGGGACTCACGTCACACCTCTCAAATAGAATGTAACAGAATAAGTATATTGGAATTTGACCACTCGAGGGCACCGTTATAGAAGAAAAAACTCCTCAGATTGAAACTGTAATAGATATGGAAATATGCATCTCAGCAGTAGAGGTACCCTTATTTTACTCAATATATATTTTTTAATTAAAAAAAGTCCACTGCTCCTTTAAGTGGCAGAGAGGCATGAAAGCTTTTGCTTCTCAACCTGGTTCTGCACATGGCTCTGGCAGTCAAAGAGCAGATCCCCAGGTGACACGTTTACCTGATTACACTCCCTTTATATCACCTGCTCTCACTGAAGCTGATCGACTAAGAAGAACTGATGCAATTCTAGAACCAACCAAGTGTTATATGGGAACAAGAGAGTATAAAAATGTCCATTTATTTAAACCTTTGAGTGCCAGAGGGGTATGAAACGCATTGCAGGGCAATGCGTTGCATACCCCTCTGGCACTCAAAGGGTTATAGATCTTCTTGCAATCCCTTGAATGTTAGAGAGATCCCCAATACATTGAAAATTAATGACCATTTTAAAACAAGGTCAAATTTTTCCCCATTTTGCGGTTTGTTTGTTCCAGAATTGCCCAAATTCTTCTAAGTACTTAGCCCCCCCCCCCCCCCCCCAAATCTGGCAAATCCATATTCCAACACACAAATACATCTCATTTTTAAGCCATTACATTTGACTCCATTTTATTCTCACCAATAAGAACCTAATTACTCTACGGAGACATAGGCTCATATTTATATATGCAAACTGGAGTTATGTAGTTAGACTGCACCATAAATTCTTAAATTCCCTTTCACTTTAATCAGGCTGTTTAACCTCAAATACTAGAGACGTCTCTAGCATTCAAGGGGTTAAAAGACAAACTTAATAAAACAATGTTTATTTGTCCCCAATGGTGCAGTTAGTTTACTCCAAAATAACTCCCATTTTATAAATATGGATCATATTCCCCAACTCAAGCCCTTTTGTATATCAATCAGGTAAAGCCTCACAATTCAAGTCCTCCACTGACATTAGGGTGAATGAACGCATCTGCCAGTGCAACGCCACTAGTGTTGGGCCCCAACATCACTTGCTGCACTTGAGGGTATGCATTACAGAGAATGATCACTGTAATGCATGCTGACAAACACATTCAGTCAGTATAGGACTTGAATACCAGTAGGACCCTTATGCCTTCCCCATAGTATACAGGTACCTGGGAACCTTGATTTCCACAGGCTCAGGGTGTTAGAACTGGAGTTGGTGACAGGAGTATCCAAATGACAACTACAGCCATAAATGTGTTCAGGTCTTAACGGTAGAGGGCAGGATTAGACTGAAAAAGGGCAGGGTTTGATCTGAAGAGGAGTAATGCGGGTGGGAGTGGACGTGGTTACCACACAACTCACTTACCTAGAAAAACAAACACTCTGAAAACCCAAGTTTCTGTGGAAGATCCTGAGGATATGTAGAATAAAAATCACACAATTTCCTCAGTGCCTTGTTTAGTACATTAAATAATGCAAGTATCAGCCTGAAACACCTATAGACTGCCCCACTGCCCTCACCCTTGGAGCAAGTTGCATTAAAGGGAGAGTTTTTTGGAATAAAGCAGCTCTGTAAACTGGCATTGGCAGGAATAGGGAAAAATGTCTTAGTGCCCAGTTTAGCATGGAATTGTCCTTATATATTTACCCTATTGAGAATTTATAAAATCAATGTTCTAAATACAAAAACCTCTTGTTTAAACATATGGGTGTCTTTAACGTGTGTTAGATTTGCTCCTTTATTGTGTTGCCCACCACCAGAAGAACCCAACATGTGCAATTCTTGACGCATACAATGAATTCCAGTGGGGACTACCTTCTTAATTTGTCAAGAGGGCAAAATTAAAGACGTTTAATTATCTACATTTGCTGTTGACACAATACCTTCAAAAAACGTTCATAAAACTGATCTTTAATTAATCACAAATCATTCAAAAAATATGATTTCTATAATTTTACAATGGAGAGGAGTCTTTTGGTTAATTGCGTATTTACTGTAAACAGATTGTAACCAATTTGCCATATGGCTGCATGCACTACCATCTGTCCCTAAAACGGAAAAAAAATTACACTGTTTTTATCTAAATTATTTAGTGTATAATTGGCAATGATAAAACATAATTAGTAAGACAGGAATTGGTTGTATGGATTGGACCTGGCTGGATAACAATCCATCAGCAAACCAAAGTAACGAGAGGATTACTTAAAAGACTAGAAAATTATGTCAGTTCACAGGGTACACCAGCAGGTGGCTGCTTGAGGATGATGGGTGCTGTAGTCTAGAAACAGCTGATTGTCCAAGGATTGATTTCCCATGTTTTAACCCCTGGGACAACCAGATATTAACCGGGGGCTTCACCTGGAACCAGGTCCCATGTTTTCATTAAGGAACCAATGAAAACTTTTGATGCACAAGAGAAGGGGTATAACTAGAACCTAATGGGCCATTGGGTAAAATATGAAGCTGCATACCCCCACCCCTTAAAACACGCACGCAGTCTGCAGCAGGCATGTATAACATGTGTCGACACAGACCTTTACAATGCACTGGATACCACTGTACTGCTCAACGGGTCAATGAATGGAGCTCTGACTATATTATCTTACTTGGTGGCAGAGGGTGGGAGTGTGATGCTTCCAGCCAAAAAAAAAAAAAAAAAAAGAGAGAAACTGGTCTGATTACGGGGTCGCATGATAGGGCTTAACCCACAGTACCCTTTAGATGCCAGGGCCAGCTAGTCGCACTAGATCCTTAGCCCCTCACGTCCATGTAGTAACACCCTTGCATAACAGCAAGAGTCTGTAAATACAGTAAGTCTTAGGCTCCACCAAATATATGACCAGATTCTGTGTCTGTGCAGAGGAGCTACTGACATTATGATCACTCAATGATCACATTATTGGTTAGGTAGAACCAACACATTTCTGACTGTATGGTCAGTGTAAAACTTTGCAGTAACAAGCACATGCCAATAAAGTCATATGTGCAAAAGCAAACCTGGAGCAATTCTGGGATGAACAAACTAGTTTACTGATTTAAATGCAGCTTTTCCCCTCTGGCACTCAAAGAGTTCACAAGAATGTGGTCAAATGCATTGCAATGCAGTGCCCTGGAGACCTCTCTAGAGTTCAGTCAATGAATGGGAATTGTTATATGTTCACTATAGAGCAGTTGGGTTGCCCTGGAATGGATTCATTTTACTCCCCATTTCCAAAAAAGGTTATTAAAAAAAAAAAAAAAAAAAAAAATACCAGTGCAGTTTTGCCCAATTAACCAGCCAACTTAGTTCCAATTTTATTTTTATATTTTGTGTACCTCCAACAAATAACAGTCATTTTGGTTGGTTACTGTCACGGTTTATTATGACTCTCAGACACAAGTTTTAGGTAAAAAAATAAATTTTATTGAAATAATAAATTGATAACTTAGGATGGCAATAACATACATATATATATATATACAGGATATAGCACAGACAGAAGGCAGACTCTACCGGTCCTGTCAATATACCGGACAGGACAGTCTATAGGCTCTACCGGCCTTGCCATTACCGGGTAAGGCAACCTGCAGATGGAATAGCATAACGGTTCTACCGGCCTTACCAAATTACCGGGCAAGGCAGCCTCAATAGATACACAATGTCGGCTCTACCGGCCCTGCCAATACCGGGTAAGGCAACCTCAGATGGAATGTGGCAAAAGGTTCTACCGGCCTTACCAATACCGGGCAGGGCAGCCCAGAGATAGTAGCAGCAGTCAGATGAAACTGGCAAATTAGCAGAATCGTTAAGCAGCAAGGCTTTGGAGCAAACCAGCGTCCGCACGCTGGGAACAACACTGAATAGTATAGCCGTAAGGCTTTTGCGAGCAAACCAGTGACCGCACACTGGAGTAACAAGTGAGTAGTATAGCCGCAAGGCTTAGGAGCAAACCAGCGTCCGCACGCTGGGACCAACACAGATTTGTATAGCTGATAGGCTTTGGAGCAAACCAGTGACCGCACACTGGTGTAACAAGCGAGCTTGTATAGCCGCAAGGCTTAGGAGCAAACCAGCGTCCGCACGCTGGGACCAACACAGATTTGTATAGCTGATAGGCTTTGGAGCAAACCAGTGACCGCACACTGGTGTAACAAGTGAGTTTGTATAACCGCAAGGCTAAGGAGCAAACCAGCGTCCGCACGCTGGGACCGACACAGAATTGTAGCAATGTCACCAACGCGACCAGGCAGAAGGTCGCCAGGATACTGAAGACAGGTGATGAGATGACAGGAACCAGCAACCATCAGTCAGGTCAGGAAACAGCATAGAAGAAGTTCAGCAGTAACTGCAACACCAGAGACTAGGCCGGAACCAGGACTGGAGTAACTCAGCATCCAGGAAACACTGGAACAGTAGAGATCAGGAACCCAGGAACACAGGAGATCAGGAACTCAGGAACACTGGAACAGAGGCCCAGCTATCACTAGCATAGTGATAGCAAGAAGGTCAGAAACAACACGAAAGGGCACTCAAAGGGTGCCCAATCCAGGTTTAAATAGGCAACAAGAGGCGGGCTAACTGAAGACAGCCAATAGAAGCCCCCTACTGGTGACAGACAGGGAACTGCAGCAATCACGGGCACCGTGATAGTACCCCCCTCTCAAAGACCCCCTCTCCTAGAATAGGGTTTAGGTTTCTGTGGGTACTTGGCATGAAAGATCCTAGTTAGCCTAGGTGCATGAAGGTTCTTACTATCCACACATGAACGATCCTCAGGACCGTACCCTTTCCAATGTACCAGGTACTGTACCCCTCCTCTAAGCCTACGGGAATCAATAATGCTCTGAACCTCGTACTCCTCCTGGCCCTCGACCTCAACAGGTCCTGGCACCACAGGTGTGGTAGTATAGCGATTGCAAACCAGAGGCTTAAGAAGAGACACATGGAACACATTATGGATACGCATGGATGCAGGTAGGTCTAGTGCATAGGAAACAGGGTTAATTTTGCGAATAACTCTGTATGGACCAATAAACCGGGGAGCCAACTTATTAGACGGAACCTGCAGCTTGAGATTTCTGGAGGAAAGCCATACTCTATCCCCAACCTGAAAGGAAACCGCTGGAAGCCTTCTGCGATTAGCATGGCGCTGATGACGCTGAAATGACTGACCAAGTGCCCTCTGAACTTGTGCCCATGTGGAACGGAGTTGCTCGATATGCTCATCCAGAGCTGGAATCTGTTGCGTCTGAAAAGAATCTGGAAGCAAACAGGGCTGGAACCCATAATTAATCAGAAACGGAGAGCTCCCAGATGAAGAATTGACCGCACAGTTCCTGGCGAACTCTGCCCAAGGCAACAAGTCGGACCAATTATCATGATGGTCAGTCACGAAACAACGGAGAAATTGTTCCAATCCCTGATTAGCTCGTTCAGCGGCTCCATTGGTCTGGGGATGGTAGGCAGAAGAGAAGGACAGCTGTACGCCCATCTGTTGGCAAAATGCCCTCCAAAATCTAGACACAAACTGGCTCCCCCTGTCAGACACCAGTACCCTAGGCACTCCATGCAACCGGAATACTTCTCTGTGAAGTGCCCCAATAGTCATAGACAGTGGCATAGTGTCAAATAAAACCTGAGGCGGTTCTAAAGGTCTACCATCAATCGCTTCGATAGTCAAGGGGTTTTCTCTTTCAATGCGTGGAACTCCGTGCAAGTCAGCAAAGGTATTATCCATAAAATACCCTGCTGCACCAGAGTCAACCAAGGCCAAAACCTCCACAGATTGTTGTGCCCAAGACAATACCACCTGAATGGTGGGTTTCGTTATGCCCGACACTGGGGACGATTGTACACCACCTAGGGCCTGTCCCCCAAGGTACCCTAGGTGTGTGCGTTTCCCGGACGTACCGGACAAGAATTTAGCAAGTGCCCTTTTTTACCGCAGTATAAACACAACCCTTGCTTCTTGCGATAAAGTCTCTCTGCCTTGGTTAGTCTAGTGAAGTCTATTTGCATAGGTTCGCTTGTTTCCCGTACAGGTTCACTAGACTTCAATGCCAAGGGAGGGATGGGTGGGCAAAATATGCTACTAGGCTCATTATCTTTTGATCGTATTTTACGATCTCTGGCAATTGATCTCTCACGTATTCTGGAGTCAATTATCATAACATACTCAATGTAATCATCTAGATCAATAGGTAGATCTTTAGCAGCAATTTCGTCTTTAATGTGGTCATTCAGGCCTTGAGAAAAAGCTGCCAATAATGCCTCGTTATTCCAACCTACCTCTGCTGCCAATGTGCGGAATTCGATGGCATAGTCGCCCACTGTACGCCTTCCCTGTTGTATCTCCATAAGGCGTTTGGCAGCAGAGTTGGTTCTACCAGGAGGCTCAAACACTCTTCGAAAGGATTGCACAAATTCTCTGAAGTTCTTAGTACAAGGTTTAGCATTCTCCCACAAGGGGTTAGCCCAGGCCAATGCTCTGCCAGTGAGCAGTGATATCGTGAACCCCACTTTACTACGATCATTGGGAAATGCGTGTGCCGTCAATTCCATAAAGATTTCAAGTTGGTTGATGAACCCTCTGCAGAGACTAGGGTCACCATCATATCTTAGCGGCAAGGGTGCAGAAGCCGTTAAACCTTTAACAGTACCCTCTAGGGGCCTGGTATCACTTTCCGGTGTCTGACTTGGCGAGACCACCGGGCTAGAACTCGATTTGTCAGCGAGTACCGTGCGTTCAAGGATCGTTTGGATTGCAACTGCCAACTGATCCAAACGTTGCTCGAGCACATCCATCCTCCAATGGATATTCTGTGCGTTACCTTCACCCTTGCTGTCTGAGGTCATGGCCCTTTCGTACTGTCACGGTTTATTATGACTCTCAGACACAAGTTTTAGGTAAAAAAATAAATTTTATTGAAATAATAAATTGATAACTTAGGATGGCAATAACATACATATATATATATATACAGGATATAGCACAGACAGAAGGCAGACTCTACCGGTCCTGTCAATATACCGGACAGGACAGTCTATAGGCTCTACCGGCCTTGCCATTACCGGGTAAGGCAACCTGCAGATGGAATAGCATAACGGTTCTACCGGCCTTACCAAATTACCGGGCAAGGCAGCCTCAATAGATACACAATGTCGGCTCTACCGGCCCTGCCAATACCGGGTAAGGCAACCTCAGATGGAATGTGGCAAAAGGTTCTACCGGCCTTACCAATACCGGGCAGGGCAGCCCAGAGATAGTAGCAGCAGTCAGATGAAACTGGCAAATTAGCAGAATCGTTAAGCAGCAAGGCTTTGGAGCAAACCAGCGTCCGCACGCTGGGAACAACACTGAATAGTATAGCCGTAAGGCTTTGCGAGCAAACCAGTGACCGCACACTGGAGTAACAAGTGAGTAGTATAGCCGCAAGGCTTAGGAGCAAACCAGCGTCCGCACGCTGGGACCAACACAGATTTGTATAGCTGATAGGCTTTGGAGCAAACCAGTGACCGCACACTGGTGTAACAAGCGAGCTTGTATAGCCGCAAGGCTTAGGAGCAAACCAGCGTCCGCACGCTGGGACCAACACAGATTTGTATAGCTGATAGGCTTTGGAGCAAACCAGTGACCGCACACTGGTGTAACAAGTGAGTTTGTATAACCGCAAGGCTAAGGAGCAAACCAGCGTCCGCACGCTGGGACCGACACAGAATTGTAGCAATGTCACCAACGCGACCAGGCAGAAGGTCGCCAGGATACTGAAGACAGGTGATGAGATGACAGGAACCAGCAACCATCAGTCAGGTCAGGAAACAGCATAGAAGAAGTTCAGCAGTAACTGCAACACCAGAGACTAGGCCGGAACCAGGACTGGAGTAACTCAGCATCCAGGAAACACTGGAACAGTAGAGATCAGGAACCCAGGAACACAGGAGATCAGGAACTCAGGAACACTGGAACAGAGGCCCAGCTATCACTAGCATAGTGATAGCAAGAAGGTCAGAAACAACACGAAAGGGCACTCAAAGGGTGCCCAATCCAGGTTTAAATAGGCAACAAGAGGCGGGCTAACTGCAGACAGCCAATAGAAGCCCCCTACTGGTGACAGACAGGGAACTGCAGCAATCACGGGCACCGTGATAGTTACCATTTTAAATAAATAAACTAATAAAAGGTTAATTTTTATTCTGACTGTACTTGAACGGGCTTTTTGGAAAGTGCAGAACTGTTCTCTTTTCAGCATTCACACCATGATCCTCCTACAGGATGAGAGTCTGATGTGAAGGGCTGTTTTTTCTTCTTTTTGGTTTTGGTCCTTTTTATAACAGTTTCAGGCATTGTTATGTAAATCGGGTCACACTTATCAGTAACCTTCTTCACAACAGTAAAGGAGGGGTTAATATCACTTCTTATTGTAGTATTAACACATCAAACAGGTTTAGCCAACAAGCAGTAGGAGTGAGAGGTCTTTCACGCTTAGCACAGAAAGTTATACATTGTTGCACACAGGTATCACTGTGACACAAAGTCTGTATTTTGCAGTAAAACTGGAGAATAAACAATGTCGAATGGGAGCGATATTATTCAAATTAAAATGTTGAAAAGTTCATAGGAACACTATAAGTCGGATTTTCAAGGGGAAGGGTTAAAATGTCAAATGTGAACAATATTTGTCGAATGTGGGGAACACATCTAACACTAAACTTGATCTTTCTGTCAGAAAAACGTACGCCTGTTTCCTTGGACTTTTACATTTTGTGCTTTTTTTAGGCGGCAGTTTAATTAAAGAAGACGGAGCCAATTTTGCTAGTACTCTGAAATGTGTTGTCTACACCAGTTTTATTTTACTGTGGTTCTGCAATAGAATACCAACGTAACACGTTTGCAAAAATAACGTTGCTTGTTTTTCTTGTAACACCGGTTTTAGCACCACAAACAGGCGGTAATACCGAGCGTGGGTAATAGAATGCTACTTGCACATTGTAGTTGTTTCCTATTGGCTTTTTTTTGACTGGCGGTATGTATAATTACCGCTGACTTTGTTTTCACAAGTCGTATAATAGGATACTAAAACCTGACTCCGGTTTTCTTTTAGCGCTGGTAATAGAATAGAGCCCCTGATACTTTACTGGGGCAAATCAATTGCACCATAAGGGACAAGACAACTTTTCAGTTTATTTAAATAGTGATTTTTTATTTACCCCTTGAATCCAACAGCTATGCCTGCTTTGAAACGGATAGTATTGCGATGATTTCACGAAAATTAATATCGTAGACATTATAAACACGCATAGAAAGAGTTATGTTTGAGAGATCGAAGCATGTAAAGTTCCAGTTTCCCAGAAGTCTGCCACCTAGCTGAGAAACAGAATCTGGTCCCAGGACCATTATGCGGCTCTTAGCAGAGCTGAAATAGAGCAACGTGGAAAGAACTACTTCATTGGAATGGTCTACAAAGTGTCCGGTTTGCTAGCACACATTGTAGACCTTTCCAATGAAGTAGTTCTTTCTACATGCTTCGACCTCTCAAACTATAAAGGTTTGAGGAGAGATGGGACATAGCTCTTTCCATTCATGTTTATAATGGCTACAATATTAATTTTTGTGAAATTATCGCAATACTATCCTTTTAGAGATACTGCCTCACCACACTTATGTCAAACATGTCCTACTCTATAAACTTGTTCTTCTAACGTACATGGTGTCCCACTTCTCTTATAATCTCAATCTGCTCACATCTTCAGGGCAATGCTCTGGATCATTCTGGGCTTTGGAACAATTTGGAACAAAATTACCACATTCCATTATAATTGAATGAATTCTGATCTGAACGCACGCACCAGAAGTTGCAGTATGCAGTGTTCTGCACAGAAATTATTGCCAGTGGTAACCACACCATAGGGATCAGTGGAACATTATTTTAACACAAAGATATTGTCAACCCTTGTGAACTCAGACTTTGAGACATGTCCATTAACACTATTTTTATCATTTACTTCATATTTCATAATTAGGGCTCCCAGCCTTCAAAGGGTGTCTCCTAGGGAGGAAGTAAGGCAGGGATGTCCCTTGAGTCATGTACTCAAAGGGAAAGGTGCCCTGCCTGGATGGCATTACTGTATTTATATAAAGACATGCCAGGGTCTGCTGGGGGAAAAAAACAAACCAAAAAAAAAAAAAAAATATTCCTAATAAAACATTCTAAAAAATGTGACCTTGTGAGAGGCCAATCACTAATGTATTGCAGAAGAAGTCACTGGAAAGTATGAAGGAGGAAGGGTGAGACAAGAAAAGAGAAGACAAATGGATAGAATATAAAGCTAGGATTCACATATATGCCTGGAGTTTACAAGCCATGTCCTCTATTTTGGGTCATAAGAGTCATTCCTCTTGGAATTTTAAAGGAGGAGATAGTCAACTGTCAGAATTTCAGCTGTTGAGGACAAACGCTCCCATCATCTCCAACCAGCCAACAAACTAACAAACCTGTATTTACAACAGCTGAAGGTCCAAGGGGTTACAAACCCTGCTTTAAAGAAAGCTGTAAAATGTACTGAATTTCCTTATAGGAAATATCATCTCCCTCTATCACATGCTCTGTGATGAGCGCTGGAAACTTCTCCTGTGCACATAACAACTTGTCAGTAGGTTTCTACTGCTTCAGTAGAGAAACGAGGCCCCTGACGAAGCAGCGTAAGCTGAGAAACGCATAGGGAGATTCCACACAAATAGTGTTATTGGTATTTTATCTATATTTTGTATTTTTTATTTCATTTCTGCATCTATATTTGTGCAAATATACCTTAGTGCCAACCTAGCCTAGCGTCTTATATAGCTCTAGCTTCAGTAGGGCTTTCCCTCCCTTCCATCTTGGTCATTTAGTGCAGAGAGTCCTAGATAGAGGACAGAGTTATCTGAAAATTTAAGTCTGCAGAGGAAGGACCAGGAGGGACTCCAAGGGAGCAGAGACAAGAGACAGAAGGAGGAGACGTAAAAGGTACCCGCACTGGGGGTTGTCCAGTGGAGGCGAAACACACCAAGAGGCTGGATTGCCTCTATTAAAGGTGAGTCAAACACCCATTTTAATGACGAGATGACTCCCACGGTGAAGGAGGTGCAAATTCAAAAAATAGGAACTTACTTGGTGAAGGTTCAAGAAAAAGAGAAAACTGAGTAACACAGTCTACACTCAGATTGTGTGCTCTTTTTGTTTCCATTTTTGGTGTTGCTGTGTTATGGAGTGAGGACTTTGGAAACAAGCTGCACTGCTGGAAAAGGACTGTTGTGGGAACTCTGACAGGTCAAGTGTATTAATTAACTTTCTCATTATGTACTTAGGCTTCTGATTATCTGACTAATCTATATATTCTGTTGTATTAAACTCTCAGGATTGTGGTTTATTGTTTTCTACTACTTCAGGGCCATGTGAGCTCACTGAATGATTGAGAGTGACTTGTCAGACATAAGTAAAAGAGTGGTATCATGTTGGCCATGGATAAATCAATAGACTAGTACATTAAAAGCGATACCTTTATTGAATGAACATTTAATTTATATAGCACCACAAGTGTACGCATAGCTTTACAATTTAAGGGTTTAGACATTACAGGGTTACACATGCTTTGGAAGTGAGGTCCCTGCCCAAAAGCTTACAATATAAAAATCTAAAATCTACCTTTATTAGCTTGGTAGCTTTATAGTGCAAGCTTTCAAAACCACTTGGGTTTCTTCATCAAGCATCTTACAGAATGAGAGCTGAACACCACATATTAATATATTCATTACATTGATTGTACATCAGATACTCATCATACATTCATCATTGGGAAGTAAAAGGTTCCCATGACATTCCCATCAAAACCACAATATCAAGGGCACATTCTCTGCAGATCATCTAATGAGTCTACCTCACTGTGTGAGAAAAGTCCCAACACAGGTAAGTCACTAAGAAAACTAAATTAGCATAGGCCCGCTGTGAAGAAGAAAAATGATATTGTATCTATTTGTTCCCTCAGAGGTGTATCAAAGAGCCACTGGAATAATGGGAAACTTTCAAACAGAAAAACGTGGTCATCAGCTCGTTTCCCCAGACCCAACACAAACCTATTTTAACCATAAAAATCAATATACTGTGCAATTTGCAAGCAAAAATGGCAAACTGCCACAAAACTCAATATTCAAAAGGGAGAAAATTCATGTATTAAAATGGCCACATTTCATACTGGGAGATAGATATTCCTGCATTCTTAGGCTGACCATACCTCACCTTTAAAAAGGGACACATAGGAAATAGGTATATTTCAGGAGTGCACCAAAATCAAAGAACCCTGTAGTATGCATTTTTCATGTGTGTCCCTTTTTAAAGGTGAGGTATGGTCAGCCTATGTATTCTATAAAAGATACCCCTACTGAAGCCTAAGTTGTAATTTAAAGAGACACTTGAAATGAGGACTGTCACCTTCAATGAAATCCAAAGAAATCAAGAACTTTTATATCCCACTGTCGTGTGTGTGATTATTATCTGTTGTATACCTATTTAAATGTTTTATGTAACATTTTAGATAAACGTACAGTGGATATAAAAAGTGTACACACCCCTGTTAAAATGCCAGGTTCTTGTGATGTTAAAGGGATAGTAATACTTCATTTTAACTTTATTTTATTTTGTAGGCATTAAAAAAACATGAAGAATGATATGTCTTATCTCTCAAACATTTATGGTTTAAGAGATATTCACAAGCAAAGTGTCCCCCTCCCGTCCCTTTTACTGATGTAACACTTCTCAGCCAGGGCAGAAGGGAGCTGCCCAGGTAGACTGCAGAGAGGGACAATCTTCAATTAAGATAAGGGAAACACCTGAAAAGCTTGTCAAGGGGGGCAGGGATTTCATTGTTTTCATAGAAATAAGAGTGTCCCCTTCTGTTATCTGTCCAGTCTATGGACTGCATTCCACATCTGAGAAGAGATTGTTTACAGTAGGTAAAAGGGGTGGGAGGGGGAAACTTTGCTTGTGAATATCTCTTAAACCATAAAGGTTTGAGAGATGAGACTTATATCATTCTTCATGTTTTTTTAATGCCTACAAAATAAAATAAAGTTAAAATGAAGTATTACTATCCCTTTAAAGAATGAGACAAAGATAAATCGTGTCAGAACTTTTTCCACCTTTAATATGACCTACAACGTGAACAATTCAATTTCAAAACAAACGGAAATCTTTAAGGGGGAAAAATAAAAAACTCACAATAACCTGGTTGCATAAGTGTGCACACCCTTAAACTAATACTTTGTTGAAGCACCTTTTGATTTTATTACAGCAATCGGTCTTTTTTGGGTAGGAGTTTATTAGCATGGCACATCTTGACGTGGCAATATTTGCCCACTCTTCTTTGAAAAAGCGCTCCAAATCTATCAGATTGCGAGGACATCTCCTGTGCACAGCCCTCTTCAGATCACCCACAGATGTTCAATTGGATTCAGGTCTGGGCTCTGGCTGGGCCATTCCAAAACGTTAATCTTCTTCTGGTGAAGCTATGCTTTTGTGGATTTGGATGTGTGCTTTGGGTCGTTGTCGTGCTGAAAGGTGAACTTCCTCTTCATCTTTCTAATGGACGCCTGAAGGTTTTGTGCTAAAATTGCCTAGTATTTGGAACTGTTCATAATTCCCTCCACCCTGATTAAGGCCCCGGTTCCAACTGAAGAAAAACAGTCCCAAGGCATGAGGCTGCCACCACCATGCTTCACTGTGGGTAAGGTGTTCTTTGGGTGATGTGCAGTGTTGTTTTTGCGCCAAACATTCCTTTTGGAATTATGGCCAAAAAGTTCAACCTTGGTTTCATCAGACCATAACACGTTTTCCCACATGCTTTTGGGGGACTTGAAATTTGTTATTGCAAACTTCAGCCAGGCTTGGATGTTTTACTTTGTAAGACAAGGCTTCCTTCTTGCCACCCTACCCCATAGCCTATTCATATGAAGAATATGGGAGATTGTTGTCACATGTAGCACAGAGATAGTACTTGCCAGAAATTCCTGCAGTTCCTTTAATGTTCCAGTAGGCCTCTTGGAAGCCTCCCTGACCATTTTTCTTCTCGTCTTCTCATCAATTTTGGAGGGACGTCCAGTTCTTGGTAATGTCTCTGTTGTGCTATATTTTCTCCACTTGATGATGACTTTCTTCACTGTGTTCCATGGTATATCTATCTTTGGAAATTCTTTTGTACCCTTCTCCTGACTGATATCTTTCAACAATGACATCCCACTGATACTCTGGAAGCTCTCTGCGGATTATGGCTTTTGCTCTGAGATGCAACTAAGCAAATGTCAGGAAAATCTTACTAGAGCAGCTGAACTTTATTTGTGATTAATCAGATTAATCACTTTAAATGATGGCAGGTGTGTAATGACTTCTATTTAACATGAGTTTGAATGTGATTGGTTAATTCTGAACACAGCCACATCCCCAGTTATAAGAGGGTGTGCACACTTATGCAACCAGGTTATTGTGATTTTTTATTTTCCCCCTCAACGATTTCAGTTTGTTTTTCAATTGAATTGTTCACGTTATAGGTCACGTTAGACGTGGAAAAAGTTCTGACATGATTTATCTTTGTCTCATTCTTTAACATCTGTATACACCAAAGGGTACTTAAGGAACTTAGTTCAGTAATAGAAAAACCATTATACTTAATATTTATTGATTTGCTTTCATCAGGCATAGTGCCCTGTGATTGGAGGAAAGCTGATGTAGTTCCATTGTTTAAAAAGGGAGCAAGATCCAAACCAGGAAATTATAGATCTGTGAGCTTGACTTCCATAGTGGGTAAGATACTAGAAGGGTTATTAACTGACAGTATTCAGAACTATGTGAAGACAAACAATATCATTAGTAGGAATCAGCATGGTTTCATGAAGAACAGATCATGTCAGACTAATTTACTTGCATTTTATGAAAGAGTGAGTAGTAATTTGGACAGGGGAATTGCTGTTGATGTAGTATACTTGGATTTTGCAAAAGCCTTTGACACTGTGCCTCACAACAGGTTACTGCATAAATTAAAAAGGCTTCGGTTTGGGTGGTGTTATCTGTACATGGATTGAGAACTGGTTAAATGATAGATGGTAGAGAGTTGTTGTAAATGGAACTTTTTCAAATTGGTCTAGGGTTATAAGTGGGGTGCCGCAGGGTTCAGTCCTGGGCCCAATGCTTTTTAATTTGTTTATTAATGATCTAGAAGTGGGAATTGAAAGTAGCATCTCAATCTTTGCTGATGACACTAAGCTATGTAAGGAAATACATACAGAGCTCGATGTTTTTTCCCTACAGAAGGATTTAGATAAACTAAGTGAATGGGCAGAAAAGTGGCAGATGTCATTTAATGTAGATAAATGTAAGGTTATGCATTTGGGTTGTAGAAACAAACTTGCTACATATACTCTAAATGGGAAACAACTTGGGAAATCCTCATTAGAGAAATATTTAGGTGTACTGATAGACAATAGTCTTCACAGCAGTGTGCAGAGTCACACAGCTGCTGCAAGAGCAAATAGAGTACTAGCCTGCATAAAAAGAGGTGTAGAAGCAAGGGATGCTATTATACTACCTCTGTATAAATCCTTGGTTAGGCCTCATCTAGAATATGGAGTACAATTTTGGGCGCCTGTTCTAAAAAAAGACATTACTGAACTGGAAAAGGTGCAGAGACGTGCAACAAAACTGATAAAGGGATTGGAAGATCTGAGTTACAAAGAGAGACTAGCCAAACTGGGTTTGTTTACATTAGAAAAGAGACGTCTAAGGGGTGATTTGATTACCATTTACAAATACATTCAAGGTCAATACAAAGAACTATCCAATGAATTATTTATGCAAAGAGCTGAGCTAAGAACAAGAGGTCATCCATTAAGACTTGAGGAAAGGCGCTTTCGACTAAAACACAGGCAGGGATTCTTTACAGTAAGGGCGGTAAGGCTATGGAATTCTTTGCCTTGGGATGTTGTGCTTGCAGATAATGTAACTGCATTCAAAAAAGCAAGGGATGCCTATCTAGCACAGAACAATATTGACATTTATGAGAGATGGCTTCAAAGCAAATAGGATATTGAGCCGGGGAACTATTTGACACACACACACACACACACACACACACACACACACCTACACTGGAAATTGCTCCAGAGGGCTTTTTGTTGCCTTCCTCTGGATCAACAGGGGTGTTATTTGCATGGGCTGGACTTGATGGACGCATGTCTTTTTTCAGCCTTATCTACTATGTTACTATGTATCACAAGAGGCTAGCATTTTAACAGGGGTGTGTACACTTTTTATATTGTGTGTGTGTGTGTGTGTGTGTGTGTGTGTGTGTTTGCATGTATGCGTATTCAGCTCTCATTCCATAACATCCCTGATGAAGAAACTTAAAGGGATAGTAATACTTCGTTTTAACTTTATTTTATTTTGTAGGCATTAAAAAAACACGAAGAATGATATAAGTCTTATCTCTCAAACCTTTATGATTTATGAGATATTCACAAGCAAAGTTTCCCCCTCCCGCCCCTTTTACCTAGTGTAAACAATCTCTTCTCAGATGTGGAATGCAGTCCATAGACTGGACAGATAACAGAAGGGGACAATCTTCTTTATATGAAAACAATGAAAGCCCTGCCCCCCTTGACAAGCTTTTCAGGTTTTTCCCTTATCTTAATTGGAGATTGTCCCTCTCTGCAGTCTACCTGGGCACCTCCCTTCTGCTCAAGCTGAACAGTGTGACATCAGTAAAAGGGGAGGGAGGGGGACACTTTGTCATTGAATTACTCTTGAACTACAACTCTGACAGAATTGAAATAACACTCTCCAAAGTCCAAATACTATGATGATTAATTAGAGCTGTTTTTATTATGAAACATTACTATCCCTTTAAATGGTCTTGAAAGCTGGCACTCCAAAGCTGCTCAATTAGCCAGTAAAAAGTATAACTTACTCTGATAGTATCCGCTTCATAAGACACTCTCTCAAAGGTAGGCTGAAGTACAGAGAAAAGTGGTGCAATTCTGGAGCAAACCAACTGCACTATAGAGAAGAAATAAATAATGTCCCTAAATGTCACCAATTTAATTCCTAAGAATGTTTCAAGTTTGTTTGCTATGGTTTTTTTGAAGGGGGTGTTTTTTTTTTGGACAAATTAAAGAGATGAGGTGAGAAGAGATGTAGGCATAAAAATAGTAAATTCTTATATAAACCTACATGAACTATTTGAAATGCTTGTGCTGTCACAGTAAACGCTTCAGTATTAGACATGCGGTTTACACAAGGACAGCCTGGTAACAGAGACAAGTGTGATCACAAACCGATCAGGAAAGTAAAGAGACTGCATCAGATGGAAATGGATATTTAATATGGGATGGAGCTTTAAAATGTGAATCTGACCTAGAATTGCTCTGAGGTGCTTTAACACTATGAACACCAGTGAGAGAGGTTTGCTTGGGCTAGTGACAATGCTCCCAGCCATGCTGTGTTTCTGCACCCAGTGCCGCTACTGGACCATTACTGGTAAGTCCTTCCCCTTGTAATGCCAAGAGGGAACTATTGCGTGAAAACTTTTCATGTCATGGTCTAACCCAGAGGTTCTCAACCCGTGCCCTCAGTGGCCACTAACAGGCCAGGACTTAGGAATTTCCCTGCTAGAACACAAGTGTGTTGATCAGAGGCTCAGTCATTGATTAACTCACCTGTGCTCTTAAAAGGAAATTCTCAAATCCTGGCCTGTTAGTAGCCACCGAGGGCACGGGTTGAGAACCCCTATTCTAACCCAGCATTCCCTAAAGTAGTACAAGAGGTGCCACATAAGTTAACTGGAAATGTGTGTAAGAGGAAATGAGCCACATCTATAAAAGACAAAGTGAAGTAATTCTAGACCAAACCAACTTCACTGAAAAAGCTATGAATAAAAATTGCTGAACTTCCAGCTGATTTAAACCCTTTGAGTGCCAGAGTGGTACGCAATGGATTGCAAAGCAATGCGTTGTGTACCACTCTGGCACTCAAAGGATTAAACACCACTGAATGCTAGTGTGGACTGTATAACTTGCTATACAATGAATTGGAGACCTCCAGCTTTAATATCACACACGTGTGTTTTTTCTTTGTTAGATTTTTCTTTTAATAAGCACAATATCCTAGTCGTAGTTTCTGGGAAAATAACATACAATATTTGAATCTCTGTCAACCAATACATTTAAGCCAGATAATTTAATCATAAATTACTGGTGCCAACATTCTAGTAGGTTTAATTTTCACATAAATGTTAACTTCTCAGTTGTTAGTCAAAAATGCATGATGTCTCAGTAGAAGTGTGAGGACTGCTGCTTTGCCATGTGGTTTATTTCATGTGCAATCATTTTAGACAGGAGAGGAAAGGAACAACTAAATTACAGGCAGATGAAAGCAGAATGCAAGGCATATGCATACCTGTCGCCAATTTCCATGCACAGTCCCTATTCTGGCTCCCTGTTCCTGGATCCTGCTGTCCCTGGTTTTAAAAATGAATTTTAATCCAAAATGGTTTGAACTTGTCATTAAAATCTTAATAAGTTATTTGCTACTCCACATGCTTAATTTATGATATCAGGAATTACTTAGGTGTATGTAATGTATATTATGATATATAAGCCCAGTTTAAAATCTACTGGCATCATGCTACAAAGTGCCAATGGTCACTAATGAATAAATTCCAGGGCCAACCATCTGAATGACAGAGGTTACAAATGCAATGAAAAGCAATATGATTGAGTGGACACTGCTTTACCAGCTACCGCATTAAAAACTGACAGATTTTAACCCCTTAACGAGATCTGAGTTAACGACCCATGAAGTACTATGGCCGTCATGGAATTCCGGGCTCCCCCCGCAGCTGCACGCCGTTCGTCCGGAAAAAAAAAATACAAAATGCTCCGCGGTCCTTAAGTGACCGCTGCGTGCGCGGCCAGTCCTTAAGGGGTTAAATTATTAGCAGGTTTAAGTTTCAGGGGTTTTGGGGTGAGGGGTTCTTGACAAAAAATGAAAAGGGGAGTAAAGGTGTAGGCATTAAAATAGCAAAGTCTTACATAAAGTACACAAGCTATTTGCAATGCTAGTATTGTCTGTGTAGCCGTCACAGTAAAAGCTTCTGCATCAGACATGCAGTTTACAAACACGACAGACAGCCCAGTAATGGAGACAGATGTGATGACTAACAGATCAGGAAAGTAAAAGGACTGAATCAGCTGGGAACTGACATTTAATAAAGGGTGGGGATTTCAAAATGGAATCTAACCTACAATGGCATTGAGATGCTTTAACCCCTTAAGGACCAGCAGTATGGCCAGCACTTAAGCACCACAAAGCATTTTGTATTTTTTTTTTGTTACTGGAATCATTGGTCACAGAATGGTGTGCAGCCTCTTGGGGACCCCTGAATTCCAGGACGTACATGTACATCATGGGTCTTTTACGCACGTTCTCCCCATGACGAACATGTACATCCTTAGTCCTTAAAGGGTTATCACTTTGAGGACCAGTGGGGTACAATGCACACCCCATTAGTTCTCAAAAGGTTAATTATTAGTTAAAATATTATATATTCAGTAACCAAAGCATGATGTCATTTACTCTATTCTATATTAAACAACCCCTATATTCAAGCTGTCACCAGAACATGAAAAATATTGTCAAATAGGTCCCTTCTTCTGTATGTCAACCACAAAAATGCTCACTCAGGCCCTCATTCTCTCCAGACTCTACTACTGCAACATACTACTCTCTGTTCTTCCTACTGCTCATCTTTCGCCATTTCAATCTGTTCTCAATTCAGCTGCAAGAATTACATTTGCTCTCAAATACGTTCCCTCATCTGCTCCTGAAATCCCTCTATTGGCTACCTATAAAGTATGTATTTCTTACAAGATTCTCCTCCTCTCCTTTAAGTCTCTGTTCTTCAGCATCTCCTTACATTTCTGCTCTTGTTATCTCTAATATACCCCTTCCTGTCACTTGCGCTCTTCTCAAGGGTTCTACCTGTCCTCTCCCTACACAATTCAAGCCATCTTTCGGCTACAATCTTTCTCTCTGGCTGTCCCTCAACTTTGGAACACCCTCCCCATCACCATATGCCAATCATCCACGCATCACTTTCAAGGATATCCTGAAAACCCACCTGCTCAAGGAGGCATCTTAGTAACAATATCCTCCTTGTGCACACGGATGGTCACATCAGAATAATTCTGCACTTCCTGAACTACTCGTGTACTTGCACTTAGCCTCCTCCTACTGTCTGTGTGTTGTCATGATTTCTAATTAGATTGTAAGCTCCTTGGGGCAGGGTCCCTTTCCCAGTATATGATTCCAGTTGCTGCACGTTTCCTCCACAAGTAATTCAGTGATCGCACATTAGCCTATTGCTCTTAACCTAGTTCTGCAAAGCGCTGTGTACATGTATGGCACTATGTAAATACATACATACTACTAGAATTGTTGTTTCAGAGTGCCTTGACACATGAAAATTTTTTGAAAAAGTCAACGCGGCAAAAAAGGGGAGCACAATATTTAAAGACAAAAATAATAATCTGTTTGTTCCCCAGACAGGCCTACATTTAAACTAGGGGTCCTCTATGATTGGAATGCATCAGTGTGTTTCACACACACACACACACACACACACACACACACACATTTGAGCTTTACAGATTCTGGTTGAGAAGCCCTATTTACAAATGCTCCAAAATCTAAATCAGGAATCACTCCCATTACTAAGAAGGAATGCAGTTTGAGAGGTAGAGTACTAAGAACAACTAAATGGATAAATTAATTGGGAGGCATTGTCTATCCAAGATTTGGATTGGTGGTAGAATAAATTAGACACCATATTTAACAGATAAAAATAAAATGATCTGTTTTAACCCTGATGAAGTAGTATGAACACAATGTTTCTTTTTTTTTAAAGCATAATACATTCCATGCTGGCATGATGGCACAGTCTCTCCATTCTGTAAGTACCATACTAGACAAGGCACGTTACCCATTCACACTGCAGTGTTACTCTATTAGGCACACTGCGCACTCCACGATTTTGTGTTTTCACTGTACAGTGTTAAAGGAGTGGGAGACTGACCACACCAAGCAGTAGCAGTGATACCAGAGTTCACCTAAAGTGCCTATACATTTTATTGGAGAAGAAAGAGGACAAAGTTAAGCCAATCTGCCAACACTATACCTGGTAGAGTGCATTTGAGTGGTGGTAGTATTCAAGGGGTTACAATCCCCATTCAAATAAATGGGAAATAGGGGTATTTTATTGCCCTCTATTGTGCAGCTGGTCTGTTCCAGAATGGCTCTACTTGTTCTTTCTGAATATACCCCCTGAGTAGATAGTTCAGGGATTCTCAGCTCCAGTCCTCCAGACACACCAACAGGTCAGGTTTTAAATGAGATTTCAAATTAAAGACAGGTAGAGCAATCACATTGACTGTGCCATTGATTACCTATTTGTGAATAAGCAGTGCTATCCTGAAAACCAGACCTGTTGTTATGCCCCAAGTATGGCTGCTTGACCTACTTGGGCTACTGAAGCATCTTCAGTGCCCCATGCAGCCCATTTGTACCATTTCATGCAGTAAGATTGCAACCACTACACGCACCAAGTTGGGAACAAGACCCAGAACTTAAAATCACGAGACCAGTGGTTTCAGTCCCCTTAAACTGCAAAACACCTCGTGATAATGGCCCCCCATTTGCCTTACTATGGCAATAAAATTCGAATGGCTCCATGAATATTGCGCTTATGCTGTTGTTCAAGAGACAATATCGTCAATCAGTCTTTAATTTCATATCCATGGAGGTAGGCATGACATCTGCTGGCAGCTTCTACAAACTATTATATTACATGTTTACAGATAGGAGCTAAAAAGGAATTCAAGCAGAAAAAGAGCACAAGCTTATCTAACCCATGTAAGGGTCACTCCCCATATAAAATTTTAAGATTACTATGCACAATGAGCAGAGTTTGAGTTCTTGTGGCCCTGCTATCAAATGTCAGGCCTAAAAAGAAAAGGAATTTAAAAGGCTGCATGTGTCTCCTTCTGTAGGAGTTCTGCAAAAAGTGCCTCCCTCCCACCACCTACATACAATCAGACTCCCAGCCTCATCCCACTGTAATGGTAGCCAAAGAAATACACATATTGACCTCCTCCCCCAGCCTTGTTCCATGGTAGCCAGAGAACCATACCTAGACATCCCCCCCAACCTTGTCAGGTCGTAGCCATAGAACCACACATATTCACTACCCAGCAACATGGACAGGAAAGTTGAGGTCCTCAGATGCTGACAGATTACAACTTCCATCATTCCCCACCAGGAGGGCCTCAAGCTGCCCATTGACCTACACATAATGACCCCCATCTTGTCCTATTGAACTGGTAGCTATAGAATCACAAATAATTACACCCCCACACACACCACCTTGTCCCATTGAACTGGTAGCCATATAACGACACCAGTGGTTCAAGCTTTTTTTGCTCAAGGCACCCCTAATATGCATTTTTGGGGCACCCGTATCATTTTATGTATTTTGTCATGGGTGTAATGAATGTTACAAAACACAAAATATGGATTATTGTTAGACCCCACAACTAAAATAAACATATTGTGCATAGTAATATCCTTAAATATACAGTTGTAGATTTAGAACAAAGTAGTCTATTTACATAGACTAATATAGAGAACATTAAATCAGGGGTTTTGTTGTTGTGGGGAAATGTGATACACACATACACTACACAATCTATTCTCCTAAAGGGGGAAATCAGCACAGGAAAAGAGGTGCTGTATTCCTAAAGAGGAAAACTTGTGAAGTGGGGCTTTCCATGTCCTAAATGCAATAAATGTGCAGAATTTAAAAAAAACAAACAAAAACTTTACTAACACTTTAATGTCCAAGAAAAAATATCTATCGATTTGTGGTGCTTAAAAATTATAACTAAATGCAACAAATCCCATCTCTCAAACCGCTATGGTTTGAGAGTTATGCCTATTCAAAGTTCCCCCCTCCCTCCTCTTTCCCTCACATCAGGGGGATCCTGTCCAGGGATCAACTGGCAGCTCTGCAGCAGAACCCCAATCGCGTTATTTAAAAAGAATGACTTCATTGGAAAGGTCTACAAAGTGTGTCTGGTTTGTAAGCACACTTTGTAGACCATTACAATGAAGTAATTTATTTTAAATAACGTGATTGCGGCTCTGCTGAAGAGCCAACTCGTGTTGGCCGACAGATCTCCTGCTGACAGCTTTACAGCTGACAGCAGGAAACAGTAAATTTTAAATGTGTGTATCTCTCAAACCATAGCGGTTTGAGAGATGGATTTGTTACATTTAGTTGAACTTTTTGAGCGCTACAAAAATATAAATATTTTTTTCTTGGACATTACTATCACTTTTACTTTCATATCTTGTATACAAATTAGATGAATGGACACCAATATGCATTTGGTTTACCGCCCACCACAAGTTTTCAGCACTGTTACAGATCTGTGCACTATCTGGAAAAGGTACACTTTAACTATACCACATAGCTGAGTGACTATTCATTTTGCAGGTACTTAAATTGATGTAACAAAAAGTATCACCCTGCTAATTAGTCCTTCTTATTCATTGTACATTACTGTGCCACCTATTGGTTAAAGAGGACCCCTCACCTGATGAGGTTTGCTAGTTTTAAAGAGATTTAAAACTTTCTATATGTCGTACTAGCCACTTGTTTTTAACATAAGTAATTTTTGAAAGGGAGGGGGACTTTTTTGGTGGCACAGAACTGCACTATATGCCAATTAGTTTATGTGCTAGCCGAATATTATCACACATTGTGCTATGAATGAATAAACACAGGTAAAACGTGGCATACCATGTTAGCTGTGGAAAATGCAGGAAACTGGCAGTAGTTTTAGAGGGCAAGCTTTCAAGATCACTTGGGCATGTCTGATGAATAGACCAAAGTGCTCTTGAAAGCTTGCTAAAGCTACTTAGCCAATAAAAAGTAGCACTATTACTCTACTGGTCTCCTGATCCATAAAATATTAATAGAGTAGTTCATCAGTGATGTACTAACCATAAAATTCTGCAAACTGGTACACCAATTTAACCCCTTAAAGACCATTGCCAAGCCAGGACCGTCACGGCAGTCCGGCACAGCATGGAGTTCAGGGCTCCCGGCACAGCTGCACGCCGCTCCGGAAGCCCTGAACGGGAACCAATAATAAAAAAAAAAATGCCCTGTGGTCCGCAAGTGCCGGCCTCGTGTGCGTCTGTCCTTAAGGGGTTAAGCTTTATATATTTGAAAAACACAACAGATCTACATTTCAGTTTGTTCATATCCTGCAAATACAACTCACAACCTTTGTAATGTATGGCAATGCAAAACAATACAGCAATTGTTCTGTGGCAGCCAACAAACAGAGTCATATATACACTGGCAATGTACATCACCACCACTTGTATTGCTTAGGCCAACATTTCTGTTTCCTAATAACTGAAACACAGATCATTCCTTAACATTTTTGTAGTATGAAGAGCTGTATTACAAGTCTGTACACTTTGTAGTAAAACAGTAATGTTAAAGTGTCCACCTCCCATGCATTTTACCTTTTGGAGCTGCCTCCCTCAGATCTGCAATCCGGTCATCGGACCAGACAGCTCGCGGCAAGGGACAATCTGCTCTGTGAGCATAAGGAAAACCCTGCCCCCTTGATGGAGTGCAGGTTGTACCTTATGCTCAGTGAAGATTGTCCCTCGCTACACTCCATCCGAACCAGCATAGTGAGCAGCATGATGTTGCATGCACCAGGTAAATCCTTCATCTACACCTTTTTTTATCGTATTGTATGTCTGCTGTTTTTAATTGCACTACACTGGGACCCACAGATAATAAAAACATCAAAATATAATTTAAAGGGTCCCCTCCGCGCGTTTCAAAATAACATCTTTCTTCAGGGATTTTTAATTTAGATAGTATTTGTAGGTGTATTAGAGTAGGACTTACCATAAAGTGAGATACCTTGGCGTGGTTGGTAAGCTTACACACGGATTGGCCAATTTGTGGGACGAAACTCTCACTTATTTTACTTAGATTTACTAAGGATTATTATATATGCCCATTACAGGGCACACATTCACAGCATATAGCGGAGCGCAGATTTGGTTGTTTGTATGTGTTTTCACTTTTGGGTTTAGGCCCAATGTCAGGGGGACTGGAGAACCCTCTCATTTCTTGCTGCTATCTATATCTTTCATCTTTATATTTATATGTTATTTATATTTATTATATGGATATTTCATGATGAATTAGCGCTGCGAGCTCTCTTCTTTTTCAGACTTGTAATACACTTCATCAAACTACAAAAAAAAAAAAAAAAAAGATAAAGAATGATCAGAGCTTAAGTTATTGGGAAACATTAACATTGCTTTAATGCTCAAGGCAAAGCAACAGGGCAGTTTTTTGAGATATCCCTACTTAATTCCAGATGAGTCTCAGTCATTGTGATTTGGCTGCCTGTGCTTAATTAGAATATCACAAAAACACTGCCCTGTTCATGTGCCCAAAGGTCTGGAATTGAGGATTAATGGCTTAGGCAACATTACTTGTAACTTCTCTAACTTATCATTGAAAAGTGACCCTTGAATCCCAAGAAAAGTTTAGGTTATTTGACAGAATTAAAGTCTGCATTTATACTGTACCAGCAATTTTTCTGTAAATTATTCTTATTTTTTTTTAATTAACATATATGTTTTGGTGGCACAATGTAGCACTTTATCATACTGTGCGGTTAATTAGTTTGGTTCTAGACAAAACACATTGCTCGCTGCACTGTTAGAAATGCCCCCAGTGTGTGCCTAGAATAATTTAGTGTAGGGTGTGGCAATATTAGCAACAGGGTGCCAACAGCAAATAAAGGTTAAATTACTCCAAAATTATTTATGTTACAAACAAATGGCTAGCACAATATATGAGTAGCTATTTAACATTGGCTTACTACAATCAGTAATGGATATCAGCTGTGACATCATAAATGTCCCTGCCCACTATAGAAATATGTAAAGTGTAACACAGTTAACTGATACATAAGACGGATGGTTGACTTCCGTTGTGCAATAAAGAAAAGAGCAGACAGCCACAGTTCAGTGGAATGCTCAGGCTAAAGAAAACAGTGCAGCGCCCTATTATTCCATTTACAAGCAGCTGTCTGGGTGACAAGTCACCCAGAGATATGACAGATATGGCGAGTGTTACTCTTAGATCACAGTCATAAAATATATTAACCAAATTAATTATTGCACTACTAATACATATGCATTTACTGAGCAGAAGAAGTGGTAATAATAAAAATGTAAAATGCTTCCCAAAACAATAGTGCTAAAATAAAAAACGTACATGTAGGAAATTCTTTGGCTAAAGTGGTGGATTCCGACTGAGTATAACTTTACATCAGAGGAGATTAGATACTAATTCAGTTAGACCACTGATTTTGGTTGACAGGCTATCCCATGACAGGCTACTCTATTCACCCCATGGACTACATGTGGCCTTTATGCCCACCTAAGAGTCTTGCATAATGGTTAAACATTCTAAACATGCATCTGGCACTCAGAGTTAACACTTAACGAACAAAAGTTAAGAGCCAGTTTCCTTAGCTGTTAGACACTTAACAGTAAAAAAAAAAAAAAAAAAAAACACCCGTTACATAGGGAGACAAAATGCTTACCGTACAAGCATGTAAATGGAAAAGTTAACCCATGCAGTGCCCAAAGAACACAAAAACATGGACAGACACCACAAATCACTGTCACACACAACAACAAGCAACACCACAGGGACATGGACCTCAAAAACACACCAACACAACATGGCACGGAACAATGGGGGTCATCACACAACATGGACACCTGCAAATACAAAGCAAGCTCACCCGTGCAACATCACCACTTAAAGGGATAGTAATGTTTCATAATAAATGCAGCTCTAATTAATCATCATAGTATTTGGACTTTGGAGAGTGTTATTTCAGTTCTGTCAGAGTTGTAGTTCCAGAGTAATTCAATGACAAAGTATCCCCCTCCTGTCCCTTTTACTGATGTCACACTGTTCAGCTAGAGCAGAAGGGAGGTGCCCAGGTAGACTGTAGAGAGGGACAATCTTCAATTAAGATAAGGGAAAAACCCGAAAAGCTTGTCAAGGGGGCAGGGCTTTCATTGTTTTCATAGGAATAAGAGTGTCCCCTTCTGTTATCTGTCTGGTCTATGGACTGCATTCCACATCTGAGAAGAGATGGCTTACACTAGGTAAAAGGGGCGGGAAGGGGAAACTTTGCTTGTGAATATCTCATAAACCATAAAGGTCTGAGGGATAAGACTTATATCATTCTTCATGTTTTTTTAATGCCTACAAAATAAAATAAAGTTAAAATGAAGTATTACTATCCCTTTAATCCAGACGCAACCTGCACCCCACAACTTCACAGCCGCAACTGGCAGCGACATACCAGTCGCAACACACCACATCTTAAAACACACACCTGCAAACACTTACCTGGACAATAAACAACTTCTTGTTGGTCAGCACTCACCTCATCACCACACCTACACAATGCCCTACCACGTACATAAAGGGACAACTCACCACACTCACTTGTGGCTTGTTTTCCACTCAGGGAGAGAGATATGGACAGAATAAGGTGAAATTTACTCACCGATATTTGTTTTTCCTCTGAACATCCTCCCTCCTTCAGTTATACTTTTGTCCAAGCTGTAGATAGAGAAGATGGTTAGCCGAGTTAACATTATGATTATGAGCAAAGTAGCTATAGAAACTCTATGCTTGCAACCATGTAACAGTCAGAACGATACATTACCAATATAACTGGGTGGGTTGCAGTGGAAGGACACAGAGGAAAAACAAATATCGGGGAGTAAATTTCACCTTTTCCTCCGTGTCCGATCCATGGCACACAGTGGGACTTACCAGAGCAGTGCCCAGTGAGCATAGGGAGGACTACTGAAGAGAAGCTGTCAGGTGGATATGGCTGCCTCCAGCACCTTTCTGCTGAATTTGGCGTCCACAGATGCTTGGAGATCCAGTCTGTAATGCTTCACAAAGGTGGAGACAGAGGACCAGGTTGCAGCCTTACATCTCTCTTCAGGGGAAGCTGCCGCTTTTTGTGCCCAAGAGGTAGAAATAGCTCTGGTTGAGTGAGTCTTAATTCCCAAAGGAGGTTCCTTGTCTGCAGATTCATAAGCAAGGAGAATACAACTGCTTATCCACCTGGAAATGGAGGGCTTTGATGCAGCACAACCCTTAAACTTCTCGAAATGATGGATGAATAAGGAATCTGTTTTTCGAATTAGCTGGGTAAATTTGAGATAAATTTGGAGACAGTGTACAAGGTCGAGGTTATGGAGACGTTTTTCCAGCTCACCAGTTGGATTGGGGCAGAATGATGGAAGTACAATCTCCTGGTTTAAATGGAACTGGGATATAACCTTAGAACGTAATGTAGGGTTCGGGCGCAGTACCACTTTGTCCTGGTGGAACACCAGGAAAGGTGCCGTTGCCATTATGGCCTGGAGCTCCCCGACTCTTCGAGCTGAAGTCACTGCTGTAAGAAGCACTGTCTTGAGAGTGAGGTGCTTTATGGATACAGACTCTAAGGGTTCGAAGAAAGGGTGGGAAGAGAGCTGTTGTAGGAGTAGGTTGAGATCCCAGGAAGGAACTATGTCTCGTAGGGTAGGCTTTATCTTGAATATTGCTGTCATATATTTCTTTATTAGGAAATTTTCAGCATAAGGGGTGGCAAGGACAGCTGAAAGTTGAACCTTTAAATGAGGCCAGACGTAACCCTTTTTGGAAGCCGGATTGTAAAAAATCTAAGATTCTTGGAGCTGTGATGGACTGTCTGGTTAAACCTTTAGAAATGCACCAACGGCGAGATGTTGCCCAGACCCTATAATAGATTTTAGTAGTAGAGGGATGTCTGCCCTGCAAGATGGTGTCAATGACAGACTCAGAAAGAACTTGGAGGGCTAGAGATTCCCGTTTAGCCTCCAGGCCCTGAACTGGAAGAAGGCTGGGTTGTGATGCAGGATTCGACCCTGGTGCAGCAGGTGTGAAATGTTTGGGAGGAGAACCGGAGGACAGACTGATAGTTGCAGGAGGTCTGCATACCATAACTTTCGTGGCCAATTTGGGGCTATTATGATGACATTGGCCTTGTCTGTTCTTACTTTTCGTAGGACTTACGGTAGGAGAGGAATGGGTGGAAAGATGTAGGCTAGTGTGAATGTACAGGGAATGCTTAGGGCATCCTGTCCGGCGGACTGTTTTTCAGCCCATCTTGATGGTAGAGGTGACATTGTGTGTTCTGGGCTGTGGCCATCAGATCTATTGATGGAGATCCCAGGATCTGTGTTAGGGATAGGAATACCTGTCTGTTTAGGCTCCATTCTCCTGGGTGAAGCTTTGTCCGGCTGAGGAAATCTGCCTGGATATTCAGGTGGCCTGATAGAGGAGAGGCTTTTAAGTCTAAGAGATGCTTCTCCACCCACAGCAAGATCTTTATTGCTAGGTTGTTGAGTTGAAGACTTCTGGTTCCTCCCTGGTTTTGGAGGTACTGTACCGCAGTAACATTGTCTGATCGTATAAGGACTGCCTAACTGGTTAGGTTGTGCTGGAAGTGTAGTAGTGTTTTCCAGATAGCTAACAATTCGAGTATGTTTATGTGGTATTCGGACTCCCGTACTGACCATGTGCCCTGAACAAACCTCTGGTTCCATACCCCTCCCCATCCTTGGCGGATGGCATCCGTGGTTAGTATTTGCCGGGATGGTTCTGATATCTGCCGACCCTGCGACAGATTCTTCTTCTGAATCCACCAGGATAATTCCTTTCTGGTGGAAGTCAGTACTGGAACTCGCATGGATAGGTTTGATGGGTTCTTCTTGTAAAACTGTAGAAAGTTGTACTGAATGTGCCGGGCATGTGTTCTGGCCCAAGGGATGATCTGCTGTGCCGAGGAAAGAAGGCCCAGTAGTCTGGAAAAGGATTTTGCCGTCTGATTCTGTCTTGCTAAGAATAAAGTCACCTGTTCCAAGATGTTCTTCTGCCAATCCAATGACAGGGTTGCTCTGTTGTCATGAGTGTCTAATAGGACTCCCAAGAACTGGAGCTGTTGGGAAGGTTGAAGCATGCTCTTTTCTTCATTGATTAACCAGCCTAGGTCTGTTAGTAGCTGTCTGCAGATGGCTGTGTGTTTTATAGCAATCTGATACGAGGGTGCTATGAGCAAGATGTCGTCTAAGTATGGCACCAATTTTATCTGATGCGAACTTCTTAATTCTGCCATGACTCCTGCCAGGAGCTTGGTAAAGACTCTGGAAGCCGTGGCTAGTCCGAACGGGAGTGTGCGGAACTGATAATGTTTCTTGAGGACATGAAACCGGAGATATTGACGATGTGCTGGTCTGATCAGTATATGATAGAATGCGTCTTTTAGGTCTATGCGAGATAGAAAGTCTTGGGGCTGAATCAGCTTTATGGCTGACAGCACAGACTCCATCTTGAAATGTCGTATGCGCAGGAACTTGTTGAGATCCTTTAGGTCCAGGATAAGACGAAGTTCCCCAGAAGGCTTTAAAACAGAGAAAAGAATTGAATAAAAGCCCCGGAACTTCTGACTCATTGGGACTTCTTCTATCACTGGATGAGGAACTGAAGAACTTGTCTTATCTGATGTGCCTTGGCTCTGTTCCTGATCTGTGATGTTCTGAATTTTACAGTCTAGGGCATATCCTTCCTTCAAAATTTCCATTGCCCAATTGTCGGGTTGGATGGAGATCCATGACTAATGGAACTGTTCCAGCCTGCCCCCTACTGGAAGTGAAGGAAGGAGGCCTCTGGCTTCACTTGTGGAATTGAGCCTTCCTCGGGAAGTCCTTATGGATACCCCCTCTGGAAGGCTGAGCACCACCTCGCTTTCGCTGTTCATAACCTTTACCAGGGCGGTATCTCTTGGCCTCATGAAAGGACTGGCGTCTTGCTGTACGGTTTCTAGATGGGGATCCCCTAGTTCGCCTGTCTTGAGGCAGGAAGGGACTTTTCCCTGCTGAAGATTTTTTAATAATGTCTTCAAGCTGGTCTCCAAACATCAAAGGGTAATGAGATCAGTCTGTTCTTAGAGGCTGGATCTGTGTCCCAGGATCGAATCCAAAGTGCCCGCCGAGCTGTTACCGATAGGGCTGAGGCTTTTGCAAGAAGTCTTATGTTATCCAGAGACACGTCACAGGAGTAGCTCACTGCATCTTTTATAGTGACTAACTCTTTAAGAATTCTAGATCTGGAGACTGATGACTAATTTTTCTTCAATTTCAGATATCCAGATATGCAGGGTCCGAAACACTGATGCCATTGCTGTCACGGTTTTTGAATTCTGGCCAATGGAAGCAAATTGTTTATGGAGTGCTGTATCTGCTCTCTTATCCATGGCATCCCATAGGGTAGTGCCGTCCTCCAGCAGTAAGTTTGTTCGTCTTGCTGTTTGTGCTATAGCCGCGTCAACTTTAGGTGGCGTAATCCAGCTTACAGTGTCTTCTTCTGAAAAAGGGTATATTCGTTGGAAGCGCTTTGAAGTAGAACATCTTTTATCACCCTGTTTCCACTCCCTTTGTATAGTCTCCTGAATGGAGTTATGTACTGGGATGACTGCACATGACTTCTTATATCCAATGAAGGCAGTATTGATAACGTTAAGGTCCTTCTGAACTTCAGTAAGGCCTAATGACTTCCTCATTATTTTGAGCAGAGGGTCTACTTTATCAATAGAAAAACTTCCAGTATCTTCTACAATCTCACCTTCTTCGGCGGAGGAACCTGCAGAGTCCAGTTCTACAATATTATCTTCTTCATAATCCTGTAAACAGGATGGACCATCATCAGGGTCTGAAACTCTGGGTCTCTTTCTAGCGGATTCCTGCATAGTTGAGAAGGTCTGCTGCATGGAGACCTTCATCCAGTTCAAAAAGTCCTGAAACTGTGTTGGAACTTCACTGCCTGAGGCACGTTTTAGACAGTCAGGGCATAACTTTGAGGGGTCAGAGATAGGTAATCCCTGATCACAGCCTGTACAAGGTTTTGTTTTAACAGCAGCCTTTTCCTCCTTAGAAGGCTCTACAGCCTTCTTCTTTTCAGCTTTGTTCTCTTTAGTATCAGACATTATATATGAAATAGTAATACAGAACTGCACATACAGAAATATATTCCTATAAATCATAAATTAATAAGCCTAACAGCATTTGCAATGAAGAGCAAATTGAGCATAAAAGTAGTAGAAAATGTAAAGATACTACTCATGATCCGTTTTGGAGACCATCCTGCCTGCTGGAATATTATACCCTCCGTTTGACACGAGGAGGAGGGCGCCAGGTAACTTCCGGCAATACATGCAGCAGAGGCAGCTTAAAGAGGGAGTAGAGCCGGCGCGCCGCCACTCTAGGTCCCTGGAAAGTCTCCTGATCATGTCTTCTTGCCACAGCATGTTGCGGGGCAGAGGAAGAAGGTATGCGGGCCGCATATATGCAAGCCACACATAAGAAAGAAAAATAAAAAAACTGTATGAGGAAGAGAGAGAGAGAGAGAGAGAGAGAGAGAGAGAGAGAGAGAGAGAGAGAGAGAGAGAGAGAGAGAGAGAGAGAGAGAGAGAGAGAGAGAGAGAGAGAGAGAGAGAGAGAGAGAGAGAGAGAGAGAGAGAGAGAGAGAGAGAGGAGGCAATACCTCCATCCCCCAGCTTGGGTAGGACCAAATAAACTGAAGAAGGGAGGATGTTCATAGACTTTATAAATTTTTGATTGGTCCTACCAGCTGGGAGGCGGAGCCAATTGCCCACTGTATGCCGTGGATCGGACACAGAGGAAAAGTATGTTGGGATACTTATTGATGAGAAGACTGCGGAGAAGGAGTACAAGGGCGAGAGCTAGGGAACACCAGCAAGCCCCAGGCACACCTGATCAACAGCCTTCACCTGTTACAAGTGAGGAAGCTCTGGCTCAATAGCCACACAGAAGCCCATCCCCACCTGGAGGACAGCACCTGCCTGCAGATGTACAGCTGCAGCAACAGGATGCTCCTCAGCTGCCACAGGGACCCCAGCAGCAGCGGAGGATATATAGACGACCACCAAGGCCCACAGTATACCGCCCAAGGGTCACCATTTTTGGAATGGCCGATGATAAGATGATTGATCTCTACAGGCTGAGGCCACACAGCATCCTTGCCTTGTATGAGGTCATCAAGGATCAGGAGGAACCCATCTAAATACACAGCCATGTCCTATCTGGCCTGCATAAACTCCTCTGTGCCATAAAGTTCATGGAAAGTGGCGCCTTCCAGTCCACTGAGGATTACACATCTGGCATGTCACAGGCCACATTCTCCAGAGCGCTAGCCCAGGTCTTGCCAGCCCTCAAAAGCAAGGCCAGTACCTACATACATTTCCCCACCATCAACATGGAGTGGATACATCTCAAGCAGGGGTTTTACACAAGGGGAGCCATGCCCAGGGTCATGGGTGCTATAGATTGCACCCATGTCCGTATCAAAGCCCCAGCACGTGGCGCACAGCTATTCATCAACAGGAAGAACTTCCACTCCATGAACGTGCAGATGGTCTATGACAGCAACATGAGGATTATGACTGTCTGTGCAAAGTATCCTGGCAGCTCTCATGATTCATACATTCTCCAAAACTCCTCAGTCCACAGAGACTTCGAGACTGGAACTTCCCTCCGGCTCCACGAGATATTGTTGCCTGTACTGCTGCATGCCGGGTGTAGCCTCCTCTGTAGGGACATGCATTCGCCTCCATCCCCGTGGGTCGTGCAATGCTGGAGGTGGATGTGCTCTGTGACTCTGCTGGTAGGGTTCCTGTTGCTGCTGTGTCCTCTGCTGCTGCAGATGATTGGCATATACCACTCTGTGCTGCCCACTGATGTCTGTGCTGATGGCGGAGTAAAGATTTCCCTCGGAAGAGGGAGCTGGGGCTCCCCAATCACGCCCAGGGGTTGGTAGTCAAGTGGCCAAGGGTCAAACAGCTGTTTGTGCTGAAAATTGTCAAAGAAGACGTTATGAAATTGTTTTAATAAATTGACGTTTTGAATCCTAAACCGTGAGTGTGTCCAGTGTTTCACATTTATTCTATATTGAGGAATATGGCACAGGTGGGTGGACAGTGGCCCAGACTGGTATTGTTCGTGAGTGCCTATGCCATAGATTTTTATATATTTTTTTTTTTATTATTATTATTATTTTAACCCTTTGAGTGCCAGAGTGGTAATCAATGCAATGCGTTGCGTACCACTGGCACTCAAAGGGTTAAGAACAATGGTTTATTGTAACCTGTCAGCTGTACAAAAATATAGAATCTATTGATGAGGTCAGTGACAGTACAGATATTTAGAAGACATCTATTCTTGAAATGTACGGTACTGGCAAGCACAGCATTAGGTCTTACTGAACTACTAGTTAATTAGGTATAGAAAGATTTAAAATAAATATTTATTTATTTAATCTCAGGTGGCCCACACCTGGAATCAAGCAGGCCATAACTGGCCCACTGGTCGCACATTGGACACCCCGCACTAGGATTTCTCAAGTGGGAGAAAGCTTAGTGCATAAACTCCAGAGAATAATACAGAGCGGGGGTGGCCATCAAGAGCTACCAACAGTGCACATTTTCAGGATATCCCAGCTGGAGCACAAGTGCGTTATTTAGTGGCTCAGTCACTAGTGTGATCATTCAGGTCTTGAGGACCAGAGCTGTCTGCTCCTGACAGAGGAACTGAAGAACTTATCTCACAGAGTAGAGAGCTTCACCTTTTAATTGCACCCTACTGCATAAACCCCCAGGTCTCTGACTTTTTTTTTTCCACAGAAACCAACACCATTCAGTGACTCAAAAAAATGGAGTTTGGGTTTTAACACTTTGAGTGCCAGAGAGGTAATCAGTGCATTGCAATGTACTTGATATCTTCTAAAACTCAAAGGATTTTAATAAGAAAAACAAAACAAAACAAAAAAAAAACACAAAACACAAACAGTTGGAGCTGTAATATGAATCATACCTAGACAGTAGGAATATTCATTTTTCACTGAGCAGCAAAAGCTCTGCAGCACAGTTTTTCATTTAAAAAAAAACACACACTACTATTCCTTTAACCCTTTGAATGCCAGAGAGATATCCAAGGTATTGTGTTACAATATGTCAGGTACCCCCAGGGATTCAAAAGGTTAAAGAGCATACAAGTTAAAGGAAAACTGTCACCTCCAATACAGTGCTTCTTAGATGAATCTTCCATGGCAATACTTTTTAAATTTGTTTGTTCTTTTTTAAATTATGTATTGATGGAGATATCAGCTTTTTAACCCCCTGACGGTCTTAGCACGTCATGGGTAGATCTGACATAACGACCCATGACGTGCTATGACCGTCATGGAATGCCAGGCTCCCTCCGCGGCTGCACTCCGTTCGGGGAGTCCGGAACCGGAAACAAAGAGAAAAAAAAAGGCCCATGGTCCTTAAGTGTCGGCCGGTTCTTAACCCCTTGACGGTCGTGGTACATCATGGGTAAAAAGTGCCTGAACGACCCATGACGTACTGTGACCGTCATGGATTTCTGGGCTCTGCACGCCGTTCGTGGAGCCCCGAGTCCGATCGTCAAAAAAAAAAAAAAAAATGCTCCGTGGTCCTTTATTGACCGCCACGTGCCTGAGCGGCCGGTCGTTAAGGGGTTAATGTAAGTACATGATGTCAGTTCAGGACGTGGTACAGATCTGTACCGCAGCCTCTTCCCCTCCCCAGTTGTTCCTCATTACCACCTCCTCCCATGACAGAGGAATCCAGCATGCGAACTGGAGAGCTCTCATTGGTGAAAGTGTGCTCCAGCTCACATGCTGGATTCCTGTCATCAGAGGAAGTGGTGATGGGGAACAACTGGGAAGGGGAAGAGGTTACGAATGACATGCTGCTGTACAGAGGTGTACCACAGCCTGTCCTGATGTCACATGCTTACATTAAAAAGCTGATATCGCCATCAATACAGCAAAGAAAAAAGGGTTGATATGTATTGGCTTTGAAGAGGTGAGAGTTCTCCTCTAAGAAGGAAAGTAAAAGGAAAATATGTGGAAAGTTATAGGCACAAGAATAAGAAATTGAAGTAGAGATGGAAAAAAGCAATATGGTGGTAGAATAATGAGAGTGCCATAGGATTCTTAACCCTTTAAGTACCAGAGGTGTGTGAAATGAGTTGCAAACTCCTGTAGTCCTTAAAGGGTTAATAGTAACCCTTGACAATGGTCATGCCAAAGAAATCCTCAATACATTGCACGGTGTCACAGGAACACAATCATGCTGATGTACTAAGGAGAACTGCAGTAAACCTGGAGTAAACCAACTGCACCACAGGGAACAAACAAACATTACCCAAATCACCAAGGACTTGAACGAGACTTTCACTCCTTGATGGTCAGAGAATTCTCCAGAGTCTTACAATGTGAAAGCGACCTCTTGAGCATTCGAGGGGCTAAAATGACAGTCAACCTGCTTTTTGACTTTATATATTGTGCAGGTACATTATATGTAAAGTCAGATTGCCTACACTACCCCCCCTTCACCTTTTTTTCTGTACACTTATGTCCCTGACTGAATGTTCATTTTCAGGGAGCTTTCTGCCTGGGACTGCATACAATGTAATCCCATACCTACAGCACTGAGCTCTCCACATGCTTCAGTGAAGGCAGTCTTCTCTGCTACAGGGATAGTGCAACACTGTATCACTATCCCTTCCTTCACTGTACTCAAAGCAGCTCTATGGAAACAGAAATTCAGTGACATGGACATAAAAAAAGTCAAATAGGTGAAGAGTAATGATAGAAAGAAGTACAGACATTTTGACTATGGGGCTGTTCACACTGATGAAAAATGGAGGTCACAAGTCAACTCAGCCTGCTACAACTTTGGGACTGACTGTACGTTATCTCAAGTACATGCGATTTCTATTGCTTTCAAAGCAACATCAAATTTCACAGGTTAACAATTACTATGCAATGCTGAATCTGAAAAAAAGCGTTATGGGTGGAAAAGTACAGATTCACGTGATTCAAAAATGCATAATAAATCATATGCCAATTTTTTCTGTGATTTCATTATAATATAGATTGTAAGCTTTATGGGGCAGGAACCTACTTTCCTAGTGTATGCATTCATAGTCCTCTCCTTATGATAATCATCTCTATAAATACTTCATGTATTGTATCTCCTCTATATTAAATGTAAACTGTAAAGACTTAATTACACTTGGTTGTGCTATATAAATAAAAATATATACATGCATGATTTAAGCACATCAAATAAGTAGCCAGTGTGAACTTAGCCTTCAGAACAGCCCAGGTTTTTCACATGTAGTGAAATTACTAGCCAATGTTTTCAACACCTGCAAACAAACAGGAATATTCCCAGTACCTGCACTGCCTCAGCCCTGTAGGGATACAATTTAAGAGCCCTACAATAGAGAGTTTTGATTTGTTCTTATACCCAATTATGCCTCTGTATGAAGGAGGCATAAGAGGCAGAACTGAAGTCAAGGAAGCTCAAACCTGTTATCAGGTGCTCCCCACTCCTCACATGAACACAGGTGAATCAGTGGTTCAGTCTGCCTACATTAATGACATTAAATTGTGTTTAACTGAGGAGATCCTGAAAACATGCCCTGTTAGGCGACCTGAGGAAATGTTTGAACACGCCTGGCCTATGGTACAAGATCTTGAAGCTGTGCATTATGGGGAACAGTGTATGAGCTGATGGGTTACACTAGTTCCCAGCCTGTCATGCAGAATTAAGTTTTCTTAAGTGTCCTGTATTAAACCGGAGGAGATCTAGTCACCTTAATTCAGTGGTTCAGTCATGTTGAAGTACCGGTCCTTAGGAAGGGATATCCAAAACATGGACAGGTTTGAGTGCCCCTGTTCTAAACCATCTACAGATGAAGGAAGACATGATATTGTACAAAAGTGATTATACATACACAAGTATATTGTTATACAACACCTGGAGGGATGGGGCAACTCTGGTCCTACAGTGCAGCTAACAGAATTAATATTAAGGATAGCCCTGACTGAGCAAAGCGTGTATAAAATAGATAAAATGACAACCTATCTCAAATACAGGTGAAACATCACTAAAATATGTATTCTTAGGCACTTTGTCCAGAAGAGACAGTGACGGACTAAGGTGTAATGTCACTTAGCGTTAATGGAGAGAAGCTGCTGAAATTTCTAGGTTATTCTATGGAACTGCAGAAGATGCTCCCACTGGAGTTAGTCAAATTTTGGACCTCCAGCTGTTAGCTAACCATGACCTTGTGAATGTTCACCCTGCTCAGAAGTGTTGTTAGGGACTGGCTGAAGGAACTAAAGTTCAAGGTCTCTTGTTGCTCCAATTATGTTGCCAGCCAGAAAATATAATGGTGTAATACTGTGCAGATCCTTGTAGTGGCATAATCATGTGCTGTACCTAATGGTAATGATGCAAACGAGATGGAGGGCACATTAAATATGTACTAACAAGGCCCAAACTCTCCCCAAACTGGGTCTAAAGTATACATATTCGCATTAATACAAGTTTTATAGTGTACATAACCTGCGGTTAGAGTACAATAAGTAAGCTTTAGAGCAGGAACCTCACTTTCAGTGTTTCACTTTGCAAAGCACTTATAACCCTGTATTGTCTAAACCCTTAAATTGTAAAGCAATGTGTACACTTGTGGCACTATATAAACATATTAAAAGAAAAAAAAGCTGACCCAAAGATCTTATAACCATCTGCATAAAAATCCATTCCAAGTCAGAGAACCACCAAACTGAATACCCAGCCACTGTTTCCAAAGACGTTAAGTGCGTCTTTATATGCAAAACCGATTATTACAAGTTGATTTTGCTGATATAGCACAATTCATGACAGGAGCCCAAGATAGAGGTAAGGCAATGGTAATTTGTGTAAATTTCATTTAAAACCTATGGTGAAGTTGTTTCTTGCACATATTTAGTGAGATAAGGGGGGGTTATAAAAGTGTAGTATAGAGAAAAATGTTTGTAGTCTGAGCCAAAACTTACGTTCATCATTTAAAAAGTTACAAACTCATGTTTATGAAGTGTTAACACTCAGAAGCTGAGTTTCAGCAAGTGAAAATTATATCTCAGAAAATTTATAAAGAAATGTTGCTAATTGCAACAATTTTTGCCACATCTTTTAACCTCAGAAATAACCTGTTCTTAAAAATAAAAAAGTGGCAGAATTGTTTAAGAATACTTTTTAGAAATCTCACCCATTGGTGACCTATAGTAACCATTTCACAATGCAGTTAAACCAGTGGTTCTCAACAAGGTTGTCATGGCATTTTGGTGTACCACGACACCCTTTCAGGGTTCCTCTTCATTTCTATAAAGCCTTTGACAAAAGTGTGAACACTCAGTTTCAGATACATATTCAGGAATATTATTATGCACAATATGTTCATTTGTGTAATTCTGACTGTGACACCTAAAAATAACTACATAATTATGTATTCCTGTCCCTTCTTGCTCCCTGACAAATGGCCTATGTTACGTGTGCCCCCAAAATTCCAGATTCCATAATAGGAGTGATTGAAGACCACTGAGTTCAACAGTACTGGCCAGGATGTCACTTGAAATTCATTTGACACTTGAGGTATTAAATATGGCAGTTGTGTCTTAAACGCCACATAAACAATGAAATTCCTTTCTGTGGGCCACTTGAAAGTACTTAAGTAGTAGTGTTTACTGTCACATTTATATGCTGTATACCTACATTCTTGACATTGTATTTTCTATATCAACAACTATTCCATAAGGATATAAACCACTGAGTCATTTATTTATCATAACAATACTTAACATAATTCACGTAGAGGGATTTCATAATGCACGTCACTCTTTGGACCTAAGGGATTAATTATTTTGCATTAATAAAAAGTTGAAATGCAGAAAAAGTAACACGCCCTTAACCCCTGGGGTCCTATAAGAATTGCGTCATAGTAATGTAACGTTGAATTTTGTAGGACTTCATACAACGCAATACATGGTACCCTTTTGAATAGCAGAGGGGTAAACAATGTATCGCGAAGGGTTTAGTACCGCTCAAATGGTTAAAAATGCTATGGGTTTTATTCATTATTAAGAGAATTATTTCTTCTTCTCATGTGCTTGGCTGCTAATGAATACAAGGTGCACAGCAGTGTAACCTGATCGCATATGGATCCGTTAGGAAGTCTCTGCCTGGGGTGGCTCAATGAGCCACGTTATGCGAAGTAAAAAGGAAAAAATGGAAGCATAGACCATAGAAACAAGCGGGATTATTTGCAATTTTACAGTCATAAAAAGTGCAAAGGAGAAACAGCGTGCTGGTCTATGTGGATTTAACACAGATCAGCTCTAAAAGGAGTATCCGATTGGGAAACTACTTATGTTTAGTATCAGGAGGCAAAATACATGAGACATCGTAGTCGGCTAAAGTAACCCTTTCACTGTCAGATGGTAGTGCAAATATTAATAAAGTAACTCCTCGAGTATCTGCTGCCTATGAAAATATAAAGTCGAGAATGGAGTAACCACTTGAGTGCCAGGGTTGTGTAAGGAATGGCTCCGCAATTAATTACACACCCCTTCTGGGACTCAGGGGGTTACAACAGAGCTAAAACGAAGTGGCTCTTTAAAGGTAATATAAAGAATGTGAAATTGTGCAAAAGTAGAAATAAAGTGACCCCGTTATTAAAACTACCTCGATGACTTACCCCATGGTTGTGTCTTGAACAGTACTTTCTCCCCAGCAATCAGGCTGTCTTTTGTCTCCCTTGTGGGGGCTACTCAGGACCTCATACATGCGGTGTGATGTCGCTTTCACATCAGCTTCTATTTAAGACCTCATCTGGTTCCCTTCTAGTTACAGGCAAAGCAGTAGGCTTTAATAGGAGAGGCTTAGTATCCAGGGATCTACTGCTTCCATAATCTGCCCTCCCCAGGCTTCAGTAGCTCCCTCCCATTCAGAAAATCAGGGCTCAGTGTTAGTAAGGATCCCTAAACCTTAGGTTCGTTAGACCTCTCCTCCTCCTTCTATACTGTCAGCCGAGTGTGGGAAGTGATCTCCGGACTTACACGGAGCGGATCCCACCTGCTTCAAGCAAGAGCAGCCAGCCTGCTGCCTCCCACATAGAGGAGGGACGGGCTAGGACTGCTCTGCCTGCCCACGCCTGCTGCTCAGTCTGTCACACTCATAGGTGCAGTTAATTAGGAGATTAGAACAAATGCCTAGGTCACTGGAGTGGGCAACGTGTGGGTCCTCTCCTGCTGTTGAACTACAGCTCTTGTCAAACGGCAACTGTTGTGTTAAGGATGATGGGAGTCGACTGTCGAAGTCCAACAGGAGCTGGTGGGGTGCCGATAGCTGTCCGTCATCCCTGGCAGCTGGATATTATCAGAGCTTTAGTCCAACATCGGCTGGGGAACCATCGGTTTTCCATCACCCTCCTTAAATGCAGAAAGAAGGTAGCCCAATGGTTTAGTAGGTCGTGAAAGGAAAATAGGATTTGTCCCTACATTTAATGAGTTTGTAAACATTTACCTTAAGAATAAGTGGTTCATAAGGCGGTGGAATAATTATGGAACAAACCAGTTGCACGTATAGGAGAGAAATAAAAAATACCCAAATTGCCATTTATTTAAATACGATGTAATACAGAGACATATACATATTGCTGGGTTTACCTTGTGGAGTAAAACAATGTAATTCTCACTGCTGATAGTCGTTTTAATCAAACGTTATTGCAGCTCAAACTTGCATCTTATTGGTTGCAGTACCTCCATGCCCTGAAATACTAGCGCGGTGCTGCTGTTACAACAGCATGTTGGGGGTTATTGTAACTAATAGTGCTGTCCATAGACTGCTGTAACCATATTGCCACCACATCAGGCCATGCAATTACTGCACCCAAAAATGCACTTGAATGTCAATAATATTTGACCAATCAACTCTTAGCAGTGGGTGCCCTTGTTTAGTGGGAAGAGTTAACAGTGCAATTTATATTTTTCCATAATAACCCTTTAATGAACTGTTTGGGGTGCAATGCATTGCTTCTCAAGGCATTGTACATCCCTCTGGTACTTAGGTAATGCTATCCCTTTAACACCTTGGAAGCTACAGAGTTCTCCAATGTATTGACTCACAATGCATTGGAGACCTCTCTAGCATTCAAGATGTTAAATCAACACTAATTTTTATTTTCCCCTCTGGTACAGTTGGTTTGCGCCAGTATTACTCCATCTTTCTTTAGTACATAATGACCTTCTTTAACAGAAGGACTTAACTAGGTAGGTGCATTTTATATATTACTAGTTGAACAGCCCGTTACACGGGCCACAGTGCCTCTGGCAGCCGGTCGCGGGGCAGTCTCACGCAGTGGAGACTGCCCGCGCCTCGGCTGATACAGAGCTGGACGCTCCTTCGGAGCGCCCAGCTCTGTATCAGCCGAGGCGCGGGCAGTCTCTACTGCGCATGACTGCCGCACGCGCAGCAGTGTCTACTGCGCATGTCGGGCGTTACACACAACTTGGCGAATTATTATATAGGATACTGCAGTCAGGTACAAACGTTGATATATTGTTGCATAAATCTGCAGTTTCCAATATATAGTGATCACTAATGAAATCCGCCTCTGGATCAGTGATTGTAGGCTCCAGTCCTCAAGACTCACCAACAGGTCAGGTTTTAATGGTATCCCTAATTAAGCTCGGGCAATGCAATCATAGTGGCAGAACCACTGATTACCTACATATGAACAAGTAGAGACGTATTGAAAACATGTGCACCTGGTTTGTCCAGATGGCTAGTATTGAGAATTCCTGTATGTAGGTGTGTTTCTCAAACTTCTCAATGACAAGTACCTCTACACTTGTACCCAACACTTTTGAATTAATACGTACAACTAGAAAAACCCCACCTTATGACTAGAACTGAACGGACATTGATATTAGAGCACAGGCACGTGTTTTTAGTCAGACAAACATCAGCTCACACGGTCACTCTCTCTCCTCACATACTTTGACACACAAAGACACATGTCCCACACAAACACACTTTTGCATACACTCTTACATGCTCACAGACACCTTTTTTCACACTAAGCTCCAATGTTCAAAAGAAAGGTAGGTTTAACTAAAAAATCCCATTGATTTAAGTGTGGATTTTAACCCACTGCATGCAATGCATTGGAGACCTAGTATTCAAGGGGTTAAAACTCCTATTTAAATTAATGGGGATTTTAGTTCTCCTCTAAAATGCAAATTGTTTGAGCCAGAACTCCTCCACTTTTCTTTTGAACATATGACCCTGGGCTGGATTCAAATGCAGGTAGGGTTGCCACCCAGCTGGTATTTTACCGGCAAGCTGGTAAAAAATTGGCTTCTGTCCAATGTTAAGTCTATGGAGGGAATGCCATGGCCGGTATTTTATTTTTTTAATAAAGGTGGCAACCCTAAATGCAGGAGATAAATGTTACCTCCCATGTTATCAAAATGTTCCTGTTGAATTCTATGGGGATACCTGGAGATAAAAGCAGAGATAAAATTAGCACCTGCATTTGAATCCAGCAGCCTATGTTTTACGTTTCATAACTTGGATTACCATACCTCCCAATTATCCCTCTTTAAGTGGGGCAGTACCTCTTTGAGACCCAAATACCCTTTTCCCACCCTGGTTTGCAGATCAGACTGTATTGTGTGTGTGTCACATTGCTCCACAGCAACATAACTCACTTGAAATTATAAATTATTCAGTGAAATTACATACTTTAGTCTTGGTTTAAATAATTTATTCAGTTACACAAAGAGATGTCAATGTGTCATGAAATAACCTAAACATTTTTGGTAATTCCCTACTCACCAGACATGTCCTCAGCAACACCACATTAAACAGAAGCGTCCTTCTTTGGCCATTCAAAATGTTGGGAACTTTTAGAAGAGGAATAAGGAGAGGGAAGATACAAACTTAGCTCAGTATTATGGTAAATTATATATTTTCAAATTCATACAAACACACAATCTCACACACATGCATATTCACTCTTGCTCAGTCATAATTTCACACAAACACACACCCACTCGCACATTTACTTTTACACACACACACAACTCTCACATTTACTCTTATATAGACACACACTGAGACTCTCACACACACACACACACACTCACATAGTTTAATGGGCCCCAGTACTTGAATACAGTTGATGGGGGGTGATACCAAGGATAAAGTATTACAACAAGGGCTCAAAATTTCCACTAGCCAATGGCAAGTGAAAATTTAGCCCTGGCGAGTAGAAATTCAGCCCTGGTGAGTATGTTTTGGCTTGCAGTGGCGAGTAACTTTTCAGGTCTGGCTAGTAGCAAAGGACTTAAAATTATACATTTTAATAATATATTTTACACTTTTATGTCCCTGACTGTAAGCTCTCTAGATCTGTGTTTCCAGAGAGCTTTCTTTCAAGGACTGTAAAAGAAGATAATGATATAAGGTAAAACAATCACTGCAGCATTGAATGTATCATATGCTGTAAATAGACTGACTCTGAGAAAAAGAAGAAAATCAGCACAATCCACTCTAAGTGGATTATATTACTTCAAGTGAAAAAAGGTTTGAGGAACTCCCCTCTTCAGGGTGCTTGCGTTCACAAGAGGCTAGATCCTCCTCTAGATATGCTCGCTAGATCCTCCTCTAGATATGCTCACCTCAACCAGATCTGACGTCCGGTCACGGTCACTCTCCTCCGTATTTCTGCTCCTCTTTCCCTCATCTTTCCAGCAAAACTCTCCATCTCCTTCTAGAAGGGTTCTTCCAAGATCAATGCCTTACCGTCCCCTACTTCCTTTATCTAAACAGAATTATTAATGGGTACTAAAACCCTTTGGGGAGGCTATATGTTCTTACCAACCAAAATGAAGAAAATATATGGAGAGATAAAGGAAAGAAGGGATTGAGCCAAAAGTAGCAAGAGGAAGTTATAGGTATCTTAGAAAAACATACAAATTTACTTTAGAACAATAGCTTTTTCTACGGTTATTAACCCATCAAACTTAAAAACAATACAGAACACAAAAATAATCTCCCCATGCTTTATGTAACGCACAGCTACTTTGTCAAGGGAATCATTGAGACTCTGAGCATGAAATGAGAGGTGGCTCCAAATATTCCAGTATACATTTCAAGAATGCAGAGGCTCCGGTGTGATGGCCATGGACAATAGTGTGTAGTGTACCCAGAAATGTCAAACAACCAGCAAATATCCAGTCAGTGCAGTCCTTTATCTGCAGGTGGCATCCATCATGAAGCCTAACAAATAGGCCACAATCAGTCAGAAGATCCATGTGTATTTCAGGTCTACGGTTCCCTTAATTTCTTAGCCTCTACCACCATCTCCTGAGATACTATGCCACAAATCCACCACCTTTAATGCTTTGAGTGCCAGAGGGGTATGCTATGCAATGTGTTGCATAAACATCTGGCACTCAAAGATTTAATACAAACATAATAGTACAAACATTTTTACAGTCAAATCTTCATACCAAATCCTTTAAAATTGTACAGAGTTACAGTGATTACCAAAAGTCTGAGCATATATAACAGTGATTTGCAGAAAGGGTTAACACTTATTTTTAAATATAGATCTTTATTAAGGTCAGCATAGAACCACAAAAATATACAGACATGTCATATCAACAAACAGGAAAGATAACAAGTACATCATAGGTTTCAGGGTCAATGCGGTAGCTTATAAGTCAATATGTGAGACCATATGAAGCGTATGGTAAGTTATGAAGGTCTCAATGATGACCGTTTTATAAAGATGAAAGAGCAAAGGAGGAATAGAAAGTCGAGGAAGGGAAAAAGAAACAGAAAGAGAGAGGAGGAGGGAGGATGAAGGTAAAGATAAAGGGTGTGGGTGGGGATGGTGAGCGAAGGTAGGTTTTCAGGGCAGGGTCTTAGTCACCGACGTCTAATAGAGATTTGAAACTCACCAGTAGTCAGAAGTCACAGCTGTGGAGCACATAGCTCATGCTATTTGAGGATTAACGCTTTTAAGCAGAAATATGGATGTTAGACCGTTGTTCACAATTTCTCAAGATCTGGGACACCTTCAGAAAAGTTATATTAAGGGACAATGTAAAAAGCACTTAGGATTTATACATAGTGACAGTTTATTTTGCAATAAAGAATTTCTTAAATAAAAGACCTGAATTGTAATTTGGACTTGGAGACTGAGGTTCTAAGAAGTGCTGGATTAATTCTGGAGCAAAACAACTGCACCACAGGGAACAAATAAAAACTCAAAAGCTCTCCAAAAATGTCCCATCGAGTCAACAAGAATTTTAACCGACTGAATACTAGAGAGTTCTGTATAGCATTCAAGATGTTAGACTTCCCATTTAAACCGAAGGGCATTTTATTGTGTAGCTTGTTTGACCCAGATTCACGCCAGTTCTTATTAGTATTGGATTCTGTAGACGTCTCCAGTGCATTGAATAGCAATGGGTTAAGGACCTTTCTAGCATCCAAGGAGTTAAGTCAAGCATAGGCAGCTAGGGACCCACAAACAGGTGTTGGAATTCTGTTTCCATTATCATCTGGCTGGCTGAGGATGATGGGAGTTGTTCTGTAAAGAGAAGACAGACAATTGCCCACCTCACAGTTAAAGGGATAGTAATGTTAGCAATAAACTATATTGCCGAGTTTTCTTCATAATAAACGTAACACAATGCGCTATTTTTAGCAGCTTACATTTCTGTAGTTCATAAGATATTAAATGTAGAAGGATCCTCCTCCCGCTTCTTCTGGCCACAACATGCTGAAATTCCAGTCTGGTCCGGATGGATGCAGCGAGGGAAAAACTTCAGTATGAAAAGGAAAATCCTGCCCTCCTTTATCAAGGAAGGCAGGGTTTTCCTTATACTTACTGACTGAAGTTTGTCTCTCGCTGCATCTGTCCAGTCACAGGACCAGTTTTCAGATTCAGTAGGAGGTGGCTAGAAGGGGCGGGAACAGGGCCGGATTTACATTCCAGGCTCCCCTAGGCCAGGCACTCTGGGCACCCTTAGCTCCGCCCATGGCCACACCCCACTCCTCACATGACCACACCACCAGTTTCCTGGCACAGAATATGCCTTTGGCCTACAACAAGCAAGGACGTCAAAGCTTTAACCCCTTGATTGCTAGAGAGAGATCTCCAACGCATTGCGAAGATCTCACTAGCATCCAAGGGATTAAATAATAGCCTGTAAAGGGGTGTATAAGCTACTGCATGGATACAGAGATTGATCTGGCCCCACCCACAATTCAGAATGTGGGTGTGGCAAGCACAGCTGAGGCGCCCTTCAAAATCTGGAGCGCTAGGCAAGTGTCTATTGGGAAATCCAGCCCTGGGCAGGAAGGGTATCAATCTACATTTAAATCTTATGAACTACAGAAATGTAAGCTGCTAAAATAGAACATTGTGTTACATTTATTATAAAGAAGACTAGTCAGTCTAGTTTATTTCAAACATTACTATCCCTTTAAGTGATACTTTAATGTGACCAGACCTCATCTTTAACCATTTGAGTGCCAGAGGAGTATGCAAAGCTACACACCACTCTGGTACTCAAAGAGTTAATGTAGGATGCTTATGAAAAAACATACCCTGAAGGCTGCACTCTTTCAGCAGAATGACATTTTCATAAGGGTCCTGCATTAAACAGGCTAAGGTCTAACACGTGAGTAGGAAACCTTTGGCTCCCCAGCTGTTGTAAAATACAACTCCCAACAACCTCAACCAGCTATTGGCTGGAGATGATGAGAGTTGTAGTCTCCAACAGCAGTTAGAGCCAAAGTTTGCCTTCCCCTGTTCTAATACCATATGGTATGAAGTGCAACTAAAACTCTGTCCCCAAAGTGTATTTATAATGCATTTCTTTGTGGGTATACATTGGTTTATGTCCGATTCTTCGGATTAGCATAAAGTTATAAAAATAAAGTCACTAAATCTCCCTTAAATCCATTAAGGACCAGAGGAATGAGGGCGCATTGCAGACATAGGTTGGAACTCTCCGGAGACTCTGGTTTTCACACTGCTTTACTGGGTCTCTGGGCAGAGGCTGAGTCTCCAGATATGGGGAGTTTCTACTGAAACTCTGCCTACATCTGTTCTTTCCCACTGCGTTCCTCCTTCCCTAGCTTATTTTTGTTGTTTGTCACCTCTGCCATCCCCCACTCGTGTTAAGCCCTGCCCCTTTCTGACGCGATTCACATAATTTTTCTAATCCTCTTCAGCAGTACAGGACTCTTCTCTAGGGAGACAATACTTTGAAGTTCCTAGGTACGATTGCAAAGCAATACGCTATACACCCCTCTAGTCCTTAAGGGTTAAATATGACATTCTTCAGGACTACACAGGACCCAGTTTAAACCTGCAGTGTAGAGCTGGATTAAGACTCCATAGAGCCATAGGCAGGATCCGAAATCCCTGCACCCCTCCCCACATTGCTGTAATCCTTTATAGGTTTGCCACCTCCCTCCCGTACCTCGGGGCAGCTTGGGCAGATCAATCAGAAAATACTGGGGACCCTGGAGCCAGTAACTGGTGTGCTTCCTGTGATAGTATGGCAGGTTATTTATGAAGTCCAGCCCATGTCTCCTCCCACATGTACCTTACCAGGTCTGTCTCACAGTGTAATTGGGTTATATGTTTGTATGTGGGCTCACATGCCCACTGCTGTCAGTGTTTTATTCACATATTAAAACAGTTCAAATTGTCAGAGAGTGAATTACACAGTGTTTACTTCTTGGTAGTTCTAACTGACAGGAGGTGACTCAGCAGTTTCTATCACATTCCATGGAGCACTGTTTGTCAGTGACTAACTTCTCCTAGAGAATGCAGCAGAAAAAATATTTGGAATCTGATAAATAGGGGCCATTGTATAACATTGAAAATGAGCATCTCTCATCAGTGAGAGTGCCCTTGTTTTACTCAATAGGAAAAGCTCTACAAGATATATTTCCATAACAAAAGTTTATTTGAGTGCCAGATGAGTGCTTATTTTTTAATCTCTACAAAACTCTAAACATGTTTTATGGGGCATTACTGTCCCTTTAACTTAACTGTGCTTGATCAGGGATATGTGGAAATCCAAGTCTGTTGGTAGCCCTTGAAGGCAGTACTTGGGCAAACCTAACATAAAGGGATCAACATTTTAAAAGCTTTAAAGAAGCAGCAATTTTTTAAAATTAAAAAAATGTTTGTTAAAGTGCCATTCCTGCACTTGCATTTTTAATCAAACTTAACAACAATGCCAACTATTGTCCAAAATGTGATTTATTTTCTATAATGCACTCTTTGGGATAGTTTGAGTCATAGACTACTACTCTCCATAGTATGCGATAGGGAAACCACCAACTAGTAGCTGCAATAAAATAGCAATCTAAGACTTTGAGTGTCAGAGAGGTATCCAACACATTGCAATACAATACATTGGATACCTCTCTGACTCAAATGGTTAATGTAATAAATACAATTAAAATGGTCTGTAATAAGGTCGGAATTTAAAAAATCTTCAAGCAGTGGAAGCACCATTGCTCTACTCAGTAAGAAAAGCCCTGTGACGTATGTTTTCATTTAAAATGTTTACTGTGCCTTTATTCCTTGTCAGCAAAGCAATGTGCTGAGAAAGGACATCATCATTTTAACTGCACGGTTTACAAATTAGATTCCATAGCTTAATGTTACTGTGAGGAGCCCAAGATGTATGGCTGTAATCTACACTGGTGACTAACACTATGAGTAGACAGTTGTAATTAGCTGTTAAGATATCATCGTATAAATAAATGCATTAAAATAAATGTGCTAACAGTGTTTTCTCAACTCCTGTCCTCAGGATCCACTAACAGGCCAGGACTTAGGGATTTCTCTGCTAGAGCACAGGTGTGGTGATCAGAGGCTCATTCATGTTGATTAACTCACCTGTGCTTTAACAAGGAAATCATCAAATCCTGGCCTGTTAGCGGGTCCTGAGGACAGGAGTTGAGAAACACTGTGCTAACCCAACTGTAATTTCAAGCAGTGATTTTATTTGTTGTGTTCATTGTTCCTGGCAACATGTTGAACATATTTTATAAATTATGGGCCTTATTCATCATGCAAAGAAGGAGCAGTGATGGAGCAAACCAACTGTACCATACACAAATTCTGGAGAGGTCTTCACTGAATTCATTCTCTCCTATGCTGAAGCTCATTTGCTCCAGAAATGCACATCTTTAGCTTAATAAATGCAGCCTTATATACTTTAACCATTTAAGGACCAGAAGGTGTGCAGCACATTGCTTTATAGACCACTTAATCCTTAAAGGATTAAAAAAAATGTCTACTGAGAAACATTTAGAAACATAGAATTTGACATCAGATAAGATCCATTCAACCCGTATAATCTGCCAATTTTCCTACTGAAAAAAACTCAAACCTGATTTGGTCCTTGGTCTTGTTTTATTTTCAGTATAACCTTATGTTTACTCCATGCGTGTTTAAATTCATTGTATTCATTGTCATTGTATTAACCTTTACCACTTCTGCTGGTAGGCTATTCCACTTATCTACCACTTTCTTAGTGAAGTAAAACTTTCTTACATTACATCTAAGCTTCTCACCCTCTAGTTTTAACCCCATGAGGACAAGAAGGGTATGCAATGCATTGAGAAGCCTCAAGGGGTTAAACTATAACCGCTTGTTCTAACATTTCTACTCATTTGGAATGTGCTTCCCTCCTGAGCTTTGCTGAATCCCTTATTTATTTGAATGTTATATCATGTCACCTCTTTCTCTTCTCTCCTTCAAGTTATACATGTCTGTCTATCCTGGAAATCATTCACCATTTAGTAGCCCTTCTGTAAACTCTCTTTAAATATATATGTATCCTTCTGGAGATGGCGTCACCTGTCCTGTACACAATACTGTAGCCGAGGTCCAACCAGTGATCTATAAAATGGCATGACTACCTCCCTTTTCCTGCTACTAATGCCTCTAGCTATGCAACCCAGCATCCTGCTTTCATTCCCTGCTGCTTTGTTACATTGCCTGCCTGCCTGCCTTTAAAGGGATAGTAATACTTCGTTTTAACTTTATTTTATTTTGTAGGCATTAAAAAAACGTGAAGAACGATATAAGTCTTATCTCTCAAACCTTTATGGTTTAAGAGATATTCACAAGCAAAGTTTCCCCTCCCGCCCCTTTTACCTAATGTAAGCCATCTCTTCTCAGATGTGAATCTGGTTGTAAGACCAGACAGATAACAGCAGGGGACAATCTTCTTTATATGAAAAAAATGAAATCCCTACCCCCCTTGACAAGCTTTTCAGGTTTTTCCCTTATCTTAATTGAAGATTGTCCCTCTGTGCAATCTACCTGGGCAGCTCCCTTCTGCTTTGGCTGAGCAGTGTTACATCAGTAAAAGGGGCGGGAGGGGGACACTTTGTCATTGAATTACTCCTGAACTACAGCTCTGACAGAATTGAAATAACACTCTCCAAAATCCAAATACTATGGTGATTAATTAGAGCTGCTTTTATTATGAAACATTACTATCCCTTTAAGTCATCAGAAAAAAATACTCCCAAATGTCTCTCCTCTGTTGTTGCTGACAACACATAACCCCATTTCAGAAAGAAAGGTGATAAATTAAATTACAATAGGGAAACTATACCATAAGAATATGTGGTTAATAATAAAGTTTTAGATAGGTGTCCTCCATACAATTTTATTTTTGCATATTATCTCTGCTGTAGTCTACTGCTACTTTGTTTCGGTTTGCAATTTGAAATACAGTTGACCCATATGAACAGTTCAAAATTACTGAAGTCTACTTATTGTGAGAAGGTGTGAACTAAAGGCAGACTTGATCAGTGATCATTATATATAGGCAACTGCAGATACAATACAAAAATCAATAAACAAATACATGCTTAACTGGTGTATTTAGGGTGCCTGTCTTGTAAGTCTGTCTGACAACCCATTGGATACTAGACATGTCTTGAATGTATTATGAAGCAATGCACTCAAAATATCAATGGCATCCAAGAGGGGTTAAAACAAATTAAGAAACCCATACTCCTAGGGTAAATTTGCCTTTTAAGAAAACTGAGAACATACATCTTTACATGGAGCCTGGAAGATTTATAGACATCTCACAGCCAGTTGGTAAAAAAAACATTGGCACAGATATCCTATACATAAGCCAAAGTTATGGCTCAAATAAATTCTTAAAGGAATAGTAATGTTTTCAAATAACAAGCTTAGATCATTCTTTAAAGTTTTTGTAGTATGAAAAGCTGTATTACAAGTCTGTACTCTGTGTAGTTCAAGAATTGAATTATAAGATGTCCTCGTCCCACCCCTTTTACCTTTTGTAAGACTCATCCCCTCAGATCTGCAAACCAGTATTCGGATCGGACCGCTAGCTGTGCTCAATTCGGATCAGTCTGGAGAGCACCATTACATCAGTAAAAGGGGTGGGAGGGGTATACTTTATCATTTAATTACTGTTGAACTACACAGCGTACAGACTGAACATATATCTGTGTTTATGGCCAAGCACAATGTCATCCAAATCCACAAATTGGTGATTTTAGTCAGTTGGTGTGGCTTGAAAATTTTTATTAGTTATGTTGTCAAGTTTATTTTTCTATTTATTAGAAAATATCCTAAGAAGAGCTTATCTCCTATATTTTTTGAGTAATTTTTTTGGATTCAGGTGACAGCTGAACACAAACTTACTTGATTACATTGTCGATCACATTCAAAGTTTCATTTCCTAATAATGGTAATTTTCCCATACAAATATTCTCTTCAGAACATTTCGATCTGTATAAAAAGAGCCGAAAACTTTCCTGTAAGAACCTGAATTTGAATCCATGAATGATCTGAAATTGCAAATTCAGTTACAGAAACTTCAATAATACTGTGTTTGTGCAGAAACCTTTTGCATGTGTGAGGGATAAATGTGCATTTTTTTCATGGAATGTTTTCCCTAATAATTCAGCATATATGGTTACGAAGCATTTGTTCCAATTCCGCACTTAAAGGGTTAGTAATGTCTTTATTAAACAAAACAAATACTGTAGCTATTACAAAAATAAACTAAATGATCAAAGTCCCATCTCTCAAACCTTTATGGTTTGAGAGATATAATGTTCCCCCCTCCCCTTTCCTTAATGTCAGCTGTAAGCTGACAGTACAAGATCCTGGTCCCGGTACCAGCTGGCAACTCTTCAGCAGACATGAAATAGCGCAATCTAAAAATAAATTATTGATTGGAACGGTCTACAAAGTGTGCTTTCAAACAAGGCACGCTTTTTAGACCGTTAATGAAGTATTTCTTTTTAGATTGAGGTATTTCGGCTCTGCTGAAGAGCCACCTCAAGTCAGCCGACACGAGTCTCCTTCTGTCAGCATTACAGCTGACATCAGGGAAAGGGGAAGGAATGGGGTATCGCAGTTTCCCTTTGAGGCCTAGAGATCCTGTGCTCTTACCTCTGTATGGCCACCGGCCGGCATGGCCTCCGGCCACTTCCTCATTGCTATAGTCATGTTTCAGGCACAGGCACGTATGACTGTTTATGGGCCTATTCTGTTGGGCCTAATTGGGTCCCACCTCCTTCTGCTGCTTTATAAACCTCATTGAGGCTAGGACTTGTTGCCCTTTCGTGGTGTTCCTGTGCACATCTAGTTTGTTCCTTTGACCCTTGTTTGTCTTACGTTGTCTCCTGGTGTTTGATCCTTGGCTTGTCTGACTAATCGCTCCGGTTGTGACCTTGGCTGTGGCTGACTTCCTGATCTGTGTATGACTCTGGCTTGTCCGACTACCCACTCTGTGCTGACCTTTGCTGTGGCTGACTACCCAATCCAGTTCCTCACCGTGGTCTGTCTGACTGACGCTCCGTTTGTGCCTCGCTCCTGTCCGATCCAGGGCTCGCTTCTTTACCTTGTAGCTCAGCCACCAGCTGGTCAATTGCAGGTTGCCTCTTCTTGGTGCCTTCCGTTTGCCTCCGGGCAGCAAGTGCAACTTGTCTCACTCCTGCGCACTCACCTCTTATGCTTACCTGTTGCCTGGCTTAGCACTTGCGGTGCTACCTACGCTCTGTGCCTCCTAGTTGCCTTTCGGTAAGAGAGAGTGCAGCCTGTCTCGCCCCTTCCATCAGCAGTGTGATCCTGTCTGGCTGCATCTATCTAAGCACCTACTCTGCTGCCTCGAGTGGTGCTACCAGTTACGCTGTTGGTATTGGTGTTCTATTCACGCTCTGTGCCTCCGCTGGGTATGCACCTGTACTAGTCTTGTCGTTACTTCCTGTTGTGGTAGAGCCAAGTCTGGTTCTAAGACTCAGTACCATAGACCTACGGTGGTTCAGTGTCAGCTCCTGGGTAGTGGACTAGACACTTTCCTAACATCTATCTCCCCTCTGACTGAGGAAGTGTTCATTATTACTACTAGTATTGCTCAATAAACTGGTTTAAATTCACTTGTACTATTTTGTGTGTTTCTTTACTGAGAGTCCGTGACAGTATTCCACTTTCTTGATTAATTATGGCTTCCAGTCTGCTCTACTACCTAACCCATTTGAGGCACAAAAATTCTGGCTCTGGATTAGAATCTTAGGCAGCTCTGCTTCACTTGGCTTCAAGTTCAAAGATCCCTTCAAAGGTCCACTCAGCGCTACAAAAGACATGCTGATCGTCGGCGCGAGCCGACTCCGGTGTTTCAAGTGGGAGGTAGGGTATGGTTGTCCTCTCATAACCTCAACCTCCAGGTGCCTTGTAAGAAGCTGGCTCCTCAGTTCGTAGGCCTGTACCGTGTACTGCATAGGATCAACCCTGTCTCTTATGCCATGGAGCTTCCGGCTGGTATGCGTATCCACAATGTCTTCCATGTGTTCCTGCTTAAACCTTTGGTTTGCAGCTGCTACACCTTGGTACCTGTCCTGCCTGGGCCAGTTCAAGTCAATGGCCAGAAGGAGTATGAGGTACAGTCTATTCTGGACTCTCAGAGAAGTAGAGGTTCTCTCCAATACCTGGTACATTGGAAGGGGTATGGTCCCGAGGAGCGTTCCTGGGTGTCTGTTGGAGATGTGCACGCTCCTGCTTTGCTCCGCAGATTCCACGCTCATTTTCCCCTTAAGCCCGGTCTTCTTCCGCGGGGAGGAGGTCATTAAAGGGAGGGTACTATCACAGTCTCCCTTTGAGGCCTAGCGATCCTGTGCTCTCTTCTCTGTAGAGCCGCCGGCCGGCATGGCCTCTGGCCACTTCCTCATTACTATAGTCATGTTTCTGGCACTGGCACGGACGCCTGTTTATGGGCTTATTCTGTTGGGCCTAATTGGGTCCCGCCTCCTTCTGCTGCTTTATTATCACGGTGCCCGTGATTCTGCCTGAGCGACATTCCTACTTCCGGGTTTGCTTTGACTGCTTCTTATTGGCTCTGGGTTTTCAACCCCTCCCAGTGCTTGCCTTTATATACTCCCTCCTGTCACTATGCCAGTGCCCTTTCGTGGTGTTACTGACCAGATGTTTGTTGCTGTGTTCCTGTTCCGTGTATGATCCGGTTTCGTCTGACCTCGCTCCTGTCTTCGCTGCCCGTATTATTTTTGACCCGGCTGGCCTTACTACGATTCCGTGACAGATTTGGCTGACTACCGCTCTCTGTGTACTGTACCCGGCTTGGCTGACTACCGTTCTCTGTGTACCGATCCCGTTGTTGGCTGACTACCGCTCTCTGTGTACCGATCCAGGCTTTGGCTGACTACCACTCTCTGTGTACCGATCCAGGATTTGGCTGACTACCGCCCTCTGTGCGCCGATTCTGGCTTTGGCTGACTACCGCTCTCTGTGTACCGTTCCAGGCTTTGGTTGACTATCGCTCTCTGTGTCCGACCCAGGCATTGGCTACTCGCCTAGCATCAGCTTATCGCTAGTGCTTCTGTTGCCCCAGTCTCATGTCTACTGCCTTTGCCTTACTATTGCCTGCCAGTCTGCATGTATCAGTAACCTCCGGTTGCACTACCTTTCAGCCTGTGCCTCACTGCAGCCTCCGTTTGTATACTATACAGCCTGTGCTTTACGGTCACTTGTGGTTCCACCACCTGTCAGTCTGCACATATCCGTTGCCTCCGGTTGCTCTACCTTACAGCCTGTACCTCACTGTAGCCTCCGTTTGTATATTATACAGCCTGTGCCTTAACGGTCACTAGTGGTGGCTCTCCTGTCAGGCTGCTCTTATCCGTTGCCTCTGGTTACGCTACTTAGGTCAGTGCCTCACTGTTACCCCAGTTACACTCTGTTCTGCCTTGTCTAAGTGGGTACTTGTCGTTGCTCGACCTGTCCGTTTGCCCTATCAGCTGTCTCAGGTTGTGTTGCTGTACCGCTGCTCTCCCTATTGCCTCCGGGCGCATTAGACTCAGTCTGCCTACTATCACCTCCGGTTGCGCTCCGTGCAGACTGTGCCTATTCCGGTTGCCTCCAGGCATCTCCTCAGTATACTCATTTGAATCATCACGTGGGTTGCCTTACCCGGTTATAGGTAAAGCCGGTAGAGCCTATCCTCTCCCCAATCTATTGGGGTATCTGCCCTGCAGTACCAGTCTCTCTTAGGGCTTCTCCTGACCTGGACTGCTGAGGTTCTGTTCCAGTTCCTGTTCCAGTCATTTTTCTGCATTTCTGTATTTTGTTATATCTGTGATATACCCTGACCTGTGTCAGACTCAAAAGTGCTATCCTCTGTTTGGGTCTGGACCCGTGAAGGGCATTTCTGTTCTTTATTATGTTGTTTAATAAAGCTTCCTTATGTTTACCTTAGCCAAACTGTCTGAGTGTTCAGTAAAACCGTGACAGTACAAAAGGGCCATGACCTCAGACAAGGCTGTTGAAGGTAGCTCTCAGAATCTCCTCTGGAGAATGGACGCTCAGGAGCAATGGTTAGACCAGTTGTCTATGGCTATCCAGACTATTTTGGAGCGCACTGCTTGTTTCGAGAGACCTGTACAGCCTTTGGTGGCCACTCCAGTTCCGGCACCATTGGCACAGGCGAGTACATCCAGTTCTTCCTCTAAGGGGCTTTCGGCTACCGCCCCCCTTCCTCTGAGATACGATGGGAAGCCAACTCTTTGCCGAGGGTTTCTGAACCAACTTGAGATCTTTCTTGAACTGGTACCCCAGGCATTTCCTAGTGAAAGGAGAAAAGTGGGGTTCATGATCTCCCTACTCACGGGTAAAGCTCTAGCCTGGGCAAATCTGATTTGGGAGACTGGTAAACCAATCACTAATAACTTTGCCGAGTTTGTAAGGGCCTTCCGTAGTGTATTCGAAATTCCAGGGCGTGCCACCTCTGCTGCCAAACATCTTATGAGAATCCAATAGGGCACATGTACTGTTTCCGATTATGCCATTGAATTTCGCACACTCGCAGCAGAGGTAGGTTGGAACGTTGAATCGCTTGTCGCTGCTTTCGCACAAGGTCTCAAGGAAAGGATTAAAGACGAAATTGCGGCCAGAGACTTACCAGAGGGTCTAGACAATTTCATTGATTATACTATCCTGATTGACTCCCGCATAAGGGAGAGGAGTATTTTAAGGATCGTAAATCAAGACCCACGAGCGAGTTGGCTACCAGGGCTAATTTCCCACCCTTGCCTCCCTCTCCTCCCATGCCTCTGGGTCCTGCTACTGGGAGTATAGAACCTATGCAAGTGGGCTTCACAAGATTGTCCAAGGAGGAACGCTCCTTCTGCCGCAAACAGGGCCTATGTATGTATTGTGGCAGGGTGGGTCACCTGCCAAAGACCTGTCCCGTGCGGCCGGGAAACGCTTGCACCTAGGCTCAAGTGGGGAATAGATCCTAGGTGGCGTAAACCAGTCCCCGTAAGGCACATTAAACAAACCGGTACTTAATATTGTTGTCTCTTGGGCTTCCGATTCAGTGAATACTCCTGCTCTGATTGACTCCGGCGCAGCCAGTTATTTTATGGACAGGGACTTTGCTATTCTGCATAATATTCCTTTGTTGAACACAGAATCTCCGCTTGATATTGAGGCCATTGATGGGAGGCCTCTGGTACCTCCACAAGTCACTCAGGAGACATGCCTGTTATCTGTTTGTATTGGAGCACTTCACAAGGAGACCTTACAGTTCCAGATAATCCAGTCTCCTCATTTTGAGGTCATTTTGGGTTTTCCATGGTTACATAAGCATAATCCCAGACTTGACTGGAAGACATGTGAGATATTGTCTTGGTCCGAACACTGTAACACTCATTGTCTAAGGCACCCTACTAAGATCTTGTGTACCTCTCCCTCCCTACCCCTTGAATACCAGTCATTCAGCGATGTATTCAGTAAGGGAGAGACTAGCACTCTGCCTATGCAATGCCCATACGATTGTGCTATTGATATTGTGCCAGGAGCTATGCCCCCTAGGGGTAGGACTTACCCGTTGTCCTGTGACGAGAACCGGGCCATGGAGGAGTATATTGGTGATGCCCTGGCTCGTGGCATTATTCGTAAATCTTCCTCGCCCACGGGGGCTGGATTCTTTTTTGTTAGAAAGGACGGGGAGCTCCGTCCCTGTATTAATTATAAGGGTCTCAACAAAATAATGATAAAGAACGCTTATCCCATTCCACTCATCACCAAATTGTTCGATCGGTTAAAGGTGCGCATCCAGGACCATGATGAATATGAAGTGCAGAGTATTTTGGATTCACGTAGATTCCGTGGTCAGATCCAACACTTGGTGCACTGGAAGGGTTATGGGCCAGAGGAGCGCTCATGGGTAAACCACTCTGACATTCATGCTCCTCTTTTGTTGCGCAGATTCCATGCTAAGTTTTCTGCCAAGCCTAGACCCCCTCAAGGCAGGAGGGGGGGGTCTTTGAGAGGGGGGTACTATCACGGTGCCCGTGATTCTGCCTGAGCGACATTCCTACTTTCGGGTTTGCTTTGGCTGCTTCTTATTGGCTCTGGGTTTTCAACCCCTCCCAGGGCTTGCCTTTATATACGCTCTCCTGTCACTATGCCGGTGCCCTTTCGTGGTGTTCCTGACCAGACGTTTGTTGCTGTGTTCCTGTTCCGTGTATGATCCGGTTTCGTCTGACCTTGCTCCTGTCTTTGCTGCCTGTATTATTTTTGACCCGGCTGGCCTGACTACGATTCCGTGACCGATTTAGCTGACTACCGATCTCTGTGTACCGATCCCGACTTTGGCTGACTAACGCTCTCTGTGTACCGATCCAGGCTTTAGCTGACTACCGCTGTCTGTGTACTGATCCAAGCTTTGGCTGACTACCGCCCTCCGTGCACCGATTCTGGCTTTGGCTGACTACCGCTCTCTATGTACAGTTCCAGGCTTTGGTTGACTACCTCCGGTTGCGCTACCTTACAGCCTGTGCCTCACTGTAGCCTCCGTTTGTATACTATACAGCCTGTGCCTTAACGGTCACTAGTGGTGGCTCTCCTGTCAGGCTGCTCTTATCCGTTGCCTCTGGTTACGCTACTTAGGTCAGTGCCTCACTGTTACCCCAGTTACACTGTATTCTGCCTTGCCTCAGTGGGTACTTGTGGTTGTTCGACTTGTCTGTTTGCCCTATCAGCTGTCTCAGGTTGTGTTGCTGTACCGCTGCTCTCCCTATTGCCTCCGGGCGCATTAGACTCAGTCTGCCTACTATCACCTCCAGTTGCGCTCTGTGCAGACTGTGCCTATTCCGGTTGCCTCCAGGCATCTCCTCAGTATACTCATTTGAATCGTCACGTGGGCTGCCTTACCCGGTTATAGGTAAGGCCGGTAGAGCCTATCCTCTCCCCAATCTATTGGGGTGTCTGCCCTGCAGTACCAGTCTCTCTTAGGGCTTCTCCTGACCTGGACTGCTGAGGTTCTGTTCCAGTTCCTGTTCCAGTCATTTTTCTGCATTTCTGTATTTTGTTATATCTGTGATATACCCTGACCTGTGTCAGACTCAAAAGTGCTATCCTCTGTTTGTGTCTGGACCCGTGAAGGGCATTTCTGTTCTTTATTATTTTGTTTAATAAAGCTTCATTGTTTTAACCTTAACCAAATTGTCTGAGTGTTTAGTAAAACCGTGACATTTATAAACTTCATTGAGGCTAGGACTTGTTGTCTTTTCGTGGTGTTCCTGTGCAGATCTAGTTTGTTCCTCTGACCCTTGCTTGGCTTACGTTGTCTCCTGGTGTTCGATCCTTGGCTTGTCTGACTACTCGTTCCAGTTGTGACCTTGACTGTGGCTGACTTCCTGATCCATGTATGACTCTGGCTTGTCCAACTACCCGCTCCATTCTGACCTTTGCTGTGGCTGACTACCCGATCTGGTTCCTGACTGTGGCCTGTCTGACTGACGCTCCATTTGTGTCTCGCTCCTGTCTGACTACCACTAGGCCGATCCAGGGCTCGCTTCTTTACCTTGTAGCTCAGCCACCAGCTGGTCGCTTGCAGGTTGCCTCTGCTTGGTGCCTTCGGTTTGCCTCCGGGCAGCTAGTGCAACTTGTCTCGCTCCTGGACACTCTCCTCTTTTGCTTACCTGTTGCCTGGCTTAGCACTTGCGGTGCTTCCTACACTCTGTGCCTCCTAGTTGCCTTTCGGGAAGATAGAGTGCAGCCTGTCTCACTCCTTGCCTCAGCAGTGCGCTCCAATCTGGCTGCATCTATCTAAGCACCTACTCTGCTGCCTCGAGTGGTGCTACCAATTACGCTATTGTGGCTGTGGCTCACCTAATGAGTTTAATATGCTGTATACTGCATAGAAAACATACAGTTTAGTAAGAATGTGGGCAGGGCTTTGCAGTATATGCCGCAGCAGGATGAAACAGGCAGAAAAACTTGCCCTGCGTAACCCCACATCCCAGCCAATAGAAGCATAGGAAAAATTGTGAATAGAGACTGGCCATATAAAAGCTAGTCTCTGTTCAAATGTCTCCCAATCTGGCTTGGACAAAGGCCCGAAAGGTACATCAATGGGGGATGATTTTTTTTTCTTTTATGGCGGCGGTGGCAGCAGTGATGATGGAAATAGTAAATCTAAAGAAGAGGAGAGTAGGTGCGCTCACTGTAAGATCCCCGAATCGGAGGGGATATAGACTATTTGTAATTAGCACTGTAAATAATAAGATGAGCTTCACAATTGGAAACAGTTATACAATATGATAATTCATAAAAACGTACATAGTTAAAGCAACAGATATATAAAATATCACAATAAAGTCTAAAGGTAAAATACAGGACCTGGAGTTTGTAGTTCAGTTGAATGTGAAAAGTCCTAATTCAGATAATTAGTGATAGTTGAGATAAAGGATGAATGGGGTGATGATGGGATGGAGACAGACAGGTTAGGTTTCAATGATTCAATGGATTTGACTGTTAGTATATGAACAAACACTTATCACTCTGTGCTGCCCGAAGTCCTCTCGAGCAGATCCATAAAGAGAAGAAAAGAGAGACCGCACCAGAAATCTAAGTGTAGCATTGTCACAGATTAATAATAGATTGAGCATTGTTCAAAACTAATTATATGTTTTATTAAAGCGGTTAGTAGCGCTAGTCGTCAGAATTATTACCTCTTTATGGAGAAATATGCAGTCATCCTCGGCTGACAGGCAGGACGGAGCGCGGACATCTTGACCTTGTGACGTCCACGTGCCTGTGCTGTCGGTCCCAGATGGCTGTAGGAGGCGTTGCTAGGAGCCATTCGGCTCCGGAAGGGACTGACAGGGCAGGCTCGCGGACGTCACTAGGGCAAGATGTCTGCACTCCGTCCTGCCTGTCAGCTGAGGATGACTGCATATTTCTCCATAAAAAGGTAATAATTTTGGCGACTAGCGCTACTAAGCAGCTACTCGCCAGATAGGGAATTATTACAAACAAAGTTTCTTAGCGGTGTTAGTTCCGCTTTAAGGCAATAGTAATAAAACAATCTATACGCAGGTATCACTATATATATATATATATAGGCAATTAGAAGTTAAAAAGTGATGATAAAAAGTGTCTCAAATCACTAAGGGATAAAAATAAAGAAATAGATAATATACATTAAAAATACGGAGTGTAAAAAAATATATAATGTAAGAGAATAGAGGAAATAATGGGTGCAGTGATTAGATCACAGGGGCAATATGAAGGGGACACGTAATGTGATGGAGCGACAGGGTTATAGTCTCTGTTTTACTAAAAGCATGTATAACGAATTGATTATTGGGGGGTTCTCAGCCTCCCCCTCCCAGGTATACGCTCACCAGATAGAGTCCTTGCAATATGGCATATAGTCAAGATTAATACAGTCTGCTCACCAGGGATCCCCTTGTCGCAAAGCACATCAGTACTTAAGATCACTTCTCGTAGTTGCCACCGTCACAGTCCGCCTCCGGTTATTCTGTAGTCCTGATCTGTGATTCAGTGAAAATAGCAAGTGATGTCAGGGGTATAAAGCATCCCTTCCTTTTAAAGGGATAGTAATACTTTGTTTTAACTTTATTTTATTTTGTAGGCATTAAAAAAACATGAAGAATGATATAAGTCTTATCTCTCAAACCTTTATGGTTTAAGAGATATTCACAAGCAAAGTGTCCCCCTCCCGCCCCTTTTACTGATGTAACACTTCTTAGCCAGGGCAGAAGGGAGCTGCCCAGGTAGACTGCAGAGAGGGACAATCTTCAATTAAGATAAGGGAAAAAGCTGAAAAGCTTGTCAAGGGGGGCAGGGATTTCATTGTTTTCATAGGAAAAAGAGTGTCCCCTTCTGTTATCTGTCCAGTCTATGGACTGCATTCCACATCTGAGAAGAGATTGTTTACAGTAGGTAAAAGGGGCGGGAGGGGGAAACTTTGCTTGTGAATATCTCATAAACAATAAAGGTTTGAGAGATAAGACTTATATCATTCTTCATGTTTTTTTAATGCTTACAAAATAAAATAAAGTTAAAACGAAGTATTACTATCCCTTTAAATCCGCATGGATTTTGGGAATAGATTGTGCCTTAAAGTTGTTCAACGCGTTTCAGAGTGATATGCTCCTTCCTCAGGAAAAAAGTTTAGGGTTAACGTGTGGAAAATGCCAAAAGTTGGCGGGTGATTATTTAAAACGGACATTGACCAATTAGGTTTGGGGTCAAGAGGGTCATAAGAGGTCAAAGGAATGTGATGATATAAATGTCTAATCCTTATTAAGAATAAACTGAATAATGGTATTGTTTATATCAAAAATACAATTCTATACATAAAGGAATTTTTACAATGTGACAAGAAGAGTCAAATAAAAGTCATATCAGGAAAAAGAAATAATGGTTAATAATTGATGCTCCAGGGGTGATATGATCTAAATTATTCATAAGAGATAGAGTGAACTACAGATGTAATACAATGGTAGGTCTGATAATACTACAATATATAACTATTAGACTAGTCAAGTGATAAGACAATCACTAGAAACACTCGCTGTGCCATTTGCTGGCATCCCGGACTCAGCGCAGTGGGTATATTTTGCAGTGAGTCCAGGGTATCGCAAAGTAGCACAGCAGGCAGCCCATTGGCTAAATGTTACATTATAAAATACGCAATGTTCACAGCAGTACAGGTATAGTTAGAAGATCTAGTGATTATTATAAAAGATAAACTATAATGCTATAAAACATAGAGTGGAGTGATAATCCGTAATAGATCCCTATCGTTTTGTATAGACGGAGCGATGTAACCAGTAACAAGACATATCTATAAAGTTGTACAATTAAAAATGTGCAAAGACAGCTTTGAGTGAATATATTAAGATGGGAATATGTTTGATATGCACATTATATTTCGTGCTTATATAATGCCATGGAGATACCTTGAGAATAAGGTGATAGAGGTATCTGTGCAGTCTTCATATATGATCCTGGAAATGTTCTGCAACATCCAAAAAGTATGAGAAGTAGACCATGCTGTCTAGTTAGGGATGTCTCTGAACGCTCATAAGCAGAGATAGATTATGTGTCAATAGGGGGGAGGAATAGACACTAATAGTGTATATTTGGCCTTAGGTGTAAAGGGAATCCCATACGGTAGAAGGTTAATGGAATCATTCTATAAAAAGATCTATGCAGAGCTGGGATACAGGTGTGTATGTTATGTTATGTGGGGAGATAAGTGTCGTTATATGACATTGAGAATCCATGCTGGAGGAGACTACAGGCACCACAAGTCTAGGTCTTCATTAAGTCCTTCCAGAACTAGTGTGCGTAATTTGAAGATCCAATAGTTCTCTTGTCTAGCAAGGCGTTTGAATTTGTCGCCTCCTCTATTGGTGGGTTTAATAAGTTCAATACACATTATACTCAGGTCTTCAATTTTCTTGAAGGCTGGACAGTCATTACAGTGTCGGGCTATGATATGTTTCCTGTTGTTTTTAATCAAGTTATTCCTGTGTTCAGTAAAGTGCTTCTTTAATGTTCTCCCTATATATTGTGTTCCACATATGCATTCAAGTAGCTAAATAACATCGTTACTGGTACAATTGATGTAGTACTTAACCTGGAATTCCTCCCCAGTAGAATGTGATTTGAAATGTTTAATTTTATTCTTGATGTGGCTACAAGTAATGCAGGGAAGATGACTGCACTTAAAATTTCCATGAGTGGAATGTCCATCCACAGAGTTGATGATAGTCTTTTTGGTGGTTTTCAGGGTCTTCATTTCTGATGGGGCCAATTTTTTCTTCAGGTCTGGTGGAGCTTTCCTATAAATAAATTTGGGTTGTGCTGGAATAATTCTTCTTAATGTTTTATCTCCTTTCAGTATTTTCTAATTTCGCCAGATTATTTGTTATATTTCCCCTGATATAGAAGAATATCTAGTGATGAATGGTATATTTCTGGAATTTGAATGCTTTCTTGGCCATTAACTTCCTTTGGTGGTCTTTTTTCTTTCTTCTTTAGTAGTTGGGCTCTTGGGACCTGTTTGGCTCGTTCCAAGGCTTGTTGAGTATTGTGCTCATTGTATCCTTTCACTCTGAAGTGTTCTTCAAGTTTTGTTGCTTGTAGTATAAAATTCTGCTCCTCTGTACAGTTTCTCCTTAACCTTAAAAACTGTCCGTATGGAATATTGGTAAGCCATTTCTTATGGTGGGCACTTGTGGCCTCAATGTATCCAGTAACGTCTACTTGTTTATGGTGTGTTTTGGTGTGGATACATCCATCCTCTTGGCTGGAGATGTCTAAGTCCAAGAAGGTAACCAATGTTGTACTAATCTAGTCTTTGCAATATGGAGATGGAGAAGCCCCCCAATAATCAATACAGTATACACGCTTTGAGTAAAACAGACTATAACCCTGTCACTCCATCACATTACATGTCCCCTTCATATTGCCCCTGTGATCTAATCACTGCACATATTATTTCCTCTGTTCTCATACATTATATATTTTTTTACACTCCATATTTTTAATGTATATTATTTATTTATTTATGTTTATCCCTTATTGATTTGAGACACTTTTTATCATCACTTTTTAACTTCTAATTGCCCATATATAGTGATACCTGTGTATAGATTGTTTTATTACTATTGCCTTAATAAAACATATAATTTGTTTTGAACAACGCTCAATCTATTATTAGTCTGTGACAATACTACACTTAGATTTCTGGTGCGATGTCTTTCTTTTCTTCTTTTTTTCTCCTCATGATGGAAATAGTGAAAGTGGAGATTTTAATTGTATTTATTATTTTGTTTTACATAGATCAAAGACCAATACAGAAGAAGACAGAAGATTTACGTAAGAAAAAAGAACACAGAAGAAGAAAGAACACTTAAGGAAGAAGTAAAGAGGAAGACAGAGGAAGACCAGGGTGCAGAAGACCCAGCTGGATCTCTCACTGCAAGGTAAGTGTTTACTGTTAATGTTGTGGGGAATGGACTATGAGATAGTGTTAAGGCTAGAATATTTTTACTTTATTGTTAATGTTAGGTGTAGTGTAGGTCCATGGGGGTACTTTTAAGTCTACAGTTTAAGAGGTTGGGAGGAGGGTGGCTGTGTTATTAGCACGTGCTTTATGCTTGACACTGTCAAACATCGAGCATTAGCTAGCTTCCTTTGCTGGTCCCACTATTCATGCTATTTATCGTGAGTAGTAGGAATAAGGAGCTGCAACGAGTGTTAGGCAGCAACATGGGTTTTTACAACCAATGCTCGTTGCGGTGGATGTTGGCCAAGCATTATAATTCCAACAGTACAAGTGTGTGTGTGTGCCGCACCGGGGGCACAGGTGGTAATAGCAAAAACACTAATGGCAAGAAAAATTAACCATGTTCCTCAGCTATTCTATTGCTGGAGGGGTACATGGCAAAAAGCACGTTGGTGGCCAAAACTCACATTTTGGCAAAATGCTCGTTATTGTTTTTTGTTCCCACAACTCTCGCTAAATAGTATGAATTGTGGGAACATCGAAGGGAAAAAAAACAAACAACAAAAGTGAGGTAACCAAATCAGAAATGTAACACTTACCTGTCATCCACCGTCCGGCATTTTCATTTTTCTTTCTTTCTTTTCTTTTTTTTTTCTTTCTTTCTTTCTTTCTTGCTGTAAAATAAAAAAAATCCATTATTGCTCGTTAAATTTTTATAAAATAATCCCCCAAAGATGGTACCATGAACCCTTTGTGTGCCAGTGGGGTAGCCCTCCAGCGTTCAAAGGGTTACTTTAGGTGGCATCTGAGAGTCCAGTCCGCATTAAATATATATTTTTTTAAACTGACTATATGCATTAAAAGTTTAAATTCATGTACCCCGTTGCCTCTGCGGCCTTCTCCGCTGGAGGCAGAAGGCATTTCAGTCAACACATAGACATCCTTGTGACCTCTCGGGCCATTGCCTGAGTCAGACAGACGGAATTTTGAACCGAGACTGGGTTTTATATGTCAGTCTTGGTTCAAAATAAATTGCAGTCTCTATTGGCTGGGAAGTGCTTAAGCACCTCCCAGCCAATCAACTCCTAGCGGGGTTCATCATCACCCACGATAGAAGCCAATTGGCTGGGAGGTGTGTAAGCATATAAAAGCCACTCTCAGTTCAAAATTCCAGTAGTCTGACTCGGGCAACAGCCCGAGAGGTCACAAGGATACCTCTGTGCTGATTGAAATGCCTTCCGCTGCCAGCGGAGACAGTGGCGGAGGCAAGGGGGTACATGAATTTAAACTTATAATGCATGTGGACAATTTAAAAAATAAAATAGTTGTATTTAGTGCGGACTGGACTCTCAGATGACACCTTCAGTAACCCTTTGAGCTCAGGAGGTCTATCCCTCCGGCACTCAAAGGGTTCACGGTAGCATCTTTGGGGGATTATTTTATAAACATTTAACAAGCAATAATGGATTTATTTTTATTTTACAGCAAGAAAGAAGATCAAAAGAAGAAGCCAGCTGCGACCCTGCTGGACATCAGGATTACTGGTAAGTTTTTAATTGTCGGGACATGTGTGAAACTGTTTCTGGATTAACCCTTTAAGTGCCAGTGGGGTATGCAGTGCTGTATAATGCATTGCATACCCCACTGGCACTCATAGGGTTAATCTTTTTCTTTGTTTTAACCACAAGTATGTGTTGGAAACCAGTTTTCCAATACATACCGGTAGTTTTCACCTCCTGTTTTGGACTCTGCGTCTGCCTTCTCACGGTGCAGGATTTGAGCCATGAAAATTGCTTCCTAAACATGCGGTGAAGCCACCACATGGAATAAGATAGCAAAGTTGACTATTTTTAGTTGATAATCAATGGTTGAAAATTGCGCACCCGTTGAACATTTTTGCATGGTTTTTGGTGTTGACAGCACAGTTTATAGAATTGTAAACTGTGCTGTCAAAACCCCTACCGCTTGTTTTAAAAATATGAGGGCTAATAGTATCAAGCCCCAGAACTCCTTGTGCCCCAACAACGGATTTAGCAGCACTAATAGAATCGAGACCCAGTTTGCTGTATAAATAACCTGTGGCTTACTACAGATGATACACAGTGAGGTACTGGCTACATATTTGTGGCCAAAAGCATGTGTAGCTTGTTTGCCAACATCAAGGCACCTCAGACTAGACAAGTCACTATCTGCGTCAAATCTAAAGTGAAAATGTGTTTAATACAATACAATTAAAAAGCAGTGATACTATCTTAAATTTACTGAGAGCAAAACCCTTGTGAGGGAAATAAGGGAATTATTTATTTAAAAGCACTTGCGCAGGAAGATGTAGGAGCCAAAACGTCCCAAAATACAAAAAAAAAAAAAAAATATACAAAAATGTAATTATAATTAAATATGTAAGTATTTGAACACTATTGATAAGCAAGGTGGAGCTCACCATTTTTTTTTATTCATTTTTTTATTTTAGGAGGTTTGGACTCCTCCTCATTGGTTAGCAGCTCCCTGCGCACAGGTGCTTTTGCAAATAGTATGTCTCCCTTATTCCCTCTCTAGGTGTTTGCTCCCAGCAGAAGTAAGATAGTTTCATTGCTTTTTAACTGCATCATACTAAATACATGTTCACTCCATATCTGAGACAGATAGGGATATGCCCAGTGTTAGATGCCTTGATGGTGGATGACAGTCTACGTATACTTTTGCCGACAAACCCATTGTAGAGTATCAACGCCTTTTTATTTTTCAGAAAAAGACCATTGATCCTAGAAAAGTCTTTCTGTTAAAAAAACAATAATCCTATATTATAATTTGCTAAGGATGCGCGCACTGCAGTCATGCGCAGTACAGACTGCCTGTGCAGCGGCTGATACGGAGTGGGGCATTCCGAATTCAGACTGGAGTCCTCTCTGCGCACCTTGGAGTGCCCCGCTCCGTATCAGCTGCGGCGCGGGCAGTATGTACCACATATGATTGCAGCACTGCCAGTGTTGGCCCGTGTACACAGGCTTTAAAACTAGTAAAGAAAATAAAGAAAAAACAAACATTTTGCTGCCAGGGCATCAACATCCCTTTTCCAGACAACATATTTCTGGTCCATCTGTGGGAGCGCAAGCACAAGCTTTTTCAGTGCCAGAGGTGTGACTACAGGGGGTACAGAGAGTACTGTTGTGGTGGGCATCCAAGGGGGTCCATCAACCCTAGAAATCAACAGGTGCCAATTACGCCCCAGGGTGAATATTTTTTCTCTTATGGTGCTGGTGCCTTCTAATGACTAGTTATGTCACTGTGCAACGCTCCCACATATTCAGCACATTCATTTTCCTATTTTTTTAGGGTTACAATTTGAAGCAGTATGACATATTGAATTGGTTGGCTCTTGTTATATATTAAAAATGCTCTTAACAATAAACTGTCATGATTTGGAATTAGTCCGGGAAGTGAGCCAGCTATATATTGCAAATAGGCAGGTAATACTCTAAAATGGAATTCAAACTGCTTCTTCTTTTTAACCCCTTTGGTTTAACCTCCTGAATTCTAGAACAGAGTCAGATTAGGCAAGGTCTCAAACTGTGCCCCCTGCACACACACATACACACACACAGCTTGGGTCTTCCACCCCTCCAGCAAACCTTTCTCAGTTATATTTGAGTTTGATTGGCGTTATACTGGAGTTGCATTGGTGGTGGACTGAAGATGGACTTTCCTGCCTGCAACAATGCTTGTTCTAATGTTTTATTTTTTCCCATCTACTTGTTCTATATTACTCTACACTACAGCCTGCACATTTACTAGTATTTACAACTCTCCTTGCAGAATGCAAAATCCAGCACTCTCCTTCCTTGCCTATTACTTCTCACATTCATATCTCTTCCTTTCTAATCAATTTTGCAGCCATACCCTGTATCTATTTCTCTGTTTACCACCTTCATGCTATATGTCTTATTCTCCTCCTTGTGGCTGGTGACATCTCCCTAAATACTGGCCCAAATCAAATTCCCCTTTGTAACTGCCCATGCCTACCTTCTTCCCCATAACATAGATGCTCTAATCTTTCTAAACCCATCCTTTCCCTCACACTGCTTGCTCAACCTTCTCATGTGGACTACTGAATGTTCACTCCCTCCTTAAAACATCTTCTGACATACATGGCATTTTCTGCTCACAGTCACTCCAGCTTCTTACTCTTAATGAGACTTGGCTCTTCCAAATGATTCTTCTGTAGAGACTGCAGTTTTGTATGGAGTCTTGTATTTCTCACACACAGCACCCCAGTTAGCAGAGATGGTATAATAGTTGTACTGCTCACTTCCTCTTGCTGCTTTCAGCAGATCCCCCTTCCTCTACCTTTTCCACTAACTCCTTTAAGGTTCATACCATCCAGATATTCCAACCCATAGCACTACTTGTTGCAGTAGTATACAGACCTCCAACCACATGCTATTCCTTCCTCATAGACTTTGAGCGCTGGTTTGCATTCTTTCTCTTCTCTGACACCCCTCTCTCATACTTGAGACTTCCACTGCCACATTGATGATCCTTACCTTACTTGGGTCTCCCACTTGATTTACCTAACCTTCTTCTTTACCCTTCAACAATGGATTGAATCTAGCACACACAAAATGTGCACTCTGTTGACTTGATGTTTACATATAACTGCTTGCTACTAGATTTCTCTGTATCCCCTTTTCCAATCTTGGACCACCACAACCTTTCTACAACTCTTTCCTTCCTTCAGCCATCCACTAAGACCTCCCCATTATATCTGCAACCTTTCTATCTTGACATCCACAGAGCAATTCAACCTCTCTGCCTTCAATACTCTTACTGAACCTGACAACCTCATTGAATCCTACAACCATCTCCTTTCATCACCATGTAATCCATACACCCCCTTCAGGCCTGCCATAAATACTTCTCTAACCCTCACCCTTGGCTTAATCACACACTTTCTCTCCTGTTGTACATGTTCTGCTGAATGCTTGTCTATCTTTTGCAGACATCATCCACTACAAATTCGTCCTGTCCTGCTTGAATACTGATCTATTCTCTGCCAAACAACATTATTACGCCTTACTAATTAATAAACCTCTAACTCACTCTGCCTATTCTCCATCTTCGATTCTCTCCTCCTCCACTGTTCTCCATCTTTCTTCCTCCTCTCTCTCATCCCATTAGCCCTTGAAGAATTCTTCAGATAGAAGACTGACACAATACATTACATAATCCCACCCTGTCAGACTCAATAATTACATCTTCCTGATACTCCATGCCACTCATTTGATTATTTTGCTTTGTTCACAGAAGCAGTGGTCTCCTGTTTGCTCTTTAACTCTTTAACACTCACCACATGATCCTATACCATCCTTCTCACCTTCCTAATCCTTTGTCCTCCACCATAATTCCCATGCTAACTTGTGTCTTCTCCTCCTCGCTATCCTCTGGCATCTTCCACTCCTCTTTCAAACATCCAACTGTATCTCCAATCCTCAAGAAAAGCTCATTAGACTCACTTTACCCATCCAACTATTACCCTGAATCACTCTTGCCCTTTTATTATTATTATTATTATTATTATTATTATTTTATTATTCTTTATTTATATAGCGCCAACTTAATCCGCAGTGCTGTACAATAGGGAATAGACATACAGGGATATTAAATAGTAAATCATATGTGAAGAACAGAAGGATCAGAGGGCCCTGCTTGTGAGAGCTTACAGTCTAGAGGAAGGTAGGTTGGACACAGAAGATGTAAGTGCTATTGGGTGTAAGTGTCTCCTACTCACAGAGCTGCCGGTCAGTGGGTGGGAGAGAGAAGTGCTGTTGAGTGCAGTGGTCCAGGCAAGGGGTGATTCTTGGTGATAATGTTTATGGAGGAAGTTGATAAGCTTCCCTGAAGAGGTGAGTTTTCAGGGAGCGTCTTAAGATCTGAAGGCTAGGGGAGAGTCTGATGGGGCGGGGGAGGGAATTCCAGAACTTGGGTACAGCACAGGAGAAATCCTGTAGGCGGGAGTGGGAGGATGTAATAAGGTCATGTATTTGGAAATGAGATGAGATGTATGGGGGTGAAGTGTTAGTAAGGGCTCAATAAGTTAGCAACAGAATTTTGAATTTAATTCTATGTGCTAGTGGGAGCCAGTGTAGGGATTGGCAGAGGGGGCTGGTATTAGAGAAACGGTGGGTATGGTAGATCAGTTGTGCAGCGGAGTTAATTATAGACTGTAGTGGGGTTAGTCGGGTTAGAGGAAGGTCAGTTAGTAGTGAGTTACAGTGGTCAAGATGGGACATGATGAGTGTCTGGATTAGTATTTTAGTAGTGTCTTGGGTGAGGAAGGGTCAGATTCTAGAGATGTTGCTGAGGTGGAGGCGGCATGATTTGGAGATTGAGTGGATGTGGGGGATAAAGGATAGGCCGGAGTCAAATGTGACCCTCAGGCAACGTGCTGTAGGGGTTGGTGTGATGGTGGTGTTGTTGACAGTGAGGGTAATGTATGGGGTAGGACTGGTAGGAGAGGGAGGGAAGATAATTAGTTTGGTTTTGCCAAGGTTAAGTTTGAATTGATGGGAGGACATCCAGGAAGAAACAGCAGACAGACAGTCAGATGCCTGGGACAGGAGGGAAGGGGAAAGTTCTGGGGAGGAAAGATAGATTTGAGTGTCATCAGCATAGAGATGATGGCGAAACCCATTGCCAAGGGATGCAGTGTAAATTGAGAAGTGCAAGGGGCCCAGGACTGAGCCCTGAGGCACTCCGACAGACAGTGGGAGGGGTGGGGAAGTGGAGCCAGAGTAGGACACACTGAAGGAGCGGTTGCAGATGAAAACCAAGAGAGGGCAGTGTCACAGAGACCTAGAGAGTGGAGTGTTTGGAGGAGGAGTGTGTGATCTATTGTGTCAAAGGCAGCTGACAGGTCCAGGAGAATGAGTAGGGAGTAGTGGCCTTTTGACTTTGTGGAGAGAAGGTTGTTGGCCACAGTGTGGGCAGTCTCAGTGGAATGATGAGGACAGAATCCAGATTGCAAGGGGTATAGAAGGGAATGGGAGCAGAGGAATTTAGTTAGCTGGTTGTATGCAAGACGTTCAAGGAGCTTGGAGGCGAATGGGAGTAGAGAAATAGGCCGGTAGTTTGACAGTGAGTTTGGGTCCAGGGAGGGTTTCTTTAGAATGGGTGTGATTAGTGCATGTTTAAAATAGGATGGGAAGGTGCCGGTTAATAAAGAGAGGTTGAATAAGTGAATAAATGGGTGGTGTTAGTAGAGGTGAAAGTTCTTGAGTGAGCTGAGATGGGATTGGTTCAAGAGGGCATGTGGTTAGGCTTGAGTGAGTGAGGAAAAGGGAAACTTCGTCCTCAGTGACGGGTGAGAAGGAGCTTAGTGTGTATGTGGGGGAGATGGTAGGGCTATGCTGGATAGGTGGGAGTGAAAGTGATGAGATTTCATGTCTGATGGAGTCGATCTTGTCCTTGAAGTGGGTGGCAAGGTCTTGGGCGGAGAAGTTAGTGGAAGGGGTTTGCATTGGTGGGCGTAGAAGTGACTTGAAGGTTTAGAAAAGGCGTTTCGGGTTGGAGGAAAGATTAGAAATTAGAGAGAAGTATAACTGTTTGGCCAGGGAGAGGGCAGAGCTATAGGAGCGGAGAATTAATTTGTAGTGTATGAAGTCAGCTGTGGAGTGAGATTTCCTCCAGTGCCTTTCGGCAGTGGGTGAGCACCTTTGGAGGTATCGCGCTTGTCTTGTGTGCCAGGGTTGTAATGGGGTTCAGCGGGGGTGATGCGGAGTTGCAGATGCGGCGGTGTCAAAAGCTGTTGTGAGAGTGCTGTTGTAGAGAGCAGTAGTTTGTTCTGGACAAGCAAGTGTGAGGATGGGGTTGAGAAGGGGTTGCAGGAAAGTGGAAAATTGCTGCAAGTCAAAAGAATGGAGATTTCTACGCATGCTCTTGGTCATGGTGGGGGGGGGTCAATTTGTATGGTATGCTGAGGTTTCCGGAGAGGAGGTGGTGGTCAGAGAGGGGATAGGGAGCATTAGAAAAGTTAGAGGCTGAGCAGAGGTTGGTGAAGACCAAGCTAAGGGAGGGACCGTCACTCTGTGTGGGAGAGCAGGTCCATTGTGAAAGGCCAAAGGAGTTTGTTAAGGAGAGGAGTTTGATGGCAGGGGGGGTGTTATGGTTGTCAACAGGGATGTTGAAGTCTCCCAGGATGAGAGTAGGGACGTCAGAGGACATGAAATGAGGAAGCCATGAAGTGAAGTGATCTTCACTTCATGTATATGACAGCGACATGCAGGGGGAATGGAGAGAAGAGGCGAAGTGTGCGAGCTTCAAAGGTTGGGAAGGAGATAGAGGGAACAGTGGGGATTACCTGAAACGTATGGTTAGGGGACAACAAGATGCCTACTCCACCCCCCTGTCTGTTGCCAGGCCTAGATGTGTGGGTGAAGTGAAGGCCGCCATGTGAGATTGCGGCAGTGGAGACAGTGTCTGATGATGTGAGCCAGGTTTCAGTGATGGCAAGGAGGTTTAGGGAGTGAGAAATAAACAGGTCATGAACAGCTGTTAGTTTGTTACACACAGAGCGGGTGTTCCAGAGGCCAAAACAAAAGGGGGGGAGGAGGTTAGGTGACGTGGTACAGTTATTAGATTGTGGATGTTGCGTGTGTGAGTGGGTGTTGCAGTACAGGAGAGAATGGAAGGGGGACATGGGTTAGGTGAGATGTCACCTGCAGCGAGCAGGAGGAGAAGGGACAGGGACATAAGATGGGAGTGAGATTTGAAGCAGTGGGGATTTTTGGCAGCAGCTGAAGAAGATGGTAGTGATAGGGACTGGAGGAATGAGAAAAGTTTGTGGGAACAGAGAAGTGATGAGGGAAGAAGTGAGGGTGCAATGTGGATGGAGTGACACTTAATGTGGACACAGGAGGAAGAGAGTCTTAAGCAGGTGAGAATGGCAATAAAAAAGCAAGGAGCCAAATTGGTCATGGTGGGGTTAATGTGTGTGAGTTGAGGAGTTTGAGTAACATATTGTAGTCCAGGGGAGTGCAGGTGATTTAGCAGTCAAGAGTAAATCCAGGGTGCAGGGGTGTAGGTTCTAGGGAGGGTTAGAAGAGTCAGCTGCAAAATTGTGAAGTATTTGATGAGGGTAGTAGTCAATGCAGGGTTACATGAATGATCAGTAGAGGTAGATGTTGTAGTGGTTAATGGTGGTTGGAGAAGAATCAGAGACAAGGTTTTTTCCCACTTCAGCGGTTTAGTGGTTAACTGAGCTGTTTGCAAAGTCAGTCCTGGTAGTTGCATCAGGTGTTCAGCAGTTTTGATAGAAGGTGCAATGGTAGTGCTTTGTTTAGGTAGATGTTTCCCTGCTCTGAATCCAGTGTGAGTTGTTCTTTTGTAGAAAGCAGGCTGTCCTCAGTCCATCCTCTGTCCAACTCAGTCTAACTCTCTTATGGAGACTTGGAAACCAGGACTTAGAAAGCAGGAACATTGTAGCAGCTGAACACTGCTAGGTCGGAGCCCTTATATAGAGAAACCTACGCCATGTCACTCTGTACAGCTGAAGCCAGTTCAAGCAAATTAGCACATCAGCGATAGAGAGAGCAATGAGAACTCAGAACTTCTTGAGCACCCATTTTAATCTCTTCTGCTTACCTTTCTCGACACCCATGACACTCTGGACCCACTATAGTCTGGTTTTCTGCCCACTTTCTCTATGGAGAATGCCCTCATGGAAATGTCTTACTTGACCTAACAGATGCATTCAACACAGTAAACCATACCCTTCTCTTCCAGGTTCTCAAAACTATTGTCATGTGTAGTTTGGCACATTCCTAGTTCTTATCCTATATCTCTCTCAAAAGATCTTTCTTTATGACATACACCAACACCTCCTCACCTCCTATCCTCCTCTCTTTAGGAATACCCCAAGGCAGTATTCTGGACCCCCTTCTATTCTCTCTGTATACCCTTCCTCTGGGGCAACTGCCAGTCCTTTGGCTTTGACTACAATCTCTATGCAGACAACACACAAATATAGCTCTCCACACTCTCACTTTCACCTGAAATACACCAGTGGGTCTCACACTGCCTTACTGCTGCCCCTTCTAGGATGGCTTATTGTTGCTTTAAAACTCAATATATCTAAGACTGAGCTACTTATCTTACCTCTTAAATCCTGTACAATATCTCAGTTTCCTGTAACTGTCAAGAGCACAATATCTCAATTTTCTATAACTGTCAAGGCACATTTTCTAGGAGTAACTTTGGACTCCTCTTTACTTCGCCATTCACATTAATGTTGATTCTTTCTTTGAAATATAGCAAAAATCTGCCCATTTATTTCTGGCTCTACAGCTAAAACTCCCATACATATTATTTTCTTTTCCCGTATGGACTACTGCAGCTCCTTACTTATAGTTCTGTCTACTACCCATATTTCTCATTTTCAGTCAATTCTTATCTTGGCCACCAGAACAGTCTTCTTCTCCTCTAGAAGAGTACTTACCCCTACACTACTAAAATCATTGTCATTCAAATTCCTGCACATCCTCTACTCCCCAGTCATAGTGTACAGCTCTCTGCTGCACTAACCTCAATTGCTGTATGCACCTGAAAGATTTTTTCCTTGCTGCTCCCACCTGTGGAACTCCCTAGCACCCAAATTTTCCCAAGCATTAACCCATAACAACTTAAAATCCAATCTAAAAGAATACATTTAAATGTAGCACTACTATAATATGTAAACCAAATCTCAAATGCAAAACTGTCATAAATTGCACTTCCTCTGTATTGTATCTGTATGTCTACTATCCTATATTTAGACTGAAAGATCTATCGTAATGTATGCATACCTTGTGTGCCCCTCATGGTAATCATCTGTATGACTACTTAACTACTGCACTTATGGTAGCCCCTCTATTCTAAATGTATATACACCTGTTGGCATTAGATAAATAAAAATATACATACATTCATTGTTGATGTCATGGTTACTAGTACCAATCTGATAAAAGACAAAATTAATGCTTTAACCCCTTGGATGTCAAAGAAGTCACCAAAGCATTGAAGGCAATGCACTGGGCACCTCTCTGGCATCCAAGGGACTAAATACATTAAATATGTACTGCAGAGCTTGTAATTGAAATGGTGCTACACAGGTGCTTCAACAACACTTACAACTGAAATGGGGCCACAAAATGTAATACTACAGAGCTTACAATTGAAATGGGGTGCACACTTGCTTCCCCCAGAGATTACATTTGAAATAGGGCAACACAATACCACAGAGCATAATTGAAATGGGGCTACACAAGCAATTCTACATAGCTTACAATTGAAATAGAGTTACACAAGTAATGCCAGAGAGCTTATAGTTGAAATGGGGCCACACCAGTGATACAGCCACAGAGCTTACAACTTAAATGGTGCTACTTAAGTTCCCACATACAGTATCTACGCCCAGCCTGTTTTCATTGTTATTCACAGTCCCACATATACTGTCTGACTGCCCCTCAGCCTGCATCTACTGGTAGTCAAAGCATCCACATACACTGTCTTCCTCCCACCCTCCCCCTGCCTGGTACTACTGGTGGCTGCAGTGCCCACACACTTTGCCTGCCTGCCTGCCTGCCTCACCAGCCTGGTTCCACTGGTAATCAAAGCCCACATATATATTGTCTGTTTGCCCCCCCAGCCTAGTCCACTGGTGGCCACAGTCCCCATTTACATTTTCTGCTTGATGCCTAACCTGGTTTCACTGGCATTCACAGACTCCATATACATTGTCTGACCCCCTGTCCATTAGAAGTGGAGAACTTGAGAGCACCTTCTGCTGCCGTGCTGTCCTCCTCTCCATTTCCTGCAGTGTGAGAATCATGGGGAAGGAGCAGTTCCCTGGGCTTCCTCTTACCCCATACTTCTGGGTTTCACTAAGGTGACCTCAGTGCAACCTGGAAAAGTGGAGTAAGAGGGAGCCAGGGAACTGCTCCTTTACTATGACGTTCACATTGCAGGAAACAGAATGGAAGACAAAGTGGCAGAGGTATGCTCAAGTTTTCTGCTTCCTCCAGGAGCCTGTAAGGTGCCCAGGCCACGGATGAGTCTCCAGTGTTCGGGGCCCCTCACAGTTTCACTAGCTATAGGCACTTACCTAGTTCGCCTTGTGGATAATATGGCTCTCTAGCACCCAAAGGGTTAACAGGCAAATTTATATTCTATTTAGTCATAATTTCTTCCAATGCTTTGAAAACCATAACTACCCCCAACAACATAAATATCTGGCAGCTTCTCACAGGCCCAGATTTACATCTCAGGAGCCTGTAGGCACAGAAATCTGAAGCACCCCCACCCCTTGGCCATCTCTACTGGACACCTCCACAATGCTCCTAATCTCCACATTGCCCCCATCATCTCCATATTGCCCTCACATTGCCCCCATCAGTTCCAACTTGCCCCCATCAGCTCCACATTGCCCTCACATTGCCTCCACCATCTCCAACTTGCCCCCCATCAGCTCCACATTTCCCCCACCATCTCCATATTGTCCTTACATTGCCCCCATCAGCTACAACTTGCCCCCCATCAGCTCCATGTTGCCCTCACATTGCCCCCACCATCTCCATATTGCCCTCACATTGCCCCCCATCAGCTCCAACTTGCCCCCCATCAGCTCCAAATTGCCCCCATCAGCTCCACATTGCTCCCACCATCCCCATATTGCCCTCACATTGCCCCCCATCCCATCAGCTCCAACTTGCCCCATCAGCTCCACATTGCCCCCATCATCTCCATATTGCCCTCCATATGCTCCAACTTGCCCCCCATTAGCTCGACATTGCCCCCACCATCTCCATGTTGCCCTCACGTTGCCCCCCTTCGGCTCCAACTTGCCCCCACCATCTCCATGTTACCCTCACATTGCCTCCCCCATTGTCCGTTTCCTACCTCCCCCCGTTGTCCGTTTCCTACCTCCCTGGCAGGAGATCTGTCATCTGTGCCTCCTTTGGCACAGTCCTGTAGCTGTTGGAGCTCCCGCGCAGTCTCCTATTCAGGAATGCAGAGCGCTGGGAGATGATGTCATCTCCCAGCGCTCTGCATTCCAAAAGAGCTAACGAGGGAGCTCAGCACCTACAGGACTGTGCCAAAAGAGGCACAGACCTGTCCTGCCAGGGAGGTAGGAAACAGACAATGGGGGGGAGCAATGTGACGGCAACATAACATAGTAACATAGTAACATAGTAGATAAGGCTGAAAAAAGACATGCGTCCATCAAGTCCAGCCCATGCCAATAACACCCCTGTTGATCCAGAGGAAGGCAACAAAAAAGCCCTCTGGAGCAATTTCCAATGTAGGTGTGTGTGTGTGAGTGTCTCAAATAGTTCCCCGGCTCAATATCCTATTTGCTTTGAAGCCATCTGTCATAACTGTCAATATTGTTCTGTGCTAGATAGGCATCCATTGCTTTTTTGAATGCAGTTACATTATCTGCAAGCACAGCATCCCGAGGCAAAGAATTCCATAGCCTTACCGCCCTTACTGTAAAGAATCCCTGCCTGTGTTTTAGTCGAAAGCGCCTTTCCTCAAGTCTTAATGGATGACCTCTTGTTCTTAGCTCAGCTCTTTGCATAAATAATTCATTGGATAGTTCTTTGTATTGGCCTTGAATGTATTTGTAAATGGTAATCATATCACCCCTTAGACGTCTCTTTTCTAATGTAAACAAACCCAGTTTGGCTAGTCTCTCTTTGTAACTCAGATCCTCCAATCCCTTTATCAGTTTTGTTGCACGTCTCTGCACCTTTTCCAGTTCAGTAATGTCTATTTTTAGAACAGGCGCCCAAAATTGTACTCCATATTCTAGATGAGGCCTAACCAAGGATTTATACAGAGGTAGGATAATATTAGCATCCCTTGCTTCTACACCTCTTTTTATGCAGGCTAGTACTCTATTTGCTCTTGCAGCAGCTGAGTGACTCTGCACACTGCTGTGAAGACTATTGTCTATCAGTACACCTAAATCTTTCTCTAATGAGGATTTCCCAAGTTGTTTCCCATTTAGAGTATATGTAGCAAGTTTGTTTCTACAACCCAAATGCATAACCTTACATTTATCTACATTAAATGACATCTGCCACTTTTCTGCCCATTCACTTAGTTTATCTAAATCCTTCTGTAGGGAAAAAACATCGAGCTCTGTATGTATTTCCTTACATAGCTTAGTGTCATCAGCAAAGATTGAGATGCTACTTTCAATTCCCACTTCTAGATCATTAATAAACAAATTAAAAAGCATTGGGCCCAGGACTGAACCCTGCGGTACCCCACTTATAACCCTAGACCAATTGGAGTGGGCGCCGGGTGGGGGGGATTATTGTTCTGCCACTGCGCAGCCAGCAAGGCTAATTAAATCAAAAAAGCAATTGCAATGACAGGCGCCCCTTTGTGGGGTGTGCCTGTAGGCAGATGCCTACTCTGCCTTATTGTAAATCCAGCCCTGGCTTCTCATAGGCCTTTGCAGTTTGCCATGCTAACCTAGGGCTGAATTCCACTACAGGTGATAACTTTATAACAGGTTTTATCAACAAATTTGTCCAAAGGCTTCATTAGGAATCTGTGATATAAAAATAGTGATAATGTTTATCACCTGCAATGGAATCTGCCTCTTACTATTTGTTTTTGTTCCTATTTTTATTTGTGACAAACTGAGTTGTTCCAGGTCCCTACTGCATGTTGAAGTGTACTTGTCAAAGCTGACTCTTTATCTTGCTTCACTTGGTAGAACTAATACATGTACTCTATATTTAGCCTTTGAAACTCACTGGGTTCTTGTAATCAAGAAGTTTTAATAACTCCCATTTTGCTAATATGCATACAGAAACTGTCTGGTGTTTACTAGCTACAAGGGTATCTAATAGAGCAAATGCCTGATGTAAATGAGGAAGGGTAGTTGCTTAGAAACAGTGTATCAAAAAATAAATCATTCAACAGATTAATTTATGTAGTTGTGTGTCCTTCATACAGCAGTCAGCTGTATGTATATATGTTTGCATTAACCTCTGTTGAAGTCTGCCTCTAGGTCACACCTTCCCTCAATAAACAGTATTCTTCAATGAACCTGAATTACTTGTAAAGGACAAGTTATAAGCTTTTCCACAAACAATTAGCAGAGGACACAAGAGAGATAATAAAACAACTAAAATAGTATATAGATATAACTGACTGCTGTTTGAAGGACCCCTGTCTCTGTTAAACAAATCATGAGACACTTATTCCTAAGGAAAAGTCCCTCTCCATCTGTTCCTGTACCTACATATAATTAACTGGCATTACCAAGAGATATAAAAGAGAGGTGCTCTGGTCATTTCAAAATAGCTTTATGGATCAGGGTTATGAACAAAGAAAGACATTCCCATCAATTACATCCCTTGGAAAACAGCTTATAATGTACATTCTACCCACACACGGCTATTCAAATTATAAAACATAACATTTCAATTGATACATATTCTGATTTCTGTAGGGAAGTGCTTAAGAGTTCAATAGAATACTGGTGCTCTAATATGACCATAAAATCCAAAAACTGAATTAATGCATAACAGACAGCTTGCTTAGAATACTCAGTGAAGACAGAGTCACTTACCCTACCTGTATGCTGGCTCCAGGATTTCACCTCACAAACTTCTCAAGAAGATTTGTGATGCTTTTACCTTAGGTGTTCTAATGAATAGAAACTCAGTTATTTTAAATCCAATTACAATGATACTTGACAAACAGAACCAAGATAATTGTTTTTCATCATATTTCATGTGCCTTTTGTGCCTAACTGGAGCTTAATCACTGATCAATGACTAAGTGCCAATTAGTTGCAAAATGCATCTGATGTATGGTGGCAACCAATGATCTTGATTCTGTTTATCAAGGATCACTGTAATTGTCACTGTAAATGTCAAGTGTCATTTTAATTAGATTTAAACTAACTTTGTGTTTTTATTTATTGAAACACCAAAGTTACAGTCATCTCCTTGACTGAGGTTTTAATGTCTTCTTAAAGGGACACTAACACCAACATATAAATGTGTCTCCATTACCTCTTTGCAATAAGTGAAGCATCATGGAGACCCATAAACTGTTCTGAGGGCTCCATGTGCCAAGCAGGCACACCTGCTAGAACGCTGCTAAGTTCAAAGCATTGGACATCTCCCATTTGACAGACTCCCCATCTGTATGATGATCCATGACTAGCTACAAAGCAACCTATTGAACCCTGTGACTGTGCTTCAGAAATAACTGTATGTACGGAAGTACGCCCACTGTTTTTCTATAGAAAGGAGAGAGGCACATTCAGGCCGCTCTCTCCTTGCCTGACTCCGAAATCTGGTGTTATATGCGTATCAAACATTTATTTGCTCAACCATTGATTTTCTCAGCTACATTCCGTTCACTCTCCCCTTTTGAATGGCTTTGCAAGTCTCCTTCACATAATTGGGGTTTTCTAGGGAAAATTTATTCCTTACTACTTGACAAACCCTCGTCTATGGATCCCTCCTATGTTTCAGCTTGGAACGTAGATCTGGGCTCACCCATATCGGCGGAATGGATGGACGACCATTTGGAAATTACACGCATCCTCTTCCATATCACCCACATTCTGGAAATCAACTACAAGTTCCTTTTCAGGTATCTTACCCCTTCTAGATTACACAAGATATCTCCATCTAACAGCGCCAAGTGTTGGAAATGTTTATCTACTACAGGCACTCTCTTACGTATTTGGTGGCAATGCCCAGCTATTACCTCTTTTTGGAAGTGGTGTGTGTCTATTATTAACAAGTTCCTTCTTATATATGTACCTTTGGAACCTCTTCCAGTTCTTTTTTCTTAGGTCTAACAGAAATCCCACGTGACCTCCGACCTCTTCTTATCCTCATGCTCTCCGCAGCAAAATCTCTAATTCCAGACCACTGGAAGGACACTGCTACTCCTACTATAACAGAATAGATGGAAAAACAGGGGAGCTGTTCCTTTTAGCCAAAATGTCCATGATATGTAATGGTATGGATGCCTCAAAATTAAATAGGTTGATGTCCGCTTGGCATTCTTACCCTGCTGATGATAGACCATGAGTTCCTCACCTCTTGGGATCAGCCTATCTATTGATTACTTGCCACCCGATCCTCCTCTCTCTCGCTCTCTTCCTTTATCATTCTATTTCTTTTCATTCCTTAGTTTCCCTTCTCTTTCTACCCCTTTTTCTTCTATTACTTCCCCACCTTTTCTTTTTATTCTTTGTCTTCTTATTCCTCTTTTTCCTATTCTTTGCCACCCCCTTACCCCCACTTTTCTCTCCCCCTATGTTAAAATTATGAAGCACTGGCAGAATCCATTTCCAGCATTCCTGATGTTTTATGTGTGAATTTTGATTATGTGGGACTCTTTTTGTATACCATTGGGTACAGTATACTGCTTTGAACTGAGAATATTGTTACTGCTCTGGATCTGTTTTTTGCTTCAATACAATTGAATTAAACAAAAAAAAAAACGAAAGAAAGGAGAGAGTCTTCTAAATGGTCACCTCATCACCTCAGGGCTCATAGAGCCCCCCGACACACTTTAGATGGCTCCATGGTTGACTTATTGTAAGCAGGTAATAGGGACATATTCTTTGTGTCCCTTTAGATGCACAGGAACCGTATAGAACCTAACCAAGGGCTGGACTCCATTACAGGATATATGTTTATTACTAGTTTTATCTCCAGGTTTCCCTATGGAAGACATTGTAGCCAGACAGTGTGACAAGCTCACTGAAGTTTAATTGCTCTGATAAAGGTGTGATAAATGGGAGGCTCCAGTATTTTACAATTTTCCCATTCCTATGTTATTCTTAGAAACCTAAGCATGAATCTGTCTCAAGTTGTAGAGACCTTAGTTCATAGGCTCCACAGAATACCATAGGTATTGGAGAGTTTATCATACTGGTGATTTTACCATTATTAGACCTGAGTATATATCTCTCAGGTGTCTGTACATAAGTTGCAGGTGCAGTCAATGGATTTGCAAGCCTACAAAATAGCAAAAAGAAGACAAACCTGTTTAAATGTGACCACGTGTATAGCATACATTGATGCTCATAATACCCACATATTAACTTACATTTTTTCAAGCTGAGGTTTTGATTGCACTGTCTGGCTAATGAGTGGCTGCAATGAGTGGCTGAGGACTTTGAAATCTGGGATGTATCCATCTTCTTGGAACACAACCTATACCTGTAAAGGTCTGTCCCTACCCTATGTATAAGCACAGAAGATGAAATGCGCTGGCATATTTATATCTTCTCCCCAGTGTCTTAATCCTTTAACCGCTTAAGGACCAGCGGGGTCCCCGAATGGTGTGCAGCTGTGCAAGGACCCCTGAATTCCATGACGCACATATACATCATGGGTCCTTAACGCAAGTTTTCCCATGACGTATATGTCCATCGTGAGTCCTTAAGGGGTTAAGGAACTAAGGTATCTATTAACATTTGGGACAACATTAAGAATATTGGGGTCCAATATAGACTGTTTTGCAAGTCTGGGGTACCTATTGTGACAGGAACAATTGTAGGATTATGAGGTCCTGAAATGTAAAACTTTGTGATATGGAAAAGACTCCCCAAAGAGGCCTGTATTATGGGTATCGATTTCTAGAAATTGGGGAAATGAAATGGTGTGGAGACCTCCATTTCATCCAAGGGATAAGAAATGAAAATAGTTAGATACCTGCAGACCTAATTATGTCTACTAGAATTATAATCATCTCTACAATTCCCTTTATTGTGCTGTTCTTAAAATATTGGTAAAAGATCAGTACTTTTTATGAAAACCTATACGTTATAGAGCTTTTCCTGAAGAGTAAAACAAGGATACTCCCACCATATTATTCATATGTTATAACAGTTCAAAAAGTCTGGAAGGGAATTACTGTGTGATTTATAAGTATCTGCCTGTACTTCTCAGCATTGAGCAGACAATTAATTCTAACCAAATCCCTAACTCCATTTGCTCCACCACGCTTCACTGTTGAATGCAGACACTCATTCTTGTACCACTCTCCAGCACTTCGGCAAACAAACGGCCTTCTGCTACAGCCAAATATTTAAAATTTTGACTCATCAGTCCAGAGCACCTGCTGCCATTTTTCTGCACCCCAGTTCCTGTGTTTTTGTGCATAGTTGTGTTGCTTGGCCTTGTTTCCATGCTGGAGGGATGGCTTTTTGGCTACAAGTCTTCCATGAAGACCACTTCTGTCCACACTTCTCCAAACAGTAGATGGGTGTACCAGGATCCCACAGTTTTCTGCCAGTTATGAGCTGATGGCACTTGTGGACATCTTCCGATTGTGAAGGAAAGTAAGCATAATGTCTCTTTCATCTGCTACACTAAGTTTCCTTGGCCAACCACTGCATCTACGGTCCTCAGCATTGCCTGTTTCTATGTGCTTCTTCAACAGAGCTTGGACAGCACATCTGAAAACCCCTGTCTGCCTTGAAATTTCTGCCTGGGAGAGACCTTACTGATGCAGTATAACTATCTAGTGTCTTGTTGCTGTGCTTAGTCTTGCCATGGTGTATGACTATACGCCTACAAATTCCATGAGTTTGTGCAAGTGTACCTAGAAGAATTGATGCTGTTTTGAAGGCAAAGGGTGGTCACACCAAATATTGATGTGATCTAGATTTTTCTACTGTTCACTCACTATGCATTTTGTTAATTGATAAAAATAAACTATTAACATGTCTATTTTTGAAAGCATTCATACTTTACAGCATTTTTTCACACCTACCTAAGACGTTTGCACAGTACTGTATATCTGATGGAGTACAGGGACTTTGACAAATTGGTAAAATATCATAAAATGTTTAATAGATTTGTGACTCATTTGCCAACGTGTATTAAAGCAATTTGCATTTTGTAATATATTTAATTGATGTGGTTTATTTCCCTTGCACACCTCTCTGGTCCCTGAAGGCCTAATTATAATTTTTAAAAAAGTTTACAAATATTAGTTTTTTACCAACTGCAAAGTTGTCATAGTCCCAGTGGATGTTTTGCTAATGATTCCCAAAATATTTGCTAAATATACAGTGGGGCAAAAAAGTATTTAGTCAGCCACCAATTGTGCAAGTTCTCCCACTTAAAAAGATGAGAGGCCTGTAATTTTCATCATAGGTACACTTCAACTATGAGAGACAGAATGAGACAAAAAAATCCATAAAATCGCATTGTCTGATTTTTAAAGAATTTATTTGCAAATTATGGTGGAAAAGAAGTATTTGGTCAATAACAAAAGTTCATACCAATACTTTGTTATATACCCTTTGTTGGCAATGATAGAGGTCAAACGTTTTCTGTAAGTCTTCACAAGGTTTTCACACACTGTTGTTGGTATTTTGGACCATTCCTCTATGCAGATCTCCTCTAGAGCAGTGATGTTTTGGGGCTGTCGCTGGGCAACACGGACTTTCAACTCCCTCCAAAGGTTTTCTATGGGGTTGAGATCTGGAGACTGGCTAGGCCACTCCAGGACCTTGAAATGCTTCTTACGAAGCCACTCCTTCGTTGCCCGGGCAGTGTGTTTGGGATCATTGTCATGCTGAAAGACCCAGCCACGTTTCATCTTCAATGCCCTTTCTGATGGAAGGAGGTTTTCACTCAAAATCTCACGATACATGGCCCCATTCATTCTTTCCTTTACACGGATCAGTCGTCCTGGTCCCTTTGCAGAAAAACAGCCCCAGAGCATGATGTTTCCACCCCCATGCTTCACCGTAGGTATGGTGTTCTTTGGATGCAACTCAGCATTCTTTCTCCTCCAAACACGACGAGTTGAGTTTTTACCAAAAAGTTCTACTTTGGTTTCATCTGACCATATGACATTCGCCCAATCCTCTTCTGGATCATCCAAATGCTCTCTAGCAAACTTCAGACGGGCCTGGACATGTACTGGCTTAAGCAGGGGGACACGTCTGGCACTGCATGATTTGAGTCCCTGGCGGCGTAGTGTGTTACTGATGGTAGCCATTGTTACTTTGGTCCCAGCTCTCTGCAGGTCATTCACTAGGTCCCCCCGTGTGGTTCTGGGATTTTTGCTCACCGTTCTTGTGATCATTTTGACACCACGGGGTGAGATCTTGCGTGGAGCCCCAGATCGAGGGAGATTATCAGTGATCTTGTATGTCTTCCATTTTCGAATAATTGCTCCCACAGTTGATTTCTTCACACCAAGCTGGTTACCTATTGCAGATTCAGTCTTCCCAGCCTGGTGCAGGTCTACAATTTTGTTTCTGGTGTCCTTCGACAGCTCTTTGGTCTTGGCCATAGTGGAGTTTGGAGTGTGACTGTTTGAGGTTGTGGACAGGTGTCTTTTATACTGATAACAAGTTCAAACAGGTGCCGTTAATACAGGTAACGAGTGGAGGACAGAGGAGACTCTTAAAGAAGAAGTTACAGGTCTGTGAGAGCCAGAAATCTTGCATGTTTGTAGGTGACCAAATACTTATTTTACCGAGGAATTTACCAATGAATTCATTAGAAATCCTACAATGTGATTTCCTGTATTCTTTCCCCCCATTCTGTCTCTCATAGTTGAAGTGTACCTATGATGAAAATTACAGTCCTCTCTCATCTTTTTAAGTGGGAGAACTTGCACAATTGGTGGCTGAATAAATACTTTTTTGCCCCACTGTAGATGCTAGATACATCTCTGTGCTGTAGACAGTTCTAGCATCCAAGGGGAGTTATTCACTAAGAGGTGATAAATAGGTGAGAAGGAAGAGATAACTTCTCCAGTGATATCACTTCTCCAGTTCCTATGTTATTCTATGGAGCCGATGCATCAAGATCTTTCACACTGGAGCAATCTTAGTGCATCGGCTCCATAGAATAACATAGAACTGGAGAAGTGATATCACTGGAGAAGTTATCTCCACTTTATATCCTCTTCCTCATACCTTAGTGAATCTTCACCAAGGAGTTTATAAATCACAACAGTTAAAATCACAGAAGAGAAGCAATCTGAATACATAATCATGAGTATCTGACATGTTAACCCAGAGCAGCTAGTGCTGTCATTCAGAGTACTGAACAGGGGGAGAGTTTAAACATCTTTCAATTTAACACATAACTAAATTTAACTAGGACGTTTTGACAGCTATTTATTGTCAGGAAAATATGACCTAACCTGCCTGAAAGGGGGATATAAACCCAATAAGGTTGATGTTTAACCCTCTAAGGAAACAATACATTGCACTCCCCTCTGGTTCTTAAAAGGTTAAGAAAAACTCATGCAGTTCTGGGGCAAACTAACTGCACCACAGGGAACAAATGGGGCTTTTAAGCCCTGTAAACTGGAGAGGCCTCCAGAGCATTGCAAATCTCCATTTAAAGCGGAATTATCACGCCAAATAAAGTCCCCCCCAAATAATTATTCATCTAACGATACGCATAGAAATACTAGTATTTTCCAATATAAGTCCAGATCCGAGATGACCAGGCAGACATCAGCGCAGTCTTCTTGCCTTAGAGACATATATGAGCCTGCTCTGTCCGTTCCAGTCTCCTCCAGGATTGGGGAGGAGGAATAGAATTATACCTTAAGGTACAGGAAGTGATTGATGGTGCAGGCACACAGATGCCACTACAGTAAGAAGCCTGCCTGTCAGTCTGGAATCAAGTAGGATTTCTTAATAACGCTGGACTTATTCAGGATAATACTAGTATTTCTATGCTTATTGCTATATGAAAAATTATTGGGGGAAACTTTATTTGGAGTGATAGTTCTGCTTTAAGTGAATAGGAATTTTTCATTTTTTAATTTGCACCCTATGGTTCAGCTGGTATGGCCCAGAATTGTGCCAATTCTTCTTAGTTCATCAGCCTCAATGAGGGAAATGTACAAATTCAATTCTTCTCTAATATAGCTGTGAATCAGTGTGGGAGTGTGTGGGTGTTTTAGGGTATTTCTCATTGTCTCGATTTTACTCTATCTACTAATAAGACACAGAAGAATTCTTTCATTTTTTGTGCAACTTATAAAGGCATTAAAGGAGAATTAACACCTCCTAATATTAACCCCCCCCACACACTTACCTTTCTATAGTCAGAAAATCCAAATGGCTCCTATGAATTGTTGCTGGATATCATGTCCACGGAGGTGGCCAATTGCTGATAGACGAGTACATGAGCCATCTTAACCCCCAATTGAGGAAGCAAGCAGAGTGCATTAGCCCTCTCGCCCTTAAAAGGTTGAGATTACTATGTGCAGTAATCAAAGTGTCACATTCTATGGTCCTCCTGGCAACTGTTATGGCCACATCTGTATTTTCTCTTGAACAAACTCACAAAGAGAAAATTCAACAGGATTTTCTGACTTTAATAAGCTAAGTGTGAAGTTATTATTAGGAAATGTAAGTTCTCATTCTTCTGGTGGAATTGTGTGTGCCAGTGTGCAATGAAAGTGTTAGTAAGTATACACAAGTGATTGCTATAACTGTCTCTATGAAACATTATTAACTTTAGAATTCTTTTTCCTGGTAATGTATGGTCCAAGTAGTTTAGTGCAAATGAGCTTGTTGACATCACGTACCATCTTGTCTAAACAAGTCACGTGCATTACTGTAGACACAGTCACTTGCTGTGGTGACATCAGCTGGAACTCAGGAACCGGTCAATGAGATGTCACCAGGAATGTGTATGAGACAAGCAAAGTAAAAACATGAAATGTTTTCATGAAAATAACTTGTAGAACTTGTTACTGGATTGCTTAATATTTAGTTTGTGTTTTTTTAAAGGGACAGTAATATTTATTATGTAAAAAATATGTATTGTAGAGTTTATCATCTTGAGAAAAACAAGGGTACACCCACTGCTGAGAGGTGTTTTATTAAAAAGTTACTGCAGCTCAAACTTGCATTTTTTAGGTGCAGTATCTTAATTGCGGTGTTGCTACTTTATCCTATTGACAGCTCTGGTGAGTTGACCATAAAACTCCATGGAATGGTGAAGCAACAGAGCCACTGTACAATTTCAGGAATTGAGATATCGCACCTAAAAAAAATAATAAAGTTTGAGCTGCAATAACTGTTGAATAAAACATCTCTCAGGACTGGGAGTACCATTGTTTTACTCAGGAGGATAAACCCTACAATATACTTTTTTAACATTATGAATTGCCTTCCAAGCATATCACATTTTATATTTACAGGTCATGAACGAAATCATAATTATATTTTAACTAACACTTTTTAAACTCTGCCTTCATTGAAACATTGCTTGCGGGCAAAATTCTGCATTTCCTACTGGATAAAGATATTACTAAAGTGGCTATTGGATGGAAGAATGACTAAGTGATGTCATGTGCCTTTTCTGATTGGTCTGCAACAGGGGTTGTACATTTTTTGAACTCTGTTGGAATGCTGTTGAAGATGACAGCTCCCATTATCCACAAGCGGGATGATATCAGATATCTGGGGGCCCAAAGATTGTCTACCTGTGGTATACAAGATGTGAGTGACGTCACTAGCACTTGCTCATCAGCAACATAAAGTGAACTGTGGTATAATGACAATACTGGAGACGTAGATAAACCAGATGAACAATGTCAGAGAGAGGTAGTGAACAGGAGGAAGAATGGTAAAATGAAATTTGTACAATAGAACCAATAAATAGATTCTTGAAATGGGTAATCAACATAGATATTACATTTTGTATTTTAATGATAAATGTCCTTCCAATAGGTGGAACTGTCTGTGTGAGCTGGTTTTTATTTATCTGTCTTGATTCTGTAGTCTGTTGTGCTCTGCTGCCCCCTCCTGTGGTAACAAGACTAGTGAACTAACCATACTGTGAATACATTTGGCCTCATGGATAAAAGCAAACTGAAACAATTCTAGTGAAAACCAATAACACCACAGGGAACAAGTAGCATTTCTCAAAATGACCTTTGATTATATGGAGCTCAGTAACACCTGGAATGCTAGAAAGGTCTCCATCACTTTGCTTCTCATTGATTTGGAGACTTCTCTAGCATTCAAATTCCCATTTAAGTGATGCTGTAGTTTCTCCCTATGGTGGTTTGCTCCTGAATTGTTCCACTTTGTTGTTCTACATAAGGCCTATTGTTTGTACTGTGGGAGATGTATAAATTACACAAAATGCCAATTGATGTGTCCCACCTTTGGCTATGTTTGGGGACGGCATGCTCTTTTTGTGTATTATTGTTTTTATTTTCTTACTTTAACCCTTTGAGTGCCAGAGAGGTATCCAATACATTGCGTTACATACCTCTCTGGCATTCAAAAGGTTAAACTTTCAAATACTTGGAATACCTTTAAGATTCTTTTGGAACACTTGTGGTGTAGTCAGTCAGGGGTGAGTGAATTACCCTGAAGCTATTTGACAGTGAGCAGGAGACGCTTCACTGGCCAACAGGAGAAGTGAATAAAGGAAATACCATATACATATGCACAGGTATATCTTGTATAACTGAAGCACCCCCAATTTGTTTAATACTCAGTTTTTCTGTTTGTAGTACTCTCTGTCTTTGAAAGGACTGATCTAATCCACTAGCCCGGGAGGGGGCTGTATATTGTATCTGAAAAAATTCATTTGGCCAACTGCTTCTCATCTATTAGGGGATTGTTCTAATTTAATTGCATTTTTTTTATTTTCATTTTTTTTCCTTTAACTGTTTGGCTTCTCTGATAAGTGACATGGTGTTTTTCACCTTCCTTCTGTATATTTTCAGTTTATGCAATTTACTTCAATAAACAGCCATTGGTAAAAAACAAACAAACAAACAACAAAACAACAGTGAGGAGGCAGTTTCATTATCCTCCTCATGTGTGAGTACTGTTGTCTATTAGATTAGTAACCTATCCAAAATGTATGATTAGTATATATATTATATTAAAAGGTATGGCTAGTATATTAACTGTGGAGTGGGCATTTACCTGACTGTGACTACTCTACTGCCCTCTAGTTTTTCTTTTAGATTTTGCAACAGGTAGTGTAGGCAACTGCCTAGAGCTCCAAATTTTTAGGGGTGCCAGTTGTGCTGGCCGCCCCCACTTTCTAAATTGTTGGTGTGGCCATAGTGTCACGACTAGCCCAACACAGAAGCTAGAAGAAGGAAAAAAGATACTCCTCCAACAAAGGTGATTGGGGCTAGAGGCTTGAGAACGTCGCTAGAGGGCGACGCTGGAGTGCGTAGGCCAACCGTAGGGGTGTGTGCTGCGGCCTAAGCCGTCTAAAGGTGCTAGCCGCAAGGCTAGATAGCCCCCTTCGGTTGAGCCTCCGGGGGCTCAGGATACCCCACTACGGTTGGACTATACCCCAATCACCTCAGGGAGAAACTGCCTCCAAAACGATGGTATAGTAGGACACAAGGACTTATCACAGGATACTGGACACAGAACAGACCGGAGCAGGACACGGGACTGACCACAGCAGGACACAGGACACAGAACTGACCAGAGCAGGATACAGGACACAGAACTGACCAAAGCAGGATACAGGACACAGGACTGACCAGAGCAGGATACAGGACACAGGACTGACCAGAGCAGGATACAGGACTGACCAGAGCAGGATACAGGACACAAGACTGACCAGAGCAGGATACAGGAGTGCAGACTGACCAGAGCAGGATACTGGACACAGGACTGACCAAGGCTGGATACAGGAGTGCAGACTGACCAGAGCAGGATACTGGACACAGGACTGACCAAGGCTGGATACAGGAGTGCAGACTGACCAGAGCAGGATTCAGGAGAGCTAGCACTGACCACAGCAGGACTGGAGACTGGACACAGACTGCAGGCAACAGGAACACTGACAGCCAGACTGGGTACTGGAAACAGGAGCAGGACACAACGAAGCTGGACTAGAAGGGAGGTGAACGAGGCTACTAGCTCAGTCCACCCGACTGGACGCTCAGACAACGCGTCCGTTGCAGGGAGAGGGCGCCTTAAGTAGTGAAGCCAAACCGGCTTCATGAAGAGGACTGCGCATGCGCGCGTCCGAACCCAGAAGCGGAAGCCACCGAGGGAGAGAAGCACCGCCGGGAGTCGGCACGGCGGTGACACTCCCCTACCCCTACGGAGGACGTCAGGAGGGCTTGGTGGGAAACAGGCGGTGGAAGCGGCGCACCAACACAGGAGCATGGACATCCATGGCGGGAACCCAGGACCTGTCCTCAGGACCGTATCCCTGCCAATCCACGAGATACTGCAACCTGCCGCGCACTCGCCTGGAGTCAAGTATGGCACTCACCACGAATTCCTCTTGCCCAGCCACAGTAACAGGTGCCGGAACAACCGGAGCAGGATGAGAAAACCGAGAGGATATCCACGGCTTCAGCAATGAGACATGGAAGACAGGGTGTATACGGAGGGAGGCTGGCAAGGCCAACCGTTATACTACAGGAGACAAACGCTGAAGAACTCTGTAAGGACCCAAGTAGCGAGGACCAAGCTTACGAGAAGGCTGCCGAAGGTTGATGTTCTTGGCAAATAACCAGACCTTGTCACCAGGAGAATAGAGAGGAGCCAAGGAACGACGTTGGTCAGCTGCGCTCTTGTGGCGTATTTGGGAGGCGAGCAAGGAAGTTCTGAGCGACTGCCAATGCTCAACCAACGAACGAACCCGAACCGCGGCCGAGGGCACCAAGGCTGAGCCCGGACGCAGAAGCAGGACTCGGGGGTTGAAACCCAAGGCTGCAAAGAAAGGTGAACAGCCAAGGGAAGAGTGATGCAGGGAATTGTAGGAAAATTCTGCCAAGGGAAGCAGGCGAACCCAATCGTTATGGTGCCTGTTACAGTACGTCCTGAGATACTGCTCCAAGGACTGGTTGACCCGTTCGGTCTGGCCGTTGGTCTGCGGATGGTAACCGGAGGAGAAGTGCAGACGGATGCCCAGACGGACACAAAATGCCCTCCAGAACCTGGAAACGAACTGTGATCCGCGGTCAGACGTGATATTCAGGGGCACACCATGAAGCCGCACGATGTCAGTAATGAAAGAATCGGCCAGAAGAGAGGCAGTGGGAACCGCAGGGAAGGCTCGGAAATGGGCTTGTTTGGTGAACCGGTCCACCACCACCCAAATAGTAGTCATACCAGCGGACCTGGGGAGCTCCACGATGAAATCCATGGACAACTGCGTCCAAGGCAAGGTCGGTACAGGGAGAGGCTGCAACAACCCGGCGGGTTTCAGGCGGGGTGTCTTCATACGTGCGCACGCAGAACAAGAAGCAACAAAGTCTGCGACATCAGTACGACAGTTCGGTCACCAGAAGTATCTGGACAGAAGCTCGAAGGTACGCGAAGCCCCCGGGTGACCTGAAACAGAAGAATAATGGGCCCAATGAAGAACCTCGTTGCGATGACATTGAGGAACAGACAACAGATCCCCAGGAGGCGACTCGGTAGAAGGCAGCCCATTCTGAGCCTGCCGTATAGCCTGTAAGGTGCGAGTGGATAAGGCTGCCAGAACGCGAGCAGAAGGTACCACAGGCTCGGAATCCCTCGGTTCAGTAGGGCTGGATTCGAACTGCCGGGACAAGGCATCGGCCTTCACATTCCGGGTTCCGGGTAGGTATGTTATCACATAGTGGAAACGGGCAAAGAACAGGGACCATCTAGCCTGGCGAGCATTCAGGCGTTTGGCCGAGGCCAGATAGGCCAGATTCTGGTGGTCGGTGTAAATGGTCACGACATGAGGAGACCCTTCCAAGAGGTACCGCCACTCCTCAAGGGCTAGCTTAATGGCTAGCAATTCCCTATTACCCGTATCATAATTCCGTTCCGAGTCTGTAAATTTACGGGAAAAAAAAGAACAGGGATGCATGAGCCCTGTACTAGAAGAGAGCTGAGACAGAACAGCGCCCGCAGCGGTCTCAGAGGCGTCGACTTCCAAGAAGAAAGCCCGCAGAGGATCAGGATAAACCAGAACTGGGGCGGAAGTGAAGGCAGCTTTAAGCTTGTTGAACGCCTCCAAGGCATCAGATGGCCACAGCTTCGAATCAGCTCCCTTACGGGTGAGAGCTACTATAGGACGGATAACATCCGAGAAATTCCGGATAAACCTCCGGTAATAGTTTGAAAAGCCAATAAACCGTTGGGTAGCCTTAAGACCCTGTGGCAAGGGCCAGTTCTGGACAGCGGAGAGTTTCTCAGGATCCATAGCTAGACCTGAAGAGGACACAATATACCCAAGAAAGGGCAAGCTGGTTTGTTCGAACTGGCACTTCTCGAGTTTGGCATACAAGTTGTGTGTTCGAAGCCGCTCCAGGACTTGGCGGACATGGCCACGGTGTTCCATAAGAGATTTGGAAAAAATCAGAATGTCGTCCAAATAGACGACCACGGAGGACATAAGAAGATCCCGGAAGACATCATTGACTAATGCCTGAAACACTGCTGGAGCATTCCGAAGGCCGAAGGGCATGACCTGGTATTCATAGTGCCCGAATCTGGTATTGAAGGCCGTCTTCCACTCGTCGCCAGCGCGAACACGGACCAGGTTATACGCCCCCCGGAGGTCGAGTTTGGAAAAAACAGTAGCGCCACGAAGACGATCCAACAGCTCAGGAATTAATGGCAAGGGGTAGCAGTTCCGACGTGTAATGGCATTCAAGCCCCTGTAATCAATGCAAGGCCGAAGAGAACCGTCCTTCTTGGAAACGAAAAAGAAGCCTGCCCCAGCCGGAGAAGTGGAAGGCCGTATGAAACCACGCGCAAGGCTGTCCGCAATATAGTCTTCCAGGGCACGAGTTTCTGGCACCGAAAGGGGGTAAGTGCGACCCCTGGGTGGTACAGCCCCAGGAAGGAGATCAATAGCAATATCATAAGGCCTATGAGGCGGAAGGATCCCCGCACGACGCTTGCAAAACACGTCGGAAAAGTCCTGATAAGGACCCGGCACCTCTGGGTTGATAACAACAAAAGGAAGAGGAGGATTGATAGAGGAAATAGCCACGGAGGAAGGAAAGGAGATGATGCCGAGACGCCAGTCAATGGAAGGGTTGGTAGCCCGCAACCAGGGGTAGCCCAGGATGACGGGAGTCCCAGGGATGTCAATAATCTCAAAGGAAAGAGTCTCCTTGGGACCCCCCAGTACTTCACAGGACAAGGGTTGAGTAACCCATGTGATAAAACCTGTGCCCAAGGGAGAACCGTCAACAGCAACGATGGGCACAGGCGGATCACGTCGCCTCAACAGAACACCGCGAGAGCGGGCAAAGGACGAATCCATGAAGATCCCCGCTGCTCCGGAATCCACAAAAGCCTGAAGGGATGTGAACCCTCCAGACCAGGAGAGGGAAAGTGATAGGGTCAAGCGTTGATCCCTACCGGGGGAACAAAACACAGCCTGACTTAGAGAGGACCCCCTACTCCCTAAGTCCGGGAGTTTCCCGATTTTAAGGGGCAGGTGCGAGCCACATGGCCCGCCTGACCACAATAAAGACACAGACCCAAGGAGCGTCTGCGCGTCTTCTCCTCCTCGGTAAGGTGGTATACCCGACCGATCTCCATCGGCTCAGGTACAGATGTTGTTGTGACGGGTGTCTGAAACCGAGGAGCCAGGCGTGAAACCGGACGTGGCTGGGGACGGTGAGAGCGGTCCCGATCCTTCTCAACACGTCTCTCCAGGATGCGATGCTCTAGAGAGGAACAAAGAGCTATGAGTCCCTCCAAGGATGGTGGAATGGTACGAGTCGTAGTTCTCCTCGGCTGGGGACAATCTGCGGGAGTAGAAGGCTACAGGATGTAACTGCCCTGTCTCTGGGTGGTGTTGGGAGAGGATGGCTCCTAGAGCAAAGTCAGATGCATCTACCTCGACAAAGAAAGGGAGTGAGGTGTTAGGTTAAACAAGGATCAGGGCAGAAGTGAATTTCATCTTGAGTAGGTCAAATGCTGCTTGAGCTTCAGGTGTCCATTGAAACTGTGGTGCTTGTCGAATCAAAGCAGTGATTGGCGAGATGATGCGGGAGAAGTTGTGGATGAATTTCCGGTAATAATTGGCGAAGCCTATGAATCGCTGGACTGCCTTCTTGTCTGTGGGTGTAGGCCATTCGAGTACAGCAGAGACCTTTTTAGGGTCCACAATGACTCTTCCAGGTGTTAGGATGAAACCAAGTAAAGTCACGGTAGTGGTCTCAAACAAACATTTCTCCAACTTGGCATATAACTGATGATCACGTAGACGCTGCAGAACCTTCTTTACATGCTCACGGTGTTCGGTGATGGATGGTGAATATATTAAAATATCGTCCAAGTATACCACTAAAAAGGAATCCAGGAAATCACGAAAAACATCATTAAAAAATGCTGAAACGTGGCTGGGGTATTACAGAGTCCAAATGGCATCACAAGGTACTCAAAATGGCCGTACCTACTCCGGAAGGCGGTCTTCCATTCGTCCCCCTCCCTGATGCGAACGAGGTTGTAGGCCCCACGGAGGTCTAACTTGGTGAAGACAGTTGCATCCTTAATACGGTCTAAAAGTTCGGGTATCAAGGAGAGCGGATAACGGTTCTTTATTGTAATTCGATTCAGGTCTCTATAGTCTACACATGGTCGAAGACCCCCGTCCTTTTTACCTACAAAGAAGATAAGAGCTCCTGCTGGCGATGTCGTCAGGCAGATGAATCCCTTTTCCAGGTTTTCCTCGGTGTAGGCCTTTAGATGATGCAGTTCTGGCTCGGATAGAGGGAAGATCCTCCCGAAGGGTATAGGGGCTCCGGGTAGGAGATCAATGGGACAATCGGACTCTCTCCTGGGAGGCAATTGGTCTGCTTTCTTTTTATCGAAGACATCTAAAAAATCGTGATATGGTTTAGGTACTGTAGTAGGTTCTGAAGTCTGGTCTTGCGAGAGGAGTAGGGTTGAAGGAGTGTTTAGGCAATGATGCCGGCAGTAACTGGATGAGAACGACAGGGTGCCTCTGCCCCAGTTGATGTCAGGATTATGTAGCCGTAGCCAGGGCAGTCCAAGGATCACGGGGAATAGTGGAGATGCCACTAAGTTGAAACTCATCCTTTCTGAGTGACGACTGCCCAAGGTCATCCGGAGAGGCAGGGTCTCATGCGTAATGGGTCCAGAAGGCAAAGAAGATCCATCAACTACCTGTATGTAGACTGGAGAGGGCTTGGTTTGCGTGGGCACCCGGAGTTGTCTAGCGAGCTCCTGGTCCATAAAACAGCAGCTGGCGCCAGAGTCAATGACGGTGAGGACAGAGATGCCGTCACTGGTCCACTGCAATGACAGAGAAACAGAAAGGTGAGGAGAGCCACCGACAGGAGCAGAACTAAGACACACATCCAAATCAGAAGTCTTGCCCATGGGGTTACGTGGTCTGCGGGGGCAGGAACGAATCATATGGCCGGGTTGGCCACAGTAGAGACATAAATTGTTTGCACGTCGGTGTGCTCTCTCAGCTTCAGAAAGTGGTCCTCGAGCAAGTCCAATCTGCATCGGTTCCTCGGGAGAAGAGGTGGAGTTTGGAGCACTGGAGGGTGGTGCAGGTAGAGCTTGGCGTCTTGGAGGAGGAACAAGTTGAGTTGACCGCTCCAGTCTTCTCTCCCGTAATCTGCAATCAATCCTGATGACTAGATGACAGAGTTCCTCAAGAGAAGGAGGGATACCCACTCGGGCCAGTTCGTCCTTAAGGGTATCGGACAAACCGAGATGAAATTGATCCATCAGGGCAGGTTTGTTCCATTCGCTCTCGATGGCCAAAGTGCGGAATTCCGTAACATACTCCTCCACTGGCCTCCGTCCCTGCCGTAAGGCCCTCATGGCGATATGAGCAGAGGAGGCTCGGAGGGGATCATCAAACAGAAGGTCCATGGCATGGAGGAACGTATGCCAGGAGGTCAATGCGGGATCATTGGTGTGTAGCAACTGATGAGCCCAGGTCTGGGGTTCTCCGGAAAGCAATGAGATCACCGTTCGTATTTTAATGAAGTCAGAGGCATAAGTTCTTGGTTGAAGAGAAAACATGACCTGATAAGCTGTGATGAAGGTCTTATACTTCGTACGGTCCCCAGAGTAGCGTTCCGGAAGAGGAATTCTGGGTTAGGGAGTGTACGCCCTGTCTGAGGGGGGTACCCCTATGGGTGGCATCACCGGAGCGGAAGCGCCTGAAGGTGCGGAGCTGGTCTGCAGGTCGTGTAATTGATGCTGTAGATGAGTCTGCCCGGCCTGTAGGTCCTGCATGGTTTGCGTGAGGGCAGCAATCTGCTGAGAGAGGGCGCTGATAGCGTCCGCGACTCCTGCGGGTTCCATGAGACGGCTCAGTGTTTCTGTTAGGTGAGTAAGATAAGGGATACTCACTATTCGGATGCAGGAACCCAGAAGCAGGATAGTCGCTCTTACTGGAACAGCACACTGGGAGAGGGTCTGGAGAGAGACCACAGACCCCTCCCTAGTGTGAACTGCAAGCACGGGCAACGGAGTCCAGGAGTCAAGCCAAGGGTCTAGGAGCCAGAGGTCAGCGGAGTCCAGGAATCAAGCCAAGGGTCTAGGAGCCAGAGGTCAGCGGAGTCCAGGAATCAAGCCAAGGGTCTAGGAGCCAGAGGTCAGCGGAGTCCAGGAGTCAAGCCAAGGGTCAAGGAGCCAGAGATCAGCGGAGTCCAGGAGTCAAGCCAAGGGTCAAGGAGTCAAGAAGCAGAGAACAGGCTGAGGTAAGTAAGCAATGGGAGCTTCAGTAACACTGAGCACCATGTACAGGGAGCTCAGTGTTTATATAGGCTGTGGGCGTGCTATAGCTGGGGAGGGGCGGAGCCGAGCGCCCAGGGCCGGATTTATAATAAGGCAGAGTAGGCATCTGCCTACAGGCGCACCCCACAGAGGGGCGCCTGTCATTGGGATAGTTTTGGTTTTTTTACACTTTTTTTTTTTTGGACTGTTTTTTTTTTTACATTATTTTTTGTGCTTAACTTTTTTATTATTATTTCATTTTACAATTAACCAGCCTTTTCCTTGGGGGGGGGATCGGGATGCTGCACCAGCCGAGACTGTGACACGGAACACGAAAAGACAGGATTAGTTGTGCCGCCCAGCAGCCCAGCAGCCCCACAGCCGCCGGATACTGCTGTCTTCCTGCACTGATGACATCCGGAGCGCAACCACTCCAAACGCGGAGACGCCGCGTGGAGCGTGCAGGTATTTTCTTCCTCTGTTCTGAGGCCAGTTTAAAACTGGCGCCCAGACAGAGGAAGAAAACCCCTTCACGCTCCATGCGGCGTCTCCGCGTTTGGAGTGGTTGCGCTCCGGCTGTCATCAGTGCAGGAAAGTGAAAAAGAGGTACGGGGGAGAGATAGAGGCACAAGGGGGAGAGAAAGAGAAGTACATGGGGGAGAGAGGCACAAAGGGGAGCGAAAGAGAGAAGTACATGGGGGAGAGAGGCACAAGGGGGAGCGAAAGAGAAGTACATGGGGAAGAGAGGCACAAGGGGGAGCGAAAGAGAGAAGTACATGGGGGAGAGAGGCACAAGGGGGAGCAAAAGAGAAGTACATGGGGGAGAGAGGCACAAGGGGGAGCGAAAGAGAGAAGTACATGGGGGAGAGAGGCACAAGGGGGAGCGAAAGAGAGAAGTACATGGGGGAGAGAGGCACAAGGGGGAGCGAAAGAGAGAAGTACATGGGGGAGAGAGGCACAAGGGGGAGAGAAAGAGAGAAGTATATGGGGGTGAAAGAGGCACAAGGGGGAGAGAGAGAAGTATATGGGGTGAAAGAGGCACAAGGGGGAGAGAGAGAAGTATATGGGGGTGAAAGAGGCACAAGGGGGAGAGAAAGAAGTATATGGGGGTGAAAGAGGCACAAGGGGGAGAGAGAGAAGTATATGGGGGTGAAAGAGGCACAAGGGGGAGAGAGAGAGAAGTATATGGGGGTGAAAGAGGCACAAGGGGGAGAGAGAGAAGTATATGGGGGTGAAAGAGGCACAAGGGGGAGAGAGAAGTATATGGGGGTGAAAGAGGCACAAGGGGGAGAGAGAGAAGTATATGGGGGTGAAAGAGGCACAAGGGGGAGAGAGAAGTATATGGGGGTGAAAGAGGCACAAGGGGGAGAGAGAGAAGTATATGGGGGTGAAAGAGGCACAAGGGGGAGAGAGAGAAGTACATGGGGGTGAAAGAGGCACAAGGGGGAGAGAGAAGTACATGGGGTGAAAGAGGCACAAGGGGGAGAGAGAGAAGTATATGGGGGTGAAAGAGGCACAAGGGGGAGAGAGAGAAGTACATGGGGGTGAAAGAGGCACAAGGGGGAGAGAGAAGTACATGGGGTGAAAGAGGCACAAGGGGGAGAGAGAAGTACATGGGGGAGAAAGAGGTACATGGGGTGAAAGAGGCACAAGGGGGAGAGAGAAGTACATGGGGTGAAAGAGGCACAAGGGGGAGAGAGAAGTACATGGGGTGAAAGAGGCACAAGGGGGAGAGAGAAGTACATGGGGTGAAAGAGGCACAAGGGGGAGAGAGAGAAGTATATGGGGGTGAAAGAGGCACAAGGGGGAGAGAGAGAAGTACATGGGGGTGAAAGAGGCACAAGGGGGAGAGAGAAGTACATGGGGTGAAAGAGGCACAAGGGGGAGAGAGAAGTACATGGGGGAGAAAGAGGTACATGGGGTGAAAGAGGCACAAGGGGGAGAGAGAAGTACATGGGGTGAAAGAGGCACAAGGGGGAGAGAGAAGTACATGGGGTGAAAGAGGCACAAGGGGGAGAGAGAAGTACATGGGGGAGAAAGAGGTACATGGGGGAGAGAGGCACAAGGGGGGTAGAGAAGTACAAGGGGGGAGAAATAGAGGCACAAGGGGGGGAGAGAAGTACAAGGGGGGAGAAGTAGAGGCACAAGGGGGAGAGAGAGAAGTACAAGGGGGGAGAAAGAGGTGCATAGACCCCATAGTAAAATAATAACAATGACACATGTTAATGTGTTAAGTTTTTTATTCTGCTGTTTGTTTTTAACACTGTTCATTAAATCAGTTTAAATAATGAAAAATTAGCATTTTTTTTATCCGATTAATCGAAAAATATTTCAGTCAAAACTTTTTGAACTTTTTTTTTTTTTTTTGGCGGGGGGGGGGGGCGCTTCAGCTTTCTGTGCCTACAGGCTCCTGAGATGTAAATCCGGCCCTGCGAGCGCCGCGTTGCCATGGCGACACCCAGGAAATCCCAGTACCTTGTCCGAGACGCGCACACAAAGAAGGGCTAAGGGTGGATAGAGGCGACAATAGGCAGCTGTAACACAGCCAGTGACCACTTAACCTGCAGGATGGAATGTGTAACGCTGGCTCTAGCTCGAGGTACAGCAGAGAGCAGTGTAAGCCCTTTCCTGGACTCTCCAGGTATCCACAGGGTTAATGGTAACGCCCAGCGACTTACTGAATAACTCCCAGAGGGAGTGAGCACAGCGTAACAGGTAGGAAGGTCACAGAGAGAGAGATCAGAATAACACAGTCAGTGTTAGAACACCTGTACTGGTACTTCGAATGTGCACACTGCTAGCAGCAGTTAAGGAGCAGCTTAAAGGGATAGTAATACTTTTAACTTTATTTTATTTTGTAGGCATTAAAAAAACATGAAGAATGATATAAGTCTTATCTCTGAAACCTTTATGGTTTAAGAGATATTCACAAACAAAGTATCCCTTCCCTGTTCAACCAGATCAGAAGGGAGATGCCCAGGTAGACTGCAGAGAGGGACAATCTTCAATTAAGATAATGGAAAAAGCTGAAAAACTTGTCAAGGTGGGAAGGGCTTTCATTGTTTTCATACAAAGAAAATTGTCCCCTTCTGTTATCTGTCCTGTCATACAACCAGACTCACATTTGAGAAGAGATGGCTTACACTAGGAAAAAGGGGCGGGGAGGGGAACTTTGCTTGTGAATATCTCATAAACCATAAAGGTTTGAGAGATAAGACTTATATCATTCTTCATGTTTTTTTAAGGCCTACAAAATAAAAGTTAAAACAAAGTATTACTATCCCTTTAAGCCCAAGCTTAGCCTTTGGACGACAAGGAATAGCGCCACGCGGCGCACCACTACATACAATGTAAAGCCCAGTATCACAATGGCCACCAGGGGTCGCTCAGACACAGACGGACCCAGTAGGTATCGGAGCCTGTTAGCAGAACTGGAGACAGTAACAGAATGGAATAGCGCCACCAATGGTCAGCAACGGAGCGGGTTCTCAGCCAGGATACAGTCAGCAACAGAGCGGGTCCTTCAGCCAGAATACGGTCAGCAATGGAGCAGGTTCTCAGCCAGAATACGGTCAGCAACGGAGCTGGTTCTTCAGCCAGAATACGGTCAGCAACGGAGCACGTTCTCAGCCAGGATACAGTCAGCAACGGAGTGCGTTCTCAGCCAGGATACAGTCAGCAACGGAGCGGGTTCTTCAGCCAGAATACGGTCAGCAACGGAGCGGGTTTTTCAGCCAGAATACAGTCAGCAACGGAGCTGGTTCTCAGCCAGGATACAGTCAGCAACGGAGCGCAGAACAGGAACTCAGGAACAAAACTCGTAGTCATGCAGGCCAGGTCATACACAAAACAGCAAAGTGCAGAATAAACTCAGGAACTCGTACACCACGAAAGGGTGCCTAAGGGAAGACATCCCAGGGTATATAAAGGCAAGCCCAGTGTTAGCAATTAAGACCAGCCAATCAGAAGGCAGCAGAGAATAACAATGTCGCTGCTCAGCAACAGAAGCACGGGCACCGTGATAATAACCAAGCAGTCCTGGGAACCCCGGAGCAATATCGCAACCGATCCATGGAGAGAACCAGATAGGGAATGAGGTCACCCAACCCGCAGGCAGGGCAATGAGAATCAACCAAGACTACTAATCAAAAAAATGATAAACAGCAAGTAATATAGTAAATCCCCAGTGTTAAACAATGTCCCCCCATGTAACCCAGAATTCGCAGTCAGTCTGATCTCCCAACAAACCCAGATGGGACCCAGAGCAGAAACCGAGCTGGTTCGGGGAAAAGACTGACAGAGAACCTCACTCTCGAACCTGTATAAAGGGAAAGTACACAAATCACATGCAGAAGCATAATGAGAAAACATTTGAATATGGAAAACAAAAAAAAAGGAATCCTTTTTGTTCTCCTCCCATTTCCAAACTCAATCATGGGACAACATGAACGTCTGGTATGGCCCGGAGGAGACCGGATAACTGTTCAGAGACCCAGAGGTGGATGATTATGGAGGAGGTCTTACAGGACACGAAGGATCTCATCAAGTAAATCAAAGTCCATTGAAGAATTCCCAGAGGTCAAGGAAATAGAGAGTCTTGCTGTAATGAGACTACGGGCAATAGAATTGGTGACATCAGCAGTGACCCCCAGCCCGCCTTTCACTGTTGCTGGCCGATAAGCTCTCATAGAATCTTCAAGCCTCTTCAGGTGAAGAAAACCAGTGGACAGTAGAACCGTCTAGAACTTTGAGGTGAGCAGGATACAATAGAGCAAATTTGAGATTCCTCTTAAAGAGAGTGCTACAGATTTCTGAGAAGCCACGTCTTTGTGCAGAAACTTTGGCTGAAAAGTCCTGAAACAGGAGGAGCTGAGAATTAAGGTGTTCAACTTTATCAATCTTCCTGTAGGCAAAGAGCAGTCATTGCAGGTCTTCATAGTGTAAGAGCTTGAAGATCACTGGCCTAGGTCTGTTTACCTCCGACAAGGGTATCTGTCCTAGCCAATGGGCTTGTTCAGTCATCAATGGGGCAGTATGATCCTCCATTTTCAGAAGTGTTGGTAGCTCCGAGCTCAGAAAGCATACCAATTCCCTGGCCTGGATCGATTCTGGTAACCCAATGAGGCGAAGATTGTTTCTAAGGCTGCGATTTTCAAGATCGTCAATCTCATCTGTAAGAGCAGCAGCTTTAGCCTTCAAATTGTGTACGGTGGCACGGAGATCCTCCACCCGTGCCTCGCAATCATTTTGTTTGCTGAGTAAGGCTTACTATCTGTTCGCCGTGGGTTTTAACTTCCCCTAGAATAGTATGAATTGAAGACTGAAGAGTGTCCAATTTAGTGTCCAATACTGGTGTAAGCAATGCAAGAACCGCTTTGGCTGTGTCTTCAGCAATTGTGGACGATACAGCGGCAGTAGCAGTAGTAGAGGGACCCGCAGCATGGTCTTCAAGAAGGGGGGCCTGGATGTTTTTAGTTTTATCTTGCTTCTTTTCACTGCACTGAGGGCATGGGGTTTTAGTTTGATCTGCAGATTGTACAAAACGCTCCATGAGAGCAACAGCCAATAAAGGGGACAAATGAGAATCTACATATGATATGCCTCAAGCAGGTAACTGGGAATCCCACGGGTTAAGAGAGGCTAATCACATGGTAACTGACATCTCATAGTATTCCATTGTGCTGAGATGAAGCCAAAATTGCAGAAGGGATATTACTGAAAATAGCCCCTGAGAGACAATACACGGGAGAGGTGGGAGGAACATAAATGGGAAGTTACAAACAGGGTAATAAACTGGGAAGAGAAGTAGTGTCCAAGTAAAGCGGATGCAGACTGGCAAAATCCGCAGTACAGGTAGGCACTCCTGTATTGATACACAAAAGGGCCTAGAAATACAATGCTGGGACTTCAGAAGTATCCAGAGAGGGCAAGCCGTATGCTTATAATATTACATGGGGCAGATAGGGGACACAAATAACGGGAAGGAACAAACAAGGGGAGGTGAGTCGTCGTAGATGGAAAACCACTGGTAGTGCTACACCAGTAGTAGCCAGGTAAGAGATATGTGTGGTATGAGAAAAACTTGCTCAGGTACAAGAAGGGTTAAAGTGTTGTTGTGAGCTGTAAGCTGTAACACTGTAGGCTCTCCACAGCATATAATATCACCTTTACAGGATAATCAGTTGGGGGAGACAGCACAATAAAGGAAAGTCAGGCCGCAGAGGCCTCTTAAAACCTAAGGGCAAGGGATACACTATTGGAAAAAAAATAAAAAAAAGGACGGCGACCCTAGAGACAGGAGTGGGGGGAGAAGTACAGAGGGGCTGGCAGTAATAGTTATCAAGCTATTGGATTATTGTACTCAGTTTAACCAACCTCCATCAATAGTTAAACATCCCTTCCAAAGATCCGAAGCCAGCAGGATTACAGTAGAGTCTTCAGGCAGGGTCCGTCCAGCACACCGTGCCCGACGGCAGGTCCGGCAGTTGAGGCCGCAGAGTGCATCCTAGGCCACGACCTACCCGGCTCGGCCGTGAGGACACCCGATGCCGCAATAGAGATGCTCACAATTAGCCCGAAAGACAGGGAGCAGCCACAGAGAAGTATAATGCGGAAATCTTCAAGTAGGAGGCTGATGTTAGTTGATTTTTAAAATCGGTGTAGAGAGATGAGCCAAAACACGTCTGCATACAATGGCCGCCAAGCCACGCCCCCCTATAGGCTATTATTTAACCCCATGGATGCTAGATATATCTTGAATGCATTCAATGTATTGGAGTTCTCACTAGCAACCAAGGGTTAAAGAATTTCTTTGTCCTTGTTAATTTTAAGTAAAGAGAATTTTCTGTGGACAGGGTCATGTGAGTAATGGGGAATTGGCCACAGGCGGAGCTAAGGGCACCTAGAGTGCCTTGCCTAAGGGTACTTGGGATATTAATCCAGTCCTGTTTTTAGCCCTTTGGATGAAACAGAAGTCTCCAATACATTGCTTCAACTTCTAGAGAGGTTGTGTGCTGGTGACCTCTCTAGCAGTCAAGGTGTTAAAAGCTCCTTTTAAATGAATATGAATTTGCAGCATTTTCATTTCATTTTTATTGTGCAATTAGATTGCTCTAGAATTGCACCTCTTAACCCTTTGAGTGCCAGGGGATACACAACACAATACTCTGCCTCCTCAACTGATCACTGTTTTCCCACATTAAAAAAAACACCTTCTCACTGAAACAGTCAGATCTCCTGGTGGGGCATCATGGCCTCTCCTGTTATACCCCAGCCAATTCGGCTCGGAGATAAAGACAACTCAGGGGTGCATGAGGGCTCCCCTGCTTCCAGGGTAGCAGTGGATGGTATCAGGAACCTCTTTCAGGTCAATGTGGGAGACTTTCCTTGATTGACGTGAAAAGGATTCCCAATCCCACCCCTACCCACTAGTTCAGATAGGATGACAGCAGGGGAGCCCTCCTGCTCCCCTGGGTTGCCTCTATTGATCTCCCAGCCAAATCACAATGCATAGGGTACCTCCATGGCACTCAAAGAAAAAATAAATACCACACGGGTTTACCACGTGGGCATAGCTGTGCTACAACAGTTAGTCAATTATAAAGATATTAAACAGAAGTTCTTCACTAGCATAATCCTCCCTCTGAGCATTCTGCCTAGCCTTATGAATTGACTTTTTTATACAGGACCGCAGGAATCGCCAAGGGATAGACTGAGTCATCTGATAAGTACTTAATTTTGAAAGGAATGTATAATTGCTATAGTCAGGGGAATATGCTCATTATTTTAAGTAATTTTATATTTAAAATGTACTGTTCTTAGAATTTTATTTACCTAAAACCAGTGATCTGCAGTTTAGTAGTAGAGAAACACAGCATAGCATTCATTATATTATTTGCCTTAGATTATCAGGCACATCTTATTTTGATAGTAATGTGTTCTAATATCTATAATAACACAGCTATATTTTCTTAAACCTAGATTATATTGATAAGTGTCATTACTGGTTTTAGCTTACAGATTCCTATTGACTTAATAGACCATTGACAAGATTATCAACTGCTATGACACCCAGGACTTAATTTGATCCAATAATGTTCAACAAAATGTACGCACTTGATGGAGTCATTATCAGATAAGGTGTCAATTTACTATTATAAAATACATGGTCCCAATATTTATAAGCAGACTGAAAATATTCTGAAGAAAACCAACTGCACCACAGGGGACAAATACAAATTCCTAAATTCTAGTGCTCTTGAATAGAGCTTTTTAACCCCTTGAATGCCAGAGAGGTCTCCAATGCATTGCTTCACAATGCATTGGAGACCTCTTTAGCATTCAATGGGTTAAAAGCCTACATTAAATTTTATTTGTCCCTTATGGTGCAGTTAGTTTTCTCCAGAATAACTCCAGTTTTCTCTTAAAAATATGGGCCCATGTACTTTAATTTACTATCCTGATTCTCTACCCAGTACACATATTTCTAGAATGAACACAAAAGAGGATTTATATGCTTCTACCTAGAAACCTTTATATAGAAGAAAAGTGGTACAGTTCTGGGGTAAGCCAACTTCTCTATGGGTAATACAAATTCCCATTGTTTAAAATGGGGCTTTTAACCCCTTAAATGCTAAAAAAAGTCTTTGAGTAGCATGAAAGGAGTAAAAAATCCAGTTTAACCCCTTAACGTCCCATGACGCACTATGACTGTCATGGAATTCCGGGCTCCCCCCGTGGCTGCACTTCATTCGGGGGGTCTGGAATCCGAATAAAAAAAAAAAAAATGCTCCCATAAAAAATGCTCCATGGTCCTTTCGTGACCACAATGCGCCCGCGTGGCCGGTCGTTAAGGGGTTAAAAGAAGGGGAAGTTTTATTTGTTCCCTGTGGTTTGCCTCTGAACTACTCCTCTCCTCTTGAATGAATGAATATGTTTATATAGCGCCACAAGTGTACGCAGCGCTTTACAATTTAAGGCTTTAGACAATACAGAGTTACAGGTGCTTTATAGAGTGAAACATTGGGTGCGAGGTCCCTGCCCAAAAGCTTACAATCTAAAGTGGTAATGGGAGACATACAGAGTACATAAGGGTTAAGTGCTGAATACAGTGCTAGTTCTGAGGATGATAGAGGACATCAGTAACGTAAATAATTTATAAGAGTATTCTTTGTGCAACATTGGTGCCTTTCTATCATGTTGAGATTTTATCCATGAGGTGCATTTTCAAGTGAGATTTGAAGGTCATCAGGGAGGTGCAATGGCGCAGGCTGGATGGTAGAGCATTCCACAAATACGGAGCAATGAGAGAAAAAGGTTTGATATGTGACAGGGCTGTTATCACGGTGCCCGTGATTGCTGCATTCTTGTGTCTGTCACCTGTAGGGGGCTCCCATTGGCTGTCTGCCTTCAGCCCGCCTCACATTGCCTTTTTAAACTCAGTCTGGGCACCCTCTGGTTGCCCTTTCGTGGTGTCTCTGACAGCATCCACTTCCACCATGCTACTGTAGCTATTTGGGCCTGTTGCTGAGTTCCTGAGTTGTCCTGTTCCTGAGTATCCTGCCTGCTGTGTCGGTTCCAGTACCAGTTCCGGTTGTGATCATCAGAGGTTGCTGTTCCTGCTGCCAGTCTTCATTGCCGTTCCTGATCTGGTTGACCATCTCTGCTGGTTCCTGTTCGTCCTGTTTCCAGTTCCTGCATCCGTGGCGACATTGTTCCTCGGTCGCTTCAGCCTTGAATTTCGCACCTTGGCAGCAGAGGTAGGGTGGAATAACGAGGCATTGTTGGCAGCCTTTGCTCAGGGTCTGAGTGATCAAATTAAAGATGAGATCGCAGCAAAAGAATTGCCTACTGACCTAGATGACTATATTGAATATGTTATACTAATTGACTTCAGAATATGTGAGAGACTAATCGCTAGAGATCGCAGGATATGGTCCAAAAACAATGGGTCTAGTAACATATTTTGCCCACCCATCCCTCCCCTGGTGTCACCTACCCGCCGAGTCCCTGCTCCGGTTTCGTCCGGTCGGTCTCCCGTGGCAGCTGCCGCCTTGTGCGCATGCGCGGGCGGCTTCCTGATCTCGGGCGTTTTCTCCTGTACACCATGCGTCGCGTGCGGATGACGTTGCACGCAACACCTATATCAGTGTGCCGATCCCTGGCTTCGGTGCACTGTTATAGTGTTCCTGAAGCCTGTGAGACTACTCCTTGTGCTCTGAGTTTTGTCCAGTCCTTGAGCTTTCTATAGCGTTCTAGTCTTGTCCAGCTCAGATTCCTTGCTTCTCAGTGTATGACCCTGCTAGTCTTGACCATCCTTTGCCTGCCGAGTTTGCCCATCTGTATTCAAACAGTGTATGACCCTGCTAGTCTTGACCATCCTTTGCCTGCCGAGTTTGCCCATCTTGTTCAAATAGTGTATGACCCTGCTAGTCTTGACCATCCTCTGCCAGCTGAGTTTGCCCATCTGTTGTTCCAGCCCTCTATGACCCTGCTAGTTTTGACCATTCAATGCCAGCCGATTGTGTGTTCTCCTAGCCAGACGGCGTATGACCCTGCTTGCCGTCGTCTATTCTGTTGTTACTTCTGGCCTGGCGGCACTAGTCCTTGCCTGTCGCAGACCACCCACCTAGTCTGACTCCTTTACCTTTCTCTGGAGAGTTTCAGCCACTTGTTGGCCTACGCTCCCCAGCGACGAACCCCACACAGCGTTCCCTAGCCAGCACTCTCCCCTGCAGGAGAGATTGTGCTGTTTATTGCCAGGCTATCCTGGGCTTGCCTCCAGCTCCTCTGGGACGAGTCATCTAGCCTTGCGGCTGGCATCTGTAACCGGCCGTAGCCGCAGCAAAGCTTGACAATAGGCAGCCCATGCTCGACCAGCTACGCACCCTAGCGACACTCCCCAGCACTCCCTCTCTTGCAGGATTCCTGCAACTGGGTGACACCTGGCATCTAAGCCTAGTGAACCAGTACGGAAACCAGGTGAACCTATACAAGTAGGTTTCACTAGGCTAACCAAGGAGGAGAGATTATATCTCAGGAAACAAAGGTTGTGTTTGTACTGCGGTAAGAATGGGCATTTGCTAAGATCCTGTCCGGTACGTCCGGGAAACTAACACACCTAGGGTACCTTGGGGGACAGGCCCTAGGTGGTGTTCAATCGTCCCCAGTCTTGGGCTCAATAAAACCCACCATACAGGTGGTACTATCTTGGGCACAACGCTCAGTGGAAGTTTTGGCCCTGGTTGATTCTGGTGCAGCTGGGTATTTTATGGATAATACCTTTGCTGAATTGCATGGGGTACCACGTATTGAAAGAGAAACCCCTCTTGCTATTGAAGCAATTGATGGCAGACCCTTAGAACCCGCTCAAGTTACATTTGAAACTATGCCATTATCCATGACTATTGGGGCTCTCCATAGAGAAGAGCAGCAGTTCCAACTTATTAACTCTCCTCACCATGCCGTAATATTGGGATTTCCTTGGTTACAGTTGCATAATCCACAATTTGATTGGCAAAAATGCGAAATCTCTGCTTGGTCTCAGTTTTGTATGGATAAGTGCGTCACCCATCCAGTTAAGGTCTTGTGCACCTCCCCTTCACTACCAGACGAATACCAACAGTTTGGCGATGTTTTCAGTAAAGGAGAGGCTGGCACCTTACCTCAGCACAGACCATATGATTGTTGCATTGAGTTGCCTCGTGGAGTGGTGCCCCCTAGAGGACGCACATACCCATTGTCTTGTGAGGAGAACCAAGCTATGGAAGAATATATTCTGATGCCCTTGCTAGAGGGATCATAAGGAAATCCACCTCTCCGGCAGGGACCGGGTTCTTTTTTGTAAAAAAGAAAAATGGCGAACTGAGACCATGCATCGATTACTGTGGGTTGAATAAGCTTATGGCAAAGAATGCTTATCCGATACCACTCATCACCGAGCTTTTTGACAGACTCAAGGGTTCCTCGATTTTCACCAAATTGGACCTATGGGCGGCATACAATTTGTTTCGAATCAGAGCCGGTGATGAGTGGGAAAACTGCCTTTAACACAAGATCTGGGCATTATGAATATTTAGTCATGCCATTTGGTCTATGTAATGCACCCGCAGTATTTCAGGAACTGATCAATGACGTTCTCAGAGATATGTTACAGTCATGTGTCGTGGTTTACCTTGGCGATATAATTATTCACGCCAAAGATTTATCGCAACACATTAAAGATGTGTCTGAAGTATTGCTACGATTACATAAAAATAAATTATTTTGTAAATTGGAGAAATGTGAGTTTCACAGAACTAGTGTGCCATTCTTGGGGTTCGTAATTGGCAAAGAAGGCATTGCCATGGACAAGGAAAAGTTAACAGCAGTCTTACAATGGCAACGGCCTAAGAGTCTTAAAGCTATCCAGCGATTTTTGGGCTTCGCTAATTATTATAGGAAGTTTATTAAGAACTTCTCTTCCATTGTTAAACCTCTGTCTGACCTCACGCATAAGGGCGCTAATCCATCTCTTTGGCCAGTGGTTGCGGAGGAAGCCTTTGAAAAACTGAAATTAGCTTTTGCTAATGATCCTGTGTTATCCCACCCCAACCCATTACTCCCGTTCACTTTAGAGGTTGACGCCTCAGATATTGGGGTTGGGGCAGTGCTTTCTCAACGACACATTAAACGTGGAACACTCAGACCCTGTGGGTTCTTTTCAAAAAAGCTGACCGGAGCTCAGAGCCATTATGAAATAGGGGACAGAGAATTATTGTCCATTATCCTCGCTCTTAAGGAATGGCGTCATTTACTTGAAGGCACAAAAAATCCTGTTTTAATCCTGACGGATCATAAAAATCTGACTTATCTCTCTGAGGCCAAGAGATTGTCCTCTCGCCAGGCCAGATGGGCATTGTTCCTGTCCTGATTCAATTTCATTGTATCATATTTGCCGGGATCCAAGAATGTTAGGGCTGACACACTGTCAAGACAATTTGAGGCTGAAATTGACAGAGAAGAAGCACCAGCACCTATCGAATATATCGAATATTGGCCACCATACGTACTAGTATCACTTCACCATTAGGGGAAGAAATCCTGGCCTCCCAGGCCTCCGCCCCCCATGAAACCCCGGTGGGCAAATGTTTTGTCGCTGAACCATTCCGTACTCGATTACTTGAAACTTACCATTCCTCTAAGGCTGTGGGACATATTGGCAGAGACCAATTGTTATGGTCCCTCTCTCAGTTATTTTGGTGGCCTTCTATGAGATCAGATTGTGCCGATTTTAGTAATGCCTGTGCCACCTGTGCCCGTGCTAAAACCCCTAGGCATCTCCCGGTGAGCTTGCTTCAGCCGGTTCCTAATGGTGAACGCCCCTGGTCTCATGTTTCCATTGATTTTATGGGAGAATTGCCCATGTCTAAAGGGTATTCCTTCATATTGATGGTGGTGCCCCTCCGTGGCCTTCCCTTGGCTAAAGAATTGGCAATGGTGTTTGCTAAAGAGGTGTTTCGGTTGCATGGAGTACCCAGAGTACTGGTGTCCGACAGGGGGAGCCAGTTTGTGTCCAGGTTCTGGAGGGCATTTTGCGAACAGATGGGCATACAGCTATCCTTCTCCTCCGCTTATCACCCCCAGACTAACGGAGCAGCTGAACGTGCCAATCAAGGCTTGGAACAGTTCATACGCTGTTTTGTTACTGACCATCATGACAATTGGGCTGACTTGTTTCCTTGGGCAGAGTTCGCCAGGAACTGTGCGGTCAACTCCTCATCCGGGAGCTCTCCGTTTCTGATTAATTATGGGTTCCAACCCTATTTGCTCCCGGATTCCTTTCAGACACAACAGATTCCAGCTCTGGATGAGCCTATCGAGCAACTACGTTCCACATGGGCACAAGTTCAGAGGGCACTTGGTCAGTCATTTCAGCCCATCAGCGCTATGCTAATCGCAGAAGGCTTCCAGCGGTTTCCTTACAGGTTGGGGACAGAGTATGGCTCTTCTCCAAGAATCTTAAGCTCCAAGTCCAATCTAAACAGTTGGCACTTCGGTTTATTGGGCCTTACAGAATTATCCGTAAAATTAATCCTGTTTCCTATGCTTTGGACATACCCGCATCCATGCGCATTCATAATGTTTTCCATGTGTCTCTCCTTAAGCCTCTCGTATGCAACCGTTACACTACTACAACTGTGGTGCCAGGGCCTGTTGAGGTTGAGGGTCAGGAGGAGTATGAGGTGCAGAGTACCATTGATTCCCGAAAGCTTAGAGGAAGGGTACAGTATTTGGTACATTGGAAAGGTTATGGTCCTGAAGATCGATTTTGGGTGGATAGTAAGGACTTTCATGCACCCAAGTTACTGCAGATTTTTCATGCTAAATACCCTCAGAAAACCAGACCCTATTCTAGGAGAGGGGGTCTTTGAAAGGGGGGTACTACCATGGTGCCCGTGATTGCTGCATTCTTGTCTCTATCACCTGTAGGGGGCTCCAACTGGCTGTCTGCCTTCAGCCCGCCTCACATTGCCTTTTAAACTCAGTCTGGGCACCCTCTGGTTGCCCTTTCGTGTTGTCTCTGACAGCATCCACTTCCACCTTGCTACTGTAGCTATTTGGGCCTGTTGCTGAGTTCCTGAGTCGTCCTGTTCCTGAGTATCCTGCCTGCTGTGTCGGTTCCAGTACCGGTTCCGGGTGTGATCATCAGAGTTTGTTGTTCCTGCTGCCAGTCTTCATTGCCGTTCCTGATCCGGTTGACCATCTCTGCTGGTTCCTGTTCGTCCTGTTTCCAGTTCCTGCATCCGTGGCGACATTGTTCCTCGGTCGCTTCGGCGACATTCCTTCTGTTGGTTCCCAGCGTGCGGAAGCTGGTTCGCTCCACTAGCCTTGTGGCTACACTTTACGGCCTGTTGGTTCCAGTGTGCGGACAATGGTTTACTCCTTGGCCTTACGGCCCTATACGCAGCACTGTTGGTTCCAAGCGTGCGGACGCTGGTTCGCTCCCCAAGCCTTGCGGCTGGGCTATTACTAGTCTGTTCCTTCCAGCGTGCGGTCGCTGGTTTGCTCCACTGCCTTGTGCCAATATTTAGCTGTCTGTTGGTTACCAGCACGCGGGCGTTGGTTCGCTCCATGACTTGTGGGTTTACTCAGTATCCTGCTTGATGTTTCCCAATGTGAGGGCGCTGGTTTACTCCTTTGTCTCTTTGCTCATGCACTTGATGGTTTCCAGTGCGCTGTCCAGTCCTAGACAGCTACTTATTCTTACAGTACACGGGTACTGAGTTTCAGACTATTAGTGAAACCACTGACCTGGTAGCCTCTATCTTACATCTATACTGTCATTGACCATCTGACAGTCACCTAGGTCACTGTGGTTGTCACCTTCCCTTGGGCTGCCTTGCCCGGTATATTGGTAAGGCCGGTAGAACCTTTTATTATTCCATCTCAAGGTTGCCTTACCCGGTATTGGCAAGGCCGGTAGAGCCTACTCACTGGTATTCCGTCAGGCTGCCTTGCCTGGTATATTGGTAAGGCCGGTAGAACCTTTCATTACTCCAACTTGAGGTTGCCTTACCCGGTATTGGCAAGGCCGGTAGTGCCTATTACATTGGTATTCCGTTGGGCTGCCTTGCCCGGTATATTGGCAAGGCCGGTAGAGCCACCTATTACGTTCTCTTCCAGGTTGCCTTGCCCGGTATATTGGTAAGGACGGTAGAACCTGTATTGCTATTGTCATATATTACCTGCCTGTTCTATGTATTGTTTGTATGTGTATGAAACCGTATGAGATTATCTTAAACTTTTCAATAAAGTTGTGTTTTTACCAAACCTTACGTCTGAGAGTCTTAACAAACCGTGACAGCTGTAGACACAAAAGGAGCTGAGAGAAGACAGTCACTGGCTGAACGTAAGTGGCGGGATGGGGTATAGCGGGAGATCAGAGTGGAAATGTAAGAAGGAGTAGAGTAGAGAGGTGTCTTGAAAGAGAGAAGTAAGATTTTGTATGATATCCGGAGTTTGATAGGCAGCCATTGGAGAGTTTTGAGGAGGAGAGGGGCAGGGACAAACCTAGGTGACAGAAGAGTAATTCGTACTGCAGCATTCTGTATAGATTGAGGTGAATGGAGATGGGAGGCAGGAATGCCAGACAGAAGAATGTTTCAACAGTCCATGCGGGAGAGGATGAGTGCCTGAATAAGAATTTTAGCTGTGAAGGAACCGAGGAAGGGATGGATTTTAGCAATGTTACGCAAAAGAAAGTGACAGGATTTAGCAATGGCATTAATATGAGGGGAGAATGAGAGACTTGTCAATTATCACCCCTAGACACCGCGCTTCTGATACTGGATTTATGGTAGTGCCATTTACAGTCTCCTGGAAGGGTGCTACAGGGCTAGGATGAGGAGTAGCTCAGTTTTAGACATATTGAGTTTGAGGTGCCTATGAGCCATCCAGTCAGAGCTACCCAAGAGGCAATCTGTGACTTTAGCCTGGATATCAGAAGTCAGCTGAGGTGCTACAGGGCTAGGATGAGGAGTAGCTCAGTTTTAGACATATTGAGTTTGAGGTGCCTATGAGCCATCCAGTCACAGCTACCCAAGAGGCAATCTGTGACTTTAGCCTGACTTAGAAGTCAGCCGAGGTGCAGATAAGTAAATCTGGGTGTCATCTGCATAGAGGTGATATTTGAGACCAAATGAGTTAATAAGATCACCAAGTGTTATAGTGTAAAGAGAAAACAGAAGCGGTCCTACAAAAGAACCTTGAGGAACTCCAACAGAGAGTTGGACGGGAGAGGATGAAGAGGTTGCAAAGGAGACACTGAAGGATCAGTTAGATAGATAAGAGGATAGCCAGTCCAGCTCTGTGTTACGGATTCCTAAGAAGTGAAGAATTCGGAGGAGGGGATCATGATCAACAGTGTCTAAAGCTGCTGAGAGATCAAGCAGGACAAGTACTGAATAGTGACCTTGATATTTGGCAATGTGAAGATCACTGAGCACTCTTGTAAAAGCAGTTTCAGTGGAGTGAGCACCGCGAAATCCAGATTGTAAAGGGTCCTGCAGGTTGTATGTGTTAAGGAAGTCAAGCAGGAGTGAGTAGGCTAGGCTTTCCAAGAGTTTAGAGGCAAAAGACAGAAGAGAAACATGTCGATAGTTAGAGGGTATGTTACTGTCAGAAGAGTTGTTCTTGAGGATGGGCGTTACTAAGGCATGTTTGAAGTCGTCAGGAAAGGTAGCAGTTAAAGCAGCAGAGTTAAAGATTTGTAATAGGATAAGGATTAGTGTGGGGGAGAGGGACTGGATGAGGTTAGAGGGGAGCAGATAAAGTGCACATGTAGTGGACGGAGCAAAGGATAGCAGGTAAGTCAGTTCCTCATCCGTGACTAGCGAAAAAGAGCCCAGAGTGCCAGGAGGGGAACGAGGGAGGCTAGGAGGAGATATATAAGGTGGTATAGTATCCTCTTTTGAACATAGGACCCATAGAGGAACACAGATTGTGCTACCCCTTTGAGTACCAATATGTTGAATTCCTCTCTGACACTCAAATGGTCCAAATATACAAGTGACCCACAGGCAGAATATAAAGGAGGCCTGTATAGTGTCCTATTAAGACTCCATAGGGCCCTAAACAGGATCACAAACTAACCCCCCACCCCCCAGCAAACATCCTCGCAAACCTTTCTCAGTTTGACCGTTGTTCTTGTGTTTAGAGGTACTAGTACCAACTTGATAAAATTAAAAATTAATGCATTACTTATTTTAAAGGGGAACTTTCACTAAAATAAAAATGTAACCATGCGTTTTAATCATTAACACAAGATTAGCGCTGGGTATGTTTTTTTTGTAACCCACCTACTAGTGGAGATATGTAGCCTTCAAAATTGGGCATTTGCGCATTCTGCAGGACCCTGTTTGTCCCGCATGATGCCTCAGGACTTCCCAGCTGCCCAAGGGAGCGCATTCACACTCCCCTTCATAGCTGTATTTCTGTGAGATAATGTTACAGCAAACTCCGTTTACCATGCTACTGAGGTTGCTGCTCCATAATGACTCTCACTTTGCAGAAAAAGGAGAGGGGACAGAGTAGCAAAACACACTCAAGTTATCTGGTCTCTCCAGGAGCCCCCAAGAATTCCACTGACCCTAGACACACACCTACACACACTCACCTTGTGGATAAGTCAGCTCTGGGTATGTAATTACATGCTTAACTATTAGTGATTCTTTGCCTGTTTGTCAGTTATTCAGTGGAATTAATATCCTTGCACACAGACATAGGTTGTGGTGGGCACAGTTTCTACAAATGTTACTGGATAACATATTGCCTTCTCATAACTGCCTCTTATTTTCATGGACAGTTCCTGGTTTCAGCTCCTTGTCCCTTGATTTTTGTGTTCCTGTTTTTGGCCCTGGTTTTAAAATGTAATCCCAAACCTATGTGATTATCATTAAAAGGTCCATAAACTGTGAGCTCCCTCATGCCAATATTGTTTATTTATATGGTTTCACTAGTCTTAAGATGCGTTGGATGCAGGATTACATAGACACATGGGAACAATTGCAGTCCAATATTTATCACTGCAGCTCTGCAGCAAGTATTTTCATATGTGCCCAGGTTTAAAGGGATGATTTTGCAACCTAGTATAATGTTTATTCTGATGCAGTAGTGCAGTCTAAGGGCTGGATTCAAATGCAGGTGCTAATTTTATCTCCAGGTATCCCCATAGACTTCAATAAGAAAATTATTAATAAAACGTGAGGTAACATTTATCTCCTGCATTTGAATCCAGCCCGACGTCTGTTCCGTGAGATTTTCTGTTGGTGGTACACAACCTGGTACTAAAGACAGCTATAGACTTGTTATAATACAAAGCTCCACGGGGAAAAGACTGTCTAGAAATATTGGCTAGCCTAGCATACATTCCCCAAAATGAAAATATACCCGCCAATTCGAGAGTCATATATGACTTATTGGTCTGCTGAGAACATACCTTCCAATATTTCAAATGGCCAAAGAAGGACATGTTTGAGACTTTTAATACTGTGGAGCAATGTGATACACTTATAAACATGCCACACAGTCTGATCTCCTAAAAAGAGGGACACTAGGGTAGGAAAGAGGGATTTTGGTCTCTTAGAGGGACAGGGACACTTGAGAGGTATGTGAGAATGGCAGTGGATAGCAACAGGTTCTCCATCCCTGATCTATAACGTGGCTAGTTGCTAACTCATGCCTCCCAACATTTCAAATAACCAAAGTGCACTTTTGTTTTAGGGCATGTTACTTGGTGCATGGCTGATGAGTGGGGCATAAATGAGAATTTTTAGTTTATTTCATGTCCTATTGACATCTCTTTGTGCAAATGAATAAATCATTTAGAACAAGACCAAAGTATTTTATTTACACAGACTAATTTATAATTGTACATACTGACTTTAAACCCCTTAAGGACACTTGACATGTCAGGACCATCAAGCTGGTCCAGACACGTCATAGAATTCTGGGACGGCAGCTCTTGCAATCCCAGAATTCAATGCAAAGAGAAAAAAGTGGTTAAACATTAATATGAGCTTTATTACTGTGGAGCACTGTGATACACACACACACGCACACACCACACAGTCTGATCTCCTAAAATGAGGGACACCAAGGTGGGAAAGAGGGAATGGGGGATTTTGGTCTCTTAGAGGGACTGTCTCTACTAAAGACAGACACTTGGGGGGTATGTGAGAATGGTTCATGTTGTAGTCCAACAATGGTGGATAGCCACAAGTTCTCCATCCTTTATCTACATGTCACTAGGTGATAACTCATGCCTCCCAACTTTTCAGACTGCCAAAGACTGACACTTCGTGCTTGGAACATGGCTGATGGGCTGGGCATAAGTGAGACATTGTTAGTTTATTTCATGACCATACCTGGGAACTCTCAGGGTTTGACCCTGAGACTCAGGGTTTTGACCCAGATCTCAGGGTGAAGGGCCAAATTCTCAGGGTGAGAGTGTTCTCTGTTACCTACTATATGATTTACCCCATTAAATGTTTCTTTAGTCACTAAATTCATGCAATTTGCACCAGAAATACAGGGGGGGGGGTGTCCTGCTTGTCGTGTATGTGTTTAGGCCATGAGATCTTTAAATTGTAGCATGTTAAAGGGTCCTTGCAGACCAAATGGATCATCTCTGGTTTAGAGCAAGCTGGTATATATTGCCTAAAATCTACATTATGGGAAGCTTTAGGGGTTAATATTTCAAATATCTCAGGGTCAGCTAATCTTGAAAGTTCCCAGGTATGTTCATGGCCTATTTACACTTCTTTGTGTAACTGAATAAATAATTTAGAACAAGACAGAAGTAATTTATTTACACAGACTAATTCCCTCTATATAAATATAGGTGTATACTGTAGTTTAAACAAACATTTGAGTTTTATTGCTGCTGAGCACGGTGTTACACTACTATACCAAGCACAGTCTGAGCTAAAAAGACAGACACCAGGGTGGGAAAGAGGGACACTTGGGAAGTATGTTTAGTGAGGGGTAGGCACACTGCAGCCTTCCACCTCTTAGTTATATTGTCCATCATCATTCGCATCTATTCAACCAATAGCTCTCTTGTTTTTGTACTGCACGTTTCAAAATGATGTTTTTTTCCCAACTGTGGATGATATTACTACAGCTGGATGGCCACAGTTTACCCATCTTCAGTCCAACTCTTCTTTCATGAAACAATTTTGAATCACTCCATGTTCATCAAATCGTCAGAAAGCCCCACCCATTGCCTTTCCATGCTGCAATGATAAACAGAAGAGCATATGCTCTGTCGCATTGCTATGACGTTATTCTCTTGCGCTGGCAGATACTGCACACAATAATATAGAATCGTCTTGCCTGTGGAATTTGAAAGAGTTGTGGTTGATGGTCTCAGCAAGGTACTGTTGTATATTCGAGCGTGGTAAGTGTTAGTTATATTTTGCGTATTGCTTTGGTGGATAATATGTGGCTTTCCAGCCTTCATTAGGCTTCCTCTTGTTATCATGTTTAGCTGTTAATGGGCGATTGAGGATGAAGAAGATGAGAGTTGCAACATACTAGTGAAGAATCTCAGGTTTGCAGACACCGTACAATTACCGTTTTACTCCAAAAAAGCGCAAAAGGCCCCCCTATTCCCTAGTGTCTTCCATAATACGCAATTAAGAGCCATATGCACAAAATCGAAAATGTAGCAATTCTTGGGCAAACCAGATGCACCATAGAGGACGAATAAGTATTCCCATTTAAGCAAGTGCAACTTTTAACTCCTTGGTTGTCAGATATGTCTACAATATTGAAAGGGTTAAAATCCATTTAAGGATTTTTTTGTAAATATGTAGATTTTTTTACTGTAAAAACGCTCCAGAACTTACTTGAAAACGAACAAATTTTCCTGGTTGAACATTTTCTAAATAAATAAATGCATGTGTTTGAAACAGGATCTTATGAGAGCAAAATACATTTTCAAAATTCTTGAGGGAGGCAAGAGCTTGTACTTTGTTTTATAACCGTTACTTGTTAATCAGTTGTAATGGTTCCTGGAAATTTAGATGTAGGATGGGCAAATTTATTAGTCCAGTGGCAGCATTCAGAATTAGAATTGTGGTATGGTAGTCTTGCTCCTATGAGTACTCTCCCATATATGCGCACTCCATACTACCCCACATTTTTATGAAATGTTTTCAGGTCTCTCACATACCAACTTCCCTACTTGGTTTGTGCTGTTGTGTCTATGCCAGGGCTAGCATGACGTGATTATGTCATTCTTTTCACTGACAATGCCACTGTCACAAGGGTACTGTACTGAGTACTGAATCCTGGTCAGGATGTGGGGTACATGCCAGCTTCACTTTCCAAGCATAACATTGTTTCTTAGATCTCAAAGACCCATGGACAGGTTAAAGTAGGTAAGTGGGATGGGTTTAGCCTGTGGGCCTCATTTTGCCCATCTGCTTAAGATTGATCCAAAGTTTATATGTGGTGAGGTTGCATTGTCGATAATAGATTTTTCTCAATATTTATTATAATCAATTTGCTAAAACTGATAGTATCAGTTGTATTGCACAAACAAGAAGTGTTACAAGCACCCACTGAGAACAAATAAAATGTATTCATTATTCTTGGGTAAGGTGTAAGCTCGTTGCTGCTTAACCAGATTTTTCGCTCCCATATGCCACTACAGAGAACAAATTTCCATTTCTCTTTCATCTAATGAGTGACACAGGGAACATGGAGTAAATAACTTCCACCAGGAGGCGGGTCACTTAATGTTTGAAAGAAAAAATGTAACGCCTCCCCTTTCTCTTCAGTTATCCCTCCCTCTCCAACCGGAGGGCAGGTTTTAGCAGGCTATGTTCCGTCTCTTCCTGAAGACTATTGTCACTTGTTATTTTACCTCTGTAGGGCATCTAGGAGCCTGCCAGCCCATACCATTGTGCCCATTTCCTTGTGGGATATCTCAATATAATGCATTGCCTGGGTATTTGGTGTATTTGATAGATCCTCTCCCATACTGGGTAGAAGCTCCCAGTTACCTAAGCTATATTTTCCTCAAAGCTGAGTACAGGAATTACGCTACAGGGTTGGGGTATTGGTAAGTTGGGCTTGATGCTATATTTGATGTCTAAACATGTTTTTTTAATTTTATATATATTTATATATTTACTTAAAGATAAATCTTAGTCCATTGGGAAACACTGGGATCATGGGTAAAATGCCCTCCACCAGTAAATCAGTTATTTAAGTTAACTTTTATAAATTGAAACTATCCCTATCGTCAGCCTGTTTTACCCTTCCCCTCATCAGTTTTAATGTGGCAAAGAAGGTTATTGTCATAATGAAAGAAGGCTAAGAAAAGGTATGACATTCCTTGGTTCAAAGAAGAAAACTTTCTCTCTGGGCAGAATGCCTTCTGTCCCCTAATTGATTAAGATAAATTGATATTTCAATAGGTAAGTCAATCCGCTTTTCTTTTGCATCCATTTTGGGGGAGACAGACCTTGTCTACATTCCAAAGTGTTTCCAAAAAAATGTGTGTGTGGGGAGGGGGGAAGAAAATAAATAAATACAAATTCATAACACCGCTAACAAACTTTCCATCGAAATCTGGCATCACCAGAGACCAATTAATTAACCTTTAAAAAAAAAAAAAAAAAAAAAAAAATTGTAAATGTATGGACTGAAGACCAAGTTGCTGCTTTTGTAAATCTGTTTTGATGAACACTGATTCTTCTTGGATGATGAGCTGTAGTTCGAAAGGAACCACTTTTGATCTAAGAATATAACTTTTATTGTCCTTTTTATCCATTAAGCATTTGTTGATTTTGTTTTTTCAAGTTGACTCCCCCCCCCCCCCCCCTTCTAGAATACTAATGCTATAAACTGTCTGAAGAATTCAGTGATTTGGACATATTGTTTTAAGGAATCTAGCCACATAAAATTATGTATTTTATTTTTCTTTCCTGCAAGTTGAATTTGGGCATAATCAGGCCAGTACTAGTTCCTGATCAATGTGGAATTTTGAATGTAATTTTGGTTTAAATTCAGGAATTGCAGGAAAATCTGCATTACCTTTGTGGAAAAGTGTGTAAGTAGATCTCCAAGATTTTTCATAGTTCTGTAATTCTTCTTGCTGAAGCTACTGCGCTAGGGGAAAACTGTCTTGCGTGTTCCCTGTAAGGAGGGATAATGTGTTACTCCTTGTAGAAAGGTTTACAGTTATGTAATTTCAGCCACAGTGTTGAAATAAAATTGGTAGAGCTGGAATTTTTTTTTTATATTATGTATTCCTGCTTAGAATAATTCCAGTAGCATAGATGGTCCAAACTCAAAAGGCTTTAAATCAAGACATCCACAGAATTTGTATTACATGTTCAAAATGTTTACTTTCAATATACCATTGTAGAATAATTGCAAGAGGAGCAAACTTAGACCAATCTGGCTTAAACAGTGACCTCTTTATTATTACTGCACTGTATGCTTACCATGCGCAGCCATTGTTAGCTGTGGTGGGAGAGACTTGGGACCTACCTGCCCATATATCTTAGATTCATGAGTTAAGCAACAACTGTGCTTCAGTCTGCCAACATACTCTTTGTTATGGCTCCTAGAGACAGCATCTCACAAGATGGCAAATAGAAGAACTAATTGGATTATATAAAGTAGTAAGTGGTAATGAGTCCATAAGCACAGGATCAAGTTCTTGTCGGTCCCCTTAAACAGTCATGGAGCCTGGGTGTTGGTAAGCCTTAAAAATCACCTTATTTTTCCTATAGACAACCAACAAGTCTACATAATGCAGTACAAGTTAAAGCAGTGGTAGCCAACCATGATCCTTAAAGCTATCAACAGTGCAAGTTCTCAGGATATCCCAGCTGGAGCACAAGTGGATTAATTAGTGGATCAGTCACTTTACCTGGTGCTCATTCAAGGTTATCTTGAAAACATACATTGTTGGTAGCTCTTGAGGACCGGATCTGGCTGCTCCTGATATAGTCATCCAAGTGCTCTTGGTTGTATAGCAAGACAGTATAGAAATGCAAGGGCAAACATATATTAGAATAAAGCGACTACAGAAGTATCCTAGTTGTCATGGTCATTAACAAAAACACTGGCTTATGTTTTAAAGACTAGGCCAAGGCATTACCACTCTTCTTGTGTGAGGCATTGGCCCAACTTAAGAGTGTGAGAGAGTAGCCAATCTCCCACCCAACCACAACAGTGAATTCAAGATGGCAACATTTCTATATTGTGGATAGAGGAAAGTGTGGAGAAAGAAAGGGACTGTGCATGATCCAAAGCAATGCCACCTTATCTGTGAAATATGGTGGCGGTAGTGGTGTGACTTGGACATGTATGGCTGAAACAGGTTCATTTGTCTTTGTGACCACTAGCTGCAGCAGCAGCATGAATTTTGGAGTGTACACAAACATCATCATGCTAAGATGCAACCACATTCCTCAAAACACATTGGAAGGCACTTCACTTTGCAGCAGGACAATAACCTAAAACATTCTACTAAAGTAGAATGTTCTTGACTGGCCAATTCAGTCACCCAGTCTGAATCCAACTGAATGTGGGTTTCACTTTCTGAAGACACTACTGGAGGTAAAAGGTCCAAAAAAAAACAGGAACTGGGGATGGTTGCAGTACAGGCCTGACTAAGCATCACCAGGGAAAAAATATTGCAACTTTGTTCAAGATTGTTACTAGTCAAATTACTTTTTTTGGTCCCTCAGAATATAGGTACTATGTACAGAGGGTTGTAATTCTTACAGGCTTCATGTTTTGTGTATTTAAATACTGACAAAATAATGCTGACAGTCTGCACTTAGTCACGGTTTCATTTCAAATCCAGTGTGCTGGCTTACATAACCAAATCAACATAACTTGTCACTGTAAAAATACTTATGGACTGCACTGTATATTGTAAGATCTAAGCTACTGCGTCTTTGGATTAAATCTCATTCATCAGCACTTCCTGGGCCTGTAAACATTGTCTACAGATCACATTTGAAAAGCAGGCATATGTTAATATGCTTGCTTCAGTGGGCAACAGTTTTGGACTTGAGGTTCTCACACGTATTATATTCTTAATGCAAGAGAAAAGGTGTGGTGCGTCGTCCCCCCCCCCCCCTTTCCCTTTTTTTATTGACCGGAGCAGTCTGTTTCAGCCTCTCCCTGGTGTGCCAGTATATGTGAATGCTGCTATACGTTCTCTTTGTCACTGTTCTCTGCCTCTCTCCATCACTCTGATTGTGAGGAAGAAAGAAGCAGAGAACAGAACTGGAAATTATTAAAATTACAAAAGAAGGGGTCAGTTTTACTTAATATACAACCAGATTTAGGCGTTTTCTTACTACTGTCCAAAGTTAGTAAAATGATCAATATCATTGGGGTCTGATGTGTTTGGAGAATGATCCCGTACTTTCACATATAACTGTCCACATTTTCTTCCTTCTGTTTACATACTAACGGGGCGGATTGGAAGATAAAGTCCAATTAAAATATAAATAATTGTCACGCTAGACAGATGATAATATCCACTTACTAATTAAGTGCTGGGTGTCCAGTAAGTTTCAATACTCCCTTGGTAATGGTCACATGTCCCCAGAAATCCAATTGTATGTAAATGTCCACAGTCCTGTAGCGAAATATAAGGACATAGATAAACAGCAATAAAGCAGTGAATTAGATCACAGCACAAAAATTAAGTATATACTCACTCTTTTTAAAACTGACAAGTCCAGCGTAGTCAAGTATTTCTTATGGTGTAACTTCTATATCCAATCATGTCTCCAAGGGTTAAATCTGATTCTCTGGATACTTCTTCCCATAGACTCTGGATTCTGTTAATAGTCGGATGTATATAGAAAGAAGAGAGATGGGTAATGAAGTCCCCAAATGACCCAATATATCAAAATAAAGTCTCTACTCACTCATTAAGCTGAATGAGTCCAGCGAAGATCTGCAAAAGATCTCCTTCATTAGAGGCGGCTGCGCTCCAAGATCCTGTTTCTTTGTCTCTACTTAGAGACTATATAGATATTGTAGAGGACTACTATCTTTTAAATCAAGAATGTTTATTAAATAGGAACAGACAATAAGTAAAAATCCTATACGATAAATTGATAGCAAGCGCACTAATTATAGGGGATTTGTTATCTTCTCGGTGCAACTAAGCGAGTATCCGGAGAATCAGATTTAACCCTTGGAGATGTGATTGGATATAGAAGTTACACCATAAGAAATACTTGGCTACACTGGACTTGTCCTTTTTAAGGAGTGAGTATATACTTTATTTTTGTTCTGTGATCTAATTCACTGCTTTATTGCTGTTTATCTATGTCCTTATATTTCGCTACTGGATTGTGGACACTTACATACAGTCGGACTTCTGGGGACATGTGATCATTACCAAGTGAATACTGAAACTCACTGGACACCCAGCACTTGATTAGTAAGTGGATATTATCTGTCTAGTGTGACAATTATTTATATTTTGATTGGACTTTTTCTTCCTTCTGTTTACATACCAATGGGACAGATTGGAAGATAAAGTGGATAGTTATATGTGAAAGTACGGGATCGTTCTCCAGACACATCATCTGACCCAACGATACTGAACCTTTTACTAACTTTGAACAGTAGTAAGAAATCGCCTAAATCTGGTTGTATAGTGTGTATTGTAAGTCTATAAGAGTTAGACTAAATTTTGGGCAGAATTCATAATTATCTACTGTCATTTATAAAGCTTTGAGGTGGTTTTATTGTATCTAAAGACATGCATTAACTTAGAAGTGCCTGAGTCAACTTTGAATTTGTCAGTTTTACTTAAGCTGGTTGTATTGGGGGCAGGATTAGTGGTAGGCCACTTGATGACCTGTGACCACCCCTTTGTGTAACTAACTAAATAAATTATTTAGAGCAAGACCAAAGCGGTTTATTTACACTGTATAAAAACATACACATTTAATTTGTATTTAATATCCATGTGAGTGTTATTACTGTGGAGCAATGTAATACACTTACATAAACATCATAAGGTAATATCTCCAAAATGAGGGACAACAGGGAGGGAAAGAGGGACATGGGTATTTTCGCCTCATAGGGACAGTACCCACAAAAAACTCGTCCTTAACCCCTTAAGGACTGGTACGCGGCCAGCACTTAAGGACCACAGGGCTTTTTTTAAATCCGATTCAAGGCTCCACGTGCGGCGTGTCCTGAATTCCATGACGTGCCAGGACCGTCACTGGTCCTTAAGTGCTGGAGAGCCATGACGGTCCTGGCACAGCAGTGGCCATTAAGGGCTTAATATAAACTGTAATTGAGAGGCAGGACTGAAATAGTGCTGGGAAACCACAAAACAAGAGTTGTGGCAAGCTAGCACGGAGAACTAATTTATTATTGATTGTTTTTTTTGTTTTTGTTTTGTTTTGTTTTTTTTTTCCATCCGTCTTGTGAATTTGTACAATGGCAAGATGTTTGCAATGTGGTGATAAGTATTGTACTAATGATATTTAGAATAACCACACACTACACATTGATTGTATGTATTGCTTATGTGATGGTGGTATTTCTGTTTTCTTAGGGGTTACATTTATTTACAGTCAAGATGACTGAACCTACTGACTCACAGAAGGTGTATGAAGATATGTTTTCCCACCGGTTTTCAGTATCTGATGAAGAGTACCAGAAGTATCTGAAAAAGGAAGATAATCAACCCCCTATTGTAGAGGATTGGAGAACAGGCTTCCAAAGAAATCGGGATAGGTAACGGACTAACATTTTGAGTTCTTGGGCTCAGTAGTCCAAGCTATTTGAGTATACTCATTATCTGGTTTATAGAGGTTCACTATAAAAATGTCACCCTAAATTGGGCGTCCAACCCAGGGCCACATTAAATTTGTCATCAGGATGAAAATAGAGATATAAGAAACTGGCCCGCATGACAGTGGTGACTGCCTAACAAACAAAGCAGGGAAAAAGTCTACCCTAAGAGAGAAAGCAGGGAGCACATTTACCTTTACATGCAGCAGAAGCAGAGGAGCTATGGTGACTGTGATGGATCATTGCTGTGATTGCAGGGGCTGTGATGAGTTAATGGATGGTGCGAGAATGAGTTAATTCCATTCAATATCGCCCTTGTCATGTGGGAAAGGTGTTTTTTTGTTGTTTTTTTTTTTGTCACTATTTTCAACCTGGCAACATATTTAATGCACCCCTGGGTTGGTCACCCAGTTGAGGGCTTAATATTTAAACAAATCTAAATTGTAGGGTTTATCCTACTGGGTAAAATGGGTGCTCCTACTGTGGACAGATGTTTTATTCAAAAGTTATTGCACCTCTAACTTGCGTTTTCTGGGAGCAGTAATTCCATGGCTGTGACTTCTACATTATCTAATGAACGTTTATAGCTAACCGACTAGAGCTGTCCGTAGTCTGATGTAAAATTAGCACCACTGTAACATTTTAAGCTAATGAAGTACTGGTACTGTACCCCCCACAAATTTAAGTTTTGAGGTACAATAACGTGAATTTAAAAAAAAAAAAAAAACCTCTCCTGAGTGAGAGTACCTTCATTTTGCTCAGCAGGATAAACCCTGCACAAAAAAAAAAAAAAAAAAAATACATAAAATATAATTATATATTTTAAATATAATCATTTCTATTTATTTTTTAGTATGGAGTGGTGTTGTCACTTTTTAAACCTTTGAGTGCCAGAGAGGTATCCAATGCAGTGAGTTGGGTATCTCTGGCACCCAAAGGGTTAAAGGGCAACAAGAGCCATATGTATAAAGAAGAAAGTGGAGCGGTTGTGGGGAATCGAACTGCACCATGGGGGCACGTTAACATTACTGCTAATTTAAAGTGGAACTGTTAATTAAAATTGTAGTCTGTAACTTTTTTGCCTGCAAACTATGTAAATTAATTTTGTATGAGGCCAAACATACCCCTTTCTCTGCTTATACAGATGCCCTAGTATGTGGGTTCTGGCTAGATTAATTTGTAACACAGTGTGTGGTAATATCTGCCCAGCACAGTACCAAATTATCATTAAGTGCCATCAATGTTCCTTTTTTTTTTTTTTTTTTTAAATAACCTTATATTACAGACAAACGACTAGCACAACATATATTCATTTTTGGTCCTTCTGTAAAATTAAACTTTGTGACAGGTCTATTTTTTAACCCTTTGAGTGCCAGAGAGGAATGCAAAGCAATGCGTTGGATACCTCTCTGGCACTCAAAGGGTAAAATATGACTTTTAACCCCTCTAGTGTTAGACAGCTCTCCAATGCATTGCAAAACAATCCGTTGGTGACCTCTTTCTCACATCCAGTGGATTAATTTCAGATCGACAAAATGTACTTTTATAATTTAATTCTGACCAGTGAATTGTTTCTAAATTTAAAACCAGGATTGAAATGTTACCACTGATACTTTGTCGGGGGCGGGTAACCTCTGGATATCATCTTCTGCTGGACCACAAATCCTGTTAGTTACAGATCAGTAAATGGTGAACCACAGGTTTCTCTTCCCTACTTATAACATTTTTGCTTTATGCGTACATTGCTGCATGTAGTAGGTCACTTTAAGTAGGCCGCGGTGCTTTGGAGACCTGTTTAGCATTCAAGGGGCTAAAATCTCCATTTAATAAATGGACATTTTTAGTTCTTCCCCCTTCTTGAATGCTTGATTGTGTTTGAGGCCTCTGCCATTCAAAGGGTCAAAAACTCAATTCAATTTGGTGCAGCTGGATCATCTCAACATTGTTTCTTTCTTGTACACATATGTCCACTGAGGAGAATATCAACATATAATATTTAAAGGGTGTTTTGTTTGTTTGCAGATATAGGGATAATAGCCACCAACAAGGATGGGAAGGAAGACGCAGCTGGTCCAATGACAGTTATAATCAGGGACGCAATGGGAGAGGCAGGGGCAACTACTACACCCAATACAGACAAGAAAGATCCTACTATCCACAAGATGGTCGTCAAGGCTATAACACTAACAATCAGAGATTTTCCTCTGACCATAATTAGTGGAATCCTAATTTTATCTTTAGTTCTGGGAGAGGTGTCTAAAACATTGACTCACAATTCAGCAAACACCTCTCTGACATTCAGAGGCTCAACTTGTTTGGATTTTTATTTGCTTAAACTATGTAACATTATATTGTTAAAGAAATTAACTTTTTACTTTTTTTTTTTTTTTTTTTTTATGTTTTGTACATGAGATGGTAATTGATTTTGTAATAAAGGTGAGGAATTTACAAGAATGCACACAAATATGCTGTACAGTAATCAAGTCTACACCAGGTGACACGTACAACTGGCTGATTTCTTTTCCATCAAAATGGAAACCTTAATTGGTACTTATGTGTAGCTTACACAGCTGTTAATTGTTACTGGTGGTTTTCTGTAACCGATTCCTATTGAAGTTTATGGAGATATTTGTCGATGGAATGAAGGGTTTCATTCTCAACTGCAATAGAAATCTGGCCTAAATTTGCAGTCTCAACAAAAAATGTCCCTGAGATTGGTATTTATGGAGTCTGACACACAAGGGTTACAATCCCTTGGCAAAACTACAGAATGTAAAGAGCTGAGAAGAGGAGATGTGAATGAAGGCATGCGTACTGGCATCAGCTTTTACAAGAGGGTATCAAATGGTGTGTCCTGACGCTGACCCCAGCACTCTTAGAGTGTGGAGAGCATCCTCCTCCCAACCTTTAAAATAAATCTGGATTAAACCTGGTAAAAACCCATGGGGGGTGGGGGGGGGAACGACAAAAGAATAGTTTTGTTAGTGGAGTGCTAGGTCAGCAGTAAAATGACCCAAGATGATGATGATGATGATGATGATGGATGTCCAGATAGAAATCCAGAATAAGTGACTGATCTGTCCATTGGAGTAGTAGTGAGTCAATCTTGTCCAGAGATAGAAGGGATTGGGAGATAAGTAGGTAATCGGTGTGCTGTAGGAATTATGGGTAAAGGAGAAAAAAAAATATATAGTCCCTGCTTTGGAGATGTAGGGCAGTGGTTCTCAGCTCCTGTCCTCAGGACCCACTAACAGGCCAGGATTTGATGATTTCCTTGTTAGAGCACAGGTGAGTTAATCAATGTGAATGAGCCTCTGATCACCACACCTGTGCTCTAACAGAGAAATCCCTAAGTCCTGGCCTGTTAGTGGGTCCTGAGGACAGGAGTTGAGAACCACTGATGTAGGGGTCTCCAGGCATCCAATAATTGTAAAGCTGCAATGAGTTGCTAAACAGTGCAAATTTGAAAGTTTGAGATAGGACCTATTCGTAGAGCAATCCAAAAAATGGGTTACAAAGAATATTAAAAACCCCTACCAACACCAACTGACCTGAACTTAAAGTTTCAAGTGAGGCCCACGTATTTGAGAAGAAAGCGTACTGGGTTGCGTTGGTAGAATTGATGTTAGCTAGGGTAATTGAGTGCCCAAACAGTAAACATTTGATAAAAAGAAAATGCCCCTCTGGGTCCTTGTCTATATCAATCGGGCTCCAGGGCACTGAGCATTGGAAAAGTATGGCATCCCTTCTTCTTCCTTTTTTTTTTTTTTTTTTTTTTTTTTTTTTTTTTTTTTTTTCCCTCTCTCATCTGCAGGAGTAAAATAACCAGATGTAAGTGGTGATTAGCAGAGGTGTGGGAAGAGGTATGAGAAAATTGCATGAATGCTACTTCTGTCCCCACCCTATCAAAGTCTCTCAAGGCCATTTTTCTTCTTTTTTTTTCCCCTGGTAGGTTAAACCCCTTAGAGTTTATTAAAAGAAATGTAATAGTCATGTACTGGGAGCTTGAGGTAAGCTAATAAGGGCCTAAAAGGTGCCTCTCGAGGACCCAACATCCCAATGGTCCAGGAATCCCCTGCTTCCAAGGGGTCAAGGGAAGGAGGGATGGGTAGAAAGAGTCAAGAAAAGAAGACCAAAGACACCAGATGAACCAAAAAGCATCAAAAACAAAAAGGATAATTTTGTAACCGTGTAAACAAAGCTAATACACTGGAATTGTAATAACATATACTGTAATAACATGTAAGAAAAAGCAGTGTGTGTGTGTGTGTGTGTGTAAATTTTAGTCTCCTCTGAGCTGTAGAGAGTTGGAAAGGGCAGGCTTAGCTATATAATGATTACAGGTAAACACAATGACTCGAGTCCTGATCGGTCCTGGTGTGCATAATGAAACCTGGCAAATCGTTACCCCATGCAACAAGCAGTGACAGTGCTGCCCTTAAAAATGTCCAACAAGTCGGACAGCAATAATGTACTTCCTATACATACTATTACCCAAAACGAACTATAGCTACAATAGTCCCTTCATTACCCTATCCCCCACTTACCACTTTCCTCACTTCTCCATTTGCTTTTTTTAAATTTTATTATTATTATTGGGGCTTTCATAATAGAGTTTGGAATGTAACCCAGTGATTTCATTGAACACTGAACATGTTCAATAGAGCTGTGGTTCTCAAACCTATACTTAGGAACCACTTACAGGCTGCGTCCTTAAAACTTGCAAAACAAGAGGTGGGCTGTGCACACACTCACAGCTCAAATTTTCAGTTTCAGCTTTGGAATGCTGCTCATTCAGCTGCTGCACAATTACGTTCACTCTCATGAGCCATTGCATAGGAGACCTTTCCATTATCATCTTGTTCCTCCCACATACATGCTAGAGACTTGCCTTACATTTCAGCAACAGGGAAAACATGACAGAGCAGCGCCTGAGGGGCACCATCACAAAGAATACATTTCTGCGTATTATTTGTTCTACATATGCATTTGTCACTCCTCTTGCTTTGTTTGTCTTTAGGATTTTCTTGCTTCAATGCAGGTGAGTTAATCAGTGGGTCAGTCATAAATTCTCACCTGTGCACAAACTGGGATATTAAGGATATGGCCGGTGAGCAGTTCCTGAAGATCTGTATGTGAACCATTACCCCTGCAGTTCTAATTGCTTTCACAACTACCCCAACACTCTGTTGAACCCACATTATAATCACTGGAAAAAGAACAGACATTAATATGAGAACACTGATGTATGCATGCATAGAGGCGCTATCATTCCATACTAAGACACTCGCAAGCATTTTTATAATGACGTGTTCACTTTCCCTAACACACTTGCACATACACCCACCTTTTTCACAAATTCAGAATTCTTTTTCCTGCTGGCATTACATCCCTTTATAGGTTTAATAAAGCTCAAGAGCTCACTGTCACTTAGTTGTCTGTTATACAACAATTGAATAACGGTGATGGAGCAATCAGTGATACATTCTACAGTCGGATGTTTGTTTTATATGCATTCAACCACTGAACTGGTTTTGGAGCCTCTTAAAAATTCACTGCTTGTACCTCATCTTATGTATATGCAGATGGCCAAATGGGCAGAAGACCGTGGTAACATTTTCAAAAGTCTGACTTAATTACTTGCACACATTTTAGTACATGCTGGCCTTCAGACACATGCAGTAATGCCACTTTCCCAGCTTGCACAGTCATGTTGGTGGTCCAGTCAGACATTTATATTGCATACAGATCCTTTCTGTGGTAAGTACCAAAAACAAGAACACAAGGAGAGGGCAAGTATTGTCAATATGAATATGTTAATACAAAACGACACAGGCAACAATATATTGTTTACGGTAAATGCAAAATAAATATAAAATAGTAACATGAGAGTCCATCTCATATAGTGTAAAAAAAATTTGGCCAGTAAAAAAAAAAAAAAAAATAAATATATATATATATATATATATATATATATGTGTGTATAGTTGGTGAGAGTTCCAAAAGGCTCACATATCAATGTCCACTGGAGTGGATGCAAAACAAACCACACGTGTGTAACTCCAACAATATTCTCCACTCTGTAGCAGCAGGCTCACCTCAGTTTACAGGCTATCTCTTCTCCCATCTGTAGATAGATCTTTTTTGTGGCGATAGGGGGCCCCTGTATATAGTGCTGAGGGCAGGATCACTTTTGAATCAAGCACTCTCTCCTGCCTTTTGCTCCAGGCCTAGTACTTTATTGCCACCACAAAAGAGAGTCACCATTGTTTCTGTGTTAAATATTAAAAATTACATTAGGAATTTGAATAATTTTCAGAGTGACAAAACCAATCTCACAGTTGTGTTGGGAGGTCTAGTACCTTATTGCCATCACAAGGGAGAGTCACCTTTGTTCCTGTGTTAGAAATAAAATTAGAAATCTGAATAATTTTCAGTGACACAGCCAATCTCACAGTTGTGTAGGGAGGCCTACTACCTTATTGCTATCACAAGGGAGAGTCACCTTTGTCCCTGTGTTAAATATTAAAAATAATATTAGGAATTTGTTTGGCTGTATCACTCTGAAAATTAATTCCTAATATTATTTTTAATATTTAACACAGGGACAAAGGTGACTCTCCCTTGCGATAGCAATAAGGTAGTAGGCCTCCCTACACAGCTATGAGATTGGCTGTGTCACTGAAAATTATTCAAAAAAAATTCCTAATTTTATTTCTAACACAGGAACAAAGGTGACTCTCCCTTGCGATGGCAATGACGTACTAGGCCTCCCTACACAACTGTGAGATTGGCTGTGTCACTCTAAAAATTATTCAATCTCACAGTTGTGTAGGGAGGCCTACAACCTTATTGCCATGGCAAGGGTGAGTTACCATTGTTCCTGTGTTAAATATTAAAAATAATATTAGGAATTTGAATAATTTTCAGAGTGACACAGCCAATCTCACAGTTGTGTAGGCAGGCCTGGTACCTTATTGCCATCACAAGGGAGAATCACCTTTGTTCCTGTGTAAAATATAAAAAATATTAGGAATTCGTCTGAATAGTTTTCAGAGTTACACAGCCAATCTCAAAAAGTTGTGTAGGCAGGCCTAGTAGTACCTTATTGCCACCGCAAGGGAACGTCACCTTTGTTCCTGTGTAAAATATTAAAAATAATATTAGGAATTAGTTTGAACAGTTTTCAGAGTGACACAGCCAGTCTCACAGTTGTCATGTGGCCAGGTTTTTACATTTTAAAGCAATTATAGTTCACTACCTATCTATCTTTCATGGATTTGAGTCCTAGTGAACAACCTGATGTTCCTTGTCCTGGTACCTGCTGCAGTGACCCAGCAACCACCAACACCACCACAGTGATGTTGCTTTCAAGCAGAGCCAGCAGCAGCAGGCGGGCAAAGAGGATTACTTTCAGTAATACTAGTCAGACTCAGCAGCAGCACTCCAAACCAAAAATAAGGGAAATGCAGGTCATTCTACCTCTACTAGCAGGGTTGAGAGGTCCAGGTCCTCCTCTGTGACCACAAAGCAGCCATCACCTGTATCTTGTCAGCTGTTTTCTGATGATCCCCCCCAGAACCACCTGCACAATGACTAGTGCCACTGGCAGTTTAGTCACCACCTCCGCTACAGCCAGTTGTATAAATCTGGAGACACCTAGAGTGTGTAACACAACTGGTCAGACACTGCGGGCAGTATCAATGCGGATTTTTATAGTGAACATCTGTGTAAGCAGCCCAAACGGAAGTTATTGCAGTATTTGGATAACATTTTTACTGCCACCACTGTCACTGTCACTGCCACTGTGAGCATATCTACTCCAGAAAATGTTATTGAGGGAGATAGTTTACCATTTCCCAGTAGCCACCAGGCACAAGAGAGAATTTATCAGGTCTCCCCAAAATCTGCTGCTGATAATGATTTTTCTTCCTGTCAAAACCTACAAGCTGTACAAGAAGAACCTGAGGGATCAAGGCCTCCTAAGCTTGATTTGTACCCTGAGCTTGATTATCCCCCTGAGCTTAATTTTTCCCCTGCTTCCTATAGTATTCCTCCTGTTTCTCCACTTACACTTGTGTCTTCTACTGACAACACCTGCCTCTCCAGTTCCAGCTGAGTCTCCCAGCCAGGTAGTAGCTGCTAGTGTCTCCACCAACAGTACCACTGTTACTCCACTATCCTCCAATCCCAGTCCCAACATCCCTGCTGCCATCTTTAGGTCTATTGGTACCCCTATAATGGTATGTAGAAAGAAAAAGCAAAGTGAGATTGGTCCAACATGTGAAGATGAAGAAAGTGTCACCTCAGTTTCTTCTTCTTCACCACCTTCCAGAGTCATCTGTCGCTTCAAAGCGTGGGACCATTTTGTGGCACTTGGTGATGGCCGTCTAGGGAAATGTAAATTGTGTGGCGGGGAAGTCAGCCGTGGGTGGGTGTTGCGTCATCTAACCACCTCTGGGATGAACCAACACCTGAACAACTACCACAAGTCAGTGTTGATAAGTACAGAAAGTGGCATTACTAGTACTGCATTTACCAGTGTCACACTCACAACCAGCAGCAGGAGAAAGGGCAGGGGGATCATGCCACATCTGGTCCTAGTAAAAGCAGCAGTCACAGCGCATCCCAAAATCAATGCAGGTCACACTGGAAGATTTTGGTGGGTTTCATTCCAAGGGGATGTGCAGACAGCAGTCCAGAAAATCACATGCCTCATTGCACAGCTCATAGCCGTTGGGGGTGATACTTTTAATTTGGTGGACGGGGAGCCCTTCCAGCAACTTATGAAGGCTGTTGCACCCCGATATAAAATTCCATCCCGCACCACATTTAGTAGAACTATTTAGTAGAACTATAGTACTCTCACTGTGCAGGTCATGCATTGGGCTTTTGAAGGACGGACTAGGAAAGGCTGGTGGCCAGTCAGTGCACTTACCACTGACTTATGGAGTGCTCTGAGTGGCCAGCATGGCTTCCTGTTATTGATGGCTCATTGGTGGCAGCCCAATGTGTTGCAAGACACCACAATACCAACAACAAGTTTAGGTGCAGTAGCCAAGCAGGCAGGGCACCACTCTTTCCTCCTCCATGCTGAGGTAATGGATCAGCAGCACACCTCAGATAATATTCGCATAGCACTGCAGAACATGTTGGCGCAGTGGCTAGGGGAGCAGGCAGGCACACAGGCACAAATGGGGCTTGTGGTTACTGATGGTACAGCTAACATGACAAAGGCTCTCCGGGATGGCAGATTTGTGGGTGTGCGCTGCTCAGCACATGGCCTGCATCTGGTAGTTAAGGCTGCTTTCGATGATGGCAATAACACTAGAAGGTTATCAGCACTTCTGGAGTCGTGCCAACAAATTGCTGGCCATTTCCATCTGATCGTCGAAGATAACCAGCTACTCAGGGAGGAACAGAAAAAGGCAGACCTCCCAGAGCACTGCCTAAAACAAGATGTTGGGACCAAGTGGAACTCTACCTTAGATATGCTAGAGCATATTCTGGAGCAGAAAAAGGCAATTCACACAATGTCATGTCACCATTTCATTGGCAGTAACAGAACATTGGGCAGGGTTGACTGGGCCCTGATGGGACAGGTAGTGACAGTCCTCATGCCTTTCCGTGCTTTGATGGAAATTTTAAGCAAAGAGAACGCTAGCCTGGCAGAAGTCATTCCCCTCTTCACGCACCTCTCTTTAAAATTTGATGATTTCCTTGCCCATAGGGAACACTTGTAGCGCTGAGGGTAATATACTTCCCGATGTTGCTGCCCTTCTAACGAGGCTGAAGAAGGAACTGACTCGGGGCATGGAAGAGCGCATGGACAATTGTCCCGAGTTAATGCTTGCCACGATTTGCGATCCTCGAATCAAAGGCAAGATGACACTTAGTTCCAATTCACTCACTGCAATTGATAGCGAGGGTGCGTGAGAGATAAAGAAAAAACAGGATGCAGTCACAGGAGGCGGGAGAAGATTGTGCAGATGAGCTGGAGGAGTGTGGTGGTCTTCCAGGACCTATCAGAAGCAGTGCCAGTAGCATTACATCTTTTTCCAGTGGAGCAGCTGCTGCTTTTTATGCTGAGGCCATGGACAGATTATGCTTTGGACAAAACAAACAGCTCCCAATAAAAAGAAAATGTTCTGAGTTTGAGGTTAAGGCATACCTTGCGGAACCTTCTTTGCCCCCAAGTACAGATCCATTGACTTTCTGGGATAACAAGAGGGCTGTGTGGCCTACTTTGTCCCTGGTAACCTAAAAGTTGCTTTCTTACCCCCTAACCACTGTCCAGAGTGAGCGGGTATTTTCCGTAACAGGCCTCAATGCTCTCAATTGGCCCCCCAGCTCATGGAGCAAATTACTGTTTTAAAAGTCAACCTGCCAAAGCTGGGTTACCCTGCTCTCAGATTTGATGCAGATTAGAAAAAAAAAGTACCATAGTACCATAATACGATGAGCGCTCCAGCTTACCCAGCTCTAGAACCATGGTAGGTTGGGCAGAGGACACCCCCCTGACTTGGTGGGACACAGGGGGAAATTAAAGTCTACATTGGTTTCCCACTATATAGGTTGTTCAGTCTTGCTCTATTGTTTTTCATCTATTGTAAAAGAAAAGTATGTGGTATCTATCTACTGAGTCCTGGCTGCTCTGGTGTTCTGCAGTTCTGGCTACATCTCCAGTGTTGTTGTCATCCTGAGTCTGCCTCACACCAGTCATCCTCAGTTGCTGTATCTCTACGGAGTCCTGGCTGCTCAAGTGTTCTGCAGTTCTGGCTACATCTCCAGTGTTGCTATCATCCTGAGTCCGCCTCGTATCAGTCATCCTCAGTTGCTGTATCTCTACTGAGTCCTTCCTGCTCCGGTGTTCTGCAGTTCTGGCTACATCTCCAGTGTTGCTGTCATCATGAGTCCGCCTTGCACCAGTCATCCTCAGTTGCTGTATCTCTATTGAGGTCTGGCTGCTCCAGTGTTCTGCAGTTCTGGCTACATCTCCAGTGTTGCTGTCATTCTGAGTCCACTTCGCACTAGTCATCTTCAGTTTTCTAGTATATTCTAACAAAAGTCTGCGGTATAGTAGACCCTGGAAATGGTTCCATTTATTTTTATTTATTTAATTTTAATTTTTTATTGTATTTTTTAAAGTATGTCAAATTCGGCGAATAAATCGGATCCTACGAATGAAAAAAAAAAACTTTCGAATTTTAACTAAATGGATTTTTTTCACTATTTTCAGTCTTAACAATTCTCCCATTGAAATCTCCTATTATAAATTTGTAATAGTAATTATCCTGTTTGTAGAGGCGTAATAAATCAAAATAAAAACATTCAACATCATCATCAAGGTGGCTATTTGTTGGTGCATATATTTAAATGACTTTAAGAACATAGCAACTGTATAGTGTGATAGCACAGGAAGCAATTATTTCAGAAATATCTTCTGTTTATACAACTGAGTCTGTCAGTCTTTTCTTAATCAAGAATCTGATTTCTCCACATTGGTTTCCCTCATTGGTTTCTTTATAGTATAGCCAGTTTCCATCTTCTAATTTGACTAAACCTTCAACTTTTTTAAGAATCTCACATAAGCCGATATTGTCCCAACTGATGTTATTCAGTTCTTCTACTTGTTCATCTAAGAGTGAAACTGTACTCATAGATCAAATGTCATGCGTTTCAATGTCTAAAGACCAAATGCAACCTGATAGAATCCGGTGATTCTTAGCACCCTTTGCCATTGAGCTGGTCTTCCCTTGCCATAGGAAGTAGCTCGCAAGCCTTCAGGGTATGAGGGCATTTTTTTTGTGAAGCCAAATTGAGTGATATGTATAGCAATGTGCAAAGGTTTAGGCAGGTGTGGACAAAATGCTATAAAGTAAGAATACTTTCAAAAATAGACGTGTTAATAGTATACTTTTATCAATTAACAAAAGGCATAGTGAGTGAACAGAAGAAAAATCTAAATCAAACTAATAGTCAGGTATATGATTAAACAATTACACCAAACCAGTGCTAACTATCATCATTTCAATATGTAGGTTGGAACACAATCATTAACTGAAACAGAAACATCTGTGTATGAGAAATAAAACTGGGTGACGAACAGCCAAACTCAGCTATCAAGGTGAGGTTGGCAAAGACAGTTTAATGTCAAAAGTCATACACAATGGCAAGACTGAGCACAGCGATAAGACAAAGGGTAGTTATACTGCATCAGCAAGGTCTCTCCCAGGCAGACATTTCAAGGCAGATAGGGGTTTCCAGATTTGCTGCACAAGCTCTTTTGAAGAAGCACAAAGAACCTGGCAACGTTGATATAGCCCAGGAAATGTAGTCAAGCAGATGGAAGACACATCATTCTTACTTCCCTTCGCAATCGGAAGATGTCCAGCAGTGTCGTCAGCTCAGAATTGGCAGAAAACAGTGGGACCCTGGTACACCCATCTACTGTCTGGAGAAGTTGGTCAGAAGTGGTCTTCATGGAAGACTTGCAGTCAAAACACCATACCTCCGACTGGAAACAAGGTCAAGTGACTCAACTATGCACAAAAACACAGGAAACAAGGCTAAGTGATTCAACTATGCACGATAACGTAGAAAAATGGCAGCCGGTGCTCTGGACTGATGAGTTAAAGCTTGAAATATTTGGCTGTAGCAGAAGGTGGTTTGTTTGCCAAAGGGCTGATGAGCAGTACAAGAATGAGTGTCTGCAGGCAAGAGTGAAGGTTCCTTGCAAGTATGGGGCTGCATTTCTGTAAATGGAGATAGGGATTTGGTCAGAATTAATGATCTCCTCACTGCTGAGAAGTATAGGCAGATACTTATCCATCATGCAATACCATCAGGCAGGCATCTGATTGTCCACAGATTTATTCTGTAGCATGACAATGACCCCAAACATACAGCCAACGTTATTAAGAACTATCTTCAGCATAAAGAAGAACAAGGCATCCCATAAGTGATGGTATGGCCCTGGTCGCAACATCATCAAGTCTGTCTGGGATTACACGAAGAGAGACAAGCAAAAGGTGTTTGGAAAAACCTACCTGCCAAGTTCCTTAAAAACTGTGTGCAAGTGTACATAGAAAAATTAATGCTGTTTTGAAGCAAAGGATGGTCACACAGAATATTGATTTGATTTAGATTTTTCTTCTGTTCACTCACTATGCATTTTGTTAATTGATAAAAATAAACTATTAACGTGTGTATTTTAAAAGCATTCTTTTCTGGCTGTGAATAAAGTGCAACATGCTAGACTTTGGTGTGTTCACACACTGCATAGGGTACCATAGCACAGCAAAGACTTTAATGGGATTATACTCCTAAGCAAGCAGGGGAAACTCTTCCATCCAATCAGAAGTTAGCATGAGGTAAGGTCGGCACTCTCATCTTCACTGTATATCTGACCAGGCACTAGAGTTTGTCATTATCATACAGCTCACATGCAGTGGGCTGCACTGCAGCTTGTGTTAAATGATGCAACATGCAGATTACGCCTGGCTTCCTATGTTTATTCGCACACTTGGGCAGGTAAAACACCTACCCAAAACCCCCAGTTGACAAGTCTACCTCTCCATGAAACGCCGTGATCAGGTGTACATCTCTTTCCCAGTTTGTGGACTCTCACTGTGGCAGACCAGTGGTTGCTAAAGGTGATTTTGGAAGGTTGTGGCATAGATTTTTAAGCCTTTTCATTCATGTCCGGGTCCTTTGTGATCCAGTGTGGGGCTTTTTTTCCAAGAAATGGTTTCTGTCCCACGGATATGCATGTCCTTGTCCTATTTTCCCAAGGGAGAGATTCATGGCATTTAATTCTAGTCTTTTCATAGTCTCCAAAAAAGGATCATTGACTGTTGTCCCAGCTTGGACTGGAAGCATCTCAATCACTTTGTCTGTGTAGTTTTGGTTCAAGATTGTCTTTTTTGCCAGAGGCGTAACTAGAAGCCATGGGGCCCTGGTGCAAGAATTGTCACGGGCCCCCCTCCGACCACATTGGCCCCCCTCAAACACATTGGCCACATCCACATTGCCCCTTCCACAATGCCCCCATCACAATGCCCATCATGCTCCACATTTCCCCCCAATCTCCACAATTCCCCCATCACAATGCCCCTCTTGCTCCACATTTCCCCCCAATCTCCACAATGCCCCCATCACAATGCCCCTTATGCTCCACATTTCCCCCCAATCCCCACAATGCCCCAATCAAAATGCCCCTACTGACCCCCGTCCTCCTACCTCCTGGTGGTCTAGCGGTGTGTGTGACATGCTCCCGCGCGGTCCATAGTAATGCAAAGCGCTGGGAGATTATGTCATCTCCCAGCTCTCTGCATTACTCGAGCGCTGGCCGCGGGAACATCAGCTGTGCTGCAGGTGGGTGGCGAGGGGGTCGCAGGGGGTGACCGGGCCCCTGAGAGTGACGGGCCCGGTCGCAGGTGCGACCCCTATTGTTACGTCACTGTTTTTTGCTCTGTTATCGCAGCAATGTGTCCAGTGGAGTTTTTAGCTTCCCTGGACATAAAAAAATGTAGATTATCAGTGTTTCCTTTACTTTGCCTGTCAAGACTGCCATTTTCAGTTCACCGGACTCACTTTTGGGCTGGCATCTGCTCTGTGGGATTTCCCAAAGGTCATAATAGTATTGTCTGCCCATATTTGTTCACTTGAAATTTTCCTTACTAACTGGATGACCTTTTATTAAAGACTCTTTTATAGGAGGCCTTACATTTTCATCTTCAAACATGTCCATACTCGAGAAGCACTGCTGTGTGATTATTTTCAGGAAATCCTCTCTGGTTCTGTCCCAGGTTCTAATCTTTCTTAGCATGAGATTTGACATTTCTCAGGGACAGCTGTTTCTGTCAGAGGATAAGATTCAAATGCTGTCTCAGCAAGTGTCCCAGGCCTTAGTCCACCTGTCAGAGATGGTGCACGAGTATATGAAGGTGCTGGGGTGTCTGGTCTCTGTATTGAAGGCAGTACCACTCAATTTCACATTCAAACCTGCAGCTAGAGATTCTTAGGAACTGGTCCAAGCAGCAGTGTAATCTCTCTTGAGTGATGTCACTCAAGCTGGATAAAATCAGATCTTCATTGGTGGCTCCAGGCCTCTCAACTTATCTGGGTCATATACTGGTCATCCTGAACTGGTCTGTATTCAGAACAGATATCTCATTCAGTTCTCACACTGCACAAGACAATGAGCATTCCTTGGCAGTTTCCCCTGGTGTATGTGTTTTCTTTTTCCTCAGATTCGCAGAGTATTAAAGAAAGGATGATAATGTGTTATTGGCCTCACTGGACATGGTTCTCAGATCTCCTCAAGCTATCCCTTGCTAGCTTTAATGATGTGGCTCTTGAAGCCAGCTTTCTAAGAAAGAAGGGTTTCTCTGAACTTTTAAGTCGTTGTTTGAGCATCCGATGGGTTCTCTGTTACAGGTGACCACCAACCTGATCTATTTCTCTTTTTACTTCTGCCTTTGTTATAATATATGTATAGTGGAAGTCAGAGACACTCAACTAGGAATGAGCCTGCAATACAAATTTGCAGGCTCTCTAGGAGTGGTATCCTATCCAGGGTGCAGTCTCTTTTAGCCCACTAGTACCTTTCACAGAGAGGAAATATCCTAAAGCATCATACTGATCCTGCCAAAACAGCAGTCCAACCACGAAATGCCATTCAATTCCTCTCTGAACAAGAGAAACAGCCAACCCCAGACATAAGTTTCTGCCTTGTTGGGCCTCATCAATGAGGTGTAGCTGATCTCACTAGGCACTGTAAGCAAAGGGTCCAATGCTGGATTAACCTATTATTCTTGGGGGTGACTAAATCCAAGAATAATTTGCTTATTATCCCAATCTACATTTGTTATAATTTAAACTGAGCATGACTGTTAGGGGTAAAGTAGAGCAGGAAGAGAGTCTCTTCCTCCAGTGAGCTCTTTGGGAGTAGACTTGTGCGAATTCATTCTGAGACATTCGGATTTCGTCGAAAATGGGGTCATACGGAGACATTCGGCCAATCCGAAACTCAAGGGTCATTTGGAAAAAATGATCTGACTCCGAACAGCCCAGGACCGAAATTCGTCGAAACTTTTGGAAATTTCACCAATCGACAAATTTCCAAAAGTTTTGACTACTTTCGACCAGGACTTTTTTTTACTTCCTGTGTGCGCTCAATTACTTTCCCTCCATAATTTTCCCTCTATGTCTCTAGTCCAATTCCATTCTCCGTTTCATGCACTACTTCCCTCTTTTGTCTGTATTCCAATAGCCTTCTTCGTTTCATGATGGGGGTTGGACTAATGACACAGTCACACAGACAGACAGCCTGCATTTCCTCATTGCGTTGTTGGATCTCAGAGAGAGAAGAAGAGATTAGAGAGTGTCCAGTTGTTGTGTAGGCAGGCAGGTAGCATTAGGTTAGGCATAGGTAGGCAGCCAGCATTAGTTCCAGTTATTGCCACTGCAAGAGTGAGTAATATTTGTTCCTGTGCAAAATATAAAAAAAATTAGGTATTTGTTCGAATAATTTTCAATGTCACATCAACCAGTCTGACAGTCCTATAGGCAGGCAGGGTGCGTTTTCGCCACCGCAAGGAGGTCATCTGTGTTTCTTTAAAAAAAATATAAAAAGTACAAGTCATTTGTTTGAATACTCTTCAGTCACACTGCCAGTGTCACAGTTGTATAGGCAGGCAGCGTGCCTTTTCGCCACCGCAAGGGAGACCCACATGTGTTGGTTTTATTAAAATTATTTCTAATACAAGTTATTTGTTTGAATAATCTTCAGCGTCAAACTGCCAGTGTCACAGTTGTATAGGCAGGCAGCGTGCCTTTTCGCCACCGCAAGGGAGACCCACGTGTTGGTTTTATTAAAATGATTCCTAATACAAGTTATTTGTTAGAATAATCTTCAGTGTCACACTGTCAGTGTCACAGTTGTATAGGCAGGCAGGGTGCCTTTTCGCCACCGCAAGGGAGACCCACATGTGTTGGTTTTAGTAAAAATATAAAAAATACAAGTGATTTGTTTGAATAATCTTCAGCGTCACACTGCAATTGTCAAAGCTGTATAGGCAGACAGGGTGCCTTTTAGCCACCGCAAGGGAGGGTCACATGTGTTGATTTTATTAAAAATATAAAAAATACAAGTTATTTGTTTCAGTAATCTTCAGCGTCACACTGCCAGTGTCACAGCTGTATAGGCAGGAAGCGTGCCTTTTCGCCACCTCAAGGGAGAGTCACCTGTGTTGGTTTTATTAAAAACATACAAAATACAAGTGATTTGTCTGAATAATCTTCAGAGTCACACTGCCAGTGTCACAGTTGTATAGGCAGACAGGGTACCTCTTAGCCACCGCAAGAGAGAGTTGCCTGTGTTTGTTTTATTAAAATTATTTCTAATACAAGTTATTTGTTTGAATAATCTTCAGCGTCACACTGCCAGTGTCACAGTTGTATAGGCAGGGTGCCTTTTTGCAACCGCAAGGGAGACCCACATGTGTTGGTTTTATTAAAAACATACAAAATACAATTGATTTGTTTGAATAATCTTCAGAGTCACACTGCCAGTGTCACAGTTGTATAGGCAGACAGGGTGCCTCTTAGCCACCACAAGAGAGAGTCACATGTGTTTGTTTTATTAAAATTATTCATAATACAAGTTATTTATTTGAATAATCTTCAGCGTCACACTGCCAGTATCACAGCTGTATAGGCAGGCAGGGTGCCTTTTAGCCACCGCAAGGGAGAGTCACAAGTGTTGATTTTATTAAAAATATAAACAATACAAGTTATTTGTTTGAATAATCTTCAGCATCACACTGCCAGTGTCACAGTTGTATAGGCAGACAGCGTGCCTTTTCGCCACCGCAAGGGAGATCCACGTGTTGGTTTTATTAAAATAATTTCTAATACAAGTTATTTGTTTGAATAATTTTCAGCGTCACACTGCCAGTGTCACAGTTGTTGTGTGGGCAGGTTTTAAAGTTGTAAAACTATAATCGTTCTCTACCTACCTTTCCGTAATGGATTTGAGTCCTAGTGAACAACCTGTTGTTCCTCGTCCTGGTACCAGCTGCCGTGACCCAGCAACCACCAACACCACCACAGTGCAGTTGCTTTCAAGCAGAGCTAGCAGCAGCAGGTGGGGAAAGAAGAGTACTTTGATTAGTACTAGTCAGACTCAGCAGCAGCAGTCCAAAACAAAAACTAGAAAGAAGAAGGGAACTGCTGGTCGTTCTACCTCTACTAGCAGGGTAGAGAGGTCCAGTTCCTCCTCTAAGACCACAAAGCGGCCGTCACCCGTCTCTCGCCAGCTGTTTCGTGATAATCCCCCCAGAACCAGCTGCACAATGACTATTGCCACTGCCAGTTCTGTCACCACTTCTGCTACAACCAGTTCTATAAACCTGGGGACACCTAGCTTGTTGAACATGAACGCTACTGGTGGGAAACTGCGGGCAGTATCAACGCGGGAACATCCGAGTAAGCAACCCAAACTTGAATTATTAGAGTATTTTGAGAAAATTTCTCCTGCCGCCACTGTCACTGACACTGAGAGCATATCGTCTCCAAAAAAGGTTATTGAGGGAGATAATTTACCATTTCCCGGTAGCCACCAGGCAGAAGAGGGAATTCATCAGCTCTCCCCAAAATCTGCTGCTGATGATTTTTCTTCCTGTCCAAACCTAGAAGAGGTGGAAGAAGAATATGAGGGACCAAGGCCTGCTAAGCTTGATTTTTCCACTGAGCATGATTTTTCCTCTGACCTTAATTATTCTCCTGAGCTCCATTTTTCCAGTGCTGCCCATAGTACTCCTCCTGTTTCTCCAGCTACAATTCTGTCTTCTATTGATGAAAACTCACCACCTGACTCTCCAGTTCCAAATGAGTCTCCCAGGCAGGTAGTAGCTGCTAGTGTCTCTGCCACCAGTGTTATTCCACCCTCCTCCAATCCCAGTCCCGACATCCCTGCTGCCATCTTTGGGTCTACTAGTAACCCTGTAAAGGTATGTAGAAAAAAAAGCATAGTGAGGTTGCTTCAGCATGTGAAGATGAAGAAAGTGTCACCTCAGTTTCTTCTTCACCACCTTCCAAAGCCATCCGTCGCTCCAAAGCGTGGGACCATTTTGTGACACTTGGCGATGGCCGGCTAGCAAAATGTAAATTGTGTGGCAGGGAAGTCAGCCGTGGGAGGGTGTTGGGTCATCTTTCCACCTCTGGGATGAACCAACACCTGAACCACTACCACAAGTCAGTGTTGATGAGTGCAGAACGTGGTGGCACCACTACATTTACCAGTGTAACACTCACCACCAGTAGGCAGGAAAAAGGGCAGGGAGATCATGCCACATCTGGTCCTAGTAAAAGCAGTAGACAGTCACAGCCCATCCCAAAGTCAATACAGGCCACACTGGAAGATTTTGGTGGGTTTAATTCCAAGGGCATGTGCAGACAGCAGTCCAGGAAAATTACATGCCTCATTGCACAGCTCATAGCCGGTGGGGGTGCAACTTTCAGTTTGGTGGACGGGAAGCCCTTCCATCAACTTATGGAGGTTGTTGCACCCCGATATAAAATTCCATCCTGCACCACATTTAGTAGAACTATAGTGCCCTCACTGTACCAGTCATGCGTTGGTCTTTTGAAGGAACTGCTAGGAAAGGCTGGTGGCCAGTCAGTGCACTTTACCACTGACTTATGGAGTGCTCCGAGTGGCCAGCATGGCTTCCTGTCATTGATGGCACATTGGTGGCAGCCCAATGTGTTGCAAGACACAGTGATAGCAACAACAAGTTCAGGTGCAGTAGCCAAGCAGGCAGGGCACCGCTCTTTCTTCCTCCATGCTGAGGTAATGGATCAGCAGCACACCTCAGATAACATTCGCAAAGCACTGCAGAACATGGTGGCGCAATGGCTAGGGGAGCAGGCAGGCACACAGGCGTAAATGGGGTTTGTGGTTACTGATGGTGCAGCTAACATGATCAAGGCTCTCCGGGATGGCAGATTTGTGGGTGTTCGCTGCTCAGCGCATGTTCTGCATCTAGTAGTGAAGGCTGCTCTTGAGGATGGCAATAACACTGGAAGGTTGTCAGCACTTCTGGAGTCGTGCCAACAAATTTCTGGCCACTTCCATCGGTGTGTCAAAGATAGCCAGCTACTCAGGGAGGAACAGAAAAAGGCAGACCTCCCAGAGCACTGCCTAAAACAAGATGTTGGGACCAGGTGGAACTCCACCTTAGATATGCTAGAGCGTATCCTGGAGCAGAAAAAGGCAATTCATGCAATGTCATGTCACCATTTCATTGGCAGTAACAGAACACTGGGCAGGGCTGACTGGGCCCTGATGAAACAGGTAGTGACAGTCCTTACGCCTTTCCGTGCTTTGACGGAACTTTTGAGCAAAGAGAACGCTAGTCTGGCAGAAGTCATTCCCCTCTTCACGCAACTCTCCTTAAAATTGGATGATTTCCTTTCCCATAGGGAACGCTTGCCTGGTGCTTAGGGTAATATACTTCTAGATGTTGCTGCCCTTCTAACGAGGTTGAAGAAGGAACTTACTCGGCACATGGAAGAGCGCATGGACAATTGTCCCGAGCTAATGCTTGCCACAATTTGCGATCCTCGAATCAAAGGCAAGTTGGCACTTTGTTACAATTCTGTCAGTCTCTGAGAAGGGTTAAGTGAGGTGATGATTTAGCACAAAATTAACCCCTTAATGACCGGCCGCGCGTACACGCGCCCAGCACTTAACGACGGATTTTTCTTCTTCTTCATTCTAGCGAATGACTTCCTGGACTTACCAGGTACGTCCTGTGTCACTAAGTGACAGTTTTTGCGGGACTTACCTGGTAAGTCACTTGTCGCGATGGGGTTAATGTATTTTCAATACGCAAATTAGTTTAGACACACATACTGCAGTTTAAACAATCATTGATGTTTATTCTTGATGTAGTATGAAACACTACAATGTATATACACATAGACTTATCTGATATGAGAGGAAAACGAGAGAGAGGAATTTGGGTACTAAAGAGGGACAGTAGGGTAGGAGGCTGGTACCAGAAAATGAAACTTTAATCTTTACCCATGTACTAACATAGAATGTGACATGTAGTTTGTCCATGTTCGAGTCGAACACTTATGTTGAGTAGGATGTGACAGGCATGGGTTTTCGATGTTCGAGCATATGCTAAATTGAATGACAGGCATGGGTTTTCGATGTTCGAGCATATGCTATATTGAAGGACAGGCATGGGGTTTCGATGTTCGAACATATGTTAAATTGAATGACAGGCATGGGTTCTCGATGTTCGACGTTTGCATTGTGACTGGCATTCCATGCTGGAGTAGAGGTGACATGCACAGACTGGCAATGTACGACAATGTCCGTTTTTGGGATGGATCTTTTTCTAAATGTACACCCTGTCTGCAAAGAATGATAGCAGCATGCACGGAGGCGCACTGCTATAATTTAACCCATGTTAAATTCGGCCGAATAATTCGGAATGGATCAGAATTTCGTTTGAATCGAATAGGCCTGGTCTGAAATTAGGATCATTCGAATTAGAAAAAAAAAAAATTTGTCCGAACTCGAATTTGATCGAAAATTTTGCCCGTGCACAAGTCTATTTGGGAGGATAGTTTATCCCAGTTGTTCATGTCCTTAGTTCACATAGACTAAGCACCAAGGATTTATGGGTAAGTACATAAAATTGCTCCCCCCCGAATTGTCTAAGCAGCTTTTGTGCAGCTGTCTGGGACTGTAGACTTATTTTTTTAGTGTTCTTTAGGCCCTTATTGGGGAGGGAGCATTGTGTAGTTTACCGGAAAATATCTTCTACATTAGGCTTTGTAGCAGTGCAGAGGAGAGGGGGAAGATTGTATAGCTATGAATGAATAAAATGAGGAATGATAGGCTGATTACTCATACAGGAGGCACTTACACCCAATAGCACTTACTCCTTCTGTGTCAAACCTATCTTCCTCTAGACTGTAAGCTCTCACGAGCAGTGTCCTCTGATCCTTCTGTTCTCCACATTTGATTTAACATTTAATACCTCTACTGTAAAGCGCTACGGAATTTGTTGGCGCTATATAAAGATTAATAATATTACATTGTTGTATTAGAGTTTAATTTAAAATGTGTTTCCTAATAAAGCTTCTCCTTTAAAAAGGTACAAGAGGAAGCTGATGCTTAAAATGGATCTGTGATTTTGAAAGTTTTCACAAATCATTATGTTAGCCATTTTTATTTAATACAATACATTGAGCTGTTTAGCTTTAATTTGTCTGTTGATGTGAATCTTGTAGGCATGCCTGAACCACTTGTTACAAAATTGTTTAATTGATTTGAATGGATCTTCAATAAAGGACTTTCGATTTTTTTTTCTTTTTTTTTTAAACTTGGCATTATTTTCTGATTTGGAGGAAGTTTCAGAAACATGGGAGTTTTCCCAGCACGACTAGCCAGTTAGATGGACTACAAAGCCGACATGTAAATAAATGTAAGTGTCCTTCAATCCTCTCTATTTTCTGCTTGCTGGTATATGACACATTATAGCAGTCAGCACCCCCAATTTGTGTTGTTTTTTTTTTTTTTATGCCTGGCAGATGGTAATATAGAACACTGTGGAATGTCACTATCTGCCACTTCCTACAAGAAAGTACTAGCTTAACTGTTTAAACTGACAAATCTAAATATCTCAAACTATTATTTGAAACTAAGTGTCTGACATAAATATAGGCAATTTTAATTTTTCTTTCAGAAGTTCCTGTTTGTTACAAAATGACAGACTTCAAATTTTCCCTTTTCTGCCTATTTTTTCCCCCATTTCTCCCCTTGTTTCCCCTTTTATCACCTGCTGCCACCCTCATGTTTGTGCCCCCATTGCCTCTTGCTGACTCCCATCTGCTACTTGCTGCTTCCTTCCTTGTCTCTTACAGTTCCCTTTGTTTCATAGGTCGCCACTCTTGTCTCTTTCTCTCTGCCCTTTGTTTTCCCCTATCCAATCTTTCTTCTGCCTCTTTTTTCCCCCATGCCTCTCTCATCCCATTTAATATATGGAGTTTGATGCTAAAGAGCATCAGGGGAAACAGCAATGAAATGTATTTTAAAACACAGCCCCCTGAAATTTGAAAGGCGCGTTTTTTATTTTTGCTATATGAATTTTGGCTGGGGTACAACAAACAACTTTGCATCCTCAGAGACTTATAAGGAGGCTGAAGTACTACGAAGTCCAGTCCGGGTTCGGTAAGCACAGCAGAAGGGAAGAAAAAAAAAAAGTGTATTGTTCTGTTCCACTAGGTCAAAAAGAGTATACCTTAAGGAGAAAAGAGTATTTTAGTCTTACCTGTTAAATCCTTTTCACTTAGTGCATATAGGTTACTGGTACTATGGGTAGGCGACCACCCCTTTAAATAGGCAGGAACAATTCTTGAAGCGAATGCTGGGTGGAGCCTACCTCCTCTCCTTAGCTGCAGCTAGCCCCCCCCCCCCAGAAAGATTTGCAACACTAACTAGGAACTAGGTAGTAAGAAGGGAGAAGAAGACTCCTGTGAGCATGAACCCGGCAGGACTCCCACGTTCAGTCACAGGAGAACCAAGCATGGTCCCATGGCAGGGTGGGAGACCAGTAACCTATATGGACTAAGAGAAAAGGATTTAATAGATAAGACTAAAATCCTCTTTTGTCTGTCGTCCAATATAAGTTACTGGTACTATGGGATGTTCAACCATTGAGCTGTCCAGAGGTGGCAAGTAAGGCAAGGACGAGGCACAGGGCCCCAATGTCACCAGAGCCTATATGAACTATAATATGATAGACAGCTCAACAATAAGACTGCAGTGTCAACGGACACCAAACCGGTGCAGAACCACACCAGGAACATAGCACAGCACACAAAACTCGAGCCAACTGGGCTCAAATTGAAGGAACACTGAAGAGACAAAAGGAGAACTTAGGCAAAACTGCCTCTAGGATCTTCCTTCCCAAGCTGGTGTTGGCTCATCCACTCATTAGTGCTTAGAAAAGATGTGCACAGACAACCAAGTGGCAGCCTTGCACAGCTGAGGCTTGATTCTTGTACGCCCAGGATACCCCCCAATGGATCTGGGGGAATGAGCAGAAACCCGAAAGGGAACCGGCTTCTTCCGTAACTCGTAAGCCTTACGAATAGTAGACTTAATCCAAGACGCAATGGTCACCTTGGATTCTGGTCTTCCTGCCCTGGGACCCTCAGGAATGACGAACATGGCGTCAATCTGGCGACTAGACAGTGCGGTGCACGTAGAACTTGAGACATCTCCCCACATCCAACAAGTGAAGATCCCTTTCCTTGTCAAAGGTAGGGTCCGGACGGAAAGAGGGCACCACAATTTCCCGATTAATGTGGAAGTCCGAGACTACCTTCAGGAGAAACTCCTGAGAGGGGCAAAGAACCATCTTGTCTTTATGAAACACCAAGAAGGGTGGTCTCCAAGACAGGGCATGCAACTCCGCGACACGGCGAACAGACACAATCGCCAGGAGAAAGGCCATTTTCCAAGTCAGCATGCGCAAGGGAATAGTGGCCAGGGACTTAACGGGAGGGAGCTAAAGGACGCCCAAAACCAAATTAAGATCCCACTGAGGAGTGGGGCTCTTAAAGGCAGGACGAGTATGAGCAACGCCCTGAAAGAAAACCTTGACATCAGGAAGAATTGTGATACGTCTCTGAAAGAAGACAGAGGTCTGAACCTTAAGGGAACTCAAACTTATCCACTCCATCCTGCAGAAAGGACAGGACCGTAGGAAGATCGAAGTTCTGGGAAAGATCCCTGTTTGCACACCAAGAGAGAAAGGTAGACCAGACTCTATGATAGGCCTTGGAGGAAACAGGCTTGCGGGCAATAAGCATAGTGGCCACCACGCCAGAAGAGAAACCCTTCGAGTATTAAGGATTCAATTTCCATGCGTCAAATCCAGACGATCCACATCCTCCTTCCACAGGTACCCCTGAAGAAGGAGATCCGGACGGCGGGAGAGCCAAAAGGGCTCTGCCACAGAGAGATCCAGGAGCTCCGGAAACCAAGCCTGACGAAGCCAGTACGGAGCAATCAGAATGACTGGAGAACCCTCCAGATGCAGCTTCCACACACCCTGTGTAGCATAGGGATGGGAGGAAAGATGTACGCCAGAGGGAAGTGCCATGGGATCAACGTGGCATCCACTGCCAGAGCAAGAGTGTCCCTCCAGTGGGAACAGAACGGAACCTTCCAACTGTGCTTTGTCACCATCAGATCGATGCAAGGAAGCCCCACTTCTGAACAATGAGGTTGAACACTTCTTGATTCAGTTCCCACTCTGCGTTGTCTACTGTGTGTCGACTTAGGAAGTCTGCCAGCACGTTGTCTATGCAGAAAATATGAACTGCGAATATGGCAGGAACATGTTCTGCCCAATTTAAAATAGCTTTGACCTCCAACCAAGATGCAAGACTTCTTGTGCCACTTTGCTTGTTGATGTAGCCCATGGAGTGGCGTTGCTGGACTGAACTCTGACTGGGCAGTCCTTCAGATTATGTGTCCAAGGGCGAAGGGCATGAAATATTGCCCAAGGCTCCAACACATTGATGGGAAGGAGAGACTCCTCCGGAGACCACTGGCCCTGGGCATTGCTGTGACCCAGGACCACTCCCCAGCCGGAGAGGCTGGCATCCGTCATCACAGTAGTCCAGAAGGAGTCTAGGGAGGGCTTGCCCTTCAGCAGGTTGGGAAGGTGGAGCCACCATGACAGACTCAGCTCCACATGAAGCGGAAGAGATACTGACATCTTCAGTAGATCCGGTTTGCCCTGCACGCCTGGATCAAAAACCTCTGGAGTTCCCTGGTGTGAGCCATGGCATACAGAACCACTTCCATGGTAGAAATGAACTTCCCCAATAGGGAGGTCAGCTTCTTGGCCGGAGGAACTGGGTAGTGAGCCAGAACAGCAGACACCTTGTGGATGATCTGGTGAGCCACCTCGTCCGTGAGAAACACTATACCCTGTTGGGTGGAGGAGGAGCCCCAGGAAGACTAGTCTATGGGATGCTACAAGATCCGACTTGTCCATGTTGAGGATCCAGCCATGATGGGTCAGCTCATGAATGCAGTCCTGTACATGCTGCTGAAGGAGGTCCGGAGATGGGGCCTTCAGAAGTAATTTGTCCATGTATGGAGTGACTCTGATACCGTCTCTGTGGAGTACAGCCACTAACGCCCCCAGGACTTGATTGAAGACCTGTGGAGCTGTAGTCAGACCAAAGGGAAGAGCAGAAAACTGAAAATGCCCTTGGCCGAGACGAACCTGAGGTACTGTCAACTCTCTGGATGGATGGCAATGTGCAGGTACGCATCCTGGAGATCCAGAGAAACGAGAAATTCCACAAAAAACATGGCCACGATCACCACCCTCAAGGACTCCTGGTGATAGCGAGACTTGACCACAAAGGCATTGAGGTCCTTGAGGTCCAAAATCAGATGGCATGCACCGTCTTTCTTGGATACGAGAAAGAGGTTGGAGTAAAATCCCAATCCTATTTCTGGCACTGGAACCAGTTCCAGAACCTCCTTGTCCAAAAGCGTCTGGATAGCGCCATGAATAGTTCCAGAACCTCCTTGTCCAAAAGCGTCTGGATAGCTCCATGGAACAGGCGGCGCTTCTCTGCTCCCTGAGGAGTGTGAGAAGGGAAAAACCTGAACGGAGGAAGAGAGACAAAAGGGATCCTGTATCCCTCCGACACAACCTGAAAAACCCACGGATCCACCATGGCGTCTGTCCAGACACTGAGGAGGTGGAGAAAATGACCACCTACCGGCGCATGGGTACCGTGGTTCGGAGAGTCATGGCAAAGAAGGTTTGGAACCCTTGGGCTTGGTGGAGGACTGCTTGGGCCTCCATTGTTGTTTGGGCTTGGAGGAGGTGCGCGCAGCCTGTGGAACCGCCCGGGTCGCGAGGCATGGCTCAGCCTGAAGAGGACGAAAAAGCCTATTCCTCTTCACAGGAGGCTTCTTTCTAGGAACCAAGGGCAGGAGAGTACTCTTACCCCCAGTGGCCTCACTAATAATGTCCTTAAGTTCCAGCCCAAACAAGGAAGAGGCCCTGAAAGGGCAAGGAAAGCAAGGCTTTCTTTGCAGTAGTGTCCGCATACCAGCACCTGAGCAAAAGAGCTCGTCTAGCAACCACAGACATGGTAGAAACCCTAGCCACCAAGCGGATAGTGTTGAATATGGCAGCAGAAACATAATTCTGAGCCTCAGAGATGTCAAGAGGCCGCAACATATCAGCAGTAGGGGCTCCCTGACGGACAGCCAGAGTCAGCTGTTCAGTCCAAACAGCAATGGCCCTGTTCTCCCAAGCAGCAGCAAACGGCGGGCACAAGGAAGTGCCAGCTGTAGCAAAGATGGTCTTCAGGGACGTCTCAAGCTTCCGGTCAGTCCAGTCCTTGAGGACAGAAGCATCTGCCACAGGCAAAGCAGTGGACTTGTAACGTCTAGAGACTGGAGCATCCACCTTGGGTGGATGAACCCATTGAGCTAAAGCCGCATCAGAAAAAGGGTACAGCTTAGCAAACTTTTTAGAGACAGATGGTTTCTTGTCAGGAGCTTTCCACTCATCCGAGACCAACCGGTCAAGAGTGGGGTTGGGTGGAAAACAGGTAGACTGCTTCTTAGATTCCTGGAACACATCAAAGAGGTCAACAGGATCCTCTGGAATCTAGGGAATGTTTAGGGTGTTCAACACCGACCTGATCAGGCATTCAGCAGAAGGATCAGGGTCAGCCTCAAAGGGGTCCCCAAAGAATTGGTAAGAGACCACTGCAGAACATTCCCCTTCATCAGAATCCACCAGTAACTCCTCAGAGGAATCGGACACATCAGGTACACCCTGCGGTTTTGGCAGGGAAGACCTGATGGGAGTAGGGGGCTGCCAAGACTGGACGACCCCCTGTAATTGGGATGGAAGGAATTGTAAGGTAGACTTCAGGTCTCTAGTAGTGGCCTTAAACTCTTGCATCCAAACTGGCTCAAGTACATGGCTGGAGGTCCTTGGGGAGACACAGGGGCAACAGTGCATGCTGGGCATAAATGACCTGAGTACTCTCTAGATAACCCTGATTGACATGAGAAGCAGTGCGCAATGGGGGATACAGACACCCCAGTATCCTTAGTCTTTGGTCTAGCCCCAAGCTCTAATGGAGTAGACATACTCACAGTGTCAAAAAACATCCCAAGTACAAGGAATAACCAAATACTGTGTGAAAGATTAACATTTCACCCCAGAAATTGCTAATTTGCACTTATCTGTCAGGCGAAGGGTTAATCTGCTGAGGAAAGGAGGAGAGTCCAAGCCCTGCGTAGGCTACTCGTGAAGGGAAGACAGGAAATGGCTGCCATGACGGGAGCCAATCAGAAACGAGCGTGCGAAGCAAGTGCTCATGGGAAATGTAGTTTTCCCAAAAAAAGTACCCCAACAGTGCCTGAAGCACTCTGAGCCCCCCAGAACACATAGAATGTTGACCGTATGATAGAGCAAGGGCAGACAAACAAAATGAGCCATCAGTGAAGTCCCTACTTTGAGCAGTTGCAGAGATATGTTCCAAAATGTAAAGTTCCATAGAGGTGAATGGAGCATGGCGTCTATGCGGTAAAGCGCACCCTCAAATTTGCAAACTTTTACAGTGAAGTAAAAAAAAAAGCTGTAAAAACACCACAAAACGGATCAGACAATGAAAATGGCAGAAAATTGTACTAGAAATAAGAATCACTATCAGCTTATGGTGGGGTCTGTTTAAAGGGTTAATAATGTTTGAAATCAAGTGAAGCTACAATCCATCCTTATATTGTGTACTACAGCTCTGTTACAATCCTAATTCGGACCGCTACATATTCTTAGAAATGATATCCTAAATTGTTTCCCTCCAGCCCCTTATACTTACCTCATATTCCTTGACTTGGAGCTGAAAGAGGATCACGACGAGGGACAATCTTCATTTAGTATTAGGAAAACCTGCCCTCCTTCTTCAAAGAGGGCAGGATTTTTCTTATACTGAATGAAAGAAGATTGTCCCATGTTGCGATCTGTCTGGCAAAGCTTGACCGGACTTCATAGCTGTGGGGAGGTAGCTTACCCATATAACAGAGCAGTAGTACGCAGTATAAGGATGGATAGTAGCTTCAAGCCGATTTCAAGCATTACTATCCCTTTAACAAAACAGATCTGAGCAATGTATCTGACATTATCACCATCATTTTGATAATGCAACCATTTAAAATTCTTTTGGAAATGTATGAATGTTCAAGTGTATTTCATGGCTAGCCACAGAAATACTAGGGATATATGCAGAGTTTTCACACTCCATTAACTGAAAGGAACACCAACACCTAAAAATGAAATTTGTTGATACAATATTAAATATCATGTACTCCCACCTAGCATATGTAGATCCCTAAATTATCATCCTAAATTTGTTTTGCATGCAAGGGTATATTGTTCTATTCAGACACCACTTAGTTAATTTTGTGTCTGATGTCTGTAATGAGAAATCACTGCTATTGTATTTAAAAAGGCTGGTACCTTCTCTCAGCCATTTAAATCCTTTAAAGACCTGTGGCGTGTACAGTTAATGCAAAATAATGCATTGCATAAAGCTCAGGTTCTTAAAGGTTTAACAGAAAACAGTACTAGGGAGTCCTGTAATTGGCAACAATGGAAGCGCCCAAGGAGAATACAGTAACATATTCTTGTACTCAGTTTATCAAAAGTGCAGCCACAATTTTGATGAAATTTGTGCAAATGAATAACACAGACATAAAGCAATGGAAATTAATCCTATAGGAACAGGGCCTTTTTTTGTATTGCATTAAAGGGATAGTAATGTTTAGTTACTAAAGAACAATCAAGTCTTTTTGTAACAACGTGTAGTAGTATAACCTTATAAAATGTTGCCATTTTACCTTTATTCTATAATAAGGTTTCCCCATCCCGCCCCTTTTACTTACCTCAAGCACCTTCAGATCTGGAATGTAGTCCTTGGACAGATTGCAGCTAGGGACAATCTTCTTTCCTTTAGTATAAGGAAAACCCTGCCCCCTTGTGGAAGCAGGGCAGGTTTTTCCTTATGCTGAAAGAAGATTGCCCCTTGTTGCTATCCATCCGGACCGGCTTGCTGAGGCTGCTTGAGGTAGAAGTGGGAAGCTTTATTATAGAATAAAGGTAAAACTGCAAGGTTATACTGCTACACATGGTTATAAAAATGATTGTACTTTAGTAACTAAACATTACTATTACCCTTTAAAACTGCAGCTGAACGTATATACAGTTCTCATTTGGTGTCTGCATTCAACTCACACCTCACAATAGAGAACATTCCTCTACTCTCTGAGTCAGTGGTTCTCAATCTTTTTTTGTTCACGGCACCCGTAACACGTAATCTAGGACATTCACGGCACCCCTGACATTTAATGTACTTTATCAAGGGCATAAGAATGGTACAGTACATAAATATACAATTATTATCAGGTCTTATAATCATAATAACAAAACTAAACATAATGTACATAACAATTTCTATAAATCTTTATTTAAAAGTCCATTTTTGTTAGTCTTCATAGAAAACATGGGACACCCTAAGTTGTTGTCTGTGGCACACTAAAGTGCCACGGCACCCTGGTTGAGAATCACGGTCACGAATGTTGAACTACATACAGCAAAACATTAAAGATATTGATTATGAACTAATTGGCTCTTAATTGGTTTAACAAAAGGATTTACTCATTTAGGCATCCTTCAAACAGCAGTAAGGTATATTTATATTTTATCTTTCGTTGCCTGTATTTACATAGTTTCATTTTTGTCTATGTTAACCATATGAGTGCAAGAAAGATATCCAACGCATTACATTGTAATGAACTTGACACCTCTCAGGCACTCAGAGGGTTAGGAACACTAAAATCCTCTAATAACAAATCCTCACATAGCTTAATTGGGGCAGTAAATCCTAACGGTCACTATGAATCAATTCTGCAAGGAATGGTTCTCTATACTATAATAAAACTTTAATTAGAACTGGCTACTGGAGACAGACAAGATTCTTGACGCAGGACTCCAGTACCCCATACTCCTCTCACTGGAGGCTTTTTAAGAAGGAAGAAATGCTTCAGTGGGAAGAGTTTGGTTTCCTCAAGTCCTCAAAAGAATCATGTCTAATTAGTACTGAACACTATGTCCATAGAGGTAAAGATTCCAGAATTTATTCAGCAGCTATGAGGATTTTCTGCCCAAATTAAGGTATGTGAGTGTTTATTAGGAGATGTTAGCATTTGTTTTAATGAATAATCTTTTATGATGATTGACACAGCATGGCTTAAATCTGGGTGTGTTCCATTCCAGCAATTTCATTTTCAACTTTCAGATGCCTCTTTTTTCAGTTTCTCCAAAACAGCTTCTGGAGTGACTGCTGCAGAAATCTTTACTATTTTCTCTCTAGACTTTCCACCCTGTCAGAACAAAAGAAAAAAATTATTATTATATCAGCTGCAACATTACATACAATGCAAATAATACTGCCCTAACTGCTTTAGGACCAATGGGGTGCACAGTGCATTGCTTTCCAATAAACTGAACACCCCTCTGTCCCCAAAGTGGTTAACAGTCAATTGGCTATGACAGCCTACTGCTTAAAATACAGAAAAATTAAAGTAACATTGAATTTAATCTTTTGAATCACAAAGAGGTACCCAAGACACTGAAAAAAAATCTGGGATCCTCCTTGGCACTAAAATTGTTAACTCAAAGCTAAGCCCATAAAATTTGCAGGGTTGACAAACTTGGCTTCGACAGCCAACCACCCTGTTAATTGTACAAGGTCAGCAATGGTCTATATGTACTTCCTGTGCACTATTGCTACTATTAAGGAACAATCATGCGGGTCATATATTATATATCCATCACCCTTTGAGGGCCAGAGGGATGCCCCTATTGTATAAATGTAAGATGAGACTGGATCCAACTTACATTTAACCTATCCTGATGTACTGAAAATAGTTCCTAACGCTTTCCCAGCCTACTCTCTCCTTCCAAGGTTAAAAGCAAAACTTTACTGGTATAGAGGTAACATGGAACAACACACCAATTACATGATGCTCCTATACTGGTGACCTCCAACTCGTAACTAGACAGATAGAAACATGTGATTGCTATATGCACAACAGTGTACACCTCTGCCTTTAATTCCTTCTACTTTGCATACAGCATTTCCCCAATTCATACAAGGTAAGAGTTGGTGTGGGGACTATTTTCAGTGCATCTGGGCAAGGTGTACCCACATCAGCACATCAAATAATATAATTGGTCATATTGAGAAAGGGTGCAGAGTAACTTGTGAGTCCTGTGTACATAGCCCATTCTGCTGGTTCAGTCAGAACAAAAGGGCAGATAAGCTGTGTGATATATAGCTTCCCTACCACTCATTTTGGAACCCTTTCAGTGCCACAGGGGTGTGCAATCCAAGTTAAGAGAACATGACAATTTCGACAACCCGGCATGTTAATGTGAGAAACCTACCACCCCCACGCATCCCTCATTTTTAGTGCATATGGTATTGTCCTCACCACGCTCACATCACCATAGCCGTCAGGAGCTGCAAAAATCAGCATAAGGAGACAAGCCCAGGTGCCTAGATGCCTGAACCTTAAACTGAGAAATGCAAAAAGTAAGGGATTCTACTGTTGCGGGGGGGATTGCCCAAAGCTGGGCAACATGAGAGAAAGGATAAAGAAACTAAAACATTCTGGGAATAATCAATTTCTTATCAGGCACTTCCCATTCCTTCAGACACACCCGGTTAAGTAATGAATAGGAAGGAAAAACACAGCCTCCCTGAATGAGGAAGAAGGGCCCGAGGCAGAAGCCCCAGAAAAGTACAAGTTCTCCAAAACAACCCTGATAAAAAATACTGAAGAGAAAACCCAGGATCTTCTCCAATGGAATCCCCCGGAGAAAGGAATGAAATCACAGTAGAGACCCCTCCTAAGAAGAAGCCTCCTCTAACAGAGGACAAACCCAGCTCCCACCATGATTAAGTAATCTGTAAAATGGAATGGCTTGCCCCCTGCTCCAGTACAGAAGGCCCCATAAATAAAGTAAGAGGAAACATATAAAGAAGGGTTTCAGTTGGCACCTGATCAGAAGAGGCATGGTAAAATAGGGGCCTGGGGAAGAGATTTACCCAAGGCCCTCCACAAACTCAGCTGAAGTAAGTCCATAGAAATACCAGTTAAGAAAGGGGTTAACAAAAACAAAAAAAGGAGACCCCATGCAGTCTTGGTGCTCTTAAACTCACCCTTGTCTCCCTTATGCTCAGACATAAATGTATAATACAGGACAGAAATATAGTAGAAAACTACTTATCTGCCTGAAAGGGTTAAAACAGAATGCAAGGAGAGAGAATCCAGCCTCATGTACTGCATGCTGAAGGAAACGAGCAAATGGGTAAGTACAGAACCTCCCCTTCCTACTACCAGAGGCCCAGGAAAAAAGGGCCACATAAGAAATGTTGTGTTTTACCTCCAAATATAAAAGGGTGTGGTGGTTCTCCAGCTGTGGTATTCATTCACTGCCCTGGCAGCAGGAGGGGAGGGTTGACAAGGGCTTTATTTAACTATAATAACAATAAACCCTGTTTTGCCTGCCAGAATCCACCCCATGCAGCAGATATCATAACTTCACCATCCAATATGGCCATCATAAGAATCCATTTCGAAAAGGCCCTACTGACTCATAAAATTAGGCAAATTTTCCCCAATGTCATATAATGAACAACTCTGGGATATTCAGAGCAATACGTTGCATGCCCCTCTGGCACTCAAAGGGTTAATGACACATTTATTCAAACATACAAAACAAGAACACTATCAAATCTAGTAAATACATAAAACAGGTAACTACTTCCGCTATTTATAATATAAAAGACCAATTAAAGAGACTAGTAAAAATTGCGATCTTAGAGCTTTGAAGTGTTACCTCAAATCATGTAATCCTTGCCAGGATAATGTAATGTTCTTGATACATTTCACGCCACTAGATGGCAGTTTCGCAAAAGCTAAAGGCAATAAGTTAACAAGCTCACTACCTTTGTTTTATATACAGTCTTGTTAACGCCTTTATTACTTAGTTGATAGACTAATCAGTCCTCAAGGGCCACCAACAGACCAGGATGTACAGTCGTGTGAAAAAGAAAGTACGCCCTCTTTGAATTCTATGGTTTTACATATCAGGACATAATATCAGTCATCTGTTCCTTAGCAGGTTAACAATTAGGTAAATACAACTTCAGATGACAACACATGACATGATTTGTTTAACAAAAATAATGCCAAATGGCGAAGCCATGTGTGAACAAGTAAGTAGACCCTTACAGCTTCCATAGGAATTAGGATGCTAAGTAGCAGATAGGTGCTGCTAATCAAATGCCCTTGATTAATTGATCATCAGCAAGTATAACCACCTATATAAAAGCTGAAGTTTTAGCAGTTTGCTGGTCTGGAGCAGTCAGGTGTGTGTGTTAACACAATGCCAAGGAAGAAAGACATCAGCAATGATCTTAGATAAGCAATTGTTGCTGCCCATCAATCTGGGAAGGGTTATATGGCCATTTCCAAACAATTTAAAGTCCATCAGTCTACAGTGTAGAAAGAGTACTCAGAAGTGGAAAACATTCAAGACAGTTGCCAATCTTCCCAGGAGTGGATGCTAAGAGTTACATTTCGGACTCTCCAGGCCTCAGTTAGCATGTTAAATGTTAAAGTTCATGACAGTACAATTAGAAAAAGACTGAACAAGTACGGTTTGTTTGGAAGGGTTGCCAGGAGAAAGCCTCTTCTCTCTAATAAGAACATAAGAATACGGCTTAGGTTTGCAAAGTTGCACCTGAACAAACCACAAGACTTCTGGAACAATGTCCTTTGGTCAGACGAGACCAAAGTGGAGATGTTTGGTGAAAACCAAACACAGCATATCAGCACAAATACCTCATACCAACTTTCAAGCACGGTGGTGGAGGGATGATGATTTGGGCTTGTTCTGCAGCCACAGGACCTGGGAACCTTGCAGTCATTGAATTGACCATGAACTCCTCTGCATACCGAAATATTCTAGAGTCAAATGTGAGGTCATCTGTCTGACAGCTAAAGCTTGGTCGAAATTGGGTCGTGCAACAGGACAATGATCCAAAGCACACCAGCAATTCTACAACAGAATGGCAGAAAAATAAAAGAATCAATGTGCTGCAATGGCCCAGTCAAAGTCCAGACCTCAATCGGATTGAAATGCTGTGGCGGGACCTTAACCCTTTGAGTGCCAGAGTGGTATGCAACGCATTGCGTACCACTCTGGCACTCAAAGGGTTAGGAGAGCTGTGCATAAACAAATGCTTACAAACCTCAATGAACTGGAGCAACGTTGTAAAGAAGAGTGGGCCAAAATTCCTTCACAATGAGAGACTGAAAGTCATACAGAAAAAGATTACTTCAAGTTATTGAATCATAAGGTGTACATAGTTTTTCACACACGGCTTCCCCATTTTGACTTTATTTTTGCTCACAGCTTAAGGACTAGAGTGCCAAAGAGCGAGAACAGCTGCTAGAGTTCCGTGCCGAAGAAGCCACAGACCTCAGCTTGTAGCTTGTTACGGGCCCGGTCGCAGGTGAGAGCCCTGCAACGCCACTGGTCTTAGAAGTTTCAGGGTTCAGGTTGCAGAGTCTATGCACACTAATTAGGTTAGGTCACCTGTGGAGAAAGGCAACATGCTGGATTATGTTCCCTTTCACATGGGTGACTATTGCATCACAGGAATGGACCAGAGCAAAACATGCTCAAACTTTACTGCTTTGTCTCAGGAACACAGAAAAGTTGCAGTCAGGAAGGTCTGCACTGCAGCCTATGGGTCCACCGATAGACTTTTCACTATAACAGTGTTGGAGGTTGTGATGCTCAGTAAATGGCTGATCCATAAGGGTGCCAGCCAGGAATGTTGGCTATAGATCACTACTCTCTTACATCTTTATCATAAGTGGAATGCAGGAAAGGCGCAAGTAAAGTTACATGGGCAACAGAACTGCAGCAAGGTGCTGCAATAGATCTGTCACCATTGTGAAACAGCCATTATAGAATGTGTAAAGTGTCTAAACCCTTCACTTGCTGCCTATAGGAACATATTTTGCATAAGTTTAACTCCAACTCTTTACCTTAGCTCCTTCCCTGTTGTGGAGCTCGGTATTCTGTCCCCAAAACAGTAGCCATTTTGGTACTGGGAGGCGCAGTCCCCCTCCTTTTTAACTAAAGAGAAATTTACAGATAAATCCCTTGATAAAGTTATCATTCTTAAAGAAAGGAGTGAGCACTGACTATATTAATCCCTTGTGGTCTACCATTACAAATAGTGGGGTGCACTCTGGGAATCAGCTAACCAAATCAATGAAACAAGACTGAAATAGGTGGAAGACCCTAGCGGTACAACCCCTCAAAGCACAAAGCAGATCCCATAAATGCCAACAATTGCACATGCGCTAATTCAAAAAAGTAAGATTGTTCATTATACTCATGCACACATTAACAATCAGTAACACATTAGCAAGATCCAATCTAGTAATCCATAATCCAAAGAGAATATATATGTGCATGCAAGTAGCCAAATACAGTCCGGCGCCATTTACAAAATACAAGTCAGAGTTAACATCCCACTGTATAATCGTTGATCACAAAGATGATTGCACATGCGCATGATACAGTATTGTGTAATTGCAGGTATACACAAAATATAGCACAATATGGATATAAGCAAGTACAAATACATATTGTTTCAAAGAGAATGTCCAACACCAAAGATACGAAAATGAATAATATGTGTTGTTACAGCATATCTAAGTAGTACTCATATATTGTATATTACTAAATAAACACATACTTATAGTAGAACGTTCAAATTATAATGACTCTCTCTCGTTCAGAGTGCCTCATTTATGGGATCTGCTTTGTCACATGTGATCACTGATATACATGATATGTACTCAGGTTACCAGCTTTTGCATACCTCCTCTGGAAGAATTTTAATAGTTTTTGTCATCCTTTTTGTACTTGATTATTGCTTTGTACCAATAAAATATGCTTTTTGTATTTTTTGGAACTCTTGTTTAGAGTGCCTCGTTTAATGGGATCTGCTTTGTCCTTTGAGAGGTTGTACCGCTAGGGTCTTCCACCTATTTCAGTCGTTTCCTCGATAAAGTTCTAAACTGCAATGTACTCATGTACTCCAAGCCTAAGTTTGCTCTTATAAGAGTAGACTTGGTAAAGCAGGATAAACTACCTATTACAGCGGTTTAATCAGTTAATACTAAGCAAACCACTGTTTGGACCAGAGATTCACATTAAGTTGTGGAGGCACAGAGAACTGAAGAAGGTGGAGGCTGCAAATAAGTTAAAACCAAAGAAGAATTAAGGTTTTATTAGAATATATATATATATATATATATATATATATATATATATATATATATATATATATTTTGTAGGACTTTTCCTACTGAGTAAAATCAAGGGTACTCCACTGCCACAAGATTAATTCGATAGTTAACACAGATCAGATTTTGTAATGATTATCAACATTATTATTATTAAACTGCAAGTTTTTATTGTGGTCATGGTCAATATCCTTTTCTATTGAGAAATTTTAACTAACCTCTTCCATTGACAGCAATAATAAAAAAAAAAAAACAACAAAAAAGCCAAACAAACAAACCCCATGGACACTGCCTGGCACTGTTGATTAAAATAACTTCTTAGAAATAATTACTTTAGACTTGAGCTTCCCCATAAGTGATAGTACCCTTGTTTTATTCAGCAGGAAACAACCCTACAAGGTATAAATAATACATAATAATAAATAAAACATTACTGCTTCTTTAATTATCAAAATAAAGACACTACAAAGACAAAATTTTATTACATGCCTTATCCAGGACAACGTCACTCTTCTTTATTTCGAGAACCTTGGACAGATAACGACACAGCTCTGCATTTGCTTCTCCTTCTGTTGGAGGGGCTGCAATTGCAACACCTACAGCTTCTGAGCTCACATCTACAACATGAAGAACAAACATGACAGAGTTAAAAGGTCTATTAATAAGCAGTTTACTCCAAAAATAGACAAAGGAAATATTCAAGAGCTAATAACTAGCACAATTAACTTTGGTGCAAGGCAGGCTGCAGAATATAAATGGGAGATGGCTTGATTTTTACTTAGTGTTAACATCATCTTAAAGGGATAGTAATACTTCGTTTTAACTTTATTTTATTTTGTAGGCATTAAAAAAACATGAATAATCATATAAGTCTTATCTCCCAAACCTTTATGGTTTAAGAGATATTCACAAGCAAAGTGTCCCCCTCCCGCCCCTTTTACTGATGTAACACTTTTCAGCCAGGGCAGAAGGGAGCTGCCCAGGTAGACTGCAGAGAGGGACAATCTTCTATTAAGATAACAGAAAAACCTGAAAAGCTTGTCAAGGGGGGCAGGGATTTCATTGTTTTCAAAGGAATAAGAGTGTCCCCTTCTGTTATATGTCCAGTCTATGGACTGCATTCCACATCTGAGAAGAGATTGTTTACAGTAGGTAAAAGGGACGGGAGGGGGAAACTTTGCTTGTGAATATCTCATAAACCATAAAAGATTTGAGATATAAGACTTATATCATTCTTCATGTTTTTTTAATGCCTACAAAATAAAATAAAGTTAAAACGAAGTATTACTATCCCTTTAAAGGAGGAACTATCCCCTAGTAAAAAGTGCCCCTTTATTTATTCAACACATTGCTTTACCTAGGTAGGAGTCCTAATCTATATTTTGCATTACTATTTCCTGTTTATAGTGATTTCTACGGTCTCAAAATCAGTGTTTCCCAGCAAGAGGTCAGCTTCTCAGGATATCCCTGTTTATTAAATCACTAGTTGGGCCACAGTGCCACTGCCAGCCGGTTGCGGGGCAGTCATGCACAGTAGAGACTACCCACGTTGCGGCTGATAAAGAGTGGGACGCTCTTTCGGAGAGCCCCGCTCTGTATCAGCCTCGTTGCGGGCAGTCTCTACTGCGTATGAAGGCGTGGTTACAAACTTTCTAGCAAATTATTATACAGGATAGGATAGGCAAGTGGTCAGTATCTCAGTCATTGTGATCGCCATTATGGGGCCTTTGTAAGCTTTTCTTTGAATGTTCATTTGGTATTTATATGGGTTCACAGTGGGTGTTGTGTAATCTTAATAAATGCTATGTAATATAGCCGAAACGTCGATTCTAATAAACATGAACTTTGTATGTATCACTTGCTTTTTTTGATGTGCACCCAGGCATACAATATCATATTCACAGAGAGTGCTACTTACTGCAACTTTATCTATATTTATATCCCCAAGGTTAGCACCCTGAACATTACTCATGGACATATAAGTTTATATTGGCTTGAACCCCGGACTTTATCCATACCATTACTACAGCTTTTTACTATGGAAGATATTTTGACTACTATATGTATTTCTACCCCAGCTGAACCAGTGTCATTTACTGAAGTGGATGCTAATGATAAAAAAAAAAAGTGTTTCTAAAACTATAGCAGAACTGTTCTCTTGCTTGTGTTACCTTCACCAAGGAACAAATCTTTCTGGAGCTGGTTGGCTAGCTGCAGCCAAGGAGGGAAGGTAGGCTCCACCCCCTGCAATCAATTCTCTTATCTTATTCTCTGAGACTGCAACTGATAGAGAAACCAATTCAAGATCTACTGATATCTATCATTCTATTCTTAAGCTATCCAAATGCTCTATAGACCTCAAACTACATGGGATTTATCTCTCAGATTATTATAGCTCAAAACATATTCCAAGAGGATTTAGAATTTCCAATACTCCCACCCTAGGGCAGAACAATCCAGAATTCTGCCGTAAATGGTGTGGGGTATTAAATGCTCCCGTGACTTATTGGTGATAGATGAAGAAATAACTTTTGGTGACCTCAAATTGAAAACTTACATAAAGACAAACTTAAACAAGATACATCCACTAACTGGATAGAAAAAAATTTGAGAAACAACTACTCACATACAGTGAGGATCTTCACAGATTCAAAAAAAACAGAAGGTTAATAAAGTGGAAGCATACTATAAGGACCATAGGGTATATAGTTGGTTATCTGGAACACAAGTCAAACAGAGACCATATACTAGAAACTGAAAGTAACTCCTACACGTGTCCTTGATACAACTGATGACACTTTTGCTGCATCAGCAGCAACAGATAGTGATACTAACAATAACTATATTCCTTCTCAGAGCCATTTTTTAAAGGTCAGCACACGCTCCCAGACAAGCAGCACAAGAGGAGCAGGAGGGGGTGCCAAAGGACCAGCCCCAAGGGACAAAAAGAACAAAATTTTCAGTCTGAGTAAGTACACCCTGAATGAAACATGATAAAATACAATTTGACATAGGACTAAATAAATTCCAATGGAACCTAAACGTAAGGGATTTTTTCAAGATCAATGACCTGATGAGCCATACAGTAAATTTAGACCCACTAGCACTTTTGATACTATGAATGTCAACACTTCAATCAAAACCTATCTTAGGGAATAAACACAGACAGGTGAGGATGAAGAGGAAAAAAAAAAGTATAGGCAAATTTGACTTTAGATATTCTCTAAGTGCATAATATGTAAAGAAAAAAAAATGGAAATGTCCCTTTCATTATAGCAGCAGGTGTTAGGTCATATAAACAATTATTATAAACATTTTAGTTTTGTTGTGTTGTAGTTTTCCCAGCTGAAGAGCTTCCATGAAAATCGAGAAACTAGTACAAAATCAGGATCGCAAACCTCAGAATGCATTTTATCTGCATGCAGTACTACAGCCCAGGGGTGCGGCAGGCAAGGAATAAGAAAACTTTGTCATGTAGATTTAATATATATAAATGACATATATACACATACATACATACACACACACAATAAATACACACTAGCAGTTGGTGCACGGCTTCACCTGTGTGTTGAACCTTTGTAATATTTTTTTTTTTAACCCTCTGAGTGCCAGAGAGGTATCCAGCACATTGTGTTGCAACGTGTTGGACACCTCTGTGGCATTTAAAGGCAGACCTTGTGGTGGGCATCAGGACCCCTCCTGATGCCCCCAGCTACTAATCTCCCAGATGCTTTGGCTGGGAAATCAACAGAGGTGATGCAGATGAACAAGAGGGTTCCCCTGCTTCCATCCTACCCAAAGTACCAGATAGGACTGGAAGGGATCAGAAAACCCTTTCACGTCAATGAAGGAAAGTCTACCACATTGATGTGGAAGGGTTTCCCGATCCTGCCCGATCCTACCCGGTACTTCAGGTAGGATAGAAGCAGGGGATCCCTCTTACTCCCCTGCATAGCCTCTATTGATTTCATGGCTGAATCGTCTGTGATATCAGGAGATCAGTACCACAAGGTTTCAAACACTTGCAACTCAATGCATTGGATACCTCTCTGTCACTCATAGGTTCACTGCAATGGCAAAGCCATGCCACCACTGCTAGTATATACATATAAAAGCTTTGATTGCCAGTACAGCTTAAATATCTCTGTTGTAAAGATATAATCATTTGTTACGTACCGGTTATTGCATTTTGTTTAGAGCCAGGCTTGGCATGAATACTGATAGTAACGGATCCAGTTTTGTCTCGTTTAACAGGACCTGCTGGGGGAGCTGCCTGTGCTGAATCCTTCTTAAGTCCTTTTCCCTAAAAAGACAACAACACCACAAAATGATTTATTCTCCAAAACAAAAGTGACAGTTTTTACCCAGCATAAAATAAAGTGACCAGACCTCCCCTTTAATGCAAGACTCGTATGGAAAAAGGTGAAATTTACTCACCGATATTTTGTTTTCCTATGTGTCCTTCCATGGCTATGCTGTAATTTGGCTCAGCCTACCAGCTGGTAGGACCAATAACTTTTTTTCTACTTAAGTCTCTGCTCTGCACTGCTTCCTCAGTTATACTTATGTCAAAGCTGGAAAGAGAAACAGGTTAGTAATAGCAAGTACCATAGTATATTTAAATATCATCATAAAATAATAATAGGAACAATACCATACCACGAAAACCCAACAAAGGGAGGGCTGCAGTGGAAGGACACAGAGGAAAACAAAATATTGGTGAGTTTCACCTTTTCCTCTTTGTCCAATCCATGGCTATGCTGTGAGACTTACCAGAGCAGTATCCCTAGGGGTGGGATAAAAATGTTAGACAGGAGTGGCTTCCTGCCAAAACTGGCATCCTGTGATGCCTGAATGTCCAGTTTGTAATGTTTTATAAAAGTGGATACTGAGGACCAGGTGGCCGCCTTACAAATCTCCTCTTGCGCAGCCACCGCCTTCAAGGCCCAAGAAGAGGCTACCGCCCTGGTAGAATAAGCTTCGATTCCTGATGGTGGTTCTATTTCTGCTGACTGGTATGCCAGCCTGATGCAGTCTCTGATCCACTGGACTATGGATGCTTTAGAAGCAACTAAACCCTTATATTTCCCACAGAAACTGGATACAACCTTAGATCTAAAAGAAGGTCTGGGTCTCAGAACAACTTTGTCTTAATGAAAAATTAAAAATGGTTATTTACAAAGAAGGGTCTGTAATTCTCCTACCCTTCTAGCTGACGTGATAGCAGTTAAAAATACTATTTTTAATGTGAGATGTTTTAAAGATACGGAATCTAATGGTTCAAAGAATGGATGGGTACAAAGCTGTTGCAGGACAAGATTGAGGTCCCATGACGGAATGACCTCTCCAACTGTGGCCTTAATACTGCCATCATATATCTCCTAACGAGGTATTGTTCTGCAAATGGACAAGCAAGGATAGCTGTCAGATGATGATGGTTTTCTTCCTTCGAGAATGGTGTTAATTACCTGCTTAGACAATCCTATATATCTTAACAAGCGCTGTTCAGCTTCCAGGCTGCTAGGTTCAAGAAAGCTGGATTTGGATGCCATATCGGGCCCTGGGGGAAAGAAGAAAAAAAAAAAAAAAAAAAAAAAAAATCTGGGATGTCTGGAAGTTTTACTGGTGGTAGAACAGATACTTGCTTCAGATCTGAGTACCAAAGTTTTCTTGGCCAGTCTGGTGCGATCAGAGTGACCCTTGCTTGATCCTTTCTGATCTTTCTTATGACTTCCAAGATGAGTGGAATAGGAGGAAAGATGTAGGCCAGAGGAAATTTCCACTCTGTCTGAAGGGCATCCTGACCTAGAGCATGAGGGTCCTTCCAACGGGACAGAAAACTGTTTGCACTGGGTGTTTTTCGCTGTAGCCATGAGTTCTATCACCGGCGACCCCAGAATTTCTGTGATGTCTCCGAGTATTTCCTTCTTTAGGGACATTCCTCTGGTTAGATTTGATTCCCCTGACTGAATATTTTTGGTTCCTGATAGATATGTTGCTCTGAGATCTTTCAGGTGAATCTCTGCCCAGTATTTGATCCAGAGCGCTAGGCGGTTGAGAGTAGCACTCCGGGTTCCTCCTTGGTTCTGTATGTAACTCATTGTGGTAGTATTGCCCGATCTGATCAGAACAGCTGTATGCTTCAACTGGTCCTGAAATATTTTTACCATCTTCGAGACTGCTAGAAGTTCCAACATATTTATATGAAGCCTGGATTCTTTGATTGACCAGATACCCTGGACTGCTTTCTGGTTCCATACTCCGCCCAAGCCTAATGTGCTGGCATCCGTAGTGATGATCTCCCAGGCAGGTTCTCGGAGAGACCTTCCCTGCTGCAAATTTCTTGGTCTGCTCCACCATAGTAATTCCTTCTTGGTGGAGGGAAGAATTGGTATCTTTAGCTGAAAGTTGAATGGGTCCCTCTTCTGGAACCTTAGGTAACTGGCCTGAGTTAGCCTTCCATGTGCTCTTGCCCAAGGTACAATCTGCTGGGATGAGGTTAGATTTCCTATCAGTTGTGCAAAATCTTTTGCTGTCCGGAATTTTGATATTTGAAATCTTCTTATTGATAGGCAACAGTGAATTCGTCTTTCTTCTGATAGAGTGAACAAAGATTTTTCTGTGTTGATGACAACTCCCACAAAATTGAGTGACTGGGTTGGTATAAGGTAGCTTTGTTGGAATTTATGATCCAGCCCAATTCTTTTAATAAGTTTAGGCAGGCTTCTGTGTTTCTTGCTGCTTGTTGATGATTGTCTGCTATCAGCAGCATGTCGTCCGGACATGGTACAAATCGAATGCCCTGTAGTCTCAAAGCTGCCATAGCCACTGCAAGAATCTGCGTGAATATCCTTGGGGCAGTAGCCAGACTGAATGGGAGGACCCTGAACTGGTAATGCTCCCCCATTATGTGAAATCTCAGGAATCTGCGAAGTGCTTCTCTCACCAGTATACGATAATAAGCATCTTTGAGGTCGATTCATGTTAGAAATTAGTAAGGCTGAATCAACTTCATGGCTGACAGGACTGTCTCCATCTTGAAATTCCTGGTCTTGAGAAAGGGGTTTACTTTCCTTACATTTAGAATAAGACGAAGATCCCCAGACGGCTTGGAGACATAAAAAAAGAGTGTGGAATAAATTCCTCTGAACTGCTGAATCCGACTCTGTTTAGTAAAAGGTTGTGGATCCCTGTTTTCATTTTTGAGAGCATACTTCTGTTCCGAATCTTGGAAGTCTGGAAGTGAGAAATTAGAGGGACAGTTTGAAATTCTAGCGCATACCGTATCTCTAGTGACTGCTTTACCCATCTGTCTGGGTGGATCTTTTCCTAGCTGTCTTGAAAAAATTCCAGTCTGCCCCCTTCTGGAATCAGAGATAGGGCTCTGCCGGCTTCATTGTGTGTTTTGTTGATAGGTAGGCTTGCGTTGCAACTCCTTGTGGTTTCCAGCAAGCAAATTCTGCCCTGATGGTCTCTTCCTTTGGTCACATGCAGATCCAGGCCTGTATTGTCGAGCCTCCCGAAAGGACTGTGCCAGAAATGATGTTGTCCAAGGAGGCATCACATTAGTAATTAACCGCATCTTTGATGGCCGCCACCTCTTTTAACAGGCAAAATTTGGAAACAGAGGAGTCATTTTTTTTCTTCAAATTCTGTTAACCACAGACGTAAGGCACGGAATATACAGGCCATAGCAGTAGCTGATCTAAGGTTATGATAAATTGCTTCTTTAGGGTATTGTCTGCTCTCTTATCCATTGGATCTTGCAGGGTTGTTCCATCTTCTAGGACAATAGTCGTTCTGCGAAAAATCTGAGCTATAGCCGCATCTACCTTTGGGCGTTTAACCCATGCAGAAATATCTTCATCCAAAAATGGATAAATTCTCTGGAAACGCCTTGACATGGCTGATCTTTTGTCACCCTGATCCCATTCATTCTTGATAATATCGTGAATGGAGCTGTGAACCGGAAACTGGGGTGCTGTCTTCTTGTATCCATTAAATGCAGAGTCCATTACATTAAAGCGGAACTAACACCGCTAAGAAACTTTGTTTGTAATAATTCCCTATCTGGCGATTAGCTGCTTAGTAGCGCTAGTCGCCAGAATTATTACCTCTTTATGGAGAAATATGCAATCATCCTCGGCTGACAGGCAGGACGGAGCACAGACATCTTGCCCTAGTGACGTCCGCGCGCCTGCGCTGTCAGTCCCTTCCGGAGCAGAATGGCTCCTAGCAACACCTCCTACAGCCATCTGGGACCGACAGCACAGGCACGTGGACGTCACTAGGTCAAGATGTCTGCATTCCATCCTGCCTGTCAGCCGAGGATGACTGCATATTTCTCCATAAAGAGGTAATAATTCTGGCGACTAGTGTTACTAAGCAGCTAGTCGCCAAATAGGGAATTATTACAAACAAAAATTTCTTAGCGGTGTTAGTTCCGCTTTAAGGTCTTTTTGGGTCTCTGAAAGACCTAACGTTTTCCGCATGGATTTAATAAGACCGTCAATCTTATCCACACGGAAATAATCAGTGTCCTCTGATGTCCCCTTCCTCCGCAGATGAAATGGCTGATTCCAATTCAATAATGCTGTCATCCTCTTCATCCTCCATGGTACGTCTTGAAGGACCTTCATCAGCATCTGAAGTTCTTTGGCGTTTTCTGGCAGACTCCTGCATAGATGAAAAAGTTTCTTGGATGGATGGATGGAATTGAGCTGGGATCACATCTCCTGCAGCCTTCTTGAGGTAATCTGCGCACAATTTTGCAGAGTCTGTAGCAGAGGAAGACAGGCTGTAACCAAAGCTGTAAACACTAGTACTAGACAGACTCTACAGCCTAATCAACACACAGATATAGTAAATATATGTATATATTAAGGTACTTACAGTTGTGTACTGGTGCCTTATATATTTTTCTGTCCCCTCAGGCTGCACATATCGAGATTGCGGCGTGCATTCCATCGTTGGAATGCATCCAGCCGAACTTCCTGTTTGTTTCGGATATTAAGCCACATCATCAGCGAGCGCCCCCAGAGGCGCGCTGGAGGGCTGCTGTCTGCCGAAATGGCCCACAGGGAATGGTCTGAGGACCCATGCGACCCTGGAAACTGCCTGGATATGAGATCCTACAAGACAATTCCTCTGAAAGGTAATGTGGTTAGCGTTTATGGCTAACCACATAGAAGAAAACAATAAACAGTAGAACTCATAGTAACAATGGAAAGAAGGGAAAGGGAAAAAGGAAAGGTAAGAGGCTCCCGCCTCCATCCTCCAGCTGTGGTAGGACCAAATAACTGGGGAAGCAGTGAAGCAGAGACAAGTAGAAAATAGTTATTGGTCCTACCAGCTGGGAGGCAGAGCCAAATCAGAGCATAGCAGCGGATTGTACACAGAGGAAACATATATTGCCCTGGACTAAAAGATAGGTCCAGTCTCCTTGATATAAAACATGTGTTTTCAGAAATGTAAACTTATTTCAAAATTCCACATGGGTAATTTAACAATTTAAAATTGTAATGGCAAAATAATTATAATATTTGTACAATGTGTTATAAATAAAAGCATCTGTCTTACATTTACAGTTGAACCCAAAAAGCAAAAGGTTTAACTTGTAATGGGGTAGGGATTCAGGTGTCTCTGCTGTCCAGGGTCCCAATCTTGATCTGCTGGAGTCCTGTTCAATTCCCCCAACTAGGAGAAAGTGGCCCACCAAATGTTCCTCACTACCCATGGTTGAACTTAAAGATAAATCAATTACACTCTTCCACCCCCTTGTTCCCTACAAACATACCTTAAGATATCATATAAAAACATTGTAAGGGGCATTTTACTGCCTGGGCATACCCAGCATTTGAAGGGGGCCTCATCTTGAATTCCCAAGGAATCGGTTTAATCCAATAATCAGAAAGGACAAATTGTTCTGGGTAAACATCATAAACACATTCATGGACTCAAAAAAGGCAACCATGAAAACTAAAGGGATTCTAAATGCATTCTAATATTTCGGGGGCCTCCAGTTATAATTTTTCCAGAGTCCTCAATACTTATTAAAATGTCCTTGGACAATGCAGAAGTGAGTCTGATGTTTCTCAATGTTGAAATGAAGCGCTAAACACTTTGTAGGGCCTTTCCCTTCTTCCATTGTTCTGAAAGGCTGCTCCACCTCACCATCACTGCCAGCTGTCTTTGCCTTTGGTGAGACAGCTAAAGAAAATAATGGAGGTGGGAGAAAGGACTATAGAGCTCCACTTTGGAGCTTTAAACTGGAAGCAGCAGATTACGGTGGAACCAACTCCCACAGTTAATATAGCACATCTAAAGTAAAATTTACATTTTTTTTTCCTTTCTATGCTTGCAAAATGGGTGTATAATACATTACACCCATCCCAGCTCTCATCAGGTTAAATATTAAGGTCCAATAAGAAATCAATTACTCTTATTACAACCCAACCTGGGCATCTCTAGATTTCGATTTTTTTAAGATATACAAAGCAGACATGGTGATTCATGTGTACAATGAACAAGGGAGGGTAAACTATGGCACTGCCATACAGGGATCCCCAAAGGACTGGCTGAAAACTTGATTCAACAAACATATTCATATACCTGTTTCTACTAAGCACACTGAACATTTATTGCGATTCAGATGCTATGGCTGTCCAAAAATGCAAAAGGCCTATCCAGCTCCAGATCATGGAGTCTTTGTCATATCCCATGCCATATGAATTATATGACTTCTAATGCTGCAGCCCGCATTTAATGAAGGGAGCACGATTTCTGGATTGCCTGATCCTTGTACAGATGAAATGCACTATATGGATCTCAAACAAGAATTTGGAGCCCTAATTACACACTCATAAAATGGATCATGATAATGAAATAAATTCTTGTTGTTTTTCATCTTGTGACAACATAAATAGCACGGAGAGAAAAAAAAAAAATGTAGGTAGCTACCACGCCCTATGTTTTAAGCTACTGAATACAGGGTATGTGACTATTTCTAATGCAGTGGATAAATGATATGCAACCGTGTTGGTGCTCCACTGTATTGAATACAGGGTATGTCAATATTATCATATGTGTATGGAATGGACTACTTTATGTTAATACCGTCAACCTTATTTATCTTGTGGCAAGATTTATTTTATTTTGATTTAGAAAATGCTTTACCAGGAAGAATACATTGTGATTTCTCTCATTTTCAACTATGTTCTGGAGAGTTTACAGTAAAGCGTTACATATTTATACAAATAGAGAAAATTATATATATATCCTATATAATAATTCGCTAATGATGTTTGTCAGAAGCTGTCATGTGCAGTAGAGACAGCTAAGTACGTTGTTGTCATGCACAGTAGAGACTGTCTATGATACTGTATTCTGCTCAGCCATTGATCTATCTGAGAATGACTAGAGAACAAGGAAATTCTCTGATTTCCTAATGCTTGCAGCCATTAGCCTCTCCATGAATTGCCTCCATTAAAACCAAAGGGGATTTAACCTAAGTAGATTTAAAGCCGGTTATATGCAAAGAAAAACAGTAGCTTTCTATTTTTACATCAAGAGATCTGCTAATACAACACATATAGTCATAGTAATCTTTTATTTTTACTTTATATATTTTACAAGTGCATAACATTTAAAGTCAAATTGTCTATACTTTTATTGAAGTTTACACTTTCATGTAACTGGAGAGTCTCTGGATAGGTTTCCCAAGGGCTTTCTGACAGGGACTGTAAAAGCAAGATAGCATACAGAGTGCTGCAGGGTTAGTATTACATTTTATCACACTCCTGCTTTGCTAACTGAGTGACCATAAAACTATCTGGAAACATAATTCTAGGGAGCTTACTGTCTAGGGCATCATTTATGTATTTATTTTTAAAAAAACAAAGTAAAGATTAAAATAATAGCATTACTGATAAATTATAGATAATTTGAATTTACATGTATTTTACTTGAAGAAAATATAATGTGGAAATAAGAGGTTATTTTCCCTTTATTGCTGCGCAGCGCTTATAGGAACAATCACAACTATTTAAGTAGTGATTTATTTTAAACGCACTTGTTAGATCAACCTTTTTTCATAAACAAACGTAATTGTGTAGTTAAAAGAGATATCATAATAAGCGTCATTTATAAATGCGGTTTGCTCTAAATATTAACTTCCAAGGGCTAAATAGTTTCTGACCTTTTGAGTGCCACTTGTCAAAGGGTCACACTTGCACACATCTCTGGCACTCAAAGGGTTAAAACCAATGTCAAGTACTTTGCCTTGTTTTCTTTACTCCCCGTTTACACATCACGCTGCAAATACATTTCTGTAGTAAACATTTATTTTACTGCCACTTTTACATACAAACCTCTCCTGCTTTGATTGTAAATAATTATACGACCTGAGGTGTGTACCCGGCGCATTCACCTCTTTACTCTCCTTCCTGGGCATGGTTGCGGGTCTCCGGTCTGAAGCGGTAGTGAGAGGTAAGGAAGAGAAAAGTCTTTTAGGGAGCGAGCTAGAGAAGCTCCGAAACATTGACCTCAGCAGGGAAAGGGAATATGTCACTGACACACACGTGGTAGTTTGGCTCCGTAGTAGAGTGTAAGACAGACCCCGGTTTGGTAGTGTTCTAGGCCGCGCTCAAGTGCTGATGATGCGCATGCGCTTGGTCGCCAGTAGGCGACATGTAAAAGAAGTGGAGCAATTCTATAGCAAACAACTGCATCACAGGGGAAAAAAAAACACTCAATTGATTTAACCCTTTGAGTGCAAGAGACACCTCTCTGGCACTCAAATGGTTTAAATTATTATTAATAATAATAACTTTAGCCCTTTGAGTGCCATATAGGTTTTCAACGCAATGCACTACCTTGGATAACTCTGGCACTCAACGGGTTAAATCCGTTGATTATATAGAGAATGCCAACACCTTGCTAAGTTATACATATTGTATCCTTCTCTCGCGCTCAGGGGGTTAACAAAGCGCCACTGAATTCAGGAGGGACCATGAAATTGTTTATTTGCCCGTATGGCGTAATTGTTTCGGTCCACAATGGCTCCAACATGCTTTTATATATAAGGTCCCATGAATTCATCCTGAGCAGCTCAATTAATTGAACACATCTTTAAGAACTGTAGAATGCATACAATATAATTATTTGTATTGGAAACAAGTTAACATTTATTTACATATTGACATATCATGTTAGGATGAACACATTTCAAATCTGCCATTCACTGATGTTGTAGAGAAAAGAGTACATCACACTAGAGGGAGAGCTGCCCATTGACTGCTGTGACAGAAAGGATGCCTGTGGCCAGCTACAAGAAAATGTACATCACACCCAGAGCCTTAGACTGGCATTACACTGCAGCCCAAAATGCACTGCAGCGCCTGTTTGATGTCAGGATCAAGGCTCTGTTCTCTAGTGTTCAGAGTACTGCCTAGAAGCCATTTTCTTGTAGCCCAGCAAAGGCATCACTTCCTGTCATTGTAGGTAATGGGCAGTTCTACTTTTAGTGGTGCTCTGGAGTCTTTATTCCAGGACTTTGTATTGTCCCGGAAGGGGGTTGCCCGGGACAAGGGATACACACTTAAAATGTGAGACTGTTCCGGCAGGGCCGGATTTACATCTCAGGAGCCTGTAGGCACAGAAATCTGAAGCGACCCCCCCCCATTGGCCATCTCCACTGGACACCTCCACAATGCTCCTAATCTCCACACTGCCCCCATCATGTCCATATTGCCCTCACATTGCCTCCCATTAGCTCCATATTTCTCCCATCAGCTCCAGCCGGCTCCCCATCAGCTCCATATTGCCCTCATATTGCCCATATCAGCTCCAACTTGCACCCCATCAGCTCCATATTGCCCTCATATTGCCCATATCAGCTCCAACTTGCACCCCATCAGCTCCATATTGCCCTCACATTGCCCTTATCTCCACATTTCCCCATCAACTACAACTTGCCTCCCCATCAGCTCCATATTACCCTCAACAGCTCTATATTGCCCCCATCAGCTCCATATTGCCCTCACATTGCCAGCCATCAACTCCATATTGCCCTCACATTGCCAGACATCAGCTCCTTACTGCCCTCACATTGCCCACATTAGCTCCACTTTGCCTTCACAATGCCCCCCCATCAGCTCCATATTACCCTCACTTTGCTGCCACCCCCGTTTCCTACCGTATCCCTGGTGGTCCAGTGGCATGGCAGGACAGGTCTGCGCCTCCTTTGGCTCAGACCTGTATCTGCTGGAGCACCTGTGCGGTGTTCTGTTCAGTAATGCAGAGTGCTGGGAGATGATGTCATCTCCCAGCACTCTGCATTACTAAAGAGCTCACGAGGGAGCTCTGCTACTACAGGTCTGTGCCGAAGGAGGCACAGACCCGACTGAGTAGGGAGTTATAATAATTAATAAAATATATATAAAAATAAATAAATAATAATAAAAAAAAACGGGTCCCAATGACAGGTGCCCCTCTGTGGGGTGCGCCTGTAGGCAGATGCCTACTCTGCCTTACGAGAAATCCGGCCCTGTGTCCCGGGCAATCTGGGACATGTGGTCACCCTACAATAATTCATTTATCATATGCCATATGGAATTATATTTAATCTATATATTATTTTTAAACAAAGCAGAAACTTTTATGAACCTGTATGTTATAAAACTTTTCCTGCCGACTAAAGAAAAGGTGCGTTCACTGCTGGGAGATTTTCAATCAAAAGTTACTACAACTCAAGCATGTTTTTTCCTGATTAATCTGCAATTTTGTTTAGCAGTCACGGGTGGTACTTCCCCTACCACTTATTATTTAATGCTCTATTCAGTCAGTAAGTTCTCCCATCACCAGTTGCACTTGGACCTTCTAGAAGCTTATTGGCTGGGAGATGTGTAAGCACACACCCCAGCCAGTGGAAGGCTGTAAACCATTTTGAACAGAGACTGGCCATATAATAGCCAGTCTCTGTTAATTTTTTCCACAGAAAGGCTCGGAAAACAGCCCGAGGTTGCTTGGGGGGGAATTTTCGCCTGCATTCCTGCTGCCGGAGACAGTGGCAGAGCCGGCAGCATATTTTAACTCTTACACTGCCTCACTACATTATATATTTCAACTGCTACAATACAGCTTTTCTATTGGGACTAACGAAAATATGCGTTCACTGCTGGGAGATTTTCAATCAAAAGTTACTGCAACTCAAGCATGTTTTTTCCTGATTAATCTGCAATTTTGTTTAGCAGTCACGGGTGGTACTTCCCCTACCACTTATTATTTAATGCTCTATTCAGTCAGTAAGTTCTCCCATCACCAGTTGCACTTGGACCTGCCAGAAGCTTATTGGCTGGGAGATGTGTAAGCACACACCCCAGCCAGTGGAAGGCTGTAAACCATTTTGAACAGAGACTGGCCATATAATAGCCAGTCTCTGTTAATTTTTTCCACAGAAAGGCTCGGAAAACAGCCCGAGAGGTTGCTTGGGGGGGAATTTTCGCCTGCATTCCTGCTGCCGGAGACAGTGGCAGAGCCGGCAGCATATTTTAACTCTTACACTGCCTCACTACATTGTATATTTCAACTGCTACAATACAGCTTTTCTATTGGGACTAACGAAAATATGCGTTCACTGCTGGGAGATTTTCAATCAAAAGTTACTGCAACTCAAGCATGTTTTTTCCTGATTAATCTGCAATTTTGTTTAGCAGTCACGGGTGGTACTTCTCCTACCACTTATTATTTAATGCTCTATTCAGTCAGTAAGTTCTCCCATCACCAGTTGCACTTGGACCTGCTAGAAGCTTATTGGCTGGGAGATGTGTAAGCACACACCCCAGCCAGTGGAAGGCTGTAAACCATTTTGAACAGAGACTGGCCATATAATAACCAGTCTCTGTTAATTTTTTCCACAGAAAGGCTCGGAAAACAGCCCGAGAGGTTGCTCGGGGGGGGAATTTTCGCCTGCATTCCTGCTGCCGGAGACAGTGGCAGAGCCGGCAGCATATTTTAACTCTTACACTGCCTCACTACATTATATATTTCAACTGCTACAATACAGCTTTTCTATTGGGACTAACGAAAATATGCGTTCACTGCTGGGAGATTTTCAATCAAAAGTTACTGCAACTCAAGCATGTTTTTTCCTGATTAATCTGCAATTTTGTTTAGCAGTCACGGGTGGTACTTCCCCTACCACTTATTATTTAATGTTCTATTCGGTGAGTAAGTTCTCCTATCACCAGTTGCACTTGGACCTGCTAGAAGCTGCTTATTGGCTGGGAGGTGTGTAAGCACACAACCCAGCCAGTGGAAGGCTGTAAACCATTCTGAACAGAGACTGGCCATATAACAGCCTGCATTCCTGCTGCCGGAGACAATGGCAGAGCCGGCAGCATATTTTAACTCTTACACTGCCTCACTACATTAAATATTTCAACTGCTACAATACAGCTTTTCTGTTGGGACTAACGAAAATATATTTGGGAAATGGATTTAAAAAAAAAAATTGATTTGGACCAAAAATACATTTATTCAATTTGAACTGCCTGCAATAATTTAACCCTTTGACTGCCAAAGAGGTTCTCAAAGCATTTCTCTGCAATGCGTTGTGTACCAATCTGGGACTCAAAGGGTTTTCGACTGTATATCTTAGAATCATACTCTTGTTTCTTCTTTTTAGTTACATATTTTGGAAAACAGAAGAAGATGAGAAGACAGAAGGTAGGAAAACAAGATGAACAGAAAGAAGAAAATGACAGAAGAAGATGGACAGTAGATGATAGGTAAGCTCTTGGTGTTAGGATAGTGTTAGGGCTAGTATTGGTGCACTTTACTGTAAAGGGTAGTGTAGGGTTAGTGATTGGAAGGGTAACTGTGTGTTGAGCTCAGGCTCGATGCTTGACATCGTGTCAAGCACCTATCGTTAGCCCTTTTCCTATGATGTTCCCATTACACAAGCTATTTAGCATGGGTTTTGGGAACTTAAACCACACCACGGACATTTGGCTAAAAGTCAGGTTCTTTGGCCCAATGTTTGTTGTGGTTTCAGTTGGTAGGGCAATTGAATGCCGACAGTGACACAGTATGTGTATCGATCAGTAGACATTTTTGCCCTACAGCCTGTTTTTAGCATCAAGAATTGAATCAAGGCCACAAAGAACTGAGCAAACAACATAAATCAAAAGTGTCCCTCTTTGGCCATTTGACATGTTGAAAGGTATGTTAAAAGCATAGAATTCCATAAAACAAAAGGACAATGGTGCACTCCTTATGTATTTCAGGTATCAATAGATATCTTTGCACAATGTTGTGTTTGTGAATTGGGACCCAGCAGGGGTTTAGCAGGGTTGAACACCGGGAGTTAATTAGTGGTGGATTGCAGTGCTGTACTAATACTAGAATGGATAGACACTTCAAATGCTTGTCATTTTAATATTGCAAGATATGTGACCTATTCTTTTTTTTACACTGTAATCTCGATTGATACGTTCTGAAAACAAGCTCTCAGGGCCAGTTACACTGTAAATACTACAACTTATATATGTGTCACAGTCTGATGTTAGTCATATGGATAACATCAATCCTTTAATTTATTTTAATACACTGACATAAAAGATATAGGAAAATCATGCCATATATACGTACACATATACTATAAATGTGTGACAGGCACTGGTCTTAAAATATAAAGTCCTGATACAACCATATAAAGTAGTGGGGTACACTCAGGACTCAAGAAGTAACCATCTAAAGAAAGGAACAGGAAGGTCTAAAGAGACAGACCAACCACCACACCAGAAAGTCCATTAAAGGAGGCACTCAGATAAGGAGAAATAGGCGATTATATGAAAAGTATCTTTATTAGTGCAAAAATACAAAATTAGGACAGACATATAAAATCAATTAAAACACATAAAGAGCGAACCTCATCTAATATATTGAAAATTACACCCCAGTTGGTAGCAAAAATGAAACACCAAATGCAATGTCATTACAATAAATAATCTCTATAAGTATACAAGACATTACTGGCAATAGAATGGTGTGAGAAGCCAACGCTTGAGGTATAAATGGATACACAGAGTAAAATAACAAATCCAGGAGGCAGATATAGTTTCTGATGCCTTTTATTGGCTAACTAAACAGATTTAGAATGCAAGCTTTCAAGACCTTAGGTCTCTTCCTCAGGCATGTTATACATATAAATATGAAAACATCTCTCTTAAATACAAGTACACATTGCATTGTTTAGAATGGAAATCAGATAAGAGAACTCAATCCAGATCCAGATACTTTGATCAGACAGTGGTAAATTGCACTCTTCCTCTGAGGCTTTAGAGGTATTTATGATGCTCTTGGGTCTGTTGGAAAGGTCAACCCACTAAGTGATAATGTGACAAGAACTCTCTGTCCTTATTCAAATCATTACAAATAGCATTACATTTTAACATTAATTTTACCTCCCATACTTTTCTGTCCTTCTGAGTGCGGAACCGTCCCATCAGTACAGTTAACTTAAAGGGATAGTAATGTTTCATAATAAAAGCAACTCTAATTATTCATCATAGTATTTGGACTTTGGAGAGTGTTATTTCAATTCTGTCAGAGTTGTAGTTCCAGAGTAATTCAATGACATGAAATAACAAGAGGAAATGAAATGATGTACACCTATATTAAACTAAGCACGAATCTCCAGTATAAGAAGTCACTTAAAAAAATCCCTTTATGATCAAAAACAACGCAAAAATAACGCACACACACACCACCAGTCACAGTCATTCATAACCAATGATGTGCATGAGCACCTCAGCCAACGACGCTCACGCTCACCAACAACCACGACCATCAATGATCAATCAATAATGCGCTTGCGCATAATACACATACGGGGTTAAATACAATAAAAATAAAAAATATGTATTAATATTGGAATAATGAAAAAGAGATACAGTTAGAAAAGCATATAAACACCTTGTCATTTATAATTTCTCTGCATGCGCGTTATGGTTGATGATGCGTGTGTGCATCATTTTCTCTTGGTGCTGTCGCCGCATTATATCTCTTTAGAGTCGACTCTCTATGTATTATATGCACATGCGTAGTATTATCAACGATCTTCTATTCTTATATATTTTATGTGTTTTGGCAATGGGTTTCAACACTATAAGGTGGTTTACAATCGAATATATATATATATATATATATATATATATATATATATATAAGTCCAAAGTACAACAAAGCACACACAGGTCTTCAACAATTCGTGACAAAAGGTGGATGATTTATTTTATCAACGTTTCGGGTATGTTAGCTTTAACAATAGCACCCAGGCTATAGCCACAACTTTAAACGTGAGTGCCTCTGCTTCTATCAAATATATATATATATATATATATATATATATATACAAATATAAATGTTGAAGAAGCACTCTCGGAGTTCCATACAGCTAAGAGATCACATAAATGTTTATTGAAATCGACGTTTCGGCCAACCACCGTGGCCTTTATCAAGATTACACAAACACTCATAAAACCAACCTTTAAATACCCACCTGTGCAAATAGCGCCAAAAGTTAGCGCCGTTTGTTACCAACAGTAAACCAATCAAACAAACAACATGTACAAAAACCCAGAAAGTGAAATAAAAGGTCAAATTATATAACACCATCATGTACGTGTAACATACAAAACCAAATATCCACATTGTGAAGATTAAAAATAGGAGTACATATTGATCTACAAACGACCCGCACGGGTCAAAGGTATCACACTGCCGATTGGATCAGGCAAACTGATTGTAAACAAACAATAGAAAAAGTAGAAAAACATATCATCATTGCATATTAAAGGATTATAAGGTGGTGAAAAAGCACGTACTCAATGTTGCTATCAGCAGGTCAAAAATTGAAGTTATTGTAGATAATATAAGACAAAATAAATGGACACTAAAATTTGACACTGTGTGTCATATTGAGCGATACTAATCACAAAGGGTTACCTGCAACATTGTAACATAAAACGCTCCGCATAGGTAATAATAACAGACAATGAGAGCAAAATGAGAAGGAGCGAGATATACCTAGCTCCGTGACATAAGCTCACACCGTGTGTACCTAAAAATCGAAGCGGCAATTTAACCATTATAATATCACTGAGTCACAATACATGTAAAACGGAGAGTGATTCTAACAGATTCAAAAGACATTTCAATAGCCATTGATTACAATTGAAAAAGAAAGGATATTTTGGAATGCTATTAAGGCGCATCCATCTGCCGATGTACACTGACCAGTGCATCGGTTCGTTTTAACGCCTAATACAAATCCGATAATGTACGCAATCAAATGTTATGCAAAAGATGTTAAGCATTGTCATACATTTAGCACATAAATTATAGCGTGTCTCTAATATTGTGCAATCCAAATGTTACTAATGTGCAATGATGTATGAAATAAACTACAAAGATATGGAGTATGACCATACACAAAAAACAAACACAAAACCATGGTGAACTAGGACATATTAAACAAAAATTATGGCTGAAATTGCACCGAATTTAAAGCATTCGTTGTAAGTATATAAGAGTCCTCTTTATGTGTTATTGAATTGCAACAATCTTACAAAGTGTCTCGATTAGAACACATTTCATGTGTGTGTTTATACAGTCCACTTAGTTCCGACTAATGAATACTAACATATTCTTCTTGTATTTATACGATCAACAACAGATAGCAAAAGATGATAAATCATTCGGCAAAAACAATTGTGGATGTTGATTTGATGCTATGATTAAAATTGTCATAGAGTATAGAATTTTCATAGCCAACATTCAGTATATACAATAAGTCCTTGAATTCTTGATGATCCATATGATGTCTTATATGTCTATAAGACACAGTGTATGAAAGAAACAATCTCCCAATGTTGTAATCTTTGGGGAGTAAAAGGGGGATATATTCCCCTCAATGGCAAGTGGATTATAAGACAACATACATACCTGTACTTGCTTCCTATTGTGTCTGACAAAGACCCTATTGTACCATACCTCTATCATGGGGATTAAACTTGAGTTGAACAGGTACATCTACAGTGCTCCTGCTAATCCCATCTTTACAAATTAAGAGGATAACCCATAGTACTTTCCTAATGCACCAATCATTTGTGCCTGGAGGTAACACAAGGGTTGATTATTAACGGGTCATCAGACTGGTTGCAAAGGTAGTATGACTAATATCCACAATTTCTCTGTTAGTAGAAACAAGCATATGAAATCTTCTCATTCAATCCTTTTGGAGATAGAGTTTGTAATCTCATGATCCATTTCAGTTCTTTTTGGTGTAGAATTCTTGTACGATCTCCACCTCTTGTAAGGGGAGGAACATGATCGAATGCCATACATTTGAGTGAAGAAGGTAAGTGTTTATAATCAAGCCAGTGACGTGCAACAGGTTTGTCACTTCTTTTGTCAGCCAAAGCTTTTAATATAGTCGCTCTATGGTTTGCAATTCTTTCTTTTAGCATAGTAGTGGTTAGTCCTATGTATAATTTGTTGCAGGGACATAGGATATAATAAATGACAAAAGAGGAAGTGCATGAAAGTCGATGTTTAATTTTAATAGTGCTGCCATCCCCAGGATTATTAAAACTAGAGCCAGTAATAAGACTTCTGCAGGTGGTGCAATCCGGACATCTGTAACACCCTAATTTTGGTTGATTAAACCACACATTGGTATTCTTCATATAACAATGAAGCGGATCAGTTTTCACTAGTAGGTCTTTCAAACTAGCTCCTCGTTTATAACACATCAAAGGTTTATGTTGGAAAATATGTGGCAGTGTGTCATCTGTAGCCAGTATGTTCCAAAATGTATTCATAGATTTAGAGATCTGTTTAAAAGCAGAAGTATATGTAACAGGAAAAACTACTCTATTTATAGACTTATTTGTTCTTGATGTCTTCAAGAGATCTTGTTGCGTGTATTGTGATGCTTTAGTCCTTTGTTCGTTGAGTTCTTCCTCATGATATCCACGATCCATAAATCGTGACTGTAACTCATCCAATTGCGAAACAGCTTTATCTTGGATTGTATTGTTCCTAATTACCCTTATCATTTGAGAGTAAGGAAGACTTCTTTTAATATGTTCAGGATGAAAACTACTCCTATGTAGGAGCGTGTTTCTGTCTGTGGGTTTCCTGAATGTAGTGGAATAGATCTGTTCATTATCTATCCATAGTGTAACATCCAAAAACTCAATAGTTGCTTGTGTTATTGAATGAGTAAAACGAACTGGACATGGTAATGTATTGAGATGATTGTAAAATTCCTCAAACTCCTTGTCAGTACCTTTCCATAAGATTAGGATATCATCAATGAATCGGAAGTACTGATAAATGTATTGTTTATATGGGTTTAAGATGTGCTGTTCCTCATATTCATACATATAGCTATTAGCATAAGATGGTGCTACGTTACTTCCCATGGCAGTACCAGACACTTGTCTGTAAAATGATTTTTCAAATTTAAAATAATTTAAAGTCAAACATAGTTCGAGCAGTTCAAGTAGAAAATCATCAGGAGGACGGGTGTCACTAGGATTTTTTTGAAGTAAGCTCCTCACTGCTTTTAAGCCTCCTTCCAAAGGTATGATAGTATAAAGGCTACTCACATCCATGGTAGCTAACCAGAGATCTTTGGGTAAATCTTCCAAAGCACGTAATTTAATTAGCAGATCTGTTGTATCTCTGATATAACTTGGTATACTGGGGAGTAACGGTTGTAAGAAGTAATCCACAAATTGTGCCAGCGGTTGTAAGAGTGAGCCCCTTGCTGAAATTATAGGTCTCCCAGGTGGTGATGTTACATTCTTATGTATCTTTGGAATCGTGTATAAAATGGGACATTTTGGATATTGTGTGGTCAAAAACTTAAATGTAGGCGTATCAATCCAATGTTCATTTTTAGCTCTATTCAATACTAGGTCAATTTGACGTTTATCTTGTAGAGCTGGATCCTGAGTTAACTGTATGTAAGTATGAACATCAGAGAGTTGGGATACAATGTCACTGCGATAATAATTATAGTCCAACAGTACTATTGCGCCCCCTTTGTCAGCAGACCTGATAACAATTGTGGGGTCTTGAGACAAAGTTTGTATAGCTCTTTTTTCAGCCTTAGTGATATTGGTTTTAATATTAATATTTGGTTTGAGATGTGTATTCTCGTTTTCTATAAGTCTTGTAAAAGTTTTTATTGAGGGATTTGTGTTAATCGGCTCAAAAGTACTGTTAGGTCTAAATGGAGATATTTGTTCACAAGTGTCAGTAGAGTCTCTGAAATAGTCCTTCAATTTAAGATTTCTTTGAAATTTATGAAGCTCTATGTCAAATTGTATTTTGTCATGTTGTACTGTTGGTACAAAGGTGAGTCCTTTAGAGAGTACAGACATTTCAATTTCTGTAAGTTGATGTTGACTTAAATTAAAAACTATTTGTTCTTTTGATTGCCTTTGTTGATTTTGTTTTTGCTTGTGTCTACCGCCCCTTCTGGTATGGGGTCGTCTTTTGCATTGGCTGACTGTGATCGAGTGGTCACTCCTAAAAAATGACTATTTGCTCTACTGTCAGTTATATTCCCTTCGCTGTCAGAGGTAGATGAAGTTGCTGAAGTAACATCAACAGTTTCAACTGATCGTGTGTTGTCACGGGGTTTATTTGAACGTCTTGTGTAAGGTTTACGTCTGTATTGAGTCCCTGTTAACCACCGATATACCCGATTATTAATATAATCAGAATCAACTAGAGAACTAGATAATACGAAAACAGAACTGGAAATTTTTGAGAATAAATATAGAGCCACTCTCATCAATGATAAAGAGTCCAACTGGTTGGATAAATTGGAGAAACAAATTAATACATATAAGGAAGATCTGCATAAATTTAAACAGAAAAAGGTCTCTAAAGTTGACTCTGATTATATTAATAATCGGGTATATCGGTGGTTAACAGGGACTCAATACAGACGTAAACCTTACACAAGACGTTCAAATAAACCCCGTGACAACACACGATCAGTTGAAACTGTTGATGTTACTTCAGCAACTTCATCTACCTCTGACAGCGAAGGGAATATAACTGACAGTAGAGCAAATAGTCATTTTTTAGGAGTGACCACTCGATCACAGTCAGCCAATGCAAAAGACGACCCCATACCAGAAGGGGCGGTAGACACAAGCAAAAACAAAATCAACAAAGGCAATCAAAAGAACAAATAGTTTTTAATTTAAGTCAACATCAACTTACAGAAATTGAAATGTCTGTACTCTCTAAAGGACTCACCTTTGTACCAACAGTACAACATGACAAAATACAATTTGACATAGAGCTTCATAAATTTCAAAGAAATCTTAAATTGAAGGACTATTTCAGAGACTCTACTGACACTTGTGAACAAATATCTCCATTTAGACCTAACAGTACTTTTGAGCCGATTAACACAAATCCCTCAATAAAAACTTTTACAAGACTTATAGAAAACGAGAATACACATCTCAAACCAAATATTAATATTAAAACCAATATCACTAAGGCTGAAAAAAGAGCTATACAAACTTTGTCTCAAGACCCCACAATTGTTATCAGGTCTGCTGACAAAGGGGGCGCAATAGTACTGTTGGACTATAATTATTATCGCAGTGACATTGTATCCCAACTCTCTGATGTTCATACTTACATACAGTTAACTCAGGATCCAGCTCTACAAGATAAACGTCAAATTGACCTAGTATTGAATAGAGCTAAAAATGAACATTGGATTGATACGCCTACATTTAAGTTTTTGACCACACAATATCCAAAATGTCCCATTTTATACACGATTCCAAAGATACATAAGAATGTAACATCACCACCTGGGAGACCTATAATTTCAGCAAGGGGCTCACTCTTACAACCGCTGGCACAATTTGTGGATTACTTCTTACAACCGTTACTCCCCAGTATACCGAGTTATATCAGAGATACAACAGATCTGCTAATTAAATTACGTGCTTTGGAAGATTTACCCAAAGATCTCTGGTTAGCTACCATGGATGTGAGTAGCCTTTATACTATCATACCTTTGGAAGGAGGCTTAAAAGCAGTGAGGAGCTTACTTCAAAAAAATCCTAGTGACACCCGTCCTCCTGATGATTTTCTACTTGAACTGCTCGAACTATGTTTGACTTTAAATTATTTTAAATTTGAAAAATCATTTTACAGACAAGTGTCTGGTACTGCCATGGGAAGTAACGTAGCACCATCTTATGCTAATAGCTATATGTATGAATATGAGGAACAGCACATCTTAAACCCATATAAACAATACATTTATCAGTACTTCCGATTCATTGATGATATCCTAATCCTATGGAAAGGTACTGACAAGGAGTTTGAGGAATTTTACAATCATCTCAATACATTACCATGTCCAGTTCGTTTTACTCATTCAATAACACAAGCAACTATTGAGTTTTTGGATGTTACACTATGGATAGATAATGAACAGATCTATTCCACTACATTCAGGAAACCCACAGACAGAAACACGCTCCTACATAGGAGTAGTTTTCATCCTGAACATATTAAAAGAAGTCTTCCTTACTCTCAAATGATAAGGGTAATTAGGAACAATACAATCCAAGATAAAGCTGTTTCGCAATTGGATGAGTTACAGTCACGATTTATGGATCGTGGATATCATGAGGAAGAACTCAACGAACAAAGGACTAAAGCATCACAATACACGCAACAAGATCTCTTGAAGACATCAAGAACAAATAAGTCTATAAATAGAGTAGTTTTTCCTGTTACATATACTTCTGCTTTTAAACAGATCTCTAAATCTATGAATACATTTTGGAACATACTGGCTACAGATGACACACTGCCACATATTTTCCAACATAAACCTTTGATGTGTTATAAACGAGGAGCTAGTTTGAAAGACCTACTAGTGAAAACTGATCCGCTTCATTGTTATATGAAGAATACCAATGTGTGGTTTAATCAACCAAAATTAGGGTGTTACAGATGTCCGGATTGCACCACCTGCAGAAGTCTTATTACTGGCTCTAGTTTTAATAATCCTGGGGATGGCAGCACTATTAAAATTAAACATCGACTTTCATGCACTTCCTCTTTTGTCATTTATTATATCCTATGTCCCTGCAACAAATTATACATAGGACTAACCACTACTATGCTAAAAGAAAGAATTGCAAACCATAGAGCGACTATATTAAAAGCTTTGGCTGACAAAAGAAGTGACAAACCTGTTGCACGTCACTGGCTTGATTATAAACACTTACCTTCTTCACTCAAATGTATGGCATTCGATCATGTTCCTCCCCTTACAAGAGGTGGAGATCGTACAAGAATTCTACACCAAAAAGAACTGAAATGGATCATGAGATTACAAACTCTATCTCCAAAAGGATTGAATGAGAAGATTTCATATGCTTGTTTCTACTAACAGAGAAATTGTGGATATTAGTCATACTACCTTTGCAACCAGTCTGATGACCCGTTAATAATCAACCCTTGTGTTACCTCCAGGCACAAATGATTGGTGCATTAGGAAAGTACTATGGGTTATCCTCTTAATTTGTAAAGATGGGATTAGCAGGAGCACTGTAGATGTACCTGTTCAACTCAAGTTTAATCCCCATGATAGAGGTATGGTACAATAGGGTCTTTGTCAGACACAATAGGAAGCAAGTACAGGTATGTATGTTGTCTTATAATCCACTTGCCATTGAGGGGAATATATTCCCCTTTTACTCCCCAAAGATTACAACATTGGGAGATTGTTTCTTTCATACACTGTGTCTTATAGACATATAAGACATCATATGGATCATCAAGAATTCAAGGACTTATTGTATATACTGAATGTTGGCTATGAAAATTCTATACTCTATGACAATTTTAATCATAGCATCAAATCAACATCCACAATTGTTTTTGCCGAATGATTTATCATCTTTTGCTATCTGTTGTTGATCGTATAAATACAAGAAGAATATGTTAGTATTCATTAGTCGGAACTAAGTGGACTGTATAAACACACACATGAAATGTGTTCTAATCGAGACACTTTGTAAGATTGTTGCAATTCAATAACACATAAAGAGGACTCTTATATACTTACAACGAATGCTTTAAATTCGGTGCAATTTCAGCCATAATTTTTGTTTAATATGTCCTAGTTCACCATGGTTTTGTGTTTGTTTTTTGTGTATGGTCATACTCCATATCTTTGTAGTTTATTTCATACATCATTGCACATTAGTAACATTTGGATTGCACAATATTAGAGACACGCTATAATTTATGTGCTAAATGTATGACAATGCTTAACATCTTTTGCATAACATTTGATTGCGTACATTATCGGATTTGTATTAGGCGTTAAAACGAACCGATGCACTGGTCAGTGTACATCGGCAGATGGATGCGCCTTAATAGCATTCCAAAATATCCTTTCTTTTTCAATTGTAATCAATGGCTATTGAAATGTCTTTTGAATCTGTTAGAATCACTCTCCGTTTTACATGTATTGTGACTCAGTGATATTATAATGGTTAAATTGCCGCTTCGATTTTTAGGTACACACGGTGTGAGCTTATGTCACGGAGCTAGGTATATCTCGCTCCTTCTCATTTTGCTCTCATTGTCTGTTATTATTACCTATGCGGAGCGTTTTATGTTACAATGTTGCAGGTAACCCTTTGTGATTAGTATCGCTCAATATGACACACAGTGTCAAATTTTAGTGTCCATTTATTTTGTCTTATATTATCTACAATAACTTCAATTTTTGACCTGCTGATAGCAACATTGAGTACGTGCTTTTTCACCACCTTATAATCCTTTAATATGCAATGATGATATGTTTTTCTACTTTTTCTATTGTTTGTTTACAATCAGTTTGCCTGATCCAATCGGCAGTGTGATACCTTTGACCCGTGCGGGTCGTTTGTAGATCAATATGTACTCCTATTTTTAATCTTCACAATGTGGATATTTGGTTTTGTATGTTACACGTACATGATGGTGTTATATAATTTGACCTTTTATTTCACTTTCTGGGTTTTTGTACATGTTGTTTGTTTGATTGGTTTACTGTTGGTAACAAACGGCGCTAACTTTTGGCGCTATTTGCACAAGTGGGTATTTAAAGGTTGGTTTTATGAGTGTTTGTGTAATCTTGATAAAGGCCACGGTGGTTGGCCGAAACGTCGATTTCAATAAACATTTATGTGATCTCTTAGCTGTATGGAACTCCGAGAGTGCTTCTTCAACATTTATATTTGTATCTATTTTACATATCGGAGCAGCACCCGGACTACAAGGAAGACATCTTAACAGTGAGTGCTGCCATCACCCCTATGTTTCCTATATATATATATATATATAAAGACAATACTTTTTGAACTTATGTAAAAGTATATTTAGTTTTTTACCTTTCCTCCACTTGTATCATTAATGACAACTCTGATTTAGCTGCTATTGTTCTTTTCCAGCTCTCCTTTATCATAAGAGATACGGTTTTGAACATCCATTGTTATTTCACGTGAGGATTTGTTATTTTACTCTGTGTGTCCATTTATACCTCAAGTGGTGACGTCCCACACCATTCTATTGCCAGTAATGTCTTGTATACTTCTATAGATTATTTATTGTATTGTCATTGCATTTGGTGTTTTATTTGTGGTACCAATTTGGGTGTAATTTTCAATATATTAGATGAGGTTCACTCTTCATGTGATTTTAATTGATTTTATAATTCTGTCCTAATTTTGTATTTTTGCACTAATAAAGATACATTTCGTATAATCACCTATTTCTTCTGATCTGAGTACCTCCTTTAATGGACTTTCTGGTGTGGGGGTTGGTCTTTCTCTTTAGACCTTTCTGTTCCTTTCTTTAGATATATACATACACACACAGATATTGGATATCAAAAGTCTACACAACTTTATTGGAATTGCAGCTTTTGTTGATGTAAATCATGTCAGACCTTTTTTCACTTTGACTAAGATCTTGTAAACAACAATGTTTATATGAAAAACAAATGGACCATGTTTTGGAAATATTATAATAGTTAAAAGAAAAATTAATGAATTGGTTACAAAAAGTATGCACTCTTCTTACAACTTCTTATTTTGCTAATATCGTACATTGTATATAAAATTATTTGTGATGGTTGGGAAAGTGTACATTTTTTAAAAGCCCCCTTACTTGGTCAGCTCTTTGAGTAAATAGTCTCCCAGATAGTTCTTTATATTGGCCTCAAATATATGTGTAATATTTTTCATATCCCACCTGAGACATCTCTTTTCTAATATAAACAAACTCACTTTAGCTGCTGTCTCTTTATAACGGAAATCTTCCACTCGTCTTTTTATGAACTGGCACCCAAAACTGTACTCCATGTTCTAGACGAGGCCTTAGCATGGTTTTTTAGAGGTAGAATTATATTTCCATTCCATGCATCTATTCTCCTTTTATACATGGCAATACCCTATTGGCTCTTGCAGCAGCTGACTGACACTGCACACACATCTATGAAGTCTTTTGACTATCAGTAAACCAAAATCCTTCTCTAGCAAGGACTTTTCAAGTAGTTTATCATTTAGTGTGTATGTAGTATGCTTGTTTCTGCAACCTAAATGAATGATCTTGCATTTATCTATTCTATACCTCACCATGATACGTTGGATGTTCAACTATGTCAGCACAGCTCTGCTGGCATCAGATTTCAAAGCCAGAGGCTGCTATTTAGGATGTGTAATACAAGGTATGATCGCTGTCCCTAATGTCTGTCACATAGGCTGTGCAGGAAAATGGTGTAAAATCACACTATTTCCTCTACTGTTTAGTACATAGCATTAAACAAGGCTTAGAAGAAAGGAATTCCTGAAATGCCTATAGACAGCCCTGTAGCCCTATTCTTGGTTCAAACATTGTTAAGGGAATAATCTTTGGTGTAGGTAGGTTAGAAATTTAGTGTTAGGCAAGTAAGGCTGCAAAATTTATGACAGCGCCTGACTAATGCAGAAATATATTTGTATATTTGAGCCAATGTGGGTTTTTTTTGTTTTTTCCTAGTTCTTTTATTTATTAACTAGTTTAAAAGCCCGTTACACGGGCCACAGTGCCACTGCCAGCCGGTCTCGGGGCAGTCATGCACAGTAGAGACTGCCCGTGCAGTGGCTGATACTGTGCCAGCTGGTCGCGGTGCAGTTGTGCTCAGTAGAGACTGCCCGCGCCGCAGCTGATACAGAGCTGGACGCTACAGCGGCGAGGGCAGTCTCTACTGCATATGACTGCAGCATGCTCAGCAGTCTCTACTGTGCATGACTTTGTCGTTACACACATTTTAGCGAATTATTATATAGGATATTTATTATTGTACCCTTAAGCCCCTCCATTCATTGGGAACAATTTGTGGTCTTGCAGACCCTGATCAATTGCTTCTCACATATTCGAGTGATCAGCTATCTCCCTAATAGCTGATCACTGCTTTGACTACAAGCTTGACAGGCAAAAACAGAGATCAATTGTCAGAAAAAGAGCCGATTATCACTTAGAGCAATGATCAGGGTCTCATGGACTGTAATTATGGTTCATGGCGGGGGTAGCATGAGGACCCTTCTGATGCTCCATTGATATTGACTGCCCAGCCTCTAACACTGGGTGATCAATAGAGCATGCCTACTGGATTTTCCTTTGTTTCTGCTCTACCAGAACTTCTTGCTTATGTGGGAGGTTCTGAGGAAGATGTTGTATCATCACTTCCCATACCTGCCCTCACTATCTGTAAGTTGTAATAGTGAAGAGGGTAGGGGAACTATTTGCCTCACTGAAGCCATTGCTGTTGATGTCCAGTGTTGTTGTCTAGATGCTCAAAAGTAAGGAGACATCAAGAGAGTCCTGATGCTCTCCAAATGATTTTTTAAACCCCTCTGGATATATGGGTTAGATGTTCTGGAGTTTTTTTCCCTTTGTTTTTTATTTCAGAGCTCATGGTGGGTGGCATCAGTACCTCTTCTGATGGACACCCCTCGTATTGTTTGCTACATGATCATATAAGCAATTAGTACTAGTGACCAGACTTACTTCTTCTTCAATTACTCAAGCAGGCAATCCCTGAAGTTTTGGTTTCAGTAGTAGATTTAGAGAACCTGCAGCATCATCTCTGATGTCAGCTATGACGATAATGGGCTTCCCATTTCTCCCACACAACCTGAAATTTGGAGAAAGCTGGGTTGAAGAGAAAAGGATGGAAGGCTTTTTGTGCACCTTCTAGATCTCAGGATTGATTGGCTATTGCAGTTGGATAGGTAGTCAATATCAGGAAGCCATCAGGAGGGTACTGATGTTACCAGATAGTCCCTTTTAATGCTTCTATGATTTATCATAACAGATGTCTGGCACAGATGGAGACTCTGCATCCAAACAAGCATTTTATCTCACCATACTGTATCCAGATTCAGGTATGCGGCAGAAGCATTTAAGGGTGCTACATGAGAATCTCCTGCTTATATTCAGTACGAGATTCTCATGTCGCCCTTTTCTTCCAGGCGACATGATGATTACGACTTGCAGCCGCATGGTATTGCGAATGCGACCATTTAAAAGTGAACCCCCCCAGATAAGGCATAATAGTTTTTTTAATTAAAGGTTTGGGAGGGAGGGAAAAAGGATTCCAAATTGATGGATGTTATACATCAACAGTCCTGGTTTGGGGGGACTCCAAGCTGCAGATGCATAACGCACATCTGTGACATTCAAAACTTTAAAGATACAGAAGCATGGATGTCAAACTGGAGAGAATAATTTTATGAGGCTATATAGGTTACTAATAAATACACACAAAGTCAGTGCAAATGAGTAACATCCAAAGGGCTAAAAAGAGAATGATTATTTGATTTATAAAGAAAGAACATGTGGATATGTTCACTTTTGTTAAGATGTGACTATGAGGAGGCTGTGAGACCTGAGCATCCAAACTTAAACTTTTTAAAATAGTGCTTTTGGTTTAGTACATGAATGTATTTGTGCAAAGCTGCCAAATCTTTTTACCCTGCCATTTGTATGTCACTGTATATATACCCCAGACTGACAAGAATTATTTTTCAATAAAATAAAATCTTATTATTTGTCAAAAATATGCAGTATATGTCTATAATCTCCCAGTGGCAAGAGTGATATTGGTTACTGCTTCTGTCAGTCAGTAACAATGATAGGCATCTAGACTGACACAATGCAGATATGAAGGCAATGGATTATATGTGTGAGAGAGCATGCATTGACGTCTCTTTCTCTTGAATACACTTCATCTATAATCCTGTCATCTAATCACCTCCATGGGGGTTATGCATTAAGGTGGAATAAAGAGGTGACAAAGTGAAAATTAATTCTCCGGTGATATCACTTCTCCAGTTCCTATGCTATTCAATACAGCCTATGCACTAAGATTTCCAAAGTTTGAGAAATCTTAGTGCATTGCCTCCATAGAATAACACAGGAATTGGTGAAGGGATATCACTGGAGTAATTAACTCTATGAGGCTGGTGAGATAGCTCAGTGGTAAATTCCCTGATTATGGAGCCTGTTCGAGGTCGATAAAATGAGTACCATTGATTGGGTAATAATAACATCTATTATTTCAGCTGCCGATTTGGTTAGTTCCAAGCGTGTGCGCTGACAGCGCTTTGAGTCCCACTAGGAGAAAGGCGATATATAAATACTAGTTATTATTATTATTATTATCACCTTCCTATCACACCTTAGAGCTTAGTACATCACCCCCCCAATTTAATTTTAAGTATTTAGGATGAGACCTGTGGTGGCAGAACTGGCTGTTAATGAGAGGCATACCTGGGGATGTAAGAAGATATATCAGAGATGGAAGAGTCCAATTGAAATGATTCTCATCAGTATGGGGGGATTAGCAGGGTTTGACTCAAGTAGGCAGCTGCACCCTTTGCACCCCCTGTAGTCACACCCTTGAATCAGACTCTGTCTGAGGAGAGTTGGTAATTCACTCTAAAAACAGTAGTCTGCAAGGCAGATGTGTAGGGTTCCCAAGTTTGATAAGAAGGGAAGTATGAGTTTGAAGAGAGTAGCCAGCAGCAGAAATACTGCGGAGATTGAAGAATAAAATGGTGAGAGTGAAACACGAGGGAGGGAGACAGATGTTAAGGGGAGGAATAAATGCAGGAGAGGTTAGAGGTCTGTCAGAGGAGTAGTAGCCCGGAGTTGTACTATGCAGATATAGAATGGCTCCTAATAGCAAGTTTCATGGTCAGTAAATTGACTATATGGGCTGCCCAAAAACTTTTTCAAGTTGCACAGACACATTCCCATACACTTCTAGGGTTGGAATAGAAATCCTAGCTCTCTGTGGGCACTGCCAGGTCGGGTACCAGTTCAGAGTCCATCATGGGATCAGTGAGAGAGCACTGAGGATGTCTTTTCAGAACCTCTTTCAGCTCCTATGCTGATTGCCTGGGGCTTACAATGCATACCTGATTTCAATGGCAGGAGAAACATGCACTATAGAGGGAATGAATAAAGCGGAACTACCACCTCCACCAAAGTCACCCTGCAATACTTATGCAGGTGGCGACTAGCTTTGTAATCATTATTTTACCTCTCAAAAGTTCCCACAATAAAGTTATCCTTCAGCTTCCGAGACCAGAAACCTTGCAGCACCGCGGACATCTTGAATGCGCGCCTGCGCTGTCAGTCCTCTTCACCCTTCACAGACATTGCACTGGCCCGGACGGCTTCTGAAGAGACTAACAGCACCGGAGCACAGGCTGCAGTAACCTGGCCGTCAGTCTTGGAAGCTTAATGATAACTTTATTCGTGGGCACTTTTGAGAGGTAAAACAATGATTACAAAGCTAGTCGCCATCTGCATAAGTATTGCAGGGAGACTTTAGTGGAGGTGGTAGTTCCGCTATAAGTGATAAAGAGGGGATAACTTCCCAAGTGATATGACTTCTCTAATCCATATGTTATTCTTTGGATCCAATGCACTAAGATTTCTCATGGGAGAGATCTTAGTATTTTGTCTCCATAGAATAACATAGGAATTGGAGAAGTGATATCACTCAAGAAGTTATCCTCTTTATTGCCTACTTATCACACCTTAGTGCATAACCCCCCAGATCTGCTTCCAGAGAAGCAGACCTGCTGTGGGGACACTAGCATCATGGTAGTTGCTTTTTAACCCCTTGAGATGTGTGCAATTTATTGCTTTGAAATATATGAAATAAATACTGAGTAAAAAACTCAAAAATCTCTCTTTTTTTTTAGATTTTCAACACATTTTGATCATTGATCTTTTTGGACAGTAGAGATGTCTCCAAATGAATGCTTCAGAAACATCTCTGGCATACATGGGGTTTTGAAAGTCCATAAAGAAAGTGGTAAAAATGAATAAAATCTGAAACCAAAGTGCACAGCTAATTTATCTGTCCTGATAAAGAACGGAGAAAACACTCCAAAACATTGTTCAATAAAAGGAGAAAGTGCCCTGAAATACCCATACTACAGCTATAAAGCATAAAATGAACTTAAGAACTCCAAAGTATTTAAAAATAAAATGTGCTTTTAATTCATTCAACAAAGTATGAAAGATTTATGTTCCAGTTGCTCACAATACCTACAACTGAAATGAGTTAATTTGCATTAAAATGCCATGTGCTCTAATCTAGCATCTGTAAATAAATACATGTATATAATTTAAAACCTTAAAAACTAATAAACAATTTGCATTTCTAATGCATTTGTAGAAATCTATATTACCAATCTGTATAGACTTTGATGGATTCTATTTGTTGGTGCAGTGTGCAATGAGTGATCAGATACAAGGCTGTTAATTTATTGATACTAATACCCATTCATTTATGGATACTAATACCCACTCCGCTTCTATTTGGAGAGGTTATCATATTTTTGATGGTATGCAGACATTACTGCACTGTCACTTCTAAGGCACCTATCAAGCCTTTTTAATCTTAAAATGGATCTGTCACCTCATTTCTATGTTGAATATTGTTTTCCCTTGTCTTTAGTTGTCTCCCTAATTGTTTTGTTCTTATGAAGAGGCAGCCTATGCCTAGAAAAGCCTATGCAATTTATAAATTCACAGCGACAAACAGCCTTGACTTGGGCCATTTATAAAATTCATAAGAGGTATATTAAACAGGTTTTAGGCTTCCTATACCAAAGAATTACATTTTACAGATTCTAGCTTGGAGTAAATGATATTTAAATGTATGTAACTCGATTTCATTTTAGTGTGTTTTTTTTTAAACTCCCTGGATGCAGCGTACTTCTCTAACGCATCTCTTTCCATTGCGTTGGAGACATCTCTGAATGATATCCAAGGAGTTAAACCCTAGGGATCCAGTGTGCTGCTCTCTCTGAGTCATGTATAGAAGATTATCTCTGGAATCTGTCCATCTTCCACTGAAGTGCCATTGTTGTTCCCAGGGGAGCTGAAAAAATAAAAGCAGGTCTTGCTCGCTGTTGGAAGTTCATGAATTACCTTCTTTAATCCTTTTGTGCCATAATGGGAATCGGGTCCCTAAAAAAAAAAAAACACAAACAAAAACAAAAAAAACACAAAACAAAATGGCCAATTAAATGTAAAGCATAAATATAACAAACTGAAACCTTTAACCCTTTGAATGCCAGAGGGGTATGCAACGTATTGCAAAGCAATGCATTGCATACCCCTCTGGCACTCACAGGGTTAAGGTAGGAGCAGCTGTTGGTTGGTTGGAGATGGTGCAAGTTGTAGTATGGAGGTCCAACAATTGATTAGCCCTGTGCTAAGGTATAATTTCTTTCTCACCTTCAGTGTTGCACATGCGGTATAGCAGACGTTTGGCAGAATCTCTATGGGCTCTTTAAACATTACGCGAAACACATTAGCCGTCCCATCACAACTAAAGCCAGTATCATTCTGTCCCACAGTTTCATTTTTTTCATATTCAAGGACCTATATTAAGAAATAACACCAGAAAAGCAATGTTAGGATAACAAAGATTAGTTATATTGTAAATCAGCAAAACATTCTGGAACTTTAACTCTTTGTACCGCATGTTCAAAAGAAATCTGGAGGGAGCAGTTCTGTGGCAAAACAACTGCACTATAAGGTAGGCTGACCAGACCTCACCTTTAACCGGGGACGAATAGGAAAAATGCATACTGCAGGACTGCTTTGATTTCAGTGAAGTACGAAAGAATGGCTATTTCCTATGTGTCCCCGGTTAACCCCTTAAGGACCGGAGGTTATGGGACATTTCCGTCCCATAACGACCGCATAGGGGCACTTTGATGCGCCGGTACACGTGACCTGTCACGTGTATCGGCGCATCACTATGGGGCTTGAAAGAGATCGCTCCGATCTTGGAGCGGTCTATTTCATGCCCTATTTTTACTTACAGCGCTCCCGGTAGAGCGCTGTAAGTAAAAAGTACGTAACGTACCATGACCGTCATCGGTCCTTGAGTAGTTCAAGGACCGTGACGGTCCTGGTACGTCAAGGGTCCCTAAGGGGTTAAAGGTGAGATCTGGTCAGCCTACTATAAGGGAGAAATAGAAAAATACTGACTTGATTTCAACTGGTCTTTGAACTTCTTGAATGCTCGAGAGGTCTCCAGTGCATGGAAACATTGTATTTGTCCCCTGTGGTGTACTTGGTTTACTCCAGCTTTGTTTTGAATGGAGGACCCTTTGTTAGATGGGTGAACAACAAATTGCTCTGTAAAGCATTTGTCACATTTTGACTCTCAAATTATTAAAACTGGTGAGAATGTTTATTTTTTCACTTTATTACTTTTTAGCAGACAAGAATATCATTATTATTGTCCTGCTGTATAAACATCCAAGAAAACATCTCTTCATCTAATGCAGGGCTGTCCAAGTTCATTCCTCACAGGCCACCAACAGGCCAGGATATAAGGATCTCCCTGATTAACCCCTTAAGTACCGGCCAATCACGCACCCGGCTGGCACTTAAGGACCACGATTCAGGACTCCCCGAACGGTGTGAAGCCACGCAGGGAGCCCTGAATTCCATGACGGTCCTTAAGGGGTTAAGCACAGGTGAGTTAGTCGGTGGCTGGTTTATTTTGACTGACACACCTGTGCTTAATCAGGGAAATCCTTACATCCTGGCCTGTTGGTGGCCCTTGAGGACTGAACTTGGACAGCCCTGTATAAGTTTTGAACTTGTTCTGTTGTGTGTCCTGGCTGGGCTATTGCATCCTTCTGCAGACCAGTTTTCCTTCCACTGATTAACCTCTTGCTTTTTAATCCTATTTATCTCCATAGCATCTGGTAGTTCAGAATAATAAATATGTCAGTTTGCCTAAAAATAACTTTAACCCTTTCAGTGCCATCGGGGTACGCAACGCATTGCAGAGCAATGCATTGCGTACCCCTTTGGCTCTGAAAGGGTTAAATGTAGTGTCCTCAATTTTCTCCTTGTGGATAGTACTCTTATCTTTCCAGCTGTCCCCTAAGAAAACCTGGTCCAATTGTATTTTACTGCATTGCTGTAAAGTGTAAACAATAGAAAGCCTCAGTCTATTCATTACTGTTAAAATGGACCTGTCAAATTAAAATACATTCAGATAAATTAAAGGTAATTAAAAACTGCCTATAAGTTGTGCTATCCACTTGTTTGTACTATAAAATGTTTTGAGATAGTAATCTTTATTTGTTGGTAGCACAGCATGGCATGCTAATTAGTTTATATGGTGGTCCAATACTAGTCTATGAATTAATCTACGCAGAGATCACACTCTGGTGGCATCTCTAATAGCACAATGAGTGCACACTGTGTAGGTCATTGGTATAAAATGCTACAACATGCTACCAAAATATAAATGTTAATATAAAAATATATATTTATTTTATAGAATAGAAAATGGATAGACTGGCATGCCAAGGCATGAGTTGGCCCTTGCAGGGCCCTGGTATGTATAATTTGTTTATTTTGTGTATTTTATGGTACCTTTTAAAGTGTTAGCTGAGTAGATAACATCACCAGAGCAGGATATAGGGGCCACAAAAGATATTGGGCCCTCTGCCTTGATGGAAGTTCATCCAGAGAACAGTCAAATATTATGAAATAGAGATAACATGTATATATAGTATAAAATGGTTCAATACAAATATATATTCAGAATGTCCAGGTTTTACCCTTGTGGTGGGTACCAAACATGCCAGGAGAAGGTGTTCCTGCTATGAATTACAAGATACAACATATAAAATGTGAGAGGCTTCTGAGAACGGACAAACAGCACAATGGCCTGTCCTACGGCTAGTCACCGCTCAGAAGCATCACGTTTTAGCTCTCTAGTGCCATTGCAGAGGAGAAATTTCCATGTACATATTAGACTAATCCCGCCCAAAAGGGCAGTCCAGTTCCAAAATGACAGGCAAGTCTCCCCCGCACGGGAACACCAGCTAACCCCCGACGTACGTTTCGGCCTTGTTGGGCCTCGTCAGGAGGGTGCAGCTGGATTCCCTAGGCACTGAGAGCAAGGGGTCCACGTCTGGATTACCCTTCACTCTTAGGGAGACCCCCTAAGAGTATTCAGATACAAGTTAAAGAATAACCACTTTGCAACCAGTTAGACCCAGCATGTTTGGTGTCCAGATATTCACACAGATATGAGGAATATGATTACTATAACATTATAAAGGTGTGCTGTGGGTTGCGTGTTTTGGGAAGCCTTATGATTTTTCAGGTAGACCTCTCCAGTAACATCCCTGACAGGTCTGACTGAGTGGGCCATAAACTGTCAGGCCAAACCTCCCCCCAAGTAACACCCAGGGGGTTTTCCTCTTAGAAGGAACTGTGGAAAGTATTTAAAATGTTTTTTTTTTGGATAAAACAGGGAACTTCTTTGTAACAGCTGAAGGGGGAAATACCATCTGAAGTTCCCAAGGACTCTTAAAATACCGGTAATTGTATTTAAGGATTTCTTCCGTTTCTCCCATTCTATTTTATGGACTGTTTTGCTTATGTGTAATCTTTACTCCTGTATGTCCTTTATTTCTGTGTTTTTGTAACCAGCACTGTGAAGCCTTTTTTCAGATTAAATGTTCAATTAATCAGCTCTTGTCTCTGTTCTCTAATGTGAACTCACTACTCTGAAGGAAGCTCAGGTAGCACACGTTAGTAAAAGTTTAATTCTATGTCTGATTATTAAGGTGATTTTATACTGTAATTTATACTGTAATTCTGTTGTGTTTGGGGTAACCTAAGACGCCCAGATATAAAGTCTTGGTGGTGGCAGCAAATTATAGTACTGGGGTGATAGTGCAGGAGGGATTTCAGGGGTTAATTTGGTGGTTGCTAGGAATAGTAACAGGTAACCAGGGGTCTGGTATTGTTAACCCTTTCACTCCCACCCTCTCCCCACTGTCTCAGCAGGGCCTATAGCCTTCGCTTGTGACACTAACGTATAGGCAAATTTTAATTCTCTGAAAAACGAACTAAATGAAAAGGTCTGCTTTAGCAGCTTCCCTATAGAGATACTTGGACCCTTGCAGTCAATACACATATATGGGAAAGGTATTTTTTAAGCAAAAGGAATCAGATATAAATAATACACTTAGCTAGTGAGCAAGATTAAATGAAAATGTAAAAAATATAGTTTTTAACAACAATACAGTTTACAAATTGTGGCAGTGCCTCCTAGGACATCAATGAGTAAAATTCAGTAAAAAGCTGAGCAGACACTTCCTGTATTAACCCTACATTATCACTCCACTGTTCAGCAATGCATTTCTCACCTTCCCTAGCTCTGAACAGCTTCCATGTGGGTGGGGGAGGTAATAAGCATAATCTATATATCTACATAACTTAACCTCTTAACAACCCGTGATGTGCCAGGACCATCAAGGCTGTCTGAGTGTTAAGGACTGGTGATATCCTGGCACGAAAGTTTGTGATAGCCACATAAACTAGTTCTGTATATATAAAAATGGCTACTACAACATTTACAACATATAGGTGATTATAAAAAGCCCTTTCAAATTCACAAAGGGACCCATGACGTGCCAGGACCTTCATGGATTTCAGGGCTCCCTGCGCAGCTCCATGCCGTTCGGGGAGCCCTGAACAGGAAAAAAAAAAGTCTGTGGTCCTTAAGTGTGCGGCCTGTCCTTAAGGGGTTAATAGCACATATATCCATATATATGAAGGCAAATTCTGTGCCATATGAAGCTAAAATTGCTCTGCGTTTCACAAGATATATAAAGGTCAAAATGTAAAAACTGTAGCAGACTTAGAAAACATCTGTACCTGTATATTGACTTGATAATCCGTGGGCCCATGGATAGACCCATACAGTCCAAATCCCACAATGGATATTCTTTTATTTACTGTAAACCTGGAAGAGAGAACACACACCGTTCTCCTTAAAGGGATAGTTATACTATAATATTACTAACCCCAATATTGTAGTAGTAAAAAAAAAAAAATTATTTGCCCCCAGTGACATCTCTCAAACCTTTATGGTTTGAGAGATATTCACTCGCAAAGTTCCCCCCTCCCTCCCCTTTCCCTGAAGTCAGCGTTGTTCCTGACTGCAGGGGAAGCCTGTCCTACGATGATCCGGTGGCTCTGAACCAGGGCCACGATCGCGTTAATAAAAAAAGAAATCATTCACTTAAAAGGTCTTCTACGTGTACTTGAAACCAATAGTGGACAAATCCCCAAATTCCCAGATTATAGAGTGGGCATTGAAATTGTAGTTTAAAGTTCTGATCAGTACCGGTTCAAGGAATGGCATCCAAAGGATGCAGGATTTCCCACAGGGAGTATGACCAGAAAGCGCAAAACAACAATGGGAGTCGGTGTCAGCAATAGCCACCCCACGCTTATCATGTGCCTCTCTTTAAGCGTGTGAAAGAGGCCTTAGGTAATGCACTGTTATATTTACCTTTAATACTTTGAGTGCCAGAGGGGTACGCAATGCATTGCTTTAACGCAAAGGGTTAAATTGGGCTTTTGACTCCCTGAAAGCTAGCAAGGTCTCCAATGCACTGTGAAGCAATTTCATGGATACTTTCTAGTTTTCATTTAAAAAATGGTGCTGTTGGGTTCCCTATAATTAGTCCACTTATCTGTTGAATATATCATCTTAAATGCCCTTAGCACTTTGGATGCAACAAACATCTCTTTCACGTTGTAAAACAATGCATTGGAGAACTCTCCGGCAAAGATGGGTTAAGCTCTTTTTGTCTGTGTATGCTGTAGGCTAAGAGTATTGTCTGTGGCAGGCAACAGTAGGTGATGATGGGGGCAGTGTCATATGCAGAGTGAGGCATGGCTGTAGGATAGGCTAAGGGCACTTGAGATGTAATTCCAGCCTTGGGTTCAAGCAGAGGTGACCTGCAATGTTTGGAGTTAGCTTGGAATATTCTAGGTTTTTATTTCTGAGTGACATACAAGCTTTTGAATTTATTTTATCAAATCTCTAAATTTGATGTTCAAATGATGTTGTCATATTACTATAACCTTAGTTGACCAGGATCTAAAAACTTCTCCACTGTTTTATTATTATTATTATTATTATTATTATTATTATTATTACTATACTGGTTTATTTACCAGTGTATACATTACTGTAATATCCAGTTTATGCAAATATTGTTGTGAAGTCCAGTTTATCTACTAATTTGGCCAGATTATTTACCAGTATCAAGTTAAACATGTCACACATTTCCAAAGATATGCATTAAGTTACTTTGTTTTTTTCTGCAGCATATCACCAAAAATGTTAATTTTCAAGCTACAAATGTCACAAAATAAAAAGAGACTTCAAAAAGGTTACACTGAGGGTATTTTCTACATCAGAAAAACTGGGTGGATCTGCAGGTGGAGGTGTGGCCATAGGCACCTAGGATGCATTACCCAGGGCAGAGACACTCGACTCTGCCCTTAGCCCCCTCCCCACCCACCAACAGGGAATGTTTTCAGGATCTCCTCAATTAAATATAATTTAATGTTGTTAATTTAGGCAGATCCTTCAGATTGATTTAACCACTGATCCACCTGTGTTCATGTAAGGAGAGCCAGAAAACTTGCACTGTTGGAGGACCTCTCTAGCATTCAAGAGATTAAATTACCCATTTAAATCAATGAATCATTTTGGCAATGTGTATTTGTCACCAGTGGTGCAGCTGGTTTTCCTCAAAACTACACCCATTCTTCTTTTATGCATAAGGCCCTCAGAGTGCAGTGACTGACGGAGATCAGTCTAAAATAGCTGGAGGGCTGAAGGTTGCTCACCTCTGATTTAAACATTAGTTTCCTATGTGGAGGTCTCCCAGTACTTAGGAGAGATAATTGGCATCCAGACTTGTCACCTTGATTCAAGTTTGCATATTTGAAAACTTCATTAAAAACTGTCTATGTGTCATGTTAGCCAAATGTATAGTTAAAGGGATAATGTTTCACAATAAAAGTAGCTCCAATTAATCTTCATAGTATTTGGTAAATGGAGAGTTATTTCAATACTGTCAGAGTTGTAGTTCAAGAGTAATTGAATTATAAAGTATCCCCCTCCCTCCCTTTTTACTGATGTAACACTGATCACCTCATAACAGAAAGGTGGTGTCCAGATGGATTGCAGAGAGGGACAATCTTCAATTAGCATAAGGAAAAACCTGTCAAGAGAGGCAGGGTATTCCTTATGCTCATAGTAAGAAGATTGTCTCTAGCTGCAACCTGTTTGGTCTCAGGACCAGATTCCATTTCTGAAGGGGGGTGGCTTACACTAGGTAAAAGGGGTGGGAGGAGGATACTTTATCATTCAATTACTCTTGAACTGCAACTCTGACAGTATTGAAATAACACTCTCCATGGCCCAAATACTATGAAGATTAATTGGAGCTGCTGTTTTTGGGAAACATTACTATCCCTTTAAACAGATATTCACACTTGTTACCATATGCTAATGTATGAAAATTGTGGCACCCCTATAGTACTAGTGATGTATCATTTGCTAATTACGCTTTGCCATTTCATACGCTAATTTAGCATTTTAAGTAGTGTTCCATATGCTAATTATGCATTCTACTACACCAGGACATTTTCACTTTCCCAGAAATAAAAGTGTAAATATTTCCTAAACTATTCATCTGCTGGATTTTTAGTTTACACTAGCAATGTGCAACGGCGTTGCCCATCATGTTATGACCGTTGGGTGTACGTGTGTGTGAAATGTAGACACACTGATAAACACAGACATATACAACACACAGACAGACACATACACACAGTGAGCGACAGAAACATGCAAAAGACATGCACACACACAGACAGACCAGAGATGCACACATGGGCACACATATGTAACAGAGATGTATACACACATGCACAACATACATGTGCAGACACACATGCGTTCAACAGACATGCTCGCACACAGGTAACAGATATGCATACACACATGCAATCGACATATGTACACACGCTACGCACACGCTACAGACTCCAGCACACACACGCTAGATACACACGTACACACACACTACAGACACACGCACTCAACAGACACATGCAGACGCACACAACCGATATAAGCACACACACACGCAACAGACATACAGACACACACAGACATGCAACAGATATACACAGACACTCAACAGACATACAGACACACAACAGATACACAGACACGCAACAGATACAGACACGCAACAGACATACACACACAGAGGGGACACTGACACAGTGATAGGCGCCCCCCGTGTGTGGAGGTTGCGGCTCTTGCTGGTTCTCCGAATCTGTTGGATCTGAGTGTAGAAGTGTGGGCTGTACCAACGTAGGAGCTTTGCAGTGCTGTGCAGGTAACAATTTTTATTTCTCCGTTACATTGGGCCAGAATAGCAGTATTTTACCTGTGTGTGTTTGGGTTGTTCAAATGGAAAGCAGAAAATAAAAGGAGCGTTATACCAGCATGTTAACCCTTTGAATGCCAGAGGCGTTGCAATGCATTGTGCACCCCTCTGGCACTCAGAGGGTTAAGGTATAGAGAGGCATGTCAAAGTTAAATAGCAGTGGGAAGTGTATTCATACCTGGGAACTTTGACTTGTGGAGTCCCTGGAGGGGAGTCATGTGATGCTGATGTGGAGAGGTTAATGGGGCAATTTGGTTTAAAAGTGGGTGGGGCTTAATTGCGAGTAGGGAGTGGGGCTTAACATAAATGTGGAAAAGTGTTAGTAATAGCCTGGGAAAGGAGGAGATGTGGGAGGAAAATGCAAGTTTACAGTGTGAGGGGCTTGAACACACTCCCTCCTATGCTTCTGGTATGTCCTGAGGCTTCAGACTTGATACACAACCCTGTGGCAGTTAGGGTTGCCACCTTTTCTTCAAAAAAATACTGGCCAAGGCATTCCCTCCATTGACTTAACATTGGAAAGAAGGCAATTTTTTACCAGGCTGGGTGGCAACCCCAGTGGCAGTCAGTGGGTTAAGTGTGTACCTAATGGCTGCCTGTCCTTTGTCTTGCATGGCAAGTGATGGCAGTCAAGAAATAATTCAGCAATCAGGGCCTACCTTAACCCTTTGAGTGCCATTTTGTTCCCCTGGTGCTGCAGCTTCCCTTCAGTAGCTGTACTGCAGGTCCTGCTGAGGCCACTGGGAGTCAGAGTGAGTGACTGTGTGTGTGTCAGCCATATTTCTTTCTGGTTATGTGTGTGTGTGTATTTGGTGCTGTGTGAATGGGGCATGTGTGTGTAATACATGGGAACTTTTACTTGTGGAGTCCCACATGTGGTGCTGATGTGGAGAAAGCAATGAGGGAATTTGGGTTAAAAGTGGGCAGGGCTAAATCGTGAGTAGGGGCGGGGCTTAACAGAAATGTGAAAAAGTGTTAGTAATAGGCTGGGGAAGGAGGAGAAGTGGGAGGGAAATGCAAGTTTACAGTGTGAGGGGTTTTAACACACTTCCTGAGGGCTAAAACTTGATCCACAACCCTGTGGAAGTCAGTGGGTTAAGTGTGTACCTGATGGCTGCCTGTCCTGTGTTTTGCATGGTAAACGCTGTCAGTCAAGAAATAATTCAGCCATGAGGGCCTACCTTAACCCTTTGAGTGCCATTCTGTTCCCCTGGTGCTGTAGCTTCCCTTCAATGGCTGTAGTACAGGTCCTTCTGAGGCCACTGGGAGTGACTGTGGTGTGTGTGTGTGTCAGCCATATTTCTTTCTGGTTTTGTGTGTGTGTGTGTTAGGTGCTTTGTGTGTGTTTGTTTGGTGCTCTGTGTGTTTGTTTGGGGCTGTGTGTGTGTGTTTTGTGCTGTGTGAGTGGGGCAAGTGTGTGTGTCTGTGGTGTAGAAGTAAGTGGCAGCCATTTTGTTTTTTTCCTTAGTTGGATAGTGGCGGGCAGGCTGGATAGTCCTGTGAAAATCACGCCCCCCATTGACTAACCCAATAGGAGCAGTAACTCCTTACTGCCACCCGGGTGTGTGTGTGTCTCCTGGGGAGACATAAATTATGTAATGAGGATTTCTCTTTTATATATATATAGATGACACATTCTCAGTTTCAAAAATATTACAAAAATTCAAGGTAAAAGGTCCGGTTTAAGAGGGATCTAGCTAAAATTTGAGTGAGGTAAGGTAGTATCACAAAAATATCAGAAATACTGCTGAACTGTAAGTCCTTGCAAGTATTTGTTGCTTGAAAGGAACACAGCTGCCATCCTTTGTAGTCACAGGGGTACATGGAGGTAACGTACCAGAATCACAATTTAAGTTCCCATTCATTGAAATTAATTAAATGTGAAGCAATGCACTGGAGACCTTTCTGGCATTCAAAAGGAATGAAAGCCCATTTTAAATCTGGGGGAATTTTGGAAAGTTGTAGATGTCCCCTGTGGTGTATTTGGCTTGCCCCAGACTTCCTCCATCCTTACTTTGAGCAAATGGCTGTGTGTGCAGGCAAGCATGAATACAATCACACACTAAAACTAATTTGGGACAGACTAAATAAACTAATCACCTCGATTCTCCACAAGCCAATACTTCTTAGTCCTTCTGAAGCCCTCCTCTGTATGAAAGTTGACTCAGTTAATAAAAACCAAGATAAACTCATTGTGAGGTTATGATCAGCTACCAGGTCTTCTATTGGCTTACACTGGAAATGTCCTGACCTCTCCTGGTCTAATGTCCTAGACAAGATTAACTTTGTAGGAATGAATATCTCAGTTCCATTGAACTGGGCAACTTCCACGCCTTTCTCTCCATATGGTCTCCTTGGCTGAATAGTAATTTCTGCTCAAGCTCCAAATTTTTGAATAGGGTTTAGTGCCTCCGTCTCTTCCTGGCCTTCCTCATGTTATTTCTATTTGTTTATACTTTACTGTCTATTATCTTGCTTTATTAATCTACATGTTTTATTCACTAATTTACATGCATTTTGTGTATTTTTATTTACTTGTTAAATAAACTTTAAGTTTTTTAAAAAAAGAATACAATCACACACGCACATATACAGATCTATATATATATATATATAGTGTGCTGGCCCAACTGACTTTCCATATGGGCAGTGCACATCCCTGTCCGACACTGGATCCACTGACTGAGGATATCCTGTGAGGATATCCTAAAAACCTGCTCTGTAAGAGGGTCTTGAGGACTTAACAATGAAAACCTAAGGCATAGATTTGTATCATCACCTGACCCTGTCGCTTGTTCCACTGTATCCCCATCGGCTCTCCACTTGCTGGAACCTTGAGATGCTGCATTCTCTTCCCCGGAGGCAGCACCTTGGCCGATCAATATAGTCTACGTGAGGCTTAGGGTTTACTGTAAAATGCAGAAAGAGGTTTACCACTTCCCGGTCTGACAATATTCCAGACTGAGCAGGACCTGCCATGACAGAGAAAAATAAAGCGGGAATGTCTGAATGAACTAAATACTAAGTACTACAGAGGTTAACCCCTGTACTACCATGAATAAAATATGTTTTCCTCTCTGACATTGCAGCAGGTGTGTAATTGCAACCTACTAAGCCCCTGGGCAAAATCTGAGGCTGTCTCCCCCATTCTTCATGGTCTGGTGCCTAAAGGATTAACCCTTTGAGTGCCGAAGAGGTAGCTAATGCAATGCAATGTGAATTGAATGCCTGTCTGGCACTCAAAGGGTTAACAAATCAAAGGGCTAACCGCCTATAATACTAGCTGGCAGCAGCCTTTTGTAAGGATGTAAGTGACCACCAGTTTAGAAAACAAACTGGTCAGATTTTAAGGGGGGGGTTGCAGGATAATACATAGCCTATGGGCATGCCTGGGCCCCACCAGAACTGTGCCACTTACAGATACACCCCTACAATGAGGGGATAATCATATGAAGCAAGAAACTAAAGGGTCTCAGCTAAAATGTATCACATTTGTAGTAAACAGTAACAAAGGTCCACCGAAACATGAATCCCTTGGAGCCAAGAGAGGTCCCCAGTATACTGCAAACCAAAGGGTTACCTCTTTAGCCTTCGGGGCTTATTAAGGCTGTAATCAAATGCAGCCACTTCATAAATAAAGTTCATAAAGTCAAAAGTTGAAGAGTGGTATACATGAAGCTAAAGAGGTGCAATTCTGGAGCAAATAAAGTGCACCATAGAAGTTAAATAATATTTAATAAAATTCCCTATCATTAACTGAGTACGTTTTGCTTCACTGAGAGGGTAGTAGATAAGTAGAATAGTCTACCAGCAGAAGTGGTACAAGTTAATACAGTTAGGGAATTTAAGCATGCATGGGATACACATGAGGATATTCTGAACATAAGACAAGACCAAGGACCAAATTAGATTTGAGGCTTTTTACAGTAGGAAAATAGGCAGACTAGTTGGGAAGAATGGGTCTTATCTGCTGTCAAATTATATGTTTAAAAACTTCTGGGTTTAATTGGGGCTTTTAACGTGACTACATAATAACTGTTTGACTTCACATATTCTGCAAGTGCATATTATGTAAAGGCAAATTGCCTATATAGACATTAGTTGGTATGTATGAATCTGCCAGTGCAGACAGATAGAGCTAATCTCTAGCTCCAGAGGCTACACTATAGGGTATGCACTACAGCGTATGGTTATGGTAGAATAGCTGTTGTATATCCACCCAAGTGAGCTCCATGGATCTCTTCAGAGATCTATCTGTCCGGGTCTGTGAAAGAAGGGATAGTGGTACAATCCCTAAAGCAGAAAAGACTAAAAGAGAAAAGACAAGGGACAGTAAAGCAGTAGAATAGAGAATCAGGTACCTTAAACCTACTGCAACTTGAATGTGAGTTATTGGCGGTGTTTAACAATGCGTTTACTGGGGTAGGAAATGTATTTTATCACAGCTCACTGCAACTGGTTAATGGTAAACCACAATCTGAATATTTCTGGGGTATACAAATAATTTTACCCTTTTAGTGCCAACTTTACCAACAGTTATCCTGCATACAGCTCACTGGGTGTTCTGTAAGTTGTAGTTAATACACTGGGTGCAGGATGCTGTGCCCCTCTGGCACTCAAAGGGTTAAGGGACAAAAAAGTGTAAAAAAAAAATAGGTCGGAATGAATAAAATATGAAAATGAGAGTCAGGTTGATTTGACATATTATGCATTTCCACAATATGTGAAGTTAAAAAGTTTACTGTAAATTTAAAGTCTTGAATTCAAGAGAGGTTAACATCACCATTTTTTCAAACTTGCGCCTATCTAGCTTCCTGAATACTGTCCAAACTATTTAACCCTTTGAGTGCCAGTGGGGTAAGCAACGCATTGCATTGAGTACCCCTCTGGCACTCACAGGGTTAAAAAATGGACATATACATATTTCTGGGTGTGTCACTTATTGTAAGCATTCACATACAGTGGACTAGGAGAATAATTTCAGAGGCATCAAAGGCATAAATCCCAGAGACTTTACAGGCTGAATTCTGCCTAATATATAATCTATCCAGGCACATTTTACATCCAATTTGTCAAAGAGATTTCCAGTTTCCAAGTTAATTATTGTGATTTTTTTGTAATCATCCTATATAATAATTCACTAGGATGTTTGTCCCGATGCAGTCATGTGCAGTAGAGACTGCTCACGTTCAGGCAGTCTCTACTGCACATGATTGCATCGCGTGAGTGAGGAGACGCTAGACTGCATCACATGGAGCAGTTAGGTAGTGGCCTCTTAACCCTTTGAGTGCCAGAGGGGTATGTGTTGCGTACCCCTCTGGCATTCGGAGGGTTAACATTACCCAGACCTTGGCCCATGTACACGGGCTTTTACACTAGTTTGTCAATAAAAGGAGTAAAAAGCACAAATTCAAGTTATAGTTCTTTATGTACAAAATATGTTTCAACCCTTTGAAGTGCCAAAGTGCTTGTAATGAATTGGATACCCCACTGGAACTCAAATGTTTAAAGGAGCAGTACCCTTTTTAAATTAAAAAATATAAGTTGTCCACTCTTTACGCTGCCAATTTCCCCCCTCTTTTAGCGGCTATACGTCGTGATCTGAACTCCTGGGGGCATCTATACGTGTCTTGGGTTGGTCGCATTCAGGTTGTGAAAATGATGATTCTCCCGCGGATACTATACTTATTCCAGACTCTTCCTATATGGTTACCTCGGCAATTTTTTCTAGATTTGGATCGGATGATCTCTCTATTTGTGTGGCGCTCTAGAAGATCTAGACTGGGCATTCAGACATTATCTAGATGTACCAATATGGGAGGGTTGGGTATGCCTAATTTTCATCTTTACCATCCTCGATCCCTGATTGGATCCTACATGGAGCCCACAAACCCTGGGTCGCCCTGGAGCGCTCATTTCCGGACTTGGAAGATCCCCTAGTGCATTTCTTTGGCCCTAGTGCGTTGATATCTTCTCGTATTCTTCATCCAATTATCTCTCAGGTTTTACTGGTAGGAGACAAATATGCTCACTCCGGGTCGTTAGTGCCGGAACACTCTTCTTTTAAACAAATCTTCTCTTGGAAGCCTTCACCACATTATTTATTGGACAGTCAATTTCCACTTTGGTCTTCTTCGCGGGACTTATGCATTAGGGATCTTTTGAAAGATGGGGTGCCAGTGGAGTTTGCGGACATTAGCTCCTCGCTTTCACTCCCACCCCAAGAAATTTGTAGGTACCTCCGGGTAAAACATTATATTGATACACCGCTTCAGCGACAGTCCTCCTCCAGACCCTTAACACGTTTTGAGGCACTCCTCCAGCAGAAGCACCCAGCAGGGAGGTTTTTGGGTAAAATCTATAGGCTTTTACTGTCAGACTCTACGACCACTAATCCATCATGCACGGGATTATGGAAGAGGGAATTGGGTCGCTCTATATCTCCTGGCGAGTTGTGTAGTATATGGCGTGTTACTGCGACTTCTTCTATTTCCTCTCAGTCGCTGGAAGTCAATTACAAATTTCTCTGTTGGTGGTACCTCACCCCAGCTAGATTGAAGGTCATGTATCCCTCTAGCTCCTCCACATGTTGGAGATGTAGCGACCCTTGTGGTTCGATGATCCATATCTGGTGGGACTGCCCTCGTATTCAACCCTACTGGGTGGAATGTCTAACATTCATTGAGTCAATTCTTGGAATTACTTTATCTAGAGACCCGAAACAACTCTTACTGTTCTGTGGCCTTCCCCCTTTGCCTAAACACTACCTTTTACTAATGCTACTTACCTCTGCCAAGGCAATGATACCACGGAAGTGGAAATCTCCTGATCCCCTTTCAGTGCTAAGTTGGAAACGTACAGTGGTAGAGCAGGCTGCATTCACACGCTTTGCTCTGTTGCATAGAGGGTATGACATCAGCTCTATCTGGATAAGTGGTTTGTGTAGTGTGGGTTTACTCCCATGGGTCACCCTTTCCCCTCTTCTTCTTCCTCTCTTTTTACCTCCGTTCCACCCTTGACTCTAACCTCTTTCTCTGCCTGGGGGGATACATTCTCTGTTTTACCTCCCTCTCTGAGTCTGTCTCTCCACTATTTTTCTTATCCATACCTTTTGTTGAGGTTCCTTTTGAAATTGATCCTTTCACTGCTTATGAGTGCATCTCTGTATTTTTGGCTGTTAATATAATCTGGTGGGGTTTGCCTACATCCCATTTTCCTGATTACTGTTTTGGAGATGTTGATCTTCCACTGTTCACTAATATGTTTGAATTGTTTTGTATGCTCTACGATATCTTCTGTATGTTTTAACTACAAACTTAATAAAATATAATTCAAACAAAAAATATATATTGTCATTATTTTCCTGCTGATTAAAATGGGATACTCTAACTGCGGGGAGGTTTTTTACATTCTAAAGTTATTACAGCTCCAATATTATTCGTATGATTAATATTAGTATTAAATGACAATTTTATCCTGTGGTCACCAGGTGGTATTGCTCCTTTCACTCAACCTCTCCCATATAAAACAAATGTGCGTTTTGGCAACTAGATGGTGCTGTTTCTAACAGTTCACTTAAAACGTTGAAGATATAGCAACTTTTAAATTAAAAACCTCACAGCTGTAGGAGGGCTTTTTTTACTTAGCAGACAAATAATTAAAACATTTACTGCTCCTTTAACCCTTTTAATTCCAGAGAAGTATCCAATATATTGCAATGTAATGCATTGGATAACTCAAGGGTTTAAAGTGAACCTTTCATCCTGAGTAAAGTTTGCATATTTATAAACTTCATCAGCAATACCTAAACATCATGGCCTGGATTCTATTGCAGTTGATAACTTTATCACTGGTTTGATCTACAAGTTCTTCCATAGAAATTCTTCCATAGACTTAAATAGGAATCTCTGATATAAAACCAGTAATAACATTTATCACCTGAAATGGAATCTAGGCCAATGATAGCTAAAAAGAAAGAGGGTAATATGTTTAGGACAGTGGTTACCTAACTTCTTTTAAGACATAATATATTTGTTTTCAATTCATAACATGTGGCTAGAAAATGAATATTTCTTTGAAGTGCAGGCAAACAATGTATCAATGAATATAACAGAAAAGATTTGACACATTAAACTTGGTGCAATGACACATTAATTCCTCTTGGGAACCACAAGTTTAGGAGACATTAATACTTGTATTTCTGGATGGTGATCTCTCTCTGTGCTGCAGTGTATGCCAGTAAAGGGGAACTCTCACCTCTGATAAAGTATTCATCATCTTAAAGTGCTATTCCAGTTAATCTTTAAAGGGGAACTTTCACCCCTTAATAACTAAATCTCCCTTTACTGCTGACCTGGCGACTAGCTGCTTAGTAGCGCTAGTCGCCAGAAAACTTACCCCGTTCTCAAGATTTCGCCGTTTTAAAAGACCAGGAAGCACGGACGTCTCTTCACAGTGACGTCCGTGCGCCTGCGCTGTCAGTCCCTTGTCAGTCCCTTGTGCACCGTACGGTGCATACGGTGCACAAGGGACTGACAAGGGACTGACAGCGCAGGCGCACGGACGTCACTGTGAAGAGACGTCCGTGCTTCCTGATCATTTCAAACGGCGAAATCTTGAGAACGGGGTAAGTTTTCTGGCGACTAGCGCTACTAAGCAGCTAGTCGCCAGGTCAGCAGTAAAGGGAGATTTAGTTATTAAGGGGTGAAAGTTCCCCTTTAATCCATTTTTTTTTAAATGTAATGCAGTATAGCCCGAGATTTTACCTTTTAAAAGTTAGCGTGTGACGTCAGTTCAGGACAGGCTGCGGTACATCTCTGTATCTCAGCCTGTCAGTCTTCTCCTTTTTCCCTCCACAGCAGTGGCTTGTTCTCACCTCCTACTCTGAGGTAGGATTCCTCTATGTGAGCTTATCACGGTGCCCGTGATTGGTGCTATACACTGTCTATCACCTGCAGGGGGCTCCCATTGGCTGCCTATTGTCAGCCCGCCTCACATTGCCTATTTATACTCAGCTCGGGCACCCTTTGGTTGCCCTTTCCTGGTGTCTCTGACAGTACCTTTCTGTCCTTCATGTCATGCAGATTGGGCCTGTTCCAGCGTTCCTGTGTCCAGAGCTACAGAGTCCTGAGTTCCAGTGTTCCAGAGTTTAGAGTTCCAGAGTTCCTGATTCCACCTGTTCCTGTTACCAGCCTGTTTTCCACTCCAGTCGGTTTCGTTGGTTCTCTGTGACTGCTGACGTTCCGGTTGTTCCGTCTGCATAGTTCCGGTTGCTCGTCTGTGCAGCGGTGCTCGCTGTGGTCCACCTCAGCCTGGTCTCAGTATTCCCTTCCTGTAGTCGATGTGGCGACATTGCTCTCTCTATTCGCTCCGGCGATATTTTCACCCTGTCAGTCCCAGCGTGCGGACGCTGGTTTACTCCATTACACCTGGTGATTTCCTATACTGTTGGTCCCAGCGTGCGGACGCTGGTTAACTCCATTAAACCTGGTGATTTCCAATGCTGTAGGTTCCAGCGTGCGGACGCTGGTTTACTCCATTAAACCTGGTGGCTTCCTATACTGTTGGTCCCAGCGTGTGGACGCTGGTTTACTCCATTAAACCTGGTGGCTTCCTATACTGTTGGTCCCAGCGTGCGGGCGCTGGTTTACTCCATTAAACCTGATGATTTCCCATACTGTTGGTCCCAGCGTGCGGACGCTGGTTAACTCCATTAAACCTGGTGGCTTCCTATACTGTTGGTCCCAGCGTGCGGACGCTGGTTTACTCCATTAAACCTGGTGGCTTCCTATACTGTTGGTCCCAGCGTGCGGGCGCTGGTTTACTCCATTAAACCTGATGATTTCCCATACTGTTGGTCCCAGCGTGCGGACGCTGGTTAACTCCATTAAACCTGGTGGCTTCCTATACTGTTGGTCCCAGCGTGCGGACGCTGGTTTACTCCATTAAACCTGGTGGCTTCCTATACTGTTGGTCCCAGCGTGCGGGCGCTGGTTTACTCCATTAAACCTGATGATTTCCCATACTGTTGGTCCCAGCGTGCGGACGCTGGTTAACTCCATTAAACCTGGTGGCTTCCTATACTGTTGGTCCCAGCGTGTGGGCGCTGGTTTACTCCATTAAACCTGGTGGTCTCCTATACTGTAGGTTCCAGCGTGCGGACGCTGGTTTACTCCATTAAACCTGGTGGTTTCCTATACTGCTAGTCCCAGCGTGCGGACGCTGACTACTCCATTTAACCTGGTGGTTACCTATGCTGTTGGTTCCAGCGTGCGGACACTGGTTTGCTCCATACTACAGTCAAGTGCTGTTGGTCCGAGTTCCTGTCATTGTCTCTTGACAACAATTGGCACCTGTTGGTCTCCTCCATTGGGGCTGCCCTGCCCGGTATTGGTGAGGCCGGTAGAACCAGTACATTCCATCTCATGGTTGCCTTACCAGGTATTGGCAGGGCCGGTAGAGCCTCTTCCCAGTGTTCCTTAAGGCTGCCTTGCCCGGTATTGGTAGGGCCGGTAGAACCAGTACATTCCATATCACGGTTGCCTTACCAGGTATTGGCAGGGCCGGTAGAGCCTACCTACAGCATTTCCTGAGGCTGCCTTGCCCGGTATTGGTAAGGCCGGTAGAACCGGTATATTCTATCTCACGGTTGCCTTACCCGGTATTGGCAAGGTCGGTAGAGCCTGCTATTACTATTTCTTATAGCCGCCTGGGTTGCCTTGCCCGGTATTACTGGCAAGGCTGGTAGAACCTATTCTATTTATCTATTGCTGATTATATTGTGTGTATGTGTATGTGAACCCTATGGGGATTGCCTTAACTTTTCAATAAAGTTATGTTTTTACCTAAATCTTTTGTCTGAGTGTCTTAACAAACCGTGACAGAGCTGGAGCGGTCTCTTGCCAATGAGAGTGCTCCAGCTCACATGGAGGAAGCCTTTGTCATTGGAGGAGGCACTACCGGGCAGGGTTAAAGGTGAAGATTGACAGGCTGCGGTAAAGAGCTGCTAATTTTTAAAAGGTAAAATCTTAGGATATACTGCATTACATAAAAAAAATTAACGATTAACTGGATAGCACTTTAAGGTTATAAATACTTTAACAGAGGTGAGAGTTCCCGTTAAAGATCTCTGTGGATCACAGGCCTTTAGCATTCTGTACTACACATAGATCACATCTTAAAGGATTTTCTAAACTGTGTTTCTACTTGACTTTTGGCTAACATAACATATAGGTAGTTCTGAACAAAGTTTTCATGCATACAGATTTATTTCAGGGGGTGTGTCCACTTCAACTGTAATGGAAAATTGTCTTTGTTAAAGTGGACTACAAAACGGGCCAAGAGTACACACCTTTTTCCTATTTGGAGCCCATCTAACATACTGATTGATTAATAGTTACCTGCTGCAAACTCTTCTACTGTCATTAGTGGAAAGCGAATTAAGGACAGAGCCTTCCCTAAGACCTTCATTTGATTTTCTGCACTAACAGGAAGCTGCTGCCTCTGGCATTCAGCTTCAGCCCAGCGGACAGCTCCTCGGAAGAGTCGGCTCTCTCGAATACTCAGCGTGTCTCGTTCAAGGACTGCACACAGTGTGTCTATGGAGAATAAGTGACAAAATATTTACCACCAACTAATAAAGAGTGAATTCAAGCATGGATGTAATGAGAATGATATAAATAGATCCCGCATTTGAATGCATACCATATATTTAAATCACACGGGCAACTTTGTAGCTCAACTTTTTGTAGAATGATTTATTTATTTTTTTGCAACTGAAAATGCTGGTGTTTTTTTAGTGCTAGAGGGTAACAAAGTTTTCCTAGCATCCCATTCACTCAATAGAAAGAAAAATTATAAAATTGCAATGGAAAAACAGCTACCTGCAACAGTTGCGTGATTTCAATGCAGTTCCATTCAAATCAAAATTGTAGCCATTATCGTATTATTTGAGGGAATTTGCTGGATGTAGCATGTCTCCGTGACAATTGCAGCATATGATACCTATGTGAAATACCCTATAGGACACAAAGATTAACAACTCATGCACCCATGTGAAATGGGCCTAAGACAGAACATGTTTAAACAAGCAGTTGTACAACTGATCAGTAGGGGTTCACAGTCCCGAACTCTAAGGGCTGTTTCACACAGGTGGCACAACTGTAGCTGTCCTCTGCTATAGTTCTGTTGCGTGTTCTTTCAGTCAGTTTCCACGTTGTGGGTGGAGCGCAGGAGGATATGTCTGATAACCGGCCCACATGAGCTCCAGCAAAAATTATTGATTGGCACCCATATAGATCAGTCATTCATTGGAGGTTACAGTGAGCATCAAAACCTCCAACATTTCATGTGTAAAAAGTCTGCCAGTGGCCCCATAGGCCACAGTGCAGAGATTTGCTAAATCTTTACAGAGTAAAGATACAATATACTGGGCTTTGGTGCACTTATGTGAGGCAATGATTGATTGTGTGAAAGGAACCAGTATGGTTTACTACTGAAAAGTCGCCCTCTAGTTGGTGACAATCAAAACAGCGAGATCAGAATGTCGCCCGCATGAAAAGGGTGACATTCTGATGTTGTGCAAGAAAATAGCATGATGGGCTTCTCTACCAAGTAGTGCGATGAGCTGATGGACAGCAGGGAGGCTGCTACCCTTTGTCGGCTGCTTCATCGATTCACTCCACACTATGGCACATTACCACCTTCCATTCCCATTCTCTTCCTTCCTTGCCCCGGGCTATACCGTTACCCTTTCCTCACCTGACTCCTTTGTCATTGGCAGCTTACCTAACTGCATTGCCTCCAGCCTGTAATATTACACAGGAGTGGCTTTGTCCTCTCTCTTACCCTGGCACTTCTAACGACCTATCACCTATCCCCTTCTGGTGTGTTAACCATTCCATCTGCACGCTTTCACACTATACACTACTTCCCTTACTATCCTGTCAGAGTGAGAGCTAGCGGCTTTAGTTACACATAAGAGACCCGCAGTTTACTGTGTTTTTGTGATCATCACCAGGGGAGAGAGAAAGGAGACATGGTGTTTGTAAGCAACGGGACAGAAAATGATGGGGATGATGTATATATTATATGTGTAAGCTATTTTGAAATGATTGGTTTCCCATTCTCAGACCTCAGTACTGAGAGCTGTCAAACCTATAGTACCGGGAAGGGGAGGACAGAAAAGACAGGGTTGGAGAGTGTAATCAATTAAGCTTCAGATAGGGGACCAATCAATTAGCCTTTGGAAAGGGGAGCAATGTGTGCAATTGCCAGTGCCAGCAAATGTAGCTGTCTCCAGTTATGAGAGTTGCAGCCAGAAGTCACGGGCTGTTCATCCTTGTAATGTTTAGTCACACACTAACCAGTGATTTCCTCCTACACCTTTCTGCATTTAATCACTTATCATTATGGTTGTAATGTTGCACTCAATCTTTAAGCGTTTAACATCAGAATATCGTTTTGATTGGGGAGATATTGTGATGTTGCACATTTGATTCCAGCGACATTTTTAATGCACTGTATTGATTGTCTCCCAATTGATGGTGACATTTCAATAGGATACCGCCCAGCACAGTACCTTTCACAATTAACAATATCACCGACGCAGCAGCACTGTATTTGTGTCATCAGCGTGAGAGAGGCCTAATGCAGTCTTTCTCAGTGTTAGTCCTCAGGAGAACAGTAAGGGAAGTTTTTCTGGATATCCCTGCCCAGTCACAGGTGAGTAATTAGTGGATGCCTGACTTGCCTGTGCTCAACCTCCCTTAACCCTCTGAGCTCCAGAGAGCTATCCAACGCATTGCGTTGCAATGCATTGGATACCCCTCTGGCACTCAAAGGGTTAAGATTGTAGTAAAAAAATACCAGTATTTTTGAATCACAAAGCTCCCGGCAGTGGTATCACCCTTGTTTTATTTAGCATTTTTATTTTGACTGGTCTATCTGTGCTCATCTAGGGACTTTCTTGAAACGTGGCCTGTTAGTGATACTCAAGCACTAGAGTTCGACACCACTCTACTAGGAGGATAGTTGACCAGGCTGTTCTCTAAAGTAGAGTTTCACAACCTTGGTCCTCAAGTACCTATAACAGTGCCCTTATTTTGATTTCCTGTTTGAACTCCGGAATCTTTCAACCTGACAATTTTCCTGTGCCCAGTCAGGAAGAGCTAGAAAACCTGCACTGTTAGGGGAATATGGGGGCCACTGTTGAGAAACTCTGCTCTAAAGCAGCAACCAAGAGGAATAGCTTATTATAGCTCACTTGTACTCCCTGCATCTTCACTTTCTGCACTAGCGTGTAATCTATTGTTAAACATTCAATTGTTTATATACAATTTTTCCTTCTTGGACGCTTTTATACATGCATACTTCTTTTAAAGAGTAATGAATGTTTAAAAAATAATAATAGTAATATCCCCTAGACAGATAATATACATTTATAGTGTCCTGGGTCCTTAACTCCTTGGATGCTAAAGATGCTTCCAACACATTGCAAACCAATGCATTTCAGACTTCTTTAGCATCAATGGATTACAAAAGTAAATATATAATGCTGGATAAATATTCCCATTTTAGGAAACAGGAGTATGAGTAGACTAAATGAGTCTATACTTGTTGTTTAGCAATTATCTTAACCCAGTCATGAGTGCTAGTTGAGTGTCATATAATGGATTGATGTTCCTTGTTGTATGGTACAACTTTGTTTAAAACTTACCTATATCAATATCAGTAAAGCCCTCTGCACTTATGGCATCCACTGTGCTCTTGTCTATTGTGTCTAAACAGAGACTAGCAAGCTGGGGTTCATCAAACAACCGAGCCTATGAATGGAAGAAGTATGTTAATAATGAGATATTGAGGCAGAAATCCAGTGGCGAACTGTGAGTACTTCAGTTACATCCCTGCATGTTCATAATTTCACAGGGGTAGGGCGACCACATTTCCTTTCTGTCACTTGGGGACACCCCTTAGTCATGAAAATCAGAGTAGCTTTCTACTGCTCTAGTTAGACTGCAGGAGCATGGAACACCACAGATTTCTTAACACTAGAGCAGGGGTAGGCAACATGGAGGCCTCAAGCTGTTGCTGAACTAAAACTTCCATCATCTTCCAGCAGCCAACGGCTGCTAGAGGATGATCAGATATGTTGTCCAGCAACAGCCGAGAGGCTTTACATTGCCCATTCCTGCACTACAGGGAAAAGTGCTCATCGATTTTGGCCTACACTTGGCCAAATTGGCCATGGTTCTAAACACGTGTATCTTCATTCTGGGACTATCTTGGGCAATCAGGGACACATAGTTACCATAATCAGGAGCACCTAATATATCACGTGACATTTTTGTTCTGTTTAGAAGTGTGAGCTACATTTCTAAAGTGCTGTAGTAAGGTTAGTTCTAGGAAAGGTATTTCAACAATGTAAGAGCTTCAAAGTGTTGCTGGGCCCATACCACAATTCTCTACAGTACTAAAGATGTATTCACCTCAGTAGTTAACAGATAGCCTGATGTGACCTGAGCTTGCATGTTTGACTTCCTTCAAATGTCAAGGCATACTGATGCTGATTTACAAAGAAGAACTAGGGCACATTTGGGGCAAACCAGCTTCACAATGGGGACAAATAAAACATATAATTTATTTAATTGGGGCTTTAAACCCTATAAATGCTAGGGATATCTCCAAAGTATCACTTCATCATACTTTTACAATTTGTATTTGTCCCATACGGTACAGTTTGTATTCTCTATATATTTATCTATTGTTTGCATAGTAAATACAGTTTACTTTATATAGTGATATGTGTTGAATTCTTCCTCTAGGTCACCTCTCCTCCCAACAAAACAAGAGGCTTCAGTAGATTCAAATGGTTTATATGGGTTATTAGTCTTTATCAGATTGTAATCTGAAACAAGTATCTGTATACTACAAGAGAGATTAAATGCAAATGAACACATTATTTCAGGCCAGCTTTGTTCAGATATAACCAGTCACATTCCAAATCGTGTACAAAGGTAAGTTGCCTTCTTCTGACATCCATTAAAGTGATTCTGATTAGCCCTAAATAAAATCAACATGATTCAAATATTGTCCTTACAAGATCTTATTCAAGGTGAAAAAAGGTCTAGCACGATTTGCCTTAATTTCAGCCTCTACATCAGTGGTTCTCAACCTTTCTAGTGCTGCAACCCTTTGATAAAATTTCCCAAGTTGTGGCGACCCCTAACATTATGTATTTATAAAATTATTTTCGTTGCTCCTTCATCGCTGTAATTTTGCTACTGTTATGAATCGAAATATAAATATCTGATGGTTTTAGGCAACCCCTGGCAAATCGTCATTTGACCCCCGAAGGGGTCCCTACCCACAGGCTGAGAACCACTGCTTTACAACAACAAAAGCTGCAATTTCAATACGGGTGTGTAGACTTTTGATATCCTCTATATGTATGTATGTATGTATGTATATGTGTATAAATTATATATATATATATATATATATATATATAATATACTGTATAAAAGACATCTACCGACAGAAGTTCATGTGTTAAACAAATGCTACTCATAATTAGGGCATGGTTGCCCTTTAACAATATTCTCTGCACTAGAGGTCCTGAATGTGAGTTGCAGGGGAACATGTGACATCTTATTTATAGACTGGTAAGCAAGCAAATACCTGCTGGCTACTGAGGGAAATGCAGAATGCCCATTAGATGGGGCACACTGCCTATTGCATGTATCCAGAAATAATCTCACATTTCTTTTGACTGTTTTATCACATGCTGCTCACATGTTACTGTATCACAATGACCGTGACCTCTAACCCCTCTGTAGAACAGAAATATAAAGCACATTGTAAACAATACATTTAGGGACTTCTATGCACCTAAAAGGTCAAGAATGGTATCGCAAGGGTGCCATATTCCAATGAAAACGCACACAGGTACTCACAAACCTTAAAATGTAGATGTGAGCTGTTAAAGTGCAGAAGAAAAGGCACAGTGCTTGATTGGGTTTTACCTATCCTTCTGCACTTGATGAAATGTCCTCAAAATGCTGTGCTTTTTATTCTACATTTATTCAGTTATTGTATTCTAGATAAATATGGCATTTTGATCAAAATGGAAACGGAAAGTAACAGTTATGAAATGGGATGTACTATCCAATTCTGAGTAAAACTAGGCACTGGATCCAAGTTCTTGGTATTGTGCCTGCCTAATGCCAGTTTATAAGCTACTTACGCCTTAACCCCTTAAGGACCAGGGTCTTGTGCACCGGAGGACCAAGGCCATCTTGTTTGGAGAGCCGGCATGTGTGAGTGATCACATGTACCGGCTCACTGTAGGAGAGGCTCTGGTCGTGGAGCAGTCCGTTTTAGACTCCCAGCGTGATCACAGAGTGCCTGCTATGCATCGTTCTACCAAAGCACCCAGGCAGTCTGTCCCCCATTACCTGAATGCTGCTCTGTAGAGAGAGAGAGAGAGAGAATTTTTCTGTGGGTGTGGGTGTGGGTGTCTCTCTCTCTCTTTATATATATATATATATATATATATATATATATATATATATATATATATATATATATATATATAAACACATACATGTATACAAATGCAGGATCCCCATTGATTTAAATAGTATGTTAATGCATTGAATTCTAGAGAGGTCTCCAATACATTTTCTAATTTAGTCACCCATATAGCCCCATCAAAGGCACCTCTTTCCTAAAGTGAACATACCCAGATTCTCTTTCTTCATAAATCAAATCTTTTGAACCCTTGGATGCTAAAGATATCACATCTCCATCGCATTGTGAAGCAGTGCACTGGGGTCATCTCTAGGACCCAAGGATTAAACTTTGACGCCTCTCTTTATACTTTACTATTCCATAATGTTTTAACAGCTGCCACCTGTACAGTGGCTCTATTGTTACACCACCCTATGTAGTCTGAGATATAATAACATTTGAATAAAATACCTTTCAGCAGTGGGAGTACACTACAATATATTATTTTTTTTACATTTTATTAAGTATTATCTCCCTTTAATAAACTAACAAATTGCAGATCTGGAGCAAATCAGATGCAACATAAGGGAAATAATGAACAATTCCAGTGGTGCATTTCACCCTTTAAATGCCAGAGTTCTTACAATGTGTTAGAGACCTCTCTGGTATTCAAGGGGGTTAAAACCCCTTTTAAATCACTGGGAATTTGGTGAATTTTTATTTGTCCCCTGTGGTACAACTGGTTTGCTCTAGAATTGTATTTGTTTACTGAATATGGCCCCAAGAATTGTTCTGGCTGTACCTGTGTTAGAAGCATGAAGGCATTATCTGCCCGGAGGTGTTTGGTGAGAAAGTCCACACAGTGAGCCTCCAGAGCGGGCACCGCGTACTTCTTGGCAGTGTACAACGTCGTCATCACTGTTTCAGGACCAATCTGTACTTCATCTGAGTAGAGAAATCTAATGAGAAAAAGAGGGCTACTTAAATATTTATCAGAAATACCATCTGCAAAATGCTAGTCAGTATTATCAAATTATGAAGTATTAGGAAGAGTGGTTTGTGATAAACTTCAGGGGGACATGCGGTAAGGATCAATAAGGTGCCAGGATGGCAATACATGGTGTATTTGCTTTGGTTACATCTTGACATATGGACTAAGATGTCTTCGCCATCACAAGCCTGAGAATCTGCCACAAATACACCGGCAATGGCAAGAATCCTCAATGCCTTTTCCAGGTTTATGATTCTGAAGTGATTGCATTGACAATGGCTTATTTACTGAAATGCAGCTTAATGCGCCATTATCATATTCCTGTGGGTGTGTTTATCTTAACTAGTTAAAGAGCCCATGTACAAGGGCCACAGTGCCAGCTGGTCACGGGGCAGTCATGCACAGTAGAGACTGCCCGCGCCGCGGCTGATACTTTGGAGCACCCCGTTCCATATCAACCGCTTCACAGGCAGTCTCTACTGTGCATGACTGCGTCGTTACAAACTTTTTAGCAAATTATTATATAGGATGTGACACACTGCCACAAACATTAAGCTTCAATAACTGTCTGTTCTGTCGGAGTTCAAAGTCCCAGCTTGGGATCTTCCTATAGCTCTTGATGGATCCAAAGGACAGTGGTCTCTACTGAAAAGCAGGCAGCAGCTGCCCTTCTTTAACTCTTTCAGTGCCATGGGTATGTGTATTGCACACCCCTGTGGCACTGAAAGGGTTAGACAATTAAAATCCATTGCCACAACATGTAATGCCTTGAGGGTCCTCCATTTACATGAATGAGTTGACTGACAGATAGCCAGCTGAACAGCTCCTCTACCGGTTCTCTCATTATATGAATCAACAGTGGCAATATATTTTAATATTCTAACCCTCTCAGTGCCACAGGAGTCTGCAATGTACATCCCAATGGCACTGAAAGGGTTAAGGGAGTGATAGTAGTGTGGTACTGAAGTCTGAGCGCATTCTGTCCGCCCCCCCCCCACACACACACACATTTGCCCTCACTAATACATTGTAAGCATTACAACAACCCTGTATGCTAATGATTACATTATCTGCCTCTTCCATAGCACAACTAACTCTTAGTGCATATGTGTTGTGTACTTCATGGTGAAGTGATTGCCACACATCACATAGCACCTCCCCTTAGTGCATTTCCTACCCGGTGAGAATGTAGAATTCGTCATGCAACTTAAAGGGACCCTATCACCTAAAAACAATGTAGTGATTTTGAAATGCTTTCAATGTTACCTGTATCTTGTATTTGCCAGTTTTAAATTAGAAACCAAGTTTTTTCGTTATTAGATTTGTATATTATACTAATTAAGAGATGCCATACAGGCACATCTTTTCTTAGATTACCACCCCCACTCACTGACATGTAACTCTTTCAGTGCTAGAGGAGGTGAGAAATGCATTGCTGAGCTAGTCAGCGAGTAGAGGAAGTAATGTAGGGCAAAGACACACAGTTCCTGCATACCCCACTTTAATTATGGTAATTATGATTTATAAACCCAAATAACTTTTTTTTGTGAATACAATATATAGGTGATTTTTAAAGAGCTTTCAAAATGACCAAAGTTCTTATTAGGTGATAAGGCCCCTTTAACCCCCTTGATGCTAGACAGGTCTCCAGTGAATTGCAAAACAAGGTTTTGATGACCTTTCTAGAAACCAAAGGGTTAAAAGACACTGGGATGAATGTATGAATAATATTGCACTCTAACACAGGAGATGGAATTTATGTTTTAGCCCTACAGTTGCCTAATGCCAGTTGATTAAAGGGTTAGTAATGTCTGATTTTAATAAAATTTAATATTGTAGATATTAAAAAAATAAATTAACTGGTGCAAGTCCTGGCTCTCAGACATGTATAGTTTGAGGTACGGATCCTTAAAATGTTCTTTCTCCTTATTATGAGTTTTTTTTATTTATGAAGTATTCTAGTTACATTTATAAATCTGTGACAATAAAGAATAAGAACGGGTCAGACGTGGCCTTAAATATTTGGAGTAAATTCTGTCCCTAAATTGTCGCAAATATCGGTGTTTCTTTATAAATACGCTGATCCACTTTTTAAAACTTCCTTAATCCATTTTTTTTTTAAATTTACTACATGGCGCTATGTCCTCTTAAACTGTCCTTAATACTTTTATAACTACCAGAGACAATCTTACAGCCATTTTAACGCTTCTTTTCCATTAACTACACTTTTATAAATCTCTCCCATTGGTTCTTCTTCTTAGTACAGTTTGCCAGTTGGTGCCCTGTCTACCTGGGTAAGGTACATACTGTGATGTGTTCTTTATGCATTGTATGCCTTCTTCATTAGTGTTCTGTGTTAGATATGCAAGGCATTTTAGAATTAAAGGGATTAAACTTCAGTTTTCATATTTCATAAGTCAGTGGTTCTCTAACAGTGTTCCAAGGTTCCCTGAAGAAGTAAAAATTATTCCACAAAACAAATGTAATGCTGTACAGTGGGGAAAGACTAAATTGACTGTTAGCGTATATTTGAGGAAAACGAAAACATGTCAAAGTGTGCCATTTTGTTATAAGCATTGCAATCTACTCCTTCCTCTAAAAAATAATACTAATTGACTAATAGAGTTACCTAGTAAAATTAGCCATATAATTTATTCTTAATTGTTGCCAACTACATTTCGGCTTCATTTGGTATAGATACTATATTATTTCTTGGATGTTATCAAGGTCTCAAACATGTTGCAGTCCATTGCCTTGGAGACCTCTCTAGCATCCAGGGCTTAGCATGTTTGATTGTTAGGTGTTCCAAAGGGGTTTAACTGGAATCAAAAGAGTTCCACTGCAGAGAAAAGTTTGAGAACAACTGGCATAAGTCAAAATGCAGATATTAATACCTAACAACAATCTAATCAGTTTCCTAAATTTGCCCACTCAAATATTGCATAATTGCCACCTGCAAGAATATCCAGGTGCCAGTGTATTATCAAAACATTCTGTGTGATATACTGAGCTAATATTCCAGGGTAGTTAAAGCGGAACTAACACCGCTAACAAACGTCGTCTATAATCATTCCCTATCTGGCGACTAGCTGCATAGTAGCGCTAGTCACCAGAATTATTTCCTCTTCATTGAGAAATTTGAAGTGATCCTCAGCTGACAGGCAGGACGGAGAGCGGACATCTTGCCCTAGTGACGTTTGCGTGCCTGCTCTGGCAGTCCCTTCCGGAGCCGATTGGCTCCTAGCAACTCCTACTACTGCCGTCTGGGACTGACAGAGCAGACGCGTGGACTTCACTAGGGCAAGATGTCCGCTCTCAGTCCTGCCTGTCAGCCGAGGATCACTTCAAATTTCTCAATGAAGAGAAAATAATTCTGGCGACTAGCGCTACTAAGCAGCTAGTCACCAGCTAGGGAATAATTATAGACAACGTTTGTTAGCGTGTTAGTTCCACTTTAACTGGAATCAAAAGAGTTCCACTGCAGAGAAAAGTTTGAGAACAACTGGCATAAGTCCAAATGCAGATATTAATACCTAACAACAATCTAATCAGTTTCCTAAATTTGCCCACTCAGATATTGAATAATTGCCACCTGCAAGAATATCCAGGTGCCAGTGTATTATCAAAACATTCTGTGTTATATACTGAGCTAATATTCCAGGGTACTTAAAGCAGAACTAACACCGCTATCAAACGTCGTCTATAATCATTCCCTATCTGGCGACTAGCTGCTTAGTATCGCTAGTCACCAGAATTATTACCTCTTCATGGAGAAATTTGAAGTGATCCTCAGCTGACAGGCAGGACAGAGCACGGACATCATGCCCTAGTGATGTCTGCGCGCCTGCGCCGTCAGTCCCTTCCGGAGCCGAATGGCTCCTAGCAACGCCTACTACTGCCGTCTGGGACTGACAGGGCAGGCGCGCGGACATCACTAGGGCAAGATGTTTGTGCTCTGTCCTGCCTGTCAGCCGAAGATCACTTCAAATTTCTCCATGAAGAGGTAATAATTCTGGCGACTAGCGCTACTAAGCAGCTAGTCACCAGATAGGGAATGATTATAGACGACATTTGTTAGCGGTGTTAGTTCCACTTTAACCTGTGATTTTCCAGATTTTGCTGGGCTACAGGTTTCATCATATTTGGTCAGTCAGTGGGTTTTGCAGTCCTACAATAGCTAGAGAACCACAGGCTGACCACTCATTTGTCAATCTATATATATAAACATATGTATATTAGTAAACAGATCAAAAATAGTAAGGTATTCCTCCTCTATACTCCCATCTACAAGGACTTCCACTGCTGTTGTTTTGTCATGTTTATTTTTAGTGGGCTGTTCCTTAGAGAGTCTCTGCTTAAATGTGCCTTTGAAAGAAGTATGAAAGTATATTGCCTGAGTGAGGAACTTTAAGCACAAATGTATATGAACTAAAGTCTCACACACAAGGCCATCAAATCATGACTGTAAGTAGGAACAGAGGCCCAGGATTACTCTCTTGAGGGAAAAGGTTAAGGCAGAGGCAAAGAAACCAAACAACTTTCTTTCCCACAAACCCACATTTAATTTCACAATCTGGATGCTGATAATGTCTCCAGTCCATTGGAGATCTCTGCAGCAGAGATGTATTTAAGCATCCAAAGGTGCAATGTATGTTCATAAAATCATCATAATGAAAAATATCATAGGTTGTGGTAAAAGGAGGATGATATTTCATAAGTATGTATACTTCCCTAAAAAATCCTTATGTTAAACTGTATTTTGTCCTTAAAATGATACATTTTCAAAGAAATAAAGATAGTTTCTTTTAACCGGTTATAGCCATGCTATTGCTTACAACTCCTATCTGCTAATAATAATTTAAGCTGTCTTCCCAAGTTTAGACCATTTTTATTTTCTTGGAAAAATAATGGCTGGTAGTTTTTCTTTTCTAAATACATTACAATAGGATAGTAGGTTAAACATGGCCAATTTTAGGGCTGCTTTTAACTTTGAATATGATGTGTATCTTTTTTTTTTATACATAAAGCAGTTATAGTAACCTATGATAACATGTACCCAATTGCTGTGTCGTAAAGCTCAATCCTGGGTTTGGACTTCCTGTATTGACAACATGATTATATTAGGTAACACTTTTAGAATCAAGCAGATGTCTCTGCAGTAGAGAGAAGTGTAAACATTGCCTGTGACTCAGCCACACTAAGAAGATTTGGATATCTAGATGCTGTCTGTACTCTGGTTAATCTATTTTGAATTAGCTGACTGTTGAGTGACCAAGTATATGGCTCAAAAAAGCTGCTTTACCAGAAAAAGCACCAGCTATAGTGAAATTATATTTGAATGCTAATAGTTTTGCAAATGCATTCTTGGAGTCAGTAGGTTAAAAAATGCAATTTGTTTATTTGGTCATTGGTTGTATTCACTCAATTGTTTACTGTGATAAGGCCATCTACTTTAATAGGTGGTTGTATCTTAGGGTTGAACCCTATAACAAAATCATGTTCCTCATCTTTTTGAAGGTCACACAGTTAAAAATAGAGGAATGCACTAAAACCCAGTTTTTCTATGATCAAAAGATTCAGCGACCAACTGAGACAAATCTGGATCCTGTTAACCCACTAGATGCTAGAGAGGTCTTTCACATACAGCAGGCTAAAGTATCATAGAAGACCAAAAATGAATCAAATTAAATTCTTTAGAGAATAGTGCCAGGATCATATGCAGCCAGTTTAGTTATGACTGTATGCATTGTTTGTGCTATTATGGTAATATAGAACCTGTAGTACAATATTACGTGCAAATACTGAGCCGTATCCTGTATTGTGGACATCTCCTTTAAGTAACAGCACTGGGTTATTCTGGTCACCACTGTGAATGTGTTTGTGAGTACCTGAGAAGGGCCAAGAAAGCCGCAGGCTCAACATCCGGTAGCTCGATCTCCTCTGAAGTGGTGGCCATTCCACCATTGAACATGGCATCAAATACAGCACTCCCAGTGGCCAAGACAAATTTATGTGATGGTATCTTTTGGGCCTGCCTGTCCTTTCCCACTACAAATTTCACGTCACTTAAGAGCTCGTTGTTGAAAAGGAAAGCAAATCTCTCTTTTAGTGAGCTCTTTGTAGCTTGCCAGTTATACAGGGGTTCACGGTCCAGACCCTGGGTTGCAGGAGGAGGGGATGCGCAAGGGGCCCCAGGAGCTCCCCCTAAGTTTTTCACCTCCCTCAAAGAAGAGTTGTAAGCACCTTCATTGCTTTGTGTGGGACCACTTCCTGCTTTAGCCATTATGTCCCTGTAACAAGAATCAGTACATAGGATGATTAGTAATTACCAACATTTCTGAATATAATTGATTTACAAATTTAACCTAGTTGGGGTATAGAACTCTCTTAACCTTTGAATGCCAGTTGGATATGCAACACTATGCACAAAGATCTCCAAAGTTGAAGAAATCTTAGTGCATTGGTTCCATAGAATAACACAGGAATTGGAGAAGTGATATCACTGGAGAAGTCACCTCTGCTTTATCACCACTTTATCACACCTTACTGCATCTTCTCCCAGATGTCTTGATACATTTTTTTATTAGTCTGAATAAATCATCTTTTCCATATAACTGCGCAAACCATTGGGGCTCAGGTACCCAGATGATCAATTGTGGGGCAAACCAACTGCACCATAGGTGAAAATAATAATTTCAATTTATTTAAAAAAGAGATTTTTAACCTCTTGAATGGTAGCGACACAAGCTTTCAAGAGGTTAACCCTTTCAGTGCCAGAAGGGTATGCAATGCATTGCTTATCTCTGTGGCACTCAAAGGGTTAAAAATCCCCATTTAAATCAATGGGGGTTTTGTTAATGTTTATGTCTCCCCTGTGGCGCTGTTGCTTTGCTCCAAAATGATTCCAGTGCTTAGTAAGCATCAGCCTCATTATGTGACAGATATTCTCTCTTGTAGAAGTGCAGCTGATTAATTGTTTACTGTATTTCTCTAACTGTAATTCTTTTGGACTTAGACTCGAGTACCACAATTATGTTTCAACGTTAAAGTTAACAATTTTGCTATTTATTATCTGTTTTAAGTATTACATTTACAGAGAACATTGTAAAAAGGCATGGAGTGCAAAATTCCTACATGCTAAGAAACACATTTCAGTATGATCTTACTTATCTACCACAATGAAGCTGGTAAAATCTCAAGTCAGATACAGGTATTTAATAGCTGTTTATTTGATATACAGCCCAGAGTCCTTACCCTTCAGTCTTGTCCTGTGTATTGTGACAATCTCAGCCAACAAGAGCTTGTAGGATTCCTGGAAACATCTTGCTTGCAAGGGTATGAAATGTTATGTAGAATTTATTTCAGAGGAAGCAGCTATCCATGTTATTTTCCAATTTAGACAAGAGTAACCACACTATGGATCAAATTGTATAAGAGATTATTTCAGCTCCCCAGTAATAAAGATAATCTATGTTTTCCCATGTCTTTATTGCATATCCTCCCCTGTCTTGCTTAGGATATTGGAATCTACCAGGGAGGGTTGGATAAGGTTTATTGCAGTCGCGGTTTGCTGCTGATGCTTGTGGACCAGCTGCTAGCCTGGCAGACTTAAAATTAGCCCTTTTACCACCAGAGAGGCCTGCAATAGATTGTGTTGACTAGGGTATATATATACTATACAGTGTGAACATAAAGACAGCATTTTGAACAAAGATATTTACTTTAAAGGGGAAATAATACCTCATAAAATTAACCCCCACTTGCCTTCCTATGTCTAGAAAATCCTAATAGCCCTGTGATTTTTCCTTGCTCCTAGATACAAGAAATATCATTGGCAACCAGACCTGGATGTCATGTCCATGGAGGTGGGCCACAGGACATAAGCTCTGCCCACTGCACATGGTAATTTTAACCTTTTAAAGGCCAGAAGGGTATGTAATGCATTGCTTTCTAGTCATTAAAGGGTTAAGTAGGCTCATGTACTCTGCCTGTTTCAATTTGAAAAATCTACCAGCAGTTGTCATGTCCATATTCATGGATTTGACAATCAGGACTGACTGAAGATTTTACCTATTGAACAAAGGTGAAAGTGCAAAATTCATTGGGGTCATTAGGATTTTCTGGCCATAGTAAGGAAATAGTGGAGTTATTATTAGGAGGAGTTACTTCCCCTTTAAATCTCACCTGTTTGTCAGGCAAGTATCCTATATTTATTTACATATTTACTTAACCCCTTAAAGACTATGGCTATTTTGCACCAGATGACAAGTCCACTTTTGGCATTTTGCTATGTCCTTGTTCAGTCATAGGGGCAGCCATTAGCTAAAAAAAACCTGGTGTCTGCATTTTTTCCAAGCACTGTAAGCTATTTAAAGTTCAGCGCTATGAAAAAATGCTGTCAAAAAACCCCTACAAGCTGCTACAATAACATGTGTTTTGGCCCATTGAAAAGAAAAAAAAATGCGACAAGTTGCCATTTAAAGGACTGCGTTAGCTATAAAAATCCAATAAGGGACTCACTTTATCGCATAAAATTTAAAGTGTTAGTAATGTCCTTGAGCTAAATGCAAAAAAACCCTATCTCTCAAACTGCTATGGTATGAGAGATATTCCCTGTCGAAGTCTGACGTTCCTGTGCTGAGATCCATGTTGGCCGACAGGAGGAGATGCTGGTAAATAAAAATATCTTTATTAATAACAGAAAATAGCCAAAATGAATGCAGAGCACAATCCGGAATCGTAGTCAAAGTACAAGTCAGGGGTCACAGCCAAAGCAGGTAGTCAGACAAGCCAAATCAGGAGCACAGGAAGCAGCGGTGTCAGGAACAGAAGCCAGGATCAGGAACCAGAAGAATCAGTCAGCCAGACCAGGGTCATACACAGGAACCAGCAAAAACAGGAGCACACAGGGGGGTCAAAGACCATGCAAGGGCAGAGAGATACTGAGCCTGTGCAGCTAAATAGCCAGAGCACAGCAGGAAAGGGCTGGCTAATCAATGGAAACAGGAGATGCTGGTAAATAAAAATACCTTTATTAATAACAGAAAATAGCCAAACTGAATGCAGAGCACAATCCAGAATCGTAGTCAAAGTACAAGTCAGGGGTCACAGCCAAAGAGGGTCGTCAGACAAGCCAAATCAGGAACACGGGAAGCAGCTGTGTCAGGAACAGAAGCCAGGATCAGGAACCAGAAGATTCAGCCAGGCCAGGGTCATACACAGGAACCAGCAACAGCAGGAGTACACAGGGAGGTCATAGACCATGCAAGTTAGAGAGATACTGAGCCTGTGCAGCTAAATAGCCAGAGCACAGCAGGAAAGGGCTGGCCAATTGACAGGTAACCGTGGTAATAGACAATGACGGACAGTACTACTAAAACAGCTGAGTAAGCCATAGACGGAATGAAAGGCAGCAGTAATCAAACAGAAGATTACCAGACCAGATTAGCCGAACCATGCCAAGTTCACAATATTGCTGCTTTTAGCAGCGTTTTGTGAACTTAAAGCAAAAATGGACGTTTAGCCGCAAGACCATTTCTGTGGCTTAACGTCCGTTGTGCTTTTAGCTGGTAGGGCTTTGAATACCGCGTTAGACATTTTATTATTTCAGCAAGTATTCACTTTGGCCCTACCAGCTATTTTAACTCAAGCCTTTAAAGCGGAACTACCACCTTTAAACAACTTTAGCTTCAATAACTCCCCATCTGGCAGCTAGCTGCTTAGTAGCACTAGTCGACAGAATTATTATTTTGTTTAATAGATTTATCAATTCTTCCGGAGCTGACAGGCAGGACGGATCACAGACATTTTGCCATAATGACATCCATGCACCTGCTCTGTCAGTCCCTTCCTTCTTTCACATTTAGTATTCCCATATCAGTTATATGCATTTTTTTACAGACAAGTAGATGTATCTATTGATTTTTTATATATATATATATATATATATATAGTGTGTGTTATTAAAATTAATAACTAGTAGAAGAGCACTCAACAGGCTTTCAAAAAGAGTTATGTTTAATTGGTCGACGTTTCGGCCGAAAGCGGGCCTTCCTCAAGTCTATACAAACACAATACAAATGTGATCTTAAATACCCTACCTCCACATCAAGACATTATGCGTGCACGAGGAACTTGACCCCTGACCCTAAGGCCAGGGTCATAACCTAGTATGTATAGAAGTATTTATGTCACGGTTTTCAAGACGCTCAGACCAGTAGGTGAAATAAAACACAGTTTTATTAAGAACAAAATAAATGACAAAAATCGCCCTCTGTAGGCAGCACTGCGTAGCAGCAAGGAGGCAATAGTATGACCAATATACAGGTATAGATATACACAGCACAGGCAAATAGTAGATACTGAGTACAGAGATACAAGGGTTAACACAGTAATCAGTCCATCTCAGTTGTGGTGTTTGGCACGCCCAAGGTGATAATAGGCAGTAAATTGTGGCGAGGACTCAACACCAAATGTTCATAATACTGAGATAACTGTCCAGCAAAGAGGAACCTGCAAACCCGACCCTGCTGCACTTGAACAGTAGCCTCCACGGGCGTAATAACGGAGCAAGTAGACTGCCAGAGCTAGAGCCAATAGCCCCCACGGGCGTGATAACGGAAGCAACTGGATTGCAAGAGCTTGAGCCAATAGCCTCCACGGTCATGATAACGGAAGCAACTGGATTGCAAGAGCTTGAGCCAATAGCCCCCATGGGCGTGATAACGGAAGCAACTGGATTGCAAGAGCTTGAGCCAATAGCCCCCACGGGCGTAATAACAGAGGCTTGCACCGTAGCAGCTAAAGCCGTAGCGCCTACCGGGCACGGTAACGAACTTCACTATACTGCAAGGATAGATAATAACCGTCGCCTACAAGGCCTACCGGACCGGCTCAGCAGTAATAGTGGTATGAGAGAAACGGCTCAGCACAATAGCAATGCTCTGTACCAGACTGGAGGCTCAGAACCGGGAACACAGCTCTGCACGGGTTAATGGCTCGATAGTTGGAACACAGCTCTGCACGGGTTAACGTCTCACTAGTTGGAACACAGCTCTGCAAGGGTAAACGGCTCGATAGTTGGAACACAGCTCTGCACAGGTTAACGGCTCGCAGGATGAGTACAGCTCTGCAGGGAATAGCTTATTAGCAGGGTATCAGCTCAGCACAGGTTTACAACTGCAGCCGTAGAAGAAAAGTAGCTGGAGGAAGTCAGAATGTCGCCTTGGCGACAGCGGGAAGCTGGAACTTAGTCTGGGCAGATGTAACCGGTGCAGGTCACGGAGCAGGACGTCATACAAGCCGGGTCGAATCACGGAGCAGGTTCTCAGACAAGCCAGATCAGGATACGAGCAGGAACATCAGCCAGGCCGGATTAAATCACGGAGCAGGTTCTCAGACAAGCCAGATCAGGATACGAGCAGGAACGTCAGCCAGGCCGGGTCAAATAATGGGGCAGGAACACAGGAACGTAGTCAGAGCAAGCCAAGTCAGTACACCGGAAATCAGGAACGCAGGAACACAGCACCGGCTCAGGAACACCACGAAAGGGCACCTGACAGGTGCCAATGGCCCAGTATAAAAAGGTCACCAGGGGCGGGCCAAACAGGCTCAACCAATCGGAGCACAGCACAAGAGAGAGTGACAGGAGGGGGATCACTGCACCGTGATAATTTAATACCTATTACCAAAAATAAATAAGAGAAAACCTTTAAGAACTATCTTGTAGGTGAGGTATCCTCTTAAGACCGATTACCCAAAACAAAAAGTATCAGAGAGAAAAGAATAAAGAAAGTATGAATAAAAACGCACAATTAACCGACGGCCCCCATCAAAATCTACAAAAGAGTCATGTGTCCTGCCAGACAGAAAAGATCCCTAACTGGGATCCTTAAGTGTGTCCCCGGCCGTCCCCCCAACCGTCCCATCTCTATCACCCAACCCCCCGTGTGCAGAACCTGCACAGCATTATGAACATTTGCAAGCCTGGCGCACGATCAGGCCAAGGGGAAACAAATATATGTACAATATAGCAAACATATGGCAAATCATGTATCATCATGGTCAACAAGACACATAGTTGCACTAAAGCATAGTAACACAGAGGTATTGATGCACATACCGGATCCAACGTAGAAGAGAGACAAGAAATGCAAAATTCTGGCTCTCTGTGTGCTGCCTTATAGCAGACATCGCAGAGTCCCATCTATGGATTCGCAATAGCTATCTTGAATTATTAAATGGGTGAATGATGAGATTAGTGCTCCTGGCTCTATGTAGGTTGAATAATTAAACAACCACAGAGTCCTATGTGTGGGGAGTAGTCATAATAGATTTGTCATTCAGCAGACAAGGTATCCGGTGGCAAGAACCTTTTTAGTCACTGGTTCCATGTGTAAATTGAATATAATCCTGTGTGGTTTGACGATTACTGAAGATCTGTTTTTTTCTGGAATTTTTGGAAAATCATGTCGACATGCACTCAAATTCTTGTTTGCCCAATATAATATGTATACAAACATGAACATTATTGTACTTGAAAAAAGTGAGAAGCAAAAGAAGGGAACAAAATGGTTGACAACCAGGGGCATACCAGCAAAATATTTTGCTGCAGTCTGCAGGGCACACGATCAAAAACAAAAATAGATAAGGTTCAAATGTAGAGTAAATAAAACATAAATATTGGGGTTGAAAAAAATATGAATATTAAACTCTTACAGATGAATGTATAGAGCAAATATTGGACAGAAATGGAAATTAGATGATGCACCCCACTGCATATTAACTCAGAGTACCTACCCCCTGGGGGGACTTAGCGGCTGACACACACAAATAATAATTCAAGCCCACCAGCCGCCAACCCCCCCAGGGGGCGCCAACGTGCACAATCAAATTCAAGGTTAAATGAAAACTGAGACCAACACCTAGCCATATATAGCATTATTATAAGATGGATAATCATTAAAAAAATCTGTAGTAAACCTCTAATATGATAGAGTAGCTGTAATATATTAAGTAATTGAAAATAGTATACTGTTGTTCCAAAGAGTCACTAGCCATATGTGTCTCAAAAATGAATATGGGCAGGACCTTATCTATCTGCCAAGTTCATGTGTAGAGAGTCATTTAATCTTCGTGTTGTGTTAATACAAGTCAAAAATAAAGTAGTCAAATGAAACAATGTAAGGCCAATTGTTCATTAAGGCCCCTAGGTGCCACAGTATCTAGATAATGGATCCATCTTGCTTCTTTTTGCAGGAGTATTTTTCCCCGGTCCCCACCTCTCCTGGGCGGCGGAACCCAATCGATCATCATGAATCTCAATGTCGGCAATGCATGATTCATAGCTGCAAAATCAACAGCCACTGGTTGCATCTGCAGATTCTGAAACTCAAAAAGAAAGAGGTAGACTTGGTATTACATGGCATAACAATCTCTGAATATCACAGAGAAAAAAAGATACCACGTGGCTTTAGGATCAAGAATGTTCCAACAATTGGTTGCACAAATGCTATTTTTGTAAGAAATGGATTGGGATTCTAAATCAGTGTTCATTGGATCTGATGGTGCTGGTCGTGGAGGAGGTGAATCGTGAATTAAGAGAGGTAAGGAAAAATATCTCTGATTTTGATTCAAAACATAGTGAAACATTGCTGGATGAAAAAGATACTGATTGGGCTAAAAAACTAGAGGAACAAATTGATACCTATAAAAATAAGTTGGCCAAATACAAAAGGGACAAATTTAATAAAGTCTTGGATGATTATTGTAACGGTAACCCCAGGACGCCGCGCTGCCCAGGGCCGTCGTGCTGGGTTTATCCCTCCTGAGTTCAGCTACAAGTGGATAGCCTGGTAAATCCACCACAAAGAGCTGCAATCCCTCCTGTTAGAATGTAGGCTGGAAAGCTGGCTTGAACTCTGTAGCTGGTTAATAGGCTGGAAGCAGTCAATGGAAACAAGGCTGGAACACAGGGAATCTGCCCACTGGAACCCTGGAACATCAGAGGCCTGAATGGGGAACAGAGGGGTCCCTCTAAACCATTCAGAGTAAGGACAAGACACAGCTTCAAGTCCAAAACGACTTCTGCTTTATTGAGTCAAAAATCAGCTCTTTTATACAGTTGTTCATACAATACCCAATGGGGGTAGTACAAAGACATACTGGGGGGAATCAATAGCGTCTGGCTGCAATACACATCTAAACAATGGAACATAAACAGTAGAACAAAAGGCACAATGGGGCTGTACACAAAGACAGGTATTGTACATAATTTAATCTTGCCGCTCTGAATCCTGAACAATAGGATTCAGAGTGACAAAATACAAAGACCAATCCTGGCCGAGTGAGTCACCAGAGGCCTGGACAGGGAGGACCAATCCCCAGGCCGCCTACCTGTTCCCTGCAAAACCTATGGCAAACCCTTGCATACATTACACAGGTGGTGGCCAATCACCAGCCTGCCTACTTTCACAGGCAAAGTCTATGGGATTTGTAACCATGAAGTTTAGTCTCTTTGCGAAACCCAGTCTTTTTCACGTGAAAGTCAGTTCTTCAGGGAGTTTCTTGGGAGGCCTGACAAGGCCTCCACGTAACGGCCTAGGGGTCCGTTACAATTATAAAGATCATAAGGTATACAGGTGGCTTACAGGTGAACCTGTGAAATCATTGAGACCCGCTAGAAGGAGACCCCTTCGTCGGCCCCACCTTACGGGACTCACTGACAAGGAGGACACATTATCCTCTTCCCAGGATTCGGATATAGATAGTAGCTGTACAGAGATTCCTTTTTTAGGAGTCACGACACGATCACAGGAGAGTTTGAGGGGCAACAAAAGAGACCGAGGACGAGGGGGGGCAAAACCAAAAGAGAGTATTGCAAACAAACCCCCACTACCGAAACCTTAATTTATAATTCATCATCTCACACTCTAACCATGGGTGAACAGAGATTACTTCAAAAAGGCCTTTCTTTTGTTCCCACAAACTCTTTTTCCAACTTTGATTGGAAGGTAGATTTCTATAAATGTAATCGTACATTGCGCCTAAGGGAATATTTTTCCATGGGGAGCAGTCAAAAAGAAGAATCAACACCATTCAAGAACAAATCAAACTTTGATCCGCATAGTACTAACGCTTCTATTAAAACCTTTTGCAGATTAGCTGAACAGGAGACATTAACCCCGAAATTTTCAAATAAACAAAAGATAGTAGGCAAATCTTTCTCAAATTTAACCAAAATAGAGATGCCATTCAAACCCTTACAGAAGATGACTCTATAGTCATTCGATCAGCAGATAAGAGAGGGGCAATTGTCCTGTTGAACTACACTGACTACAAAAATGAAATTCTGACACAACTAAGCGATACTAATACTTATCAACCACTAACCTATGATCCAACAATTAAATACAAAAAAATCATTGATAATTTAATCATGACTGGACTGAAGTCAGGTTGGTTGGATGATAAAACGGCCCAATTCCTCACAGTACAACACCCTATCAGACCTATCCTTTATACCCTCCCTAAAATTCACAAATCACTTCAACACCCACCAGGCCGTTCTATTATTTCTGCTATAGGTTCACTAACTCATCCTATTGGTCAATAAATAGATTATATTTTGCAGCAATGTGTCCAAAAGTTGCCTTATTATTTGAAATATACTAACAGCTTTCTTATATTAATTAGAGATCTAAATATAAATACAGAAAAGTGCATATTGGGCAATATGGATGTAAAATCACTATATACTGCTATACCCCACACAGAATGATTAGAAGCGGTACGCTCAGTAATCACTACACATTCATCTTACAAGGGTCCACCAGTGGAATATTTTTTGCTTCTTTTAGAATTTTGTCTGAAAAACAATTTCTTAAAATCTGAAGACAAGTTTTTTCTACAAAAACCAGGGACTGCCATGGGAGCCTGTATGGCTCCGGCCTATCCCAATATTTACATGTCGAGAAATGAACAGGAGTTTCTGACTTCTCATACATTCTTCCAAAAATATGCCATTGTATACACCCTTTATATTGATGATCTATTTATACTCTGGACAGGTACCTCTGAAGAGCTAACCACAATGGTTCTCGATTTGAACTCAGTTCATCCACATATACAGTTGACTTTGTCTAGTAGCAAAGTTGAGATTCCATTCCTAGATGTTTTGATTCAAAAGAGGGGAGGCAAATTACAAACCACTCTATACTCTAAACCCACTGATATAAATAACCTCCTACACGCCAGCAGTCATCATCCAGAGCACTTAAAACACAGCTTATCTAAGTCACAGATGTTGAGACTGCAAAGAATCATTAGCGAAGATGATAGGCTGAAACCAGAATTGTATAGGATGGGTGACAAATTTATACAAAGTAGATATAATTCAGATCTTATTAGGAGACATAAATTGTCTACACTTCAACTTTCCAGGGAGGATATTTTCAATCAACAAACAAAGAATAATATGGACAGACTAACAATTCAGACTACATATAATGTAGCAACTAGCCATGTTAGGAACAGCATTTACAAACATTGACCTATAATTACTACTGACGTTACATTACATAACATTAATCCCAGTCCCCCCATGTTTTGCTACAAACGAGGACGTAACCTGAAGGATATCCTGGTGAAAACGGACCCTTACAAGTGTTACACAAAGGAAACAAAAACTAAACATAAAGGATGTTACAAATTCATTTCATGTACCACCTGCAATTTTTTATTAACAGGTATCACATTTAAACATCCACACAAAGGTTTCAATATGCCAATAAAGCATAATTTGACTTGTTCAAGTCAAGTCATGTACATTAATGTACATTGGCAAAACCACAAGTACTTTTAAAGAAAGGATGTCCAATCATAGATCAGCTATTCGTGCAGCATTGGAAGCAAAATTAAACACAAATACAAAATTAACATCAAAGATCAAAGACCATCCGGAGGCTGTTCATTTTGCAGCCATGAATCATGCATTGTCAACATTGAGATACATGATGATCGATTGGGTTCCACCGCCCAAGAGAGGTGGGGACCGGTGGAAAAATACTCCTGCAAAAAGATGGATCCATTATCTAGATACTGTGTCACCTAGGGATCTTAATGAACAATTGGCCTTACATTGTTTCATTTGGCTACTTTATTTTTGACCTGTATTAACACAATATGAAGATTAAATGTCTCTCTACACATGAACTTGGCAGATAAGGTCCTGCCCATATTCATTTTTGGGACACATATGGCTAGTGACTCTTTGAAACAACAGCATACTATTTTCAATCATTTAATATATTAAAGCTACTCTATCATATTAGATGTTTACTACAGATTTTTTAACGATTATCCATCTTATAATAATGCTATATATGGCTAGGTCTCATTTTTCATATAACCTTGAATGTGATTGTGCACGTTGGCGCCCGCTGGGGGGGTTGGTGGCTGGTGGGCTGGAATTATTATTCGTGTGTGTCAGCCACTAAGTCCCCCCAGGGAGTAGGTACGCTGAGTTAATATGCAGTGGGGTGCGTCATCTAATTTCCCTTTCTGTCCAATATTTGCTCAATACATTCATCTGTAAGAGTTTAATATTCATATTTTTCAACACTAATATTTATCTTTTATTTACTCTACATTTGCACCTTATCTATTCCTCTGGAGTTTTGTTTTTGATCGTGTGCCCTGCAGACAGCGGCAAAACTTTTTGCTGGTATGCCCCTGGTTGTCAACCATTTTGTTCCCTTCTTTTGTTTCTCACTTTTTTCAGGTACAATAATGTTCATGTTTGTGTACAAGAATTTGTGTGCATGTCGACATGATTTTCCGTTTTTTTCTGGAATTTTTGGATCTTCAGTAATCGTCAAACCACACAAGATTATATTCAATTTACACATGGAACCAGTGACTAACAAAGGTTCTTGCCACCGGATGCCTTGTCTGCTGAATGGCAGATCTAGTACGACTACTTCCCACACATAGGACCCTGTGGTTGTTTAATTATTCAACCTACGTAGAGCCAGGAGCACTAATCTCATCGTTTACCCATTTAATCATTCAAGATAGCTATTTCGAATCCATAGATGGGACTCTGCGATGTCTGCTATAAGGCAGCACACGTAGAGCCAGGATTTCGCACTTCTTGTCTCTCTTCTACGTTGGATCCTTTATGTGCATCGATACCTCTGTGTTACTATGCTTTAGTTCAACTATGTGTCTTGTTGACTATGATGATACATGATTTGCCACGTATTTGCTATATTGTACATATATTTGTTTCCCCTTGGCCCGATCGTGTGCCGGGCTTGCATATGTTCATAAAGCTGTGCAGATCTGCATACGGGTGGATGGGTGATAGAGCTGGGATGGCTGGGGGGACACACTTAAGGATCCCAGTTAGGGATCTTTTCTGTCTGGCCAGACACATGACTCTTTTGTAGATTTTGATGGGGACCGTCGGTACCCGGTGCGTTTCAATTTTGGGATGCGGCGCTGACCTCTGGCACCCATGGGGTTAATTGTGCGTATATAATTAATACTTTCTTTATTCTTTTCTCTCTTTGATACTTTTTGTTTTGGGTAATTGGTCTTAAGAGGATACCTCGCCTACCAAATAGTTTGTAAAGGTTTTCTCTTATTTATTTTTGGTAATAGGTATTAAATACTTCTGTACATACTAGGTTATGACCCTGTGCTTAGGGTCAGGGGTCAAGTTCCTTGTGCAGGCATAACGTCTTGATGTGGAGGTAGGGATCACGTTTGTATTATGTTTGTATAGACTTGAGGAAGGCCCGCTTGGGGCCGAAACGTCAACTAATTAAACTTAACTCTTTTTGAAATCTTGTTCAGTGCTCTTCTACTAGTTATTAATTTTAATAACACACACTATGTCATTTTCTTAAGTAGCACCCAGGTACTTTAATTTATTTTTTGATCAAGGAGTGCCCTGCATCACTTAGCTATATATATATATATATATATATATATATATATATATATATATATATATAATACAAACAGTCATTAGGAATGCACACTCTGTAGTTAATATGTTTCAATCTGGGTGCTCGTCCAAAGGAAATAAACGATACATACAGTTCTTGATAAAGGCTACTCTGGTGGCCGAAACGTCGATTCCAATAAATATGTAACAGCATTCTACAATCTTTTGAAATTCTGTGAGTGCCGTCTCTCCTCAAGAACTGTATATATATATATATATATATATATATATATATATATATATATCCTATATAATAATTCGCTAAGTTGTGTGTAATGCCCGACATGCGCAGTAGACACTGCTACGCGTGCGGCAGTCATGCGCAGTAGAGACTGCCCGCGCCGCAGCTGATACAGAGCTGGGCGCTCCGAAGGAGCGTCCAGCTCTGTATCAGCCGAGGCGCGGCCAGTCTCCACTGCGTGTGACTGCCCCGCGACCGGCTGCCAGAGGCACTGTGGCCCGTGTAACGGGCTGTTCAACTAGTATATATATAATATGTATTACCATATCCGTTATATGTTGAAACTTCCCTCCCCACACATTTTTAAACACATTTGCCTGTGAGTATTTGCACACAAATAGTGAAGATGAAGAAAAATACTCCAAATTATATTCACTTCTCTTTTGAAAACATTCCATATGCCTAGGATTTCTCTTTTTGGCATTTACAGGCCAGTACGTAGAAGATACAAATCACTTTTTCCAAGCTGTAAGTTTTCCAGTTTGGCGAGCTGGGCCTATAACTATAATAGCTGTCACAGAACCTAACACCCCTCCCCGCACAAAAGTATATATTTTTATAAAAAAACAAACCCAGGATATTCAATTACAGGCCATTTAAGCACTTTTCATGTAGGCATTTTACCAGTGAACTGTAGTAATATTTTTCTGTATTTTTCACACGCACATTGCAAATTTGCTTAGGATTTCTGGCACAGGATATGTGCAACAGCAGAAAAAAACTAGTTGTCTCCTGCTACATCTCCAGAGTGCAGCAATACCCCACATCCATAGGTCTGTCATGCTTTTGGGGAGTTACAGGGCCAAAACTGGACGATGGGCATTATAGTTTCCAAACTTGGAATTTTCACAAACTGCTCTTCTGAGTCCATGTCATTTGGAACAGTTAAGCAGCCTACTAATTCAAAATACTTCAATAAAAATATAGAATTATTAAACAGACATCCTAGGGTAATTTCACTAGCAACATTTAAATCCTTTTAATGCAACCATTTTACCACCAGTCTCTTACAAAATTTGGAAACTCTCTGCTTCTTTTCTTCACTTTTTATAAACACCTTGCAATGCTTAGGATTTATGACACATGAAATGTGTAACTGCAGGAACAAAACCTAAGTTGTGCCCAACAATACCCCACATACATAGGTTTGTTATGTTTCAGGAAAGTTACATGGCCAAAATTATAACATGCAAATTACAGTTTCCAAATCTAGAATTTTCACATTTTGCTTTGCTAGGCCCATGTCTGATTTGGTTTAGTTTATTATCATTATTACTATTATTATATTATCCTATGAGAATTTCATTACAAATATAGATCTTACTTAGAAACTGGATTTCATAAGAACAGTACTAATCTACCTGGCAGACCAATAATAGCTGGACCTCATTATATATTACTAATTTGTTTGCAACATGTTCTTGAACAAATGTCAAAATTACAGTGGGAAGAGCATTTTCTGTGGAATATGCTAGATGTATTCTTATATACATGCACTGACCATCATTTAGGCCTACAAGCCACATGGCATTTTTTTGGATCTCAATGAACACTTACCCATTATTCAGAAGCACATTGTTTTTATTCTACATCATAACTTTTTCATCTTTCAGGAGGATGTTTTCTTGCAAATCAAGCGTATGAATATGGGCATTAGTTTTACCTCATTGTATGCTATTTCATTTTTGGGTTTGTGGAAATATTTATCCGTATGGCCCAAAAGCAGGGAGGGGGCAAGCCTGTTGTACTATGATCAATATATCAATGATATTTTAATTATCTGGTTAGTTGGCCATACAGAAGCGTTGACCCTAATTGATAACTTTAATGATAACCAAGTGGGACTTCAATTCATATTCAGTCAAGTTATATTCAATAATACCATCTATGAAAAGTAGGTCAGCATCAAACTGTACAGTTGCCATTTCTACAGCTGACTCAAGAACATTCGTTTAGGACAACTCCATCACCTTAGACAAAATTGTAGCTGGATGATTATTTGGAACAAGGAAAAGGACTGAAAACAGTCCTTGGAAAAGGAATATAACCCACTTATAGAAGCAGCGTTAAGAAGAGTAAGAACCATAGATGGAGAATTCTTATCAAAATCAAAAAGGAAAAACAAGTGGAGTAACCAACAACATACAAAGCCACTATCCTTGATTACTAAATTCAGTGTTTCATCTGTTATTATTAACAAAATTGTAGAAAAGCAGTAGAAAGTTTTAAAACCAGATCCACTGCTAGTAAAAAATTGAAGGAAAAGCTAAATAAGAAGTCCTTGGTTTACCACGTGCCATAGGTACTTTTACATGCAATCACTGCAAGTGTGTAAACTGGGACTATATGTTAGATTTGGTTCCCACTTTTTAGTAATGTTAAGAAGTAAGATTTCATATTTTGTGAAACCTCTTTTGTTATGTATCTTATTATCTGTGGCTGTTGATGTTCAATTTATAATATGTAGGACCAAAAAATTTCTGGGTGAAAGTGTAATAGAAAACAAAAATTAAAAATTCTTTAAAAAATCACAGGTACAGTCAATGCCTTGCCATTTTATCAACTGTTCCAAAGGATTTCTAATGGGTTTTAAGGTTATGGGCACTGAGAGCATCCCAAGTCAGTTACTAAATAGATATTAAAAATATGTAAGAAAGAATTCATTTGGATAGGTTAGGCATATTAACACCTGGGTCATAGTCACACCCCTGGACTGCAGAGTGCTAGTCACAACCATGCTATTTCATATCATGGTCACAATCCTGGGGTTAAGTGTGGCCATGCCATACCTGCCTTTTGCCGGACTTGAAGATATGACCTTCAGTTTGTAGATGATGTGCTTTCCAGCTTGACCATGAAAGGACTTGGTTCATCAGTCTTGGTCTTGATTCCTGTGGTATACACCTGCCTTTTGGAATCTTTTTTTTTGTCACCTGATTGGTTGATCATATCCAGCTGCCTTTCGTTTGGAGGCTACTTAACCCAGCCTCCCTGAGATTCCAAGGATCAGTTGTCTTACTTGCTTCCTGACACTCAACATTCCTGGTTCATGAGACCCTGTGGTTTTGTTCCTGGCTTTGTTCTTGACTTCTGCTTGACTTCTCCTGCAATAGACTTTGGCTTAGATTTGGATTTGCATTGCTTCTGCCTGCCACTGACCATTGAACTTGATATTCACTCAAGAACCTTTGCTGCCTGCCCTGACCCAGATTGTTTGATCTTGACTCTGCCTACTGATTTATGCACCTACCTACATCTGGTATCCATCTACTTGACGGGACCTGCCATCTGGTATGTTATGCTACAACTAAGCCATACCATTGATTTCGCAGGGCTGGTGCAGGTTGTCACACTCAAGTCCCATACTGTATGAGAACTGCAACAGGGTTTTGCCCAGATAAAGGAAGAGCTGCAAGGGTTATGTTCCACACTTATTGCATCTGCTAAGGAACCTATCCCACCTGAAACCCTGGTACCTCAGAGAGCATCTCCAGAACCTACACAAATTAGCAATAAGAAGCCTTCAGATTCTCCTGAATAAATTAAATAAAGGAAAACCTTAACAGAGTAGAGTTGGTACCATGTTAGCCGTAGAAATACAGGAGGCAAATATAGTCAGTGCAATGTTTACTGGTATATGCAAGAGATGTTTTCATATTTATCTGTATAACATGCCTGAGGAAGAGACCTAAGAGGTCTTGAAAGCTTGCATCATAAATTTGTTTATTTAGCCAAAGTATCAACTTGACTATATTTGCCAAAGGAAAACCGTGTCATTGTTTCTACTGTGTCAGGCCTAGTCTGACCTCCCTCTCCTGGTGCTGGATTCGTTGGGGTTATTTTCCGTTACTCTGACTAGGACTCTTCTCAGCCTGCAGACTTTCTCTATCGTGTCTGTTTGACTTCTTCCCACAGCTATTCTTCAGTTCCTGTGGCAACCTCCACAGACAAAGTAAAAGCTTCTAGTCCTCCTGCTGCTGTTTGTAATTAATAGACATGTTGAGTGAATTAAACGTGATTTTTATTCCCTCTGCTAGTTGGTCTGCCTTCACATTGTCAACACAACTTCAGTATTAACTGGGCTTCTTGCCAAGTCTACTTTTGCCAACAGCAATGTTTCTGTGGTTCAAGTATTAATCTACATAGCGAATGTCTAATTCCTTCCTCCTCTTGTAATTCTTCTGTTACTGGGGCCTATAAAGATGTAATTGATGTCTTCAGCAACAAACTCCCTTCACACAGAATCTATGGTTATCTTATAGACCTCTTACCCTGGGCTAAGAATGGCAGAATATTTCCTCTTTCTGATGATTTCATTTGACCCTCCACATTGATTGCTGGTAATGGAATATTGTTTGTTGAAAGAAAGATGGATCATTTAGGCCTTGTGTTGACTAAAAGGAACTGAAGGATATTTTTACCAAGAATCACTGTTCCTGATTTGTCTTACTATCTATGCACTGCCACCATCTTTACTAAGCTTGACCTTCAAAGAGCCTGTAAATTGAATGGGGGTTAAAGAATGTCGACTTATGGAAAGCAACCTTCAGGACAAGATACTAACATTTTTCATACTTAGTGATATAATTTGGTGTGTGCAGTGCCTTGGTAATCTTTCAATATTTTGTTGACAATGTCCTTCAAGGTCTTCTGGATAGGTTCCTTGTCTATTTCGATAAACTTCTAATTTTCTTCCCATCTCCTGAGGAACATAGCAAACATGTTAAAACAGAATTATCCCATCTTTGTCTTCATGTATTTATGCCAAACCTGAAAAATGCCACTTTGAAGTCATCGCTGTGGAATTTGGGTTTTAGCATTTTTTCTGATTGTATAAAATTGGATGCCTTGAAGGTATCCTCCATCTCTGAATGGCCAGCTTCTATTAACCTAAATGCTGTCCAAAGGGTTCTAGACTTTGCTGATTTCTATAAGAGGATTGTCTGAAATTTTTGTGCACTGGTTGCTCCTTTCACCCTTTTAACAACTTATTTTTTGTTGGTCTGAGTCAGTTCAGGAAGACTTCATGAAACTCAAGAGAAGCTTCTCAGAGGATCCCATCTTAAAGCATTGTGAAGCTTCTTTGACTTATGGTCTGGATGTCATTGCCTCAGACACTGTTGTAGGAACCAAGCTGTCTCAATGGAGTGGGCCTATGATGCTCTTACATATGATGGCTTTCTTTTGCCACAAAGTGGCCCGAACAGAAAATACTTATGCTGTTTCTGATAAAGAACTTTTGACACTCAAATTCACTTTAGAGGAATGGCAGCATCTCCTAGAAGGAACATGTTATCATTTTACTATTTACACTGATCAACTGAACCTGGAGAATCTCCATTCAGCCAAGAGGCTCTGCCCATGTCTTGTCATGTAGTTCACCATGCTTCATTTCCACATAACCTGTCATACAGTCTACAGAAATGGCAAAAAAGATATATTGTCTAAACAATATCCTACTGAAGGATCATCTCCTGAGGACAGTATTCTGGCCCCTGGTGACTCCCATGTAACCCACTCAATCATCTCACAAATCAAGGTCTTTCCTGTTGACCCTTTTGACTTACCCCAAATTAACCTTACCTATAAAGATGGTCTGTTTTATTTTAATGACAAAATATATGTTCCTGAAGCTCTACTGTTCGAAGTTGTCGAACTTCCAATATCAAGGAACTGGTCTGCTAGCAGTTTTGGTGGCCTTTAGCTGATACTTTCATTGTTAATTGCAAACAGTCCTGTTCCACCTGTGCTTTGGCCAAGGGACCGCATTTTAAACCTCATGGAAATTGCTTTCATTCCTGTTACCAGCCCACCCATGGTCCTCAGTCTCCTTGGACTTTGTTGCTGAAGTTCCTCCTTCCTATACCACCATCCTTGTTTGTGTTGACCACCCTACTAAACTGGAACAATTTGTCTAAGCTAAACATCTTCTTTCAGCAGACTACTGCTGTGTTCATCCAAGAGATTGTTTGAATTCTTGGTATGCTAGTGGAGGTGACGTGTGATTGGCAATCCCAGGTTACATAGGAGTTTTGTAAGTCTTTCTTCTCCATGCTGCGTATCTGGGTATCCTTGTCTTCATAGAAAAATATCTGTACTGCTTTACTTCTTTAGAGCAGCATGAAAGGATTACTTACCTTTCCCTTTCAGAGTTTTAATACACCAACCACTGATGAGCCTCTACTCTTCTTTTCTGGAAACTATACCCAGCTCACAAGTTCCTGAGGCCACTTAGCGCCTTTGTTCTCTTTACACCTATCTATAAACATTCAAATCGAACCTTGCCAGTGTGCAAGAGTTCTTTGATGATGCTAATTGGGACCAATCCAAGTATTTTAAAGTATGTGACAGGTTGTGGTTTTCTAAAGCTAATTTGTAACTAGCTATTCTCTCTGAGAAACTGGGTGTTTACTTCTTCGGGCAATTATAAAATTTCTCTGTTACCAGTCCTGTAATTGTCTAGTTGAACCTACTCTGCCGCTATTGTGTACACCCTGTGTTTCACAAGATAGTTTGTGGAGGTGCTTAGTGGGCAGGGCCGGATTTCCCAATAGGCAGACTAGGCAACTGACTAGAGCTCCAAATTTCCAGTGGAGCCTCAGCTGTGCTGGCCATCCATATTCATTGTTGTGGGTGTGACCTGAACAATATCAGTGTCCCTGCACCAATTTTATACCTCATTACAGGCTATATTTAACCCCTTAGATGCTAGAGAGATATCCAACACGTTGCAGAGCAACGAGTTGGAGATCTCTATAGCAATCAAGGGGTTAAATCTTTTTTTTTGGCTCTTCTTTGTTGTAGGCCAAGGAAACACTTGATGGAATAGGGGTGGTGTTATGTGAGAAGCAGGTGTGGACATGGGCGGAGCTAAAGTTGCTAAGAGTGCTTTGCCTAGGGAAGCTTGGTATCTAAATCTGGTTCTGTTAGTGAAGTATATTTGTGGAGTCAATGAATAAAAAAATCCCACTATTGGTGCCATAAATTTGAAAGGATAAATACAATAAAAAGGCCTCTATAACAGTGGTTCTCAACTCCTGCCCTCAGGACCCACTAACAGGCCAGGACTTAGGGATTTCTCTGCTAGAGCACAGGTGTGGTGATCAGAGGCTCATTCACATTGATTAACTCACCTGTGCTCTAACAAGGAAATCATCAAATCCTGGCCTGTTAGTGGGTCCTGAGGACAGGAGTTGAGAAACACTGATCTATAACAAGCAGCCCCACCACCACCACCACCACCTTTAGTCCTAAAAAACAGAAACGACAATTACAAAATGTTTTAAGTACTTCACTGTTATGAAAAGCAATAATACATAGGAATAAAAAGTGACACATGGAAACTACTATAAATGGAATGGCTTCATAGTCATTTATTGTATACCAATAATCAGCAAAACATTAAAGGTCTAAAATCTGTGACAGCAGTGATATATATCATAAATACAATGTAAAATATAGAGAAAATAGAAATAATAACCATGTAATAATATAATCACATAAACCCATCAGGGAGCACACCTTGGTATCCTCCCTCTTGTGTATGAGAGACCGCACCACCAATGTGTATATAAAAACTTTGTAACTACCCAGCCTAAATAGTGCAATTAAAGACCAAATGACATCTACAATAGTGAAAAGTAAAAATGGTAATATTAGCAAATCATCCTATAGACTCAATTAACCCCCTCATTCTAACTCCTAAAGTCCCATAATAAATTAACTAGTCTGTGAATTAAATAATGGAAATGATAATGATAATGAAAATGATGAATCAGTGCTGATGAGTGATAATGGTGATAACTCATGTAATCCTGTAAATTATTCAATTGTCTGTGGACGATACATTGAATAAAATTATGGTTCAATATAGATCAATGAACAGGTGATAAAATAGAAGTGGAAGTGATAACTTCTCCATTATTCCTCTGACTTAAAGGGATAGTAATGTTTCATAATAAAAGCAGCTCTAATTAATCATCATAGTATTTGGACTTTGGAGAGTGTTATTTCAATTCTGTCAGAGTTGTAGTTCCAGAGTAATTCAATGACAAAATGTCCCCCTCCCGCCCCTTTTACTGATGTAACACTGCTCAGCCAGAGCAGAAGGGAGGTGCCCAGGTAGACTGCAGAGAGGGACAATCTTCAATTAAGATAAGGGAAAAACCTGAAAAGCTTGTGAAGGGGGGCAGGGCTTTCATTGTTTTCATAGGAATAAGATTGTCCCCTTCTGTTATCTGTCTGGTCTATAGACTGCATTCTACATCTGAGAAGAGATGGCTTACACTAGGTAAAAGGGGCGGGAGGGGAAACTTTGCTTGTGAATATCTCATAAACCATAAAGGTTTGAGAGATAAGACTTATATCAGTCTTCATGTTTTTTTAATGTCTACAAAATAAAATAAAGTTAAAACGAAGTATTACTATCCCTTTAAAGGTATAGTAATGTTTCATAATAAAAGCAGCTCTAATTAATCTTCATAGTATTTGGGCCTTGGAGAGTGTTATTTCAATTCTGTCAGAGCTGTAGTTCAAAAGTAATTGAATGATAAAATATCCCCCTCCCGCCCCTTTTACTGATGTAACACTGCTCACCTCAGAGCAGAAGGGAGGTGCCCAGGTAGATTGCAGAGAGGGACAATCTTCAACTAAGATGAGGGGAAAAAGCTGAACAACCTGTCAAGGTGGGCAGGGATTTCATTGTTCTCACTGTAAGAATTTTGACCCTTGATATGAGCTGTCTGGTCTGTGGACTGGATTCCACATGTGAGGAGAGGGGGCTTACACTAGGTAAAAGGGTCGGGAGGGAGAAACTTTATCATTCAATTACTCTTGAACTACCACTCTGACAATATTGAAATAACACTCTCTATGGCTCAAATACTATGAAGATTAATTGGGGCTGCTGTTTTTTTAGACATTACTATCACTTTAACTGATCCCGTGTTCAAATAATGGTAAAAACGCAAATCCCTTAAGTAGATTATTATTAAAGTTCTTTGCTTAGTAACTCATTAAGTGTTTATCTCTCAATTGTGATAAAAAAATAGATATCCAAATGTGTATTCTCTCCATCACTTATAATCCAACAAAAATGCTTAGTGGATAATCTACACAATTAAAATGAATGCTGAGGTACTAACATCTCAGTTGTTGCCACTTTAGTTCTTGAGACACACTATCTCTTTTGGAGGTGCTGGACTAAAGTAAAATTGTCCTCACCACTATACGATTAGAGGGACATATTCCAGGAGACTTCACATTTCTCGGGGTATATTGTACAATATGAATGCCAAGTGCTTTCCTTCTACTGAGTCTTCACTCTCTTGTCTCCTATCTTCCATGGTAATCATTCATCAGTCCTGCCAGTTCGTTTGTTCATTTCCCTCCTGAAGTTGGCATATTTGGTCATGGCTAGGTCTTTTTATGCTAATAGATTATAGTTTATGCCATTGTGTTTTGGAGTTGATCTCCTTCCAGGATAAACAAAGTGCCTTGCAGGTGTGAAACCCATTACTGGATACCTTTAATTTTCCCAGCCAGGGGGTTTATAACAGTTATATACTCTACATTTCTTGTAAGTTCTATACATTTCTCTATTTGATCACATGGTCTTTAATGAGCTTGAATATTAGCCGTGTTATTACTTTTGGACATGCCGTTACCTTAGGTTGATACCAGTGTATCTTTAGTTTTCCCTGTTTCCATATATTTTATTAATAATTATTTTAACTGGTGGATATATTACATTGTATACAGATTTCTAGGGTGATTATAAAGGAAGGCAGTTTGTTCTTGGCTTCTAGCCGAAGTTACATGTCTGTACTGCTTAACCCTCTCAGAATCACTCTTTTTTGCACTATTATATACTCTGTGTTTCACTTTTCTCTTCTAAAACATGTCACCCATGACATGATTTCTGATTGCCGTTCTGCTTCCCTCTCCTCTGATCTTGTGGATGGCCAGAAAGAATTTAAGGTTGAAGATATTCTAGACTTCACTGATATCATAGACAGCTGCAGTTCTTTACTTACTGGAAGTGTTTCAATGTGGGAGCCAGCCTCTTTTGTCTCCTGATTTTCTGCAGGATTACCATAGTGGAAGGGTTTTAGTCTGGGAGCCGGCCTCTTTTGTCTCCTGATTTTCTTCAGGTATAACATAGTTCCACTCTGACCGACCTAGCTTTGCCAGCCAGAGGGTTCCTTAGGTGGGTCTTGACATGGTTTACCTGAAGTTCAGCCTTATCCTGGACTCACACCCATTTGCTTGTGCTATTGTCCTTTTCGTACTTGTGTACATGGGTATAACTCTTCTCTTTTATGTCTCGGTGTGTGTATGAGCAAATGTGAGTCTGTATGTGCATGCACTGGTGTGTACAATCCAGTCTCCTCACAACAGGGCACACACATGTGCATTCACACACTATTGGCATCTTCCAGTGCACTTTGACTCTATTTGAATGTTCAGTTGTAAGTCCTCTGTGCTGAAGACCTGGCCTTGATTTATTTGTGCTTGACTATCCATCTGCCAGCTCTGGCCTTTTCTTTTACTCTGCCTGCTTTCCGCTGACCCCGACCTTTTGGCTTGAATTCCTTTTTTTCTTGAACTTCACCTGCCCTTATATTTGGCCTGACCCTGACAATATTTCTGATTGCAGATTTTGCCTTGACACTATTTTGAGCCTTGCCTGTGGCAGTTTCTGCTATTTTCCAGTTTGAGCTGGAGCCAGACATGGGACTTTGCAGTTGCTAACTTTATCCAATGGAATTGAGCTGCAGCAAGTTTGTGTTCACCGTTGACTTTTGCTCCCCAGCCCCACTCAAAAAATATAGACTGTATTTTTTCAAGCATGGTAAGACATTCAATTACCTGTGCTATGAAAAAATACCAGATGAAAAGACGCACATTGGGCATTAAAGCTAGCACCAACTGGAACCAATTAAAACAAGTCCAATATTCCCACTCAATTCCATGCCTTAGGCAGAAACATGTGTTAAGGGACTCACTGTAATGGCTGAAAGTCTGCAAAGACACACATAGAAACAAGAATTTGACAGCAGATAAGAACCATTCGGCCCATCTAGACTTCCCACTTTCCTACTGTAAAAACCTCAAAACTTATTTGGTCCTTGGTCTTGTCTTATGTTACTGCCTTATGCCTATCCCATGCATGCTTAAATTCCATTACTGTATTAACTTCTACCACTTCTGCTGTTGTCTATTCCACTTATCTACTACCCTCTCAGTGAAACACATGCTTAGACCAGCCGAAGCAGGAATTGAAAGTGAAAAAAAGTTTAAAAAAGAACCCTAAGCCCCATATCAATGCATCCAAAGTACAAAAAAAGTGTGAAATGTGAGAAAAATAACCCTTTGAGTGCAAATCATTGTGCAGTGTTGCATACCCCACAGGCACTCACAGGGTTAATCCAACTGAAGTTAATAACATCACATGGAAATAAACACTTACCTGTAATCCTGATGTCCAGCTGGGTCTTCAGCACCCTGTCTATCTTCTTCTGTCTTCAGTCTTCTTCTTATAATAACATCAAAGTATTTTTCCAGGAAGCATACATTGAGATTGTCTCTCATTTTTAAGTATGTCCTGGGGGTATAGATATTATTACTCAATTTAATGGTACTCATTTTATCTACCTCGGAAGGATAAATTTACCTTTCCGGGACTAGAACCTGTGACCTTGTAGTTTCAACATATTCTGCAGCTGGTGCCTTAACCAACTGAGCCATCTCTTCTTTCTTTTCATCTTCATTCTTCTTATATTTTGTCTTCGCTTCTCCTTTTGGGCTCGATTCTATTACCCGCGCTAAAACCAGCATTACAAGAAAAACAAGTAGTGTGAATTTTGCAAACGTGTTACGCTGGTATTCTGTTGCTGAACCACGGTAAAACAAACTGGCATAGACAGCAGTTTTCAGAGTAGTAACAAAACTGGCGCTGTCTGCTTTTTCTGACTACCGCCTACAAAAAATGTGTAAAATGTCAAAGTCCAAGGAAATAGGCGTACATTTGATGACAGAAAGATCAAGTTCAGTGTTAGATGTGTTCTCCACATAACAAAATACGACAGTGCCCCCCCTCGACATATTAATCCCACCTTCTAAAAGTCGACTTACAGTGCTTTCTTCCAACACATTAATTCGACAAATATTGTTCATAGTCGACAATTAACCTTTCCCCTTCCAAAGTCGACTTACAGTGCTTTCTTTCACCATATTAATTCGACAAATATTGTACATCCGTCATTTTAACCCCGCTCCTCCTTTTCTTTCACCGTTTTCATCCGACATTTTTCTTATCCTATTATACTCGACATGCCCTCATACGAGGGCATGTCGAGTATAATAATGTGCTCATGGGAGCAATGTAGTCAACTTTTCAAGGAGGGGGTTAAAATGTCGGATGTACAATATTCGTCGAATTAATATGGTGAAAGAAAGCACTGTAAGTCAACTTTGGAAGGGGAAGGGTTAATTATCGACTATGAACAATATTTGTTGGATTAATGTGGTAGAAGAAAGCACTGTGAGTTGACTTTTAGATGGGGGGTTAATATGTCGAGAGGGGCACTTTATATCAGATTTCTATGCTGTATACTGTATTATACACTGCTTTTGTTCGAGCAACAATGATTTTGAAACTGTCTTTATGGCTTCTACACCTCAACCTCTGAGGCGCAAAATTTCTGACTTAAATGTAATCACAAAACAGGTGGTAATACTGAGCGTGAGTAATAGGATACTAATTGCACGTTATTTTTAGTTATTTTCTATGGGCTTTTTTTAGACTGGAGGTAAGTATAATTACCGCTGATTTTGCTTTTACAAGTCGGGTAATAGGATAGCAAAAACTGACTTAAAAAAAAACAACGCCTGTTTCATTTTTAGTGCTGGTAATAGAATCAAGCCCTTTGTGTTCCAAAGATGTCCCTGGAAAGAAGAAGAAAGAGTCAAAATTAAATCCGCTGCAAAAAAATATGAATCAAAGCTGTGCGGGGCTAAACCCTTTGAGTGCCAGAGGGGTATGCAATGCGTTGTGTGTAATTTCTGGCACTCAAAGGGTTGCATTTTCGCAGGCAGTCTAAATCGAAAAAATGTTTCTGGTCCAATTCCAAATAAATATTTTTCTATTACAATTCACTAATTGATGTTTGTATTCCATATAGATAATATATATAGTGGCAATCCAAATAGATAATCTATTGTGGCATTGAAGCGATAAAGTATGCTGCTGATGCAGCTGTCGCTGGCAACAGGAATACAGGTGAAAAACCCTACCCCCCCCCCCCACCAAGTTATCCCTCGGACCATTGCCCAAGCCTTTCTGTGGGAAAATTTAACACAGACTGGCTTTTATATGGCCAGTCTCTGTTTAAAATGGTTCCCAGCCTTCCATTGGCTGCGATGTGTGCTTCCCAGTAATCAGCTCCTAGCAGGTTTCATCATCCCCCTGCTAGGAACTGATTGGCTGAGAGGTGCGTAAGCACACATTGTAGCCAGTGGAAGCCTGGGAACCATTCTAAACAGAGACTGGCCATATAAAAGCAATCCAAGAACACGTAGAAGACCTTTTTAGTGATGGATTTCTTTTTTATTAACGTGACCTCGACTCTGCTGCACAGCCGCCGGCTGATCTCAGGAGATGATTCCCCTGCTGTCAACTAGAATGCTGATGTCAGCCAGGGGCGAACTTTGAAAGCGGTTATCTCTCAAACCATAAGGGTTTGAGAGATACCACTGGGGGCATTTTTCTTCTTTATTCAAGGGCTTTAACATAGGGGTTAGTATTTTTTAAGTAATACTATCCCTTTAAATCATTCTGTAACAAGAATTCACCAAGTAGTTTCCCTTTTAGTGTATATGTAGCATGTTCCTTTTTGCAACTCAAATGTGTAACCTTACATTTATCTTTATTAATCCTCATCAGCCACTTTTCCACCTATCCGGTCAGTTTATCCAAAATGTCTGCAGAGAAAAACATCCTGCTCTATATATTTCCTTATACAGTTTAGTCACCAGCGAAGATTATGACACCACTTTCAATTCCTACTTCCAAATCATTAATGGACAAATGAAATAGCTTTGGGCCAAGGACTGAACCCTGTGATACTCCACATACATCTGTAGACCAACTTGAAAAAGTTAAATTTACAAAAACAATGTTCTGCTATAATTTAACCAGTTTTCTATCCATGCACAGATATCTCCTCCCAAGGAGAAGCCTTTTAGTTTATGCAGGAACCTGGTGTGAGGCATGCCAGTGCATATACTCCACCATCATTAAGATGTTTATGCCCCCCCCATACACTGTCCCAGTGCTCTCCCTTTGGTGAAAGTGATGATAAGTGAGCAAAGTTTTGGCATAACTAGCTCACTAAATTGGAACTGGGCAGGTGTATGGCTAGAAAAGTTACTCCAATCCCTAGTTTAGCATAGAATTGTATGTGTACATCCCCCTACTGTCTCATATTAGATAATAAGCTTCAATAGACCAAGTAAGATAATTTATAGAGAAAAGCCTCAGCTATGGTTCTTTAGAAACCTGTAAGCTAGCAGTGGGTAACTTTAGCTCCTCCAAATGGCTGGCTGATAGTGCACAACCCTGCTGTATGCTGCAATTTCACCATGTCAGCTATGGAATATATATACTGGGGTTCCACTGGGAAAAAGTATATATATAATTGATCTAGGAGGAACATGTACAGAGGTATGTCTTTCTGTTATCCCCTTGAGGAGGGGTGTTCAATGTATTAACAGAGAGGTTAAACAAACTAAAAGCCTCTTAATAATATAGGTGTAGTTCAGTGATTGGAAACTGATAGGCTTGGGGCCTCTGGCCGCCCTCAGATTTCTCCTGCGAACCCCAGTCTGTTGTCTGGTACACTTGGAAAAGGAGGTCATCACACACATATCCCATTTTCACCACACAGAATCACTCATCCTCTTTCTTTTATCTCAGAGCACCCCTCTTTACACTTACCTTAACCCTTTGAGTATTCCATTACATTGTAAAGCAAGGAGTTGGATACATTTGCTTTTTTTAGCCCTAACCCCAATGGGATTTAGGCTCAGATACAGTAAAGACAAATGCTTTAACATACCTTTACCTAAGGTGAGCAGATCTCCCAGGGCACTTTATGAAATGTGACAGGAACCAATGTAAACTGGGATTGTGTGTTTTTTGTAAACATTCTGCATTAAAATGGATAACTGGCTACATGCTTTATATTCTTTTCTAACACTAGAGGGTGGTAAAACAATCCATATTAGGAACTAAGATTAAAGGGGACAAAATAACAAATAACACTAGGGTTGAATGGCTGATCTGCAGCAAAAATCTCAGAAAAAAATGGCTTTTTTTTTCTTCCCCTAATTGAGTGATTACAGATAGACTGCCATGTTTCCCAAAGAGGTTACTTCGGGAAACATAAGAAGTCCCCAGATACCCCACTGGAAACAAACCTTTGTGAAAGATATTCCCTTGAAGCCTGTTGAGTGGGACAAACTATATACTGGTGGCTTCTTGTGTCCCATGTTTACTGAGATGGGGGTTCACCAATGGTGATAAAGAGATAATAAAATAGAGTTGACGTCTCCAGTTTATCACTTCTCCATTTCTGTTGTTATTCTATGGAGCCCATGCAGTAAGATCTTAGTGAATAGGCTCCATAGAAAAACATAGGAACTGGAGAAGTGATATCACTGGAGAAGTCATCTCTAATTTATCACCTTTTTATCACCGCTTAGTGAATCTGCCCCCTGATATGGATACTAAGTGCTGAACTCCCGGTCTTGTAAGCTTTACCTCAGTGTTAAACTGATGTGCCTATATTGCCTTTTCATCTTGTAGGTGCATGTACTTGTGTGCTGTGAGCAATAAAGTATTTTAGTAATGCAGTAGGGGTGTTTGTGCTTTTTCCTTCCATGCCACTTTTCTCTGTTCCAGCTGCCATTCAGGTTTTGGACTATTAAAGAATCATCATAGATGTGAAATGCGGGACTCCTCTTCATAGCAACATTTGATCTGTGATGTGCTTCTATTATATCTGTAGCCTGTAAGTGCATTTTCTGTTGTTGGTGTCAGAGTATGTTTATACAATAATGCATTAGTGGTTTGTGCTATGTATATTCCAATTATTACATTGCCCTGGAATGTTCTTTCCAGAATGCCTTTGGCTCTTGATTAGGCAATTTCAGCTTGTACAGCTGACGTCTGAAGAAACAGAAAAATATGCCCATTCAGGAGCCAAAGTCCATATCCGAAGTGTCCCTACATGTCACCAAGTACCCCCAAATACCTTTCTCATATTTACACTAGCTTGCCTTAACCCCTCAATTGCCATATGCATTTTCAATGGAGGAGTTATCTTGCTTAATGAATATTTAAATATCCCGTCATCCCTCACTCTGATTAACTTCTGCATTACTGAACTGGTTTTGGAACACGATGCAATCAATAACAACTGCACCAGCAATGGAGGGATTATGACTATGAGACCCTGATGAAAGGATTGTGTGTGCGCAGAAATGCGTTGATCTATATTTTGTTTTTATTTATTTTTTTAACCCTTTACACTCAAAGTGTTAATAAATCAGATTTGAATTACACATTGTGCTAATTGTATCCTTCTGGCTGATCCTGTATACACTTGAGCAGGTTAACCCCTATGGCCTTACTCTGTGTGTGTGCGTATGTGTGTTCGTGCGTGTGTTCTGAGCTTCCTTTTTTTTTCACCAAAAGAAGGAATTTTAATTTCCTTCCAGAATATAGTAAAGGAAAAAGTAATGGGGTTCACTCACTCTATATTTTTTATGAATTAAAAAAAAAATGAAATAAATGAATATGGGATCCATATTCTCCATATTAATTTTCTAAAAATCCCCCCCAGCAAACGCAATAAATTAATATTAGGTTCATATACCCCATATTAATCTATTTTAAAACAGGAAAATGTTAAATATTAATGTAGCTTCATGGCCCACACATTATTAAAAAATAACTGGTGAAGAAAGGGGTCTGAGGACCCCTTCCTCTGCTCTTCCCACTAGGAGAGGAATTATTATTCAGAATTATATGGGGTACAGAGAACCTATATTAATTAAACAAATGCCTAAGTAAGGTGATCATGGACCCTTTCCTCTACTTTGCCACTAGGAGAGGAAAAATACTAAATATTTATGGGTACTGCAGCTCCAATATTAATTAAAATGTGCCCAACCCCTCATTCTACTTTCTGAGAAGGGAGGCTTCATTTACTTAACCCTTTGAGTGCCAGAGGGGATATGCAACGCATTGCAAAGCAATGCTTTGCGTACCCCTCTGGCACTCAAAGGGTTACATGATTTCAGCCCACCTTTGAAGGAGAGGTTTCTCAGCGCCTCAGAGATAACCTGGTCAAAATTAGATAAAAAAAAGACAACCCTTCAAAAATATGCTCTGTCAAAAATAAATTATTCCTGGGCCAATGCCCAGTAAACACTTAAAATAGCTTAAAACTAGTCAATTTACATTTTAAAGAACTTGTTGCCGACCACTGGTTTGGGAGTTAGAGGTCATGCAGGATATAATGTGTGCCCTTGTGTGACCTCTTCATCCCAGCCAGTCAATCAAATGCCCACCATTGATGATGTCGGGTTTCTGTCCAGTAACGAAAAAGTTAATTTTGCTCACCCATTCTCCTTATGTTCCACTACCCCTCTTGCCCCTAACTTCTTGACAGCAAAGGTCATTAAACCTTTTTGTGCCTGCTCTGTACGTTACATGACATTCCATTGCAAAGCCCTCAAGCAATAAAATAGGACTTGGCAAACAAATGTGTGCAGTTGTCTTCACCACACTTTCAGATTTGAGGTGGAGAGGGTTTCTTTGACTATTTTCAGATTTTTTTAACATTTTTAATTGGTGCACTTTGTGCTTGCTTCCATTTCTATTTCAGTAAGAAGATTGGATTTTTTGATGCTCCTTTAACAAGTGGAGTTTTTGGTATGGGGTATTCAATTTATTTTGGTACATAATATTTCTACTTTCAAGGACAATTTTTTAGGCAGGTGAGGGAAGTGGCAATGGGTACCAAGTTAATACCAAGTGATGCCAATTTACTTTATGCTTTTTTTTGTAAGAAAAATATCAATGGCATAGTAATGCTTTTGGCTTGGGCCTGGTACTCTATCACAGCTTCATTGATGACCTGCTCATAATTTGGAAGGGGGAGCAATGGTCAGAGGAGAATTTTGTAAAATACAGGAATTCCAATGATTGGCGAATTAATTTTACATCCAAAATAGACCAAGTGTCTTTCTCAGTGTAGAGTTGACTGTGAATGACAATAGTGAAATTAATTAGAATGTCCACTTTAAGGACTCAAATAGTTATCTTGTATGTCAAAGTAGCCACTATTATCCTTGGGCTGAATATTTTCCTTACAGCTATTTCTCATGAGTGCAGCATCTCTGTAGTTCTGTATTTGATTTTGAGGATTATGGTGAAATGTAAACCAAGCATTTTAATCATTAGGGCTATCCTTGTAAGTTAATTGAGGCATATCAGAGGACCAAGAATACTTATAAAAGAGTGTACTGAGGGGACAAAATATCTCTATTAGTTGTAAAGCACTGGAAGTACAAAGTACAATTCTTATAGTTAATTCAGGAATTTTAAATACTAGACAAAATAAAACTAAAATGAAAAATAGGGAGTTGGCATTTATTACAAACTACTCTGGCATACAAGTTAGATGAAGATATTTTCAAAAAATACTGGGGAATTTTGGAGCAAGATCTTTTATTGAGCAAGATCTTTTATTAGCCCCTTAATGGCAGTTAAGGACTATGGATTGTTTTTTTTTCAGGGGGGCTCACATTTAAAATAGTGCATTTTTAAGAGCGCGTGGCTTGGAGCTGCATTGTGTAGGTCACCATGTTGAAATGGGCGACATGAGAATCTTGCCCTGCATATCAGAGCAAGATATTCATGTCACTTCTTTTAACAGCGCGATCGCATTCGGGGTTGCTTTGAGAAAAAAAAAAGTATAATCGATCATGGTGTCCACTGTCTTGCATGTAATAATAAACTGCTTTAGCTTTGCAAATTTTTTTCAAACTAGGTTCTCCATAGAGCTATTTACTAATGATTTGTGCCTGCCTCTGTGTGTGTCATTAATTAAAAGTGAAGCTGCCTTCTAAAAAATATGAGTATTAACCTTTTCGGCACAGAAAAGGTTATTATCGGGCAGTTTTACTTTTAATTAATGACACACACAGAGGCAGGCACACATCTATCATTAGTAAATAGCTCTATGGAGAACCAAGTTTGAAAAAAGTTTGCAAAGCTTTTCCACTGTACTGGTCAAGTGGTTACCAAAGCCGGAAAGGTGTTATAACAGCTCTCCTCACGCCTTCTCCTGATATTTTGTTCCTATTTGGGAACATCAGAGGTGATAAACAGGTGATAAAAAGGTGATGACTTCTCCAGTTTATCACATCTTCAGTTCCTATTTTATTCTATGAAGCCTATTCACTATTCAAGATTTCTTCAACTTAGGCTCCCTAGAATAACATAGGAACTGGAGAAATGATGAACGGGAGAAGTCATCTCCACTTTATCACCTCTTTATCACGTTTATCACTGCTTAGTGAATATCCCCCACCTGGGGGTCAACTTGGTGAGTAAAATTTGCATTATATATCGAGCAACAGACTTGAGAAGAGGAGGAAAGGATCTGCCTATTGCACAAAGAACCACAACTTTGTTTTTTTACCTTATTACTGAAAGCTGTATACTCACTAAGGCAGTTTTATGCTCCTGACACCACCGTTTTTGGTATGTAAGCCCATACAAATGGAGTGCCAATTTTAGGAGACACATAGCTATTTAATAAGGACTTGTACTCCATGTTTTTCAAAGATTTCAGTACTTTAAAAATGGTGAAAACATAAAATATATTTTGGATATACCATCACATTCTGAAAATATTAGTGCAGTCCAGTCTTGGTGTAGAAATGGAAGTGACCCTTCATTTCTCCTTCATTTGAAGCAGTTGGGTGTCTACTTTCCAATATAGTATGACATGACTAATTCGTCTTCATGTCTAGAGTGTCTGCTTCATGTCGTGAGCATTTAAGTTCAGTCATATCAGGTTTCAAAAATTGGAAAATCTGTTTCGGGATCTTATGAACTATAGAGGAGCTCTTTGTTTTATCATGATAGCTGCCTTAAAAAGACATTAATAACTAATAGTTAAATTGGTTTGTACAATTTGAAATATCATGTACTTCCAGGTAGCATGTGTAAAATTTGCATATTTTATGTTACACCCGTAAAATATAATCCTAACCTTGTAGTTTAATGCATGAGTAGACTATCCTATATATACACACTGTCATGTCTATAAACAACTAGAAATTTTATTTTTTTGTTGAACCCTAGAGGTCATGACCTGGAGGTACTGACCTGGTCATTCATTGGTCACTTCCCCTTTTTATACCTGGCGCCACGCTTGCTTGTGGCTTGATTATTGAGCCTTTGATCTGTGTTTCCTGTGACCTTGATTCCTGGACATTCGTTGTGACCGGTTTTCTCCAGACTACTCTTTTGGTTCCTGATTCGGCTTATCCGCTTGGCTTTCCCCTTCCTGTGAATCCTCTGTGATCTCCTGGTTTTTTGGACTTGGCGCGTTTCCTGACTCTTCTCCGGATCCTGTTTGCCTCTTACTGGTTGCCTCCTGCCTCCTGGTCTGGTCTCTGTCATGTGACCTCCTTTTCAGCCACTTCAGCACTCTCCCGGATTGCTGCTGCCTTTACTGACTACTGCTCCGGGTCTCCGGCACATTCTGACGCCTCCTGTACCTTGCGGAGTGTGCTGAGGCAGCAGTCAGCCTCCCAGCCAGCTCCTCTATGCTGCTTCTGGCACCCCTACTGTCCACTTGCTCCAGGGTTCCTGCTTCTCGTTTCAGAGGTCATCTGAGGCAACTTCCAGCCCTTCATTTCCTACTAACTGCTCCCTCTGCTGACAGTGCCTAGTATTACAGGTCCATTCAGTTCCCTGGGCTTCAGACCTGTATTTTATTCATCAGTTATTCTTGGCCTGCCCTGCAGTTTCATAAATTCATCTGATCATCGCTAGACTATTGGGGAGCATCCTCAACTGCCCTGTCCTGCAGTTCAGCAATTCATCTGATCATTTCACTGAGACCATCCAGAGATGTCCGCTGCCATTCCATCCAGCAGTCCAGAAATTCATCTGATCTTCACTAGACTATTGGGGAGCATCCTCAACTGCCCTGCCCTGCAGTTCAGCAATTCATCTGATCATTTCGCTGAGACCATCCAGAGTCGCCCGCTGCAGTCCCATCCAGCCGTCCACAAATCCATCATCAATAAATTAATTGGGGCTGACTCCCTGTTCTGTCTGGATTATCTGTGGACCTCGCTTCCTTCTCGGACCAACTCTGCTGTGGATTCCTGAGGCCTTGTTGCAGTCATCTTCCTCTCTGGGAGACTCGTACCCAGTTTTTCCAGTTTTCGGAAGAAGATTCTCCGCCACCCTCTAGGTGTCGCTCCCCAGCTTCGCACCCCAGTTTCAGACAGGCAACATCTGTTGGTGGTGAGTGTGACACACACATTTTGGTTAATTGTTTGTGCAAAGATAATACTGTTATTGTACTGAGATTAGCATCCACTACTCTTCTGTTCAGAAAGACTGATATCTTATTTCAGTGCATGAACGACAATGCAGAACAACCACTTCTTAGATACCCAATCAAGATTGCTGTGGTAATGGGAGCCCTGGATCCCTGGACAACGCAGAAATGGGAGCACCTACATCTATGTAAGAGTAGATTTTAGGCCTCCAAAAACTTTACAGAGGCTAGCATGGAGTACAAAGTATTTCAGTGAATATAACCCCAGATCATTTTTAGGCATTAGTGCTCCTTTAATTGTAACATCTAATAGACACCTTTTTCCAAATTAAACTATGTGAAAAGCCTTTCCTCATAAAATTCCCTTTATTCATTTTGTTGTCTGTCTAGGAGTTATTTCCAGTCCCATAACACTTTGTGGAACTTTTCTCAAGACTGTATTGCATACTCAAGATGACTGAGATCTTAATGAAGTATTATAATGAGGTAAATTACACTTTCCTCTCATTAATCTGTTCCCCATTTATGCATACCAATATCTTGATGGCTTTTGCAGCTGCTGACTAATTGTGCACTGTTCATAAACATATTATCTACAAGTTAGTTTTTCTTTAATGGAGCAGTAAACTTTTTTTTATGAAAATCTATATGTTATAGGACTTTTCCTGCAAAGTAAAACAAGGGTACTCCCACTACTGTCAGCTGTTTTATTTAAATCTCCTATGGAAAATACTCTAATAGAGTAACTGTCGGAATACCAGGTAACTTGTTGGTGAACTTGATGGTCAACAGAGGATGCTCTCGGGTATGATAACATAAAAAAAAAAACATGAGTGCCTAATAATGTGATACCATAAATACAGATCAGAATTAAATTAAATACATTTTAAGCTTTTAATTGCAGTTTTATTGTAAGTGCCAAATATTTTAAACATTTGTGCTACCTGGATACCAGCTGTGTTTTCCTGTATGTCCGGTGGTGTTATGCTGTTGAAGCTGTGTTGCTGTGTGTCAGTGTTCCGAGTGGAGACAGACTGAATTTCTCCACAAGCATTATTGTTAGATCAACTGGTATCAGATGACTGACCAACTTAACACGTGAGTGAATGGTTAATTGATTAAATTCTGATCTGTATTTACAGTATCACGCTATTGGGTGCTCCTGTTTTTGGTTCTTTTTTTGTTGTTTTTTATGTTATCATACCCGAGATTTTCAAGCCGCTCAGGAAGAGCGAGTTTCGTGTAAGCAGCCCTTCATTCACTGGAGCGTCTCTGTGTCTGAGGGCAGTTTGATTTCCTCAGCTGTTCATTTGCTGGGATTGGTGTACATCTTTATCCAGCCATTTGCTTTGTGAGTAGCCACTTTTTGGGCGTTGGTGCCGGTCATTTTATCACCCATTGATCCTGCACAGGGGCGCTTGTTTGCTGTCTCCCCCTTTTCTTTTTTACAACAGAGGATGCTGTCCATGTAAAAAAACAAACAAACAGTGGTTTCATTTGTAATAAATATGGAATTACACATTTCCCAGCAGTAGCAGTAACCTTGTTTTACTCACACAAGAAAATCCATTCAAGTTTACTTGTTCTTTAAAGCAGAATTATCATCAAAATTAAATTGCTCCCCAAATCCTTATTAGCATAGTGATACGCATATACATACTTTTATTGTGCTGAATAAGTCCGGCATTAGTTAGAAATACAGCTCGTTGAACAGGCACCAGCGGGCAACAGCACAGACATCTTGCAGAAAAGGCATCTGCGAGTCTGTGCTGTCCTTCCCATTCACCTTTGGGATTGGTGAGTGGAGTTCCTTTGTACCTTAAGTATCGGAAGGGACTGATGGCGCAGGCGCACAGAGCAGCTACAGCAAGATCCCTGCCGCTGATGCCTGCCAAACAAGTTGTATTTCTCAATAATGCTGAACTTATTCAGCATAATAAAAGTATGCACAGTGGATATAAAAAGTCTACACACCCCTGTTAAAATGCCAGGTTCTTGTGATGCTAAAGAATGAGATAAAGATAAATCATGTCAGAACTTTTTCCACCTTTAATGTGATGTATAACGTGAACAATTCAGTTGTAAAACAAGCTAAAATCATTGAGGGGAAAAATAAAAAATAAAAAACTCACAATAACCTGGTTGCATAGGTGTGCACACCCTCTTATAACTGAGGATGTGGCTGTGTTCAGAATGAACCAATCTCATGTTAAATAGATAAAAAGACAAAACACAGAAGGAGCGCCAATGGTGCAATAAAGTTGATAGACTATAATGGATATTGTAATAAAATAAAATGTACTCACATTAAATGTATGCCAGTAATTTGATACCAAAAATACCGGCTTCCAAAGCTTATGGAGACCATTACCCCGTCTCCATTCGGGTATTGGCCATAATTCCAAAAGGTATGTTTGGCGCAAAAACAACACTGCACATCACCCAAAGAACACCATACCCACAGTGAAGCATGGCGGTGGCAGCATCATGCTTTGTGGCTGTTTTTCCTCAGCTTGAACTAGGCCCTTAGTCAGGGTGGAGGGAATTTTGAACAGTTCCAAATACCAGGCAATTTTGGCACAAAACCTTCAGGCTGGAGATGAAGAGGAAGTTCACCTTTCAGCATAACGACCCAAAGCACACATCCAAATCCACAAAAGCATGGCCTCAACAGAAGAAGATTAACGTTTTGGAATGACCCAGCCAGAGCCCAGACCTGAATCCAATTGAACATCTGTGGGGTGATCTGAAAACGGCTGTGCACAGGAGATGTCCTCACAATCTGACAGATTTGGAACGCTTTTGCAAAGAAAAGTGGGCAAATATTGCCACGTCAAGATGTGCCATGCTAATAAACTCCTACCCAAAAAGACTGATTGCTGTAATAAAATCAAAAGGTGCTTCAACAAAGTATTAGTTAAAGGGTGTGTATATCTATGCAATCAAGTTATTGTGAGTTTTTTATTTTTCCCCCTCAAAGATTTCAGTCTGTTTTGCAATTGAATTGTTCAGGTCAACATCACAAGAACCTGATATTTTAAACAGGGTTGTGCAGACTTTTTATATCCACTGTATATGCGTATCGTTATGTTAATAAGGATTTGGGAGGGCAATTTAATTTTGACGATGGTTCCGCTTTATTCATCCATTTTATTTATTATTTCGAAAAATGTTTTACCAAGAAGCATACATTGAGATTTCTCTCTTTTTCAAGTATATATGTGCAATTAAATCAATACCTACTGTCACTGCAAACACTTAGACTGTAAGCTCTTCAGGGCAGGAAATCTTTCTTTTCTTGGCACTGCCTTTTATTTATATGAATAAAGTTGAATGTGGGAGAAGAATCCATTACTTCATCCTGACTCACTCACTAGTTGTTTCATGAAATATGATATAATTGCATATATACACAGAACACAGTAGTCCCATGATTCTGCCAACGGAAAGGATGACCTTTCATTACTGTTTACTCTTATAATGACAAGTAAACAATATGCATGCATTGCACATTCTGTAGTGATCAAACAGGATCAGCAATATCCAAGTGTGGCTGCTACCGTGTATAGAAATGGAAAATGATAACTGTTTCCAAGAGACAGTGTACAGTATCCATTTATATTGTGGTCTGCTCTTAGGATTGTTGTGCTTAAATCCTAAATGATTCTAGTATGATTTAATTTAAAAGCGCTTACCTCATGTAGACAGACAGACAGAAACATCTTTAGCGCACACGAACACACACACATATATATATATATATATATATATATATATTTTTTTTTTTTTTTTTTTTTTTTTGTCCTGTGTGAGGATGTGCCGGGAACTCTCACTATTGCAAGCAATACACAAGGGACTTCAATTATTTGCAGCCATGTTGACCTTCTCTGTGGGTTCAGAAGTGATCACAGCAATCGAATATGGAGTGTTAAATCTAAATAGATTTATGTTTGTAACTATGTTTTCTCATGATACAAACATGTGGCACAGTAAGAATGATGAAGAACATTACGCTAGAGCAAAGGATGCTCTTCAAATGATATTACAGTATGATGTCTCCTATAATATGTTTTGATCTGTCCAAAACTATCTGGACACACTTTAGCTACATGTCTGTGTAGGTGCTTTCATAGATCACCATATGTACGGAAGCTTCTTACATACCAATTGTATTTTAATGCACTGGCTAGTATCACAGTAATTAGATATACAAAATAAGGTTCACAGTTGAGTAGGTGACGTCACACTGCCGAGAGGCTGCAGGATTTGGGCTCCCTCTCAGCGCTAAGGTTATATTAGCGGGGTATTTTTTACTTGTTAGTTATCTTGAGAAAGGTTATATCAATGTAACCAAAACATTGATTAGTAAACTTCAATTTGATTCATCACCTCTAGAATCTTGAGAGTACTTTTTACTTTGTATACATGAACTATATATATGTGTGTGTGTGTGTATATAAAACATAAAACAAAGATTCACAGGGCACATTAAATAAAGAAAATGCAAGTCAACACAAGAAATTATTGCTCCATGGATTCTTACCACTACCCCTAACTCATATGGAGGTCCAGCATCTGGAGTAGGTGATACATAGTATAGGGATTGTTTTTTAACCTCTCTGCTCTCAAAGAGATGCATTAACCCCTTGGATGCTAGCAAAGATGGCCTGCATGGCATCCTCTAGAGCTGACATGTAGACCTTACACGCAAGCAGTGCTGGAGGCTGCAATACTCATCCCAACCTTCTATGAATGGCTGACCCACATTGATGACAGACAATGATATTTGGCTGGAGCTCAAGTGGGCTGGCTGTCAGATACACCCCTCCTGCTTCCTGGTCATCAGTGAAACTAGGATAAAGGTTAGTTTACCCATGGAACACAGAACTGTATCAGGGGCAGCTACAGTTATGTTTACTGTGTGAAACAGCCCTAAGAGGTTCTGTGGTGGACACATGATTTAACCCTTTGAGTAGCACTCAAATGGTTAATGGCCTGCCTCAGTAAGGGACAGGTAACTTCCTACAGTAACGCAATCATAGAAACTTACACCTGCCTTTTTCGTCTAGAACTCTTTTAGTGCTAGGGTGGTGTGCAATGTAATGTACACCCATCTAGCAATAAATGAGTTAAATGGCTGTAGTCTGCTACTGGTATTTTTCGGGTTACATATCCTGCTTCTTAACAAGGAATATAAGTTAAGGGAGCAGTAAAGGGTTTTTTTTATGAAATAATTGGTCAAGGAAGGGGACATTTATGAATTTTATGGCAAACTGCAAGATACAATTGATGCTACCAGGCAGGGAACATTTTTTCATCATGGGTAACTGGAATTTCAAAAGTTGGGAAATTGGAGGTTCCAGGGGTCTCAGGTAAACATGGTCTACGCATTCAAAACAAAACAAGGGAAAAGCTCTTGGAATTCTTTGTGTTAAACTAATTTCTTATTGCAAATACATATTTTCAACAACACAATCATAGACTCTACACATGGACATCACCTACTGGGGAATGGCAAAGACACTACCAGGAGCTCATTTGTGGAACAGATCATGAATTTCTGGTAAGAAGTGATCTAGCAACAAGATTAGATGTAGAAACTGTCCAAATGGTGTACACTGTTGAGTTGAAGAACTGCTACAGTGCCCTAAGTTTAGTTGACAAAAAAACCTGTCGAGCTTCAGGTTGAAATTAAGAACATTATAACAAAGGCAGAACAGAGACATTTCTCAAAACCCCCCAAAGAAGAAGAGCGCTAGATGTTTCTCAGATGAGGGCATTAAAATCTCTACCAAAAAATCGGGAACAATAACAAAGGGCTTTTTAGTAGCTGCTGTCTGCCAAGTTTTAGAGACAGGCATGACATGATAAGAAGGCATATCTCAGTATACAGTGACAGAAGATGGTAACACAGTAAAAAAGCAAAGTCTTTGAATATGTTTGAAAATCAAGGAGATCCCTGTGAATCTCATATCTGGAATTTCAGTGATTAAGGGCAAGCACATGAATGATATCAACAAGAGTTTCAGTAAACTGGACTGTGTGAGTTCTAATCTCAAACTGATTTTATCATTTTTTTTTTAAAGCACCTGATAACTGTAGCCATACTTAGCCCCTCTCCGCCTTTATTTTGAAATATTTCTGACCTTTAGAATAAAATAAAATAAAAAATGCAGACAGAGGATATATTAACATAGTTCATATCACCTTTGTTATTCCAGAGGAGGACAAAAAAAGACCTATTGAAGCAATTTCCAGGGTAGCTCCAAGTTACCCACTGGAGCTACATAATATTTTAATTCTTTGGTGATATTGCCCAGCTGGGGAGCTGCTTTATAAACATTCATTCATCACCGGGCAGCTCCTTCCCTCTGGCTTTTTCACCCCATTACTGGTTCTTGAGCTAGAGAGCCTGCCAATGACTCCTATTGGCCGATGGTATGTCATACCAACTTGTACAACCCATAGGAATAAGGCTGCTACAAACAGATTCAACTTTTCCAGCTGGTAGGACAAGATACTTGGGGTGAACATGTATACAGAAGTAGAAGTAGCAGCAAAAAATACTGGGTTTTGGTGTATGTTTTAGCATTTCGCATTAATGCAAAAAATGAAGTTATGAACTATGATACATTTTTTTTGGGTTAACCCTTTTAAGCACCAGAGGGGTGTGCAATTCATTTCTTTGCGATGCTTTGCGCACCTCTCTTGTCCTTATTTGGTTAATAACTAATATGTTTAAATAAGAAGCAATTTTGAAATAATATTTTATACTGTACATTATTTGCTTACTATTACTTTGCAGTGTGTTGGATACCTCTCTTGCACTCAACAAGATTAACCAGTTAGTTCCTAAGATCTTTCCAATTGTTGCAGTAGTTGTAAAGCACTGGGACAATGACCACTTTAGGGGCCCTTTGAATGCAGAAAATGTTTAGGATTTTTCAGTAGTTTGCAGTGACTTGTGGACCTAAAAATCATTTTGCTCCTTATCCAGAAGGTCCACTACTATCCTTAGTGCATTGCTTCTCGAGCATTGAATGGGTTGATAATGAAAGGAGGATGGAAAACATTATATTAATGGAAACTATGATGTTAATGGAAACTATGATATTAATCCTTTCAGTGTCAGAGGAGTGCCCAACGCATTGCAAAGCATTGCTTTGGGCATCCCTCAGGCACTGAAAGGGATTTGGAGCCCTTTGCACAGGAGATAAGGGGAGAACTTCTGGGGCAAACCAACTGTAGCAGAGGGGAGAAGTAAAAATGCCCCAAATTCCTACTGATATAAATTTAAAAGCCCCATTTAAATCAAATGCAGTGTTTATTTCTCCCAAATGGGAGAGTTGGTTTGATCTTAAATTGCTCCTCTTTTGTTAATTGCATAAGGCTATAAAGTTTATTGTAGGTACTTTGCAGACCTTCTACAACTAGGACTTATTCTTACAATAGAGCTTAGTGCAACAGTTGTCTCTTACAGTCTGTCATCGAGTTGTCTTTGTGAGCGGTCTTACACTACCTCTGCTGACACTCAAACAATTGGGACTGTAAGGCTCAAAGGGTGCTTTCTTACTAGATGACACCCATCATCATCACAATCCCCTGATAGTGCTTTGATCAATACAATCAAATATCAGGCAATGAAGACTGTCAGAAAAGGTGCCAATAACAATAAGTTTCCAAAGACAGCTGCTGCCATTACACCTTAGATGCTGACACACAGACACTGTTCCTTTCCTCTCTGTGTATTTTTATCACATCATTCACAATAGTATGTCAATAGCAAATCTGTCAAAGATTGGGGGGTGGGGGTGGATAGCACATTTACTTTCACAATGTTTGTAAATGCAATCTGCAAGGTCACATTTTAGACATCATGCATTAGTAAGGGATGTTGATGGGCCCTTATCAGTAGAAATGAATATATACCCCAATTATCCATTCCATTAAAGGGGAACATTGTATCATTGTAAACGGAGTTTGCTGTAACGTTAGCCCACAGAAATGCAGCTACAAAGGGAAGCGTGAACACACTCCCTGGAGCAGCTAATCTTGTTTTATTCACTAAAACCCATGTTTTTTTATGTAAATGTTCCCCTTTATGCTTATGACCAAAATAAATGAGGAGCAATTCTGGGGCAAACCAACAGCACCATATGGGACAAATACAATTTCCACAAATACCCAGTGATGTAAATGGAGCTTTACCCCCTTAAACTCTAGAGAGATCTCCATTGCATTGCTTGGAAATTCATAAAGCCCTATTTAAATCACTAGGAAGTTGTATTTCACCCTTATGGTGCAGTTGGCTAGCACCAAAAACTGCTTCTCCTTTGATTTTCTTCCTTTATTTCTCCAGAGATTCATGGTATAAGTTTTATAGGGGAGATAATATCTAAAAACTAGTTGAAGAGCCCGCGTACACGGGCCACAGTGCCACCCAGCGACTGCAGTGGCGCAGGCATGCACAGTACAGACTGCCCACGCCGCGGCTGATAACGGAGCGGGCTGCTCCAAATTCAGACCTAAGTCCTCTCTGTGCATCTGAATTCAGAGTGGCCCACTCCGTTATCAACTGCGGCGCGGGCTGTCTGTACTGCGCATGACTGCAGCACGCACAGCCAACTGTACTGCACATGACAGCTTCTGACAAACATTTTAGCAAATTATTATATAGGATATGTCACTCGCGCCGTAAACAAAAAATACTTGTCCCGTTAGACCCCCAGGCCACACCTCCACTCCTCCCACACTCACAACTTAGCACAGTGGGTGTAGCAGGCAAGGATGAGTCACTTCAGGATGTGGTACCTTAGGCAGTTGCCTGTTTTGCCTTCTGGAAAATCTGGTAAAATCTGTTCCTGCTTCTTTCGCCAGTTCATGGGTATATCAATTGGCCAATGTATAATCTAGTAAATAAAATAACCACCATAAACCAGAAATTGATGTATGGTGAGATTATACTGACCATGTCCACTACTCAGCATAGTTGGTATGGCCAATAAGGCCAAGATGGGCCCAGAATTTCTACCTTTGGTTGCAATCTAATGGTAAATCCAGCTCATATGTCACTTTAATATGAAATAACACACTGCAAGTTAACTTGCTTATTTCACTTTTAATGGTTCAATAAAATCTGCATTTAGAGCAGTTAGGCAAAATCAGTATTCTTCATTGTTTTCTCTGTACCTCGTGCTGGTTTGAAGTCATAGTTTTGTTGTGCTTTTACTATTTTTAGATGTTTTTGAACTCACTTATAGACCACTGCAGATTGTTTGTTTAAAATATAACAGCTTGTTTCCCCTTACAATTCAGTCAGGTTTGTTGAATACTATTGTTTGATGTGAGGAAGTGTGTCCTAGAGGCAGGCTTCAACAGAGAAAACTATATACAAGGAATTGCATGTACAATATAAAACACAATTAGACAGACACACCTGACTGCTGTATGAAGTATACCTATTTATATAAATTAATCTGTTAAACAAAATAAGAGCCACTTATTCCTAGGGAATAAAATGATGTCCAAGTGACCTGGGTTTACATCAAAGATTAATGGATACATGCAATTCTGCAGGTGATAGATGGCACTCACAGGATCCTTTTTGAATGAAAGTGTTTCTTTATTTAATCAATGTTACGGCCAGTCCTGTCTTGATAAAGGCCACAGTACTGGCTGAAATGTCTATTCAATAAAGCAACACTGTTTTATTCAAAAAGAATCCTATTAATGCAATGTATTATCTGCAGGACTATATAGGTTTTGTGTACCCCAAGCAAAGATCTGTATAGAAAATCTTTATTTAATTCTAGAATCATGAACGCAAATGCCAAACTTGCTTTTCTATGGTACAGGTAGGCAGATCAATAGAGTCAAAGAACCCTAACACCAAAAAATTAAATTGGTTCCAATAACTTTAAATATCACGTACTTGCACAAGAATATGTAAGAATTAAATATTCATATGTTACATCCCTAACAGCTAATCCTAAACTTTCTTTTTTAACATGTGTAAATTGTGCTGAACAAACAGCATTTATTTAATGTGTGTGCTGTTTTTATTGGGAGAAAAGAGCTATAGGCATATGTGGGACCTCTCCGGATCTGCCCTGGAGACTCCACTTTTTGCTGTTGATTACAGGGTCTCTGGGGCAGACACTGATTCTCCAGATGTGGGGAGTTTCTAATGAAACTCTCCTCTTCTGCTCTTTCCCTGTCTGTTCCTCCAATTTCCCTCCCACTTGTACTCCTTCCCCAGCCTATTGCTACAACTTTTTGACATCTGTTAAGCCCTGCCCCCACTCGAGATTAAGCCCTGCCCTTTTTTGATGCGAATCATGTCATTTATCTCCCCCAGCAGTTCCACAGGACTCCTCTCTGGGGGCTCCACAAGACAAAGTCAACAGGTTTGGCTATAGGAGGATAACTCTGTGTGTTTAGTGCCAATGCTCTGGCATTCATAAAGACTGTTATCTCAGTCCATTTACAGGCAATCCTCATCAATGGGAGCCCTGGAAAAGGAAGAATGTATGTTCCTTCACAATATTGTGATAAGGCTGGGGGGTCAGTATGTGTGGAACTGTGGCTAACAATGCAGTGACACAAGGCTGGGAGTCAGTGTGTGTGTGCATGGCTTTATGGCTGCGGTGGGACAATAACAGTGGTCAGTGTGTGGTTCTATGGCTACCAGTGTAGTAGCAGCACAAGCCTGGGGGTTCAGTATGTGTTGTTCTTTCATGGCTACCGGTGTAGTGGTACAAACCAAAGGGTCTTATGCACCAAGCTAAAGAGCAGAAAAGGGTGGGAGTGAATGATTGTTCTGGACAGGAGAGAATATTATCTGGGAAAAAGGGTTTTTGGCAGGGGGCGGTTGTACTGGGGTAGAGGGGTTGTGGCTGGAAAAAGAGGATTATATTTTGGGCAGAATTCTATTTGGGCTGGAGGTTATATTCTGGCAACGGGACATATATGAATGTGTAGTGGGAATGAAATATAAATTATATATATATATATATATATATATGGAAAAGAAAGCGCAAGTGTCTCTATATAATAAAATACAAAATATATTGAACAGATATAAACATAGAGATAAAAATGAAACGATTTATTACTCCTCTATATATAAGATATATTCAGTCCCATATGTCACTATGGATATAGTATGTACACAATAATGAAACAACATGTGAAAGTCACCTGATAATGGATGAAACAAGATTATTAATATATATATATATATATATATATATATATATATATATATATATATATATATATATATTGCCCTTATATGAAAAAAGGCCAAAAACAGCAGGCAGGTGTAGTCAGGTAACAATAACTGTGCATCTGTCTGTGCAGCTCTTTGTGACTGCAGACACCTCCAGCAGGCAGAGGTTTGTGGGTTATAAACACAGACTAACACATTGCTGTAGTTTAGATCGAAGTTCAAAGTCCTCTCCCATCTATAATGTTCAATTGTGGCGTGGATCTTGACTGTTGAATGCCGGCACCTCCGGCGGGCAGAGGAACGCTGACTTGCTTAGGCAGATATATGCTGGCTCGATAAAACAATAAGATGGTATACAATATATACCTCCGGTCCTTAACTGTTAGACAAAAAGTCAATATCAGAATGTGGTGACAATGTGTGATATATAGGGGTATAAAATTCCTACGCTTTTCATATCAAGACGATACTTCTTTGGGGATGAATCATAGTGGCAGCCATTAGAACATGGTCACGATCCCACTCGTGGCCACCAGGAAATATCCTTTAAGAACCACTGATCTGTAGGGTAATTAATTTGCCACCCACCCCAAGAGGGCCTTAAGGAAAAAACTGGACTTGCACCCAGAGTCACTCTTCTATTCTGTTCAGTTCTACTGCACTTATGGGGCTTTATGCACGAAAGTAGAGTAATTCAGCGTCAAACCAAATACATCATAGGGGATGTACACAACTTAGCATTGATTTAAATGGAGGCAATTTAAATGGGGATGTTATGTACCAATACACACATACTCCACTAAGTCTCATTGGGGGTTATTCACTAAGTGGTGATAAAGAGCTGATAAAGTAGAGATTACTTCTCTAGTTTATCTCTTCTCCAATTCCTATGTTATTCAGTGGAGCCTATGCACTAAGATTTCTTCAGGTTTGGAGATCTTAGTGCTTAGGCTTTATAGAATAACATAGGAACTGGAGAAGTGATATCACTGGAGAAGTCATCTCCGCTTTATCACCTCTTTATCACACCTTAGCAAATAACCCCCATTGCCTTTCTCTTATTTGAAATCTTTATCTGTCTCTTGTGCTCTCTCTCTCGCTATTTCTCAGTCTGTCTATGTCTGTCTTTGTATCATTCTGGGGATGATGAGAGTTGAAGTCTATCAATAGCTGAAGAGCCACATGTTACCATGCTTACTTGAGCCTGAGAAAATTGTGGTTGATGGTATTCTATTGACAGGCTGCCATTCTGAATGTCTCAGTACATTAACTGATACTAATTATTTCAAGTTTTTGTTACTTTTAACCTTTTGAGTGCCAGAGGGGTAACTAACCCATTGTTCAGCAATGCATCACATACACTTCTGGCACTTAAACCAATTGCTTTGGATCAAACATTCAGTAGTCAATAAATTATGAAATATTGGTGGTGGTGTCAGTAATATAAGTCCTCCACTGGCTGATACAGAGATTCCCACCTGCTTATTATTATGACTAAACTGGGCCCTGTGTCACTATTGGTTTTGTGTGAGGTGCTGGAATCATTCAAATTTGCATGTGTATCATATATATAATTCAGATAATTTAATTTAATACATTTTCCCTAATTGTTGATAACTTGCTCCTTGAAAACACTGTGGAAATTATCTAAATTTTATCACCTCTTTATCACACTTTAGTGCATCTCCCCCCAGTAGTGCCAGTCATTTGTGGAGTACTTATTTGGTTTGAAAGAGAGTTTATAAATAAGACCTGGCACAAATGTCAGTGCCATGTTATGATGTCATTGCATTACTTCTGTAGAGCGGTCACAAATTGTTGCAGACTATTTTTACATATGGTGTTGGGTGGACTTATTGTTATTTGCACATAAATAGCTCTCTTCATATGCATGCACAAAAATGTGGTGGATAAGTGAGCATGCATATGAAGAAAAAGTTAACCCTTCGAGTACCAAAGGGGTGTGCAATACATTGTGAAACAATAATGGGGGTCACACACTAAGATGTGATAAAGAGGTGATAATGTGGAGATGTTCATCTCCAGTTTATCACTTCACCATTCCTATGTTATTCTATGCATCCAATTCACTAAGATTTCTCCAGCTTTGGGGATCTGTGCATTGGTTCTATAGAATAACATAGGAATTGGAGAAGTGATATCACCGGAGAAAACATCTCCACGTTATCACCTCTTTATTACTCCTTAGTGCATAACCTCCCATGTGTTACACAAACCCTAGATTCGAAGGGTTTAACCCCTTAAGGACCAGCGGTCCCGGGGTGTGTGGTCCTTTAAGGACCAGATGGAGAAGTTTGACGTGCCGGCACACTTAAAAGGGGACTGATAGTGACCGATCCAGTCTTGGAGCAGTCAATTTCAGTCCCCGCTACTACTCTGAGTAAAAAACATGTGACGTGCCAGGACCGTCACTGGTCCTTTAGGGAAAAACGCCAGTGACGGTCCTGACACCTCACTGGACGTTAAGGGGTTAAGCATTTCCGGGGAAAAAAATACTTCAACTTAAAGGAACAAATGAAAAGTGATTTAAATTGGACTTTTATACTCTTGAATCAGTGGCGTAACGATAGGGGTCGTAGGAGTCGCACCTGTGACCGGGCCCGTCACTCCAGGGGTCCAGCCGCCCCCTGCGACCCCTCCGTCTGCCACCTGCAATCTCCTACGGAGCTCTAGTAATGCAGAGCGCTGGGAGATGATGTCTGGATTACTGAAGAGGACTGCGCGGGAGCTCCGGAGAGGTAGGAGATGGGGGCATTGTGGATATTGAGAGGCATTATGGTGATTGGGGGCAATGTAGACGGGCCCGGAGCTTCTAGTTACGCCTCTGTCTTGAATGCTTGGGAAGTCATGCCAGTGCACTGGAGACCTGTGCAGAACTCAAGTGGTTAAAACCCCCATTTAAATCAATTGGTATTTTGGGAATGTACATTGTACACTTGTTTTGCCCCAGAACTGATCCGCTTTTCTTTATATGTGTGTTGTGATCTCTTTGAGTGTCATACCTGTGTGTAATACTCAACCATCCAGCTCTGAAAGGATTACAAGTAATTTTTTCCTCTCTATTTTTATGCCAGCTGTTGATTGGTTCCCAGTTTCCTGAATCAAGTGAGGTCACAGCTCAATGGATTTGTTGTATTGGCATAGGGCTGAGCCAGGCACTCACTATAGGAATCCCAAGCAGCTCAGTTCTGAAAGCAGATGTCAGCTGTGTCACTGCAAGAACAAGGGGAGGCTCCGGTGTCTGCAGCATTGCCCAGCTCTCATTGTAACCTTGTCTCTGTGTGCTGAACAGCAGGCACTGGGTCAGTGGGAGGACAGTGTACAAGAGGCACTTCATCACTTCATAGCACTCTGCCAGTCCAGCAATACCACAGCATTTGGATGAGTAACTGAAGTTCCCCAACTCCTTAAAAGCACTTTGTTATGAACAGAGAGCTGGAGATGCTGGGGACCTTGTGAAGAATAAGCAAGACTCCCAGCCACAATGAGCGCTCCAGCTGCTACTAGAGTTTTTATCTTGTCTCTCACAGCCATCCCAGTCACTTACCTCTTCAACCTGTTTGCAGCTAATAGGTAAGTGGCAGCCAGTGCACAGGACACAGAAGTCATCACACCTATTCCTGAGCAAATCAGGGCTGGGATATTGATTATTAACCCTTTAAGGACCAGAGGGAGGTGAAAAGCCGTCACTCCTTACTTCTTGAAAGGTTAACTCTTTGGGCCATATGCATTAAAAAGGGGAGCAATCCAACAGCAGCAGAGGGAACAAATAATTCTCCAAATTTCCATTGAATTAAATTGGACATTTAACCACTTGAATGCTCGAGAGGTCGACTGTGTTGGACAGATCTTTTAACAGTCAAGGGGTTAAAAACCCCAATTATATAACTGGTATTTTTTTAATTGTTACTGGAGGAGCAGCTGGTTTGCACAAGCGTTACACACTTTTAATTGACTGTTTGAGTTACACATTCCTCCAGCACTCGAAGGGTTAGCTACACATTTTTCATATTTATTTTGGTTAAGTTGAATTGCATCCATTTTTAAAAGTGATATAAAATTTTGAAAGTTCAGTATGTGGAAGGTGACCCTGGCACTCAAAGGGTTAATGGGATGAATGCACAAACCCACCAGAGCAGCTTTACTGACATTCACTTCCATTGCCCGCAGCTGCACCTTAGCTTATACACTAAGGTGTTTTAGTGAATACCAGCGCACGCTCTCCTTCATTTAGACTTTATTGCCAGCAAGCTGCTTGCCCTACCCCATAGAATGTACAGGAATCTGGTGTAAAGTTACACCAGTTCCCTCTGCACCAAGTTGTATATTATGTAACAATAAGAAAGAAACACCCAGAATCACCCACAACCTACCTTCCCCTTAGCACAAACAGCATTAAGGGAATCATTCTAGGCTAAGTAACTTAGCAGGCATAGGTATAGGAAATAGATTGCAGGGCCTGTTTTACTGCAGAATAACAATTTTATATCCCCCCCCCCCCTATTTTATTTTGTGTACCAGCAGATATAAACTGCTAGGGCTTTCTCACACAGGCTACATTAGTGCTTGGATATTATTATCACCTTGCTTGTATGTAGAAAACAGAACCCTGTCTGAGCCCTCATGCCTTGCATTAACCCTTCTGAGTGCCAGAGGGGGTATGCAACACTAGCAAACAAATGCTTTGCATACCCCCTCTGGCACTCAGTGGGTTAATGCAGCCTGTGGCTGTGTACTGCAATTTCCCTGCATTCAGAGCAGTGCACAGGAGCTAATCAGAAAGCTTGATGAACAGGTCATATTACAGAGATTATTGCTCCACTTTTGTCTTTATACTTATACCCTAATGAAGGGGTATGCAACATCTGGCTTCCCATGTGCTGGGGTCTACACCCTAATTGTCCCCAACCAGGTAACAGCTGAAGAGGCGGGTTTGGTAGATATTTTACAACATGACCTTTTATATGAACACACACTTTTTTAAACTATTTACTGCCCTTTAAAAAAAACCCTGTACTTAACCTCCACTTAACCTTTCCTTATTTTTAACACTATGGATATAATCCCCTCTTCTGTTTTCTCAGTGGTTGCTGCCTATAGACACACTTCAAACTTCCTAACCTTGAGGTGGACATAATACTCATGGAGAGATACACATACATACCTCCCAACATTTCAAATTGCCAAAGAGGGACACTTGTGTTTTAGGGGGTGTGGCTGGTGGGCAGGGCATTACCAATACTTTTTTGGCTATTTCACGGCCTATTGACACCTCCTTGTGTAACCTAATAAATGACTTATAACAAGACCAAAGTATTTTATTTACACAGACTAATTTATAAACACACATACCGATGTTTAACCCCTTAACGACCCTTGACGGTCATAGTACGTCAAGGGTCGATTTGACTTAACGACCGATGACGTACTATGGCCGTCATCGAGTTCCGGGCTCCCCCCGCGGCTGCACGCCATTCGGGGAGTCCGGAACTCAACGGAGCAATAAAAAAATTGCTCCGTGGTTGTTGAGTCGCGTCCGCGTCCGGATTCCCCGATCGTTAAGGGGTTAAACAAACAATGATGTGAGTTTTATTGCTGTGGAGCAATGTGATACATTTATATACACACCACACAGTCTGATCTCCTAAAAAGAGGGACATCAGGGTGGGAAAGAGGCACAGAGGGATTTGGGTCTAAAAGAGGGACTGTCCCTCCTAAAGAGGGACACTTGGGAGGTATGCACATAACAACAATTAACAGTTCTACCTGCAATGGTGTATTTCCTAAAAATCTGTTTAAATTATATTAACATCAAAGATGTCTCCAACACACAGCACAGGAGCATTATATAGCATCCTGGGGGTTCAAATAATAATACCATGCTCCAAACTACTGTTTACCATTGCAATGTTTAATAAAAAAAAATGATCAAATGCACAATGATCTTTTGATCGACCCAAACAATATTGATAAAAATACAAATAGTTTGTGATCAGTCAAACATAACAAGCATACATCATGGGTTTTTGGGGGAAGGGGGTGGAATGTCAATCAAAAAAAGTTGTTTTTATATAAAATAATAGTTCTTCCAAAGCAGGGTTACAAACACTATGGAATTATTTTACTGTATGTGTTTATACATACATACATATATATATTCAATACTGACATATTGAAAAAACTACTAACAATATGTTTTTATTGAAATTTAAGTGATTTAAAGTGGAAGATAATTTCTGCAGAATCAGTTTATATAGTTAAAGTGGATCTGTTACCTACACAGCTTTTAGTAACATTAGATGTATCTACTTAAACTGGCTAAACGTTGTGCTTTTTTCCAAAAAGGTTAACGGTTTTAGAGATTTTTGATTTAGTAGTTGGGGATTCTGTCTTAGCAGGGCTTTCTTCTCTGAGTTGGTCAGATAAAGCTGCATAATTATTTACTCCCATGTCCAGAAAATCACCTCTCTCTCCACCTTCTTAGGTGCATCTTAGAATAAAATAATGAAATATGAAGTAACCATTTCATTTTTAATTAATCGACAAAGCTAGTTTTAAAGTGATTGGTCTACTTTAACCCCTTAAGGTCACATGACGTGCCAGAACTGTCATGGGTAAACTTCCATTACGGCCAGTGACTGTCCTGGCATGTTATGTAATTCAGGGATCCCCGAGTGACTACTGAATCCAATGCAGGAAAAAAAAAAGCCTTGTTGTCCTTAACTGCCATTAAGGGGTTAAACAGCCTTAAATTCCATTAATGTAACCCTTTGAGTGCCAGAGGGTATGCAACACATTGGTTTGCAATGTGTTTCATACCCCTCTGGCATTCAAGGGGTTACTGTAAAAGATGCACTAAAATAGTTAATAATACAAATGTAAAAAGTCTTGACCTAGTTTGTTCATATTTTGTTTATTATTTATGTATTTATTTATTACTGTCACTTCCATTTTCCTTATGCATGCTTCCAATGTACTGTCAGTAAATTTATTGCCAGTTGACAACGTTTCACAGTTCACTTCCGAACTACAATGAATGTAAATGTTCTTATTATAGTAACTGTCATTGCACCTATTCACCCTTGGAGATGTATGGAGATGCATGGTGCCTGCATTGCTGTTTGTGTTTCACAGGTTTCTTTGACTGTGACACTGAGCCAAATTTAGCAAGTTTCAGAGGAGCAATTCTGGGGCAATCCAACTGCACCATAGGGGAGAAATGGAAATTCCCTTTCATTGAAACTGGATTTTAACACATTGAATGCTAGAGAGGTCTCCAAGGCCTTGTCTTGCAAAGCCTTGGAGACCTATCTAGCATTGAAGGGGTTAAAGCACTGTTTAAAGAAATGGGAATTTGCTGAATTTTTATTTGGCTGCTATTGCACAGTTGATTTGCTTCAGAATAGCACCTCTTTAGCTAGCTGAATTAGGCCCAATAGACTATAAGGAACTGGTGGAGATGCAATAAAATGGTGATAAAGAGGTAAACTGGGGATGACTTCTCCAGTGTTATCACTTGTCCAAGGCCTATGTATTCTATGGCGCCAATTCACTATTATTTCTACATCTGTAGAGATCTTAGAGCATACGCTCCATAGAATAACATAGGAACTGGAGAAGTCATATCTGCTTTATCACCTCGTTGTCACTCCTTAGTGCATCTCCTCCAATGTTTTGCAGACCTCACTAGCATTCAGAAGCTTAGATATCCCATTTAAATTAATGAGGATGTTTATTTCTCCCTATGGTGCAATTGGTTTGCCCCAGAATTACTCCAGTTTTCTTTTGAGCGTTTGGTCCTAAATGTCAGATATTAACCCTTTGAGTACCATTACATTCTATTGCAATGTATTTTGTATGTCAAATTAGAAATGTGGGGCAGCATCTTGAATGTAAGTATTGTTGGGCAACATGGGGAACATCACCATTGTGTGTTTGCTGCAAATACACTGATTGACACCCGCCAGCCTTGTTCCCTTGCCCAGGCAGAGCCCATAGGGATTTGCAACTACCAGTAGGCAAGGGAACAAGGCTGGGGGTGTCAGATCGTGTACATGGGGTTCTGGTGGGCAAAGGACAAGTCTGTGGGCCAGGCAGTATACATGGGGTTCTATAGCTACCAGTGGGCAAGGGACAAGTCAGTGGGCCAGGCAGCATACATGGGGTTCTATGGCTACCAGTGGGCAAGGGAACAAGGCTGGGGGGTAGCTGTTAGCCACATATGCCCATGGATGCTGCCTGACCCCCATCCATGGGAGTGTAACACATTTATGAAATATGATGCAGAGCTGAGAAGATGATTGTGTACTGCTTTGTTTACTTTTTCTAACCCTTTGAGTGCCACAGGGGTGTGCAATGCACATTGCTGTGGCATTCAAAAGGGTTAAGGGAGTGATGCTGTTCGTGGTGCTGAAAGTATCCTCTTCACTCCTCTACAGACCAACTGGTGCAGCAGAGAGAATGCTCTAAGACTTCACGATTGTCCTACTGCTGGTGATGTGTGAGGGAGAGCATCCCTTCCACATTGCCAGCAGTTCGACAACCCTCCATTTCCTTCTTGCATAGGAGAGATCCCAACTTCACCAGCCATAGGCAGGTGAAGTTGAGACTGTGAACTCTGATAGCAGAGGCTGCTATCGGGGTTTAGTGTATATGGTGAAGTGCCACATTAACAAATAAACCACACACACACACACACACTATGAATACATTAATGGCTCATTATCCTGCGTTTCCATTTGGAAATGGGCCATTGTTGATGTGATGAATGAAAATTCGTAAACCTGTCGAAGGCATTTTAGATTGATGTTGATGTGGTCAGATTTTTGTTGGATTAATGAGGATGTGATGTCAAAGACACTTTAGTGCATACTCTCGCTGTGCCTTCAACATTGCTCCAACAGAACATCGACATTATGAGCCCGCTTTGACCTTTAGTGCATCTTCCCCTAGTTTTTCTTAGTACCTCAGCTTTACTGAAAGGCAGCACAGTCTGCACTGGATCTCAAACTAAAGGTGCAGGAGAACAGATATTGCCATTTCACATGAAGAAATCATTGGTGCTGAATGTCCTCTAAATGAATAAAAAATGTGCTATTAAGAATTTTTTTTCATGGACATAACTTATACACGCTATCCCTAAATGTCATATCTACTTTTTCTTGATAGATAGATAGATAGATAGATAGATAGATAGATAGATAGATAGATGGGAAACAAGATACCTCAGCACTCACAGGACATTGATAAGAGTTAAAATAATCTATTTGATCAATCAATGGTTCTGTTAAAAATTATGACCTTCCTCAGGAAAATATATGTATATATGTGCGGGGAAAAGTGAGCAGGGTAAGAGGGAATGAGAGAAGAGATGGCCATGGCCCCCAGCTTCTCCCTTTGGTGTGCTCATATAATTTCTGTCCCAAGTTCTTCCCCCAGGTATCTCATTGTCACCATTGTTTCACCAACCCCCCAGATACTCATATCACTATAAGAGCTATAGATAAGGACATGTGGGGCTCAGTAGTATGTGTCATACTAATGTGTGCAGTGGTAGAATGATAGGCTGTGTATTTCCTTTGTCAGTGGTGAACAATGTTGATAAGGACTGAGCACTTCTGAGTAAGTGGCCTTGCTATTGTATCTTTGGATAATATGTTGTTTAGTCATTGCTGAGATGCAGTGCGAAAACACACATCACTTACCAGTAAGTCCTTCTGTAACCAGAGGGCCGATGAGGTGGAGCTAACATGGAGAAGCGAATGTGAAAGGGAGGGAGTTCCAGAATAACATGGTAAGTGAGAAGTTGACTCCGCTAGGAAGGACAATTTCAATATTGTCAGAGTTGTAGTTCAGGAGTAACTGAATGATAAAGTATCCCCCCAACCCATTTTACTGATGTAACCAGGGCTGGCCCAAGACATTGTGCTGTCTGGGTCCAAGGATGAAATGCTGCCCACACCCACATCCATTATTGGTTTAACGCTTTGAGTCCATACTCAATAACTATCTATATAACTTTGTCTTCACTGACAGCCAATAGATGCCTAACAATTTGGAAGTTCCACTCCACAGGAAAACCAGTCATAAAGAAGCCATCACAAGGCTCAGGCTACTTTCCTTTCGATGTCTATCAATGCTTGCTGTTAACCCTTTAAATGCCAGAGAGGGGTACAGTGCACTGCAATGCAAAGCTTTTGATACCTCTCCGGCACATAAATGGTTACAACTTACATGCTTGACAATGTTTCTGTGCATTTTTGCAATACATAGTTTTCTGAGAGTGTCATTATGTTTCAAATTACCGTTTAGTGCTATGGTGGGTAACGCAAGGCTCCAGCTGATGGCACACTACAGCTCACATGCATCTCTGAATTGTTTGTGTCCTTCCCCTGGTTCTGAACCCGTTTGTTAAGCACATGGAGGCAGCTGGAGCACATCCGTGTGTTGCAGAATATAATCCGTCCTCTTCCTGATGCCACCTGCTAGCCTGTGCCTTCTTTTGGACGAACTATTATCTGCAGCACACAGAGGCGCTACAGCTGTCTCTGTGCTTAACAAACGGGTTCAGAACCAGGGGAAGGACACAAATAATTCAGAGATGCATACGTACCGTATGCAACTGAAGTGGCACTTCATGTTGGCTGGCTGCCGGAGCTCCATATGCAGTCAGTGCAGCAGCCACTTTCCTGATCACCTAGAACATGCCTTGGGGCGGCAGATTGCCACCCCTGTCAAAGAGCCGTCTGGGTCCATGGACCCACAGGGACCCATGTAAGGGCTGACTCTGGATGTAACACTGCTCAACTCAGAGCAGCAAGACTGTCCAGATGGATTGCAGAGTGTGATAATCTTCATACTATGAGCATAAGGAAAACCCTGTGCTCTTGACAGGTTTTTCAATGTTTTTCCTTATGCTCTCTGAAAATTGTCCCTCTCTGCGATCTATCTGGACAGTCTTGCTGCTCTGTGGTGAGCAGTGTTACATCAGTAAAAGGGGCAGGAAGGGGATATTTTTAGCATTCAATTACTCTTGAACTGCAACTCTGACAGTACTGAAATAACACTCTCTATGGCCCAAATTCTATGAAGATTAATTGGAGCTGCTTTTATTGTGAAACATTTCTATCCCTTTAACCCCTTAGTGACGGCCGCGTGCAGACGCGGCCGTCACTTAACGCCCGTCTAACATTTTTTTTTTTTTTAAAAAAAGAATCCGGAGTCCCTGAACGGCGTGCAGCCGCGCGGGGAGCCGGATTTCCGGGACGTACATTTACGTCCTCTGTCACTAAGTGACAGCCACACAGGACGTACATGTACGTCCTGTGTCACGAAGGGGTTAAAGGGTGTGGATGTTAGTGTGGAGTGTAATTGTGTGTGTTTGTATTATTTTGGGGTTTTGTTTTTAGTTTTTTTTTATGTGCCTGTTTCTTAAGCGGTAGTGATTTTGGGAAAAGTGAATTGCACACACACATGCACATACAGATATTATTATACACACACGTCTGTGAGTGCCACTGGGTAGGCAGGTCATTGCACATCAATGTGTTACATAATCCTGTGACAACGAAAGGGTTAACCAGCAGTCCCAGTATGAACTGAGAGTTGTGGAGTCCACAGTCCCTGAAGCGGCAGGCATTGGAGGGGCATGTGTTGGCTTTCAGGCTGTGGCTCTCCAGCTGTTGCTGGGCTAATGGCTCCATTATCCCCAGCACCCTTTTAGTTATACATGCGTAGATCCCAGGTGCTTGTGAACTACAATTGCCATGATCCCTATGAATAGAGTTTATAGAGACAGGGTCACTCACAACCAACTCTCCCGCTATCTCCGCTCCTCCAGCCGCCTCTTCCACTCAGTATCTGGCTCTGTACATGCGCACTCATAGGCTGCCAGACAACCGCTGGGCCGGCCCCCTGCCCAGAAACACACCTCCTGCCCCAGTCCTCGGTCAGGAGCTTTACTGGGGAAGCGGTCAGGGCACCGAGAGCAGGAACTGAAGAGGTGGAGCTGGAGCGAGCACAGCACTGAAGTGGAGGACAGAGAACCCAGTGAGATCTGGGTCAATATTAGCGGTGAAGAAACAGTGGAAGTAGCACTGTGTCAATGGAACAGCGACATGTACAGTACACTGAGGCTGGAGAGTGCATATTAGTGGCGTGGAGGACACCTGCAGAACTGAAAGGGTCCTGTGTCAATGGAACAGAGACACCTACAGGTGACTGAGAGCGGGAGTACACACCACTCTATATATATATATTTTAGACCCCCTATGTTCCTTTTATTGACCTCCATGCTGCGGAGTCATTGAGCCCCTGAGGAGGCAAGAGAGAATTTTATTTGTGGAGGGTGAGGCTAACGGTGGTGCGTGAGGTACAGTGGCATGACACAGGTTTTGCTGTTGAAGGAGGGTAGCAGTGATGCCAGCTTAAAGGTTACCAAACATGAGGTGTGTGTGTGTGGTTTGTGTGTGTGTGTGTGGCTTGTGTGTGTGTCTGTGTCTTATGTGTGTGCGTGTGTCTGTGGTGTAGGAGCAAGTGGCAGCCATTTTTTTTATTTTCTGATTTGCATAGTGGTGGGTGGTCTGGATAGTAAGGCCGGGCCAACTCCTGCAGTGATTTTCACAGGAGTAGCAGGCCCCTGCAACTCCTGTGAAAATCTCACCCCAATTGAATCACCCAATGGGAGCAGTAACTCCTCCATACTGCCGCTCCTGGGTGTGTTTGCCAGGCACACAGAAGTCTGCTTTTATATATATATATATATATATATATATATATATATATATACTGTATATATATTAAGGCGTGTACGCCCTACTCCCCTGCCCCTCCTTCTCCACCCCCCTTCCACATACACCAACACACAAACCATACATCAACCTGCCTGTACGTAACTTGTTATGAAATAATGACACAGACAACAGAATTTGTGGGAAAATGGAGGCCATGGTTTATCTAAGGCCTATATAACTGTTTAAATCCATGGACCCACCCTCATAATGTGGCTCTCCTGGACCATGGTGTCCTGGCATGGGAACGGCACCAGCCGCACCTCCAGCCAGGTCAGCCACCTAGGTGGGAGGGCCTTTTACTAGACGTTCTTAGTACAACCTCACCACCATCCGCAGGTGGCTCACCACTTCATGCCGTTGGTGTTGTTACTTTGGCAACACTTCTAACCCTCAGGCCACACAAGCCGCACAACTGGTGCCCTGAACTTAGCCGTCACCTTCAGGCATGCCACGCCGGCACAGTGCCCAGGAAATCCACATTACCTGGCCTTCGATAATCTAATCCTGTAGGGATGAATCTTATGACCTATTCGCGACCTCCTGCTGCTGGTCCGCTTTCTTTATAGATGTTTATCTGGGAGGTATAAACACAAAGAGGTTAGTGATTTAAACTACAGGCTTGGTCTTTCTTTAAAATCTATATCTCCCTCACCTTAATGCCACTATACCCAAGGGAGGTGCAAGGGACTACCTCCCCCAGGCCCCCTCCCGCCGCACACCAGTGGCCAGCCCCCATTCATTGTCTGGACACTGACCACTGCTGCAAAGGGGAAGGGAAGAAAGGGGGGTTACTGTTGGGGGCAGGGAGGGTGGCGCTCCTTATGCAGCTCTGAGTAGAGTAGCCACCCGCCGCCATTATATATATCCTTATGTCTCTCTGCAGCAATTTTACAGACTCTTTATTATACTTTATTATACCAGTTTTGTACATCAATTCCCCACCCCCACTATGCCTTATGTATAAAGACAAACCAACTGGACAATTGGAAACAAAAGAAACATTTAGATTGATTTAAATGGGGCTTTTAAGCCCTTCAGTGCTATAGAGATCTCCAATGCAATACAAAGACAGAATGCCCTTTTAAATCAGTGGACATATGTGACATTATTTGTTGCCTATGGTGCAGCTGACTTACACCAGAATCACCCTCCCTTTATCATCATACATATGGCAACTTGGGCATAAAAATCAATAAGAAAACCCAAACTGAAAGCTGTGAATTTGCATCTCTCCCTAAGCAAGTAAACAAAATATACTATTATACATATACAGAAAAGAACATCTAAGCTCATCCCATGATTTTCTCATACAGGACAAAACATTCCTTTTAGTAAATAGTGATCACTCGCATTAACATACCAGGGAGCTCTCCGTTTCTGCCCCGGAATGAGTTTCCAGTCTCTGGGGACAGAGGCTGATATTCAGGCTTTGTGAGTTCAGTGGTAACCACGCCCACTTTACCACTTGTTCTGTCCACTTCCACCCTGTTACATTCACTTTCTCACCCATTTAAGTGTAAATCCCACCAACACTGTGACACATAGATTAAGCTCCTCCCACATTTTGACAGAAATATCATCATTTGGACACACTGATCCCTGTGTGTTTCTCTGGAATCCATGGATAAAAAGATTCCCAGGTATGCACATTAATCCCTTAGATGCTAGAGAAATCTCTAGTGCATTGCAAAACAATGCTCTGTAGACGTCTCTAAGCACCTAAATGATTTTACATCATTCCACTTCATTATAAGTCTCCTTGGATGCTGACATATGAAAATAGCTTAAAAACCTTACTGCTTGTTGGATCTGCCCCATACAATAACATAACGTGGATTGCTGTTATCTTATGATAGATGATATTACCTGTTTGATGAATACACCTCTTTGTTTCTCACAGTATACAACCTAAGATGTCTGGGTTAGAAAAACCACAAGATACTGTGAAAAGAAATCAGCATTGTGTTTATAACGTGCTGAAAAACATGCTCATCACTGATCCACCCGACTAACAAGTAAATGTGTCCCTGCATGACCCACTCAAAAAGGCACTGCTGTGTCTTATATTATGATGATGATTTCATGGTTAACTTGTTATTTACAAACTTCTACTGAATTTCGTAGTTCAAAAACAGTGTATAAAATGAAACAGTACATTAACTGCAGAACTACACATGTAGTATATTTAATTACTTGTCTCTAGTGTCATAAACAGTATGTTTAGGGTGACCACATTTCCGTTCTGCCATTCCGGGACATGTGGTCACCCTACCATAAAGCCTCTTCATCTCCACATTGCCCCTTGATGCCCTACCTTGAGTCCCTGGTAGTCTAGCGGTGTGGAAAGTGCTCTGTGCCTCCTCCGGCACAGAGCTGAAGCTCCCGCGCGCTGTGCTCAGTAATGCAGAGTGCTGGGAGATGATGTCCTCTCCCAGCGCTCTGTATTACTAGAGCGCTTGCCTCCAGGAGATCAGCTGGATTGCCGCCCTGGATGTCAGCCTGCAAACGGTGTGTCACATCATGGACGCCGCGAGGGATCGCTGATTTATGCTACCAAGCGCTCCCTCGCGGCGTCCATGATGTGACACACCGCTTGCAGGCTGACATCCAGGGCGGCTTGGCTTCATTCCGGGACACTTCATTGTCCTGGTGGGAGATGACCCGGGACGCGGGACATAGGCTTGAAATAAGGGACAGTCCCGGACATTCCGGGACCCGTGGTTAGACATACGTCTAGAGCCCTTAAAGACAGAACACGGGAGCACATTCCGTCGATCAATAATAAGGACCTGAGTAAGCCTGTAGCTAAACATTTTCATGATTGTAATGGTGCCGATTTGAGTAAATTTGTCTTTCAAGGCAAAGAAAGGGTATACTTGTCAGAGCGAGGAGGGGACATTCTGCTCCAATTAGATAAGACTGAAATAAAATGGCTCCTGTACTTGGATACAAGAATACCGTATGGGTTAAACTCTGAACATGATGTCTCACTTTTTGTTTGAAGTTGAATTACTGACAGAGTAACCCTTTGATTTTCATTTAGAACTTCAGATATGTTTTATGTTTTAAACTGTTTTTGCACGTTTATATACTATACAACATTAGTACCTTTCACATATATATGTATATTTTTTTGTTTTCTAGACAGAGATTCCTTATATAATTTTATACTATTTTATCCTTTAGCACTTTGTGCACCATTTAATAACTTAGATGGTTTTCATTTATTAGTGATTTCTTTCCACTAACTATATGGGTGATTTTTCTAATTATTTTATTTAGTATCACTAATGTTCTGAATATAAACATTCCATATAGTTGCAAATATGTTTTAATTGAATAATATTTATGTTCATTTTTGATTCTCTTAAGGGCTGTCACTAATATTTATTTATCTTTATTGTTTTGACATATTTTTATGTATATGAACTATCTCTTTAAGTCTATTTGGGGACATTGTATGAATTAAAAAGAAATACAATTATAGCCGAGTGTTATCATGTCATTAATCGTGCAACTGTGGGCTTGGAGGTAATTAACTTCTTTCTCCCAGCTGATCATTGTTGTGCACCCAGGGTTTTGCCATTTTCCGACATGATGTCCCTAAAAGAGATGACAGTTTTTGGTTGTGATTCAGGCCTATTACTAAGTGGGAGTTTTCCCATGAAACGCGTACCATTAATACTTTGTGATACTCTCATAGCCCCATGTACATTTGCTAAATGCTTTTAAGTTGTTTACAGTAAAATGGCATTTTATAGAATGGAAATTTCCTGATTGGTCTATGATGCTTTGGTGAGTTCCGTGCAGAGCTCCCTTCCTGTGTCTTCCCATGGTTAAAAACGGCTTATAACAAAATATATTTTGTACCTTGTGTTACAAGCTCTCAATGTTGAAGTTTACCTAGGACCTTCAACGAGGCTGTTTTATTAACCCTTTGACTGCCAGAGGAGTATGCAATGCATTGCTTTGCAATGTGTTGCATACCCTCTGACACTCAAAGTGTTTAGATAAAATTGAGCAAAAACCACTGCACCAAAGATTCTCCAAATTCATATGGATTTAATTGGATTTTTTTACCCTTGGAATGCTAGTGAGATCTCCAATGAATTGCTTTGCAATATAATGGTGACTTCTCTCGCATTCAAAGCAACAAATGCCCCATTTAAATATATACTTGTTCCCTCTGGTGCAGTTGATTTGCCCAGAAATTCTCCACATTTTCTCAATACATCAGTCTCAGATATGCCACAGACACTACTGGTGACCTGCTCCTATAATCCTTATAAACAGAATCTTAATATGTGAGAATCGGCAGTTGTTGGAGTGCAGCTCATGTTTGTAGTCTGCTGACGTAGATGATGGGATTGTAGTCCAATAACAATTTGAGGGTTATAAGTTATCCCTACTTAGATTTAGACCTTTAGCCTGAAATCTCCTAGCATCTCAGAGCATAGGACAAATAACGGGAATAACTTATCTTCCCCTTCTATATGATATGTAATAACCATTCTCCCATCCATCACCTCCCTGGATACAGTGCTCTAAGTAAACCTGTGATTTACTTTCACTCTGTGCTGAGTGTTCCCTCATCCTTTTTGTAATGGAGCCAGAGCCAGATTTGCCCTTAGGCAAGGCACTTTAAGTGACCTTAGCTCCACCTATAGCCACACCCCCACCATTCATCTGACCTCATTCTCAGTTCCAACAACTGTTTCCTAGCACATACCCATGTCTTATAAAAGAAAGGATTAAAAAGGTTTAACACCAAGGAGTTTAATAATAACTTGTAAAGGGGTATAAAACTGGTGCAGGGACATTGAGATTTCTCTGGCCACACCCACAACTCAGAATGTAGGTGTGGCCAGCACCTCTCAAATTACCTAGTCTGCCTATTCAGCGACACTCTCACATGGCTTTACTACCCCATATTATGATTGCCCCAGACTAAACTGTGTAAACTTTAAGTCTGAGGCGTAATTATGACAAGACATCTAAAATCACAGAAAATAAAGGAGATTTGAGCAGTAGTAAAAAGTTGAGTAATGCTGGAAAACACCAATTGCACCAGAGGGGACAAATATAAAATCTCTTTGATTTTAAATTGGGATTTTAACCCCTTGAATGATAGAAAAGGTTTGCATTTCTTTAAAGGGATAGTAATGGTTGATTTTAAGCTCATTTAATATTGTAGATATTGAAAAAGAAATTAATTGTTGTAAGTCTGGTTTCTCAAACCTTTATAGTTTTAAGAGATATAACCTGCTTAAGTTCCCCCTCCTGCCTCTTTCACAGACGTCAGCCTTTCGCTCACAGCAGGAGATTCTAGTCCTAGGACCAGCAGGCGGCTCTTCAGCAGAGCCGAAATAGAGTTACCTAGAAGGAAATGCTTCATTAGAACGGTCTACAAAACGTGTGTGCAAACCAGGCACACTTTGTAGACAGTTCCACTTTACATTTGATCAACATGGGATCTGGAGACCCTATATTAATTTATACATTTGCCCATAGAAGGGGACCAGGACCCTTTCCTCTACCCTTCCTAGGTGGAGAAGAATGTAAAAGATTAACATGAAGTCTGTAACTCCCATATTAATCATAAATCAGGGATTCCTCTGTCTACCTTGCCTTATGGGAGAGAAAGTATAAAAATAAATTAATATTGGGCTCCTCCCTCTACGACCTAAGAAGGGATGCTAAAATGTGTTTTTTTTTTTTTTATCATACTCCCTTTGGAATGATTTGAATCTCCTAGGAGAAAATACTTTATAAATCATAATAACAGTTATTATTATTATGTATTAATTCTAAAGCATATTTCTGTTTTGATCTTTACTGTTACATTAGATGTTCATAAGACCTCATACTGTAATCACTTGGTTAAGTTTAATTGCATTTCTTCTGGTAAATATGAAAGGGGGTTAGCAAGTCTATTTACTGCAAGTCTTATAACAAATGTTTCCTCAAATTAACCTAAAATAACCCTATGATTATGTGCCGTGAAAAATTAGCTACACATAATATTCTGTTAGCACATGTGTGTTTATTGTGTAGTTATTGAGCACATACAGGCTTGGCTACTAATGGAAACTTGTTTGGTTGATTCAAAATATGTGTAATCTGGTTATTTAGGGAAACTGCCTTGAACACATGGAGAAGTTGATCAGTGTATGTGTAATTGCCAAGTATAGAAATTCAACCATTTAAATGGACCTCCCATCGAGCTAAACTTAACGTGGTTGAACAGTGCCCAAACAGACAAAACTGATGCATAGAAAAGTATTTAATACAAATATCAATACAAAAGAAGTTATTGTGCTACCTATGGAAAGGAACTGACAGGTAAGAAATACTGTCTTTCCTTCAGGCCTCCCAGTATCCTGCCTGAGAGAAATAACAATCAAGAAATTAAACTGATTAATGAGAGCTTGAATAACTTTTCTTCCAAAAGCAGCCTCCCCAAATTATTGCAGGTTAATTCTATAATTTCTCACAAATGGATAGAAACACTTTCAAGTGGCATTTGTATATATCAGCCTTCTCTGCTCATGAAACTGACAACTGGTGGCTCTAGCCTTGATCTTTGCTAGAGATAGTTACTTCTGAGAAGACTAGGCTTTTGAAATGACTGATTGTAAACATCTACCTATGGTAGGTTTTGAAGCTTTCAATCCGTTGGAGGCCCCAAAAGAAGTAGATGAGAAAATACATACTTCTTGTGAAATCACCTGCCTTTTCAGGTAATAGTTGTGGCATATTTTTACATCAAGATCTTTAAGCAACTTTTCTTTAGCGATTCTAGGACTGGGATAATGGGCAGGTACAGATATCTTTTGTTCCCTGGGAAATGAGGAAATTTAAAACAGAAGTCTGGAGGAAGAACATGAGATACTTATGCATCCTTAAAGGTCAAGTAAGGTCATGTCTTAGTGAGGGCCTGGAGCGCCTCTATCTTGCTTTCCTAATGTTGACTAGAAACTAAGGATAAGTACTTCTGAGAATACACTTGTAACGTTTTGAGTTTATCTTTAGAAAGAACTGTAAGGACTAGATTCCTATCCAAAGACAAATGGTTACGAGTCATTATGGGCCTTAGAATCTTGGTAGATTTGATGATTCTGTGATGATCTTCAAAGGGATATTATCACAGTCTACCTTAGAGAACTAGTTATCCTGTGCTTCCTTCCTCTGTGGTGTGTCGGCCGGCATAGTTGCAGCCACCTCCGCATTGCTGACATCATGAAACAGGCACTGGTTAGGACATCTGTTTATGGACCTACTCTGTGTGGTCTAATTGGGTCTCGCCTTCTCCTGCTCCTTTATAAACCTCCGTGGGCCTGGGAGTCATTGCTCTTACGTGGTGTTTCTGATATTGTCTCTTGTGCTCCATTGTAACCTGTGCTCTCCTGAGAATCTGCTCCGTGTATGACCCCAGCTTGTCTGACTACCCACATCAGTTCTGACCTGTGGCTCTGGCTGAATAACTCGCTCCGTGTATGACCACGGCTTGTCTGACTACCCACATTGGTTCTGACATGTGGCTCTGGCTGACTAACTCAATCAGTGTATGACCCCAGCTTGTCTGACTACCCACATCGGTTCTGACCTGTGGCTCTGGTTGACTAACTTGCTCCATGTATAACCCCATCTTGTCTGACTACCCACATTGGTTCTGACCTGTGGCTCTGGCTGACTAACTCGCTCCATGTAGTCCCCGGTTTGTCTGACCTCTGTGTCTTGCTGTCTATAGCTCTGTATTGTCCCTGGTTTGTCTGACCAGTGGCTCTGGCTGACTACTTTCTCTGTACTCTTGGAAATTGTCTGACCAATAGTCTCAGTGTTTCATTGTTCAGTCCTGCTCTCACTCCGTGTTGCCTGTGGTTGCGTGACCCAGGGTGGAGACTTGTGCCTCAATTACTGTTCCCTCTGGTGTTCCACCACACCTCAGTCCTAGTCTCCAGTATCTTGCAGTGTGCAGCTGCGAGTAGGAGCCTGTGTTCTGGGGTTGTGTGGGCTATACTCTTATTACTGTACTTATTAAATAAAGGTGGATTTATATTTTATATAACAATTATCCCTGGATTGTTCCTAAAGTTAAGAAATGGCCTTTCAGTGTGTTTGGATATAAACATTTGTTGAACCCCTCAGTGAGAAACTTCAAGATACTAGGAATGGAGTTTGGACGTATGACTTCTAGACTGTCACCAGTAGAAGAATTTCTTTCAAGGTCAGTTGTTGAACCTAGAGGTGTTTTGCTTCCTGGAACTGATGAAAAGATCTTGAAGAGAAAAGCTTTTATCACTTAGGATCTTGCTTTCAGAAACAAGGCTGCCAGTTCAGTTTTAATGAATAATAATGCTGTATTGGACTTTGATGAAGATGGCTCTGGATCTTTGGCACAATGATTGGGTCTTCCACTGAGATATCTCTGAGGATGAAGAACCATATTCTTCTGGGCAATTACGGAGCTATCAGCAGAATCTTGTCTTTATATTGCTTCCATAAACAGAATCATCACCTTCTCATGCATGCTATTCTTCAGACTCAGGGAAGAAAAGATGTAGTCCAACTGGAAAATCCACATCTGCAATAGAGCAGAAATGCTTCTCTTTTGGGATAAAAATGTAAAACGCTGAGTGGTTATGAATCCCAATCATTGCCAATACCCAGTAAGTTTCTTTGATTTATTTCCATTGTGCAGGAGGAAAGGTAGTATTCCACCCACTGGTATGGCAGGCCAGGCATTATAATTGTTGCCTGTTCTGAGGATCACGGAAGATTCTCTTGGGGGTCTCGGACTTAGCAGAATAGGACCTTGTGGAAGATTTCTTATAGCAGGGACTAAAAAAGATTGTATGGATTAAATAATGTATCTTGAGGATGATCTTTCTTTCCTTGACAGGTCTTGTAAACCAGAAAATACAGCTTGTTTGCAAAACAGATAGGGACATGCAAATGGCATGACATAGTATTTGCTCTCTGAACAAACGTCTGCTGCCCACTGTTGGAGACATCAGGCTGCAGTAGCCAGGACTGAGGTCCTTACTGCTATATTTACATTTTCCAAACAGGAGTCACAAGTAAAATCTCTGGCTATTTTTTTTCACAGACATGCAAATGGAAAGAAAAATGGATTTCAACTTCTTAGGGAAAGTTAACTTCTTCTGCTAGTAACACATTCTTTTTTAATGATGGATTTAATTACCTTAAGAGCCACCTTATTCCCCAGAAACATAGCATCATGCTTAGATCTTGCAACAATGATATTTAATAGTTCCAATGAGTTATTATCAGCAGAAAATATAATCTTCCCTGATACCCTTCTCAGAAGAGTTCTAAGAATCTGAAAAAGAATGATGAAAGCAGCACAAATTTTCCACCTATGTTAACACATTTTCCACCTTTGTTAACATATTTTTCGCCTATATTTCCTATAGGTACTACATTTCCCACTGTAATATTACTTCTTCTGAGGGCTGAAGTTTAGAAATAAGTGGCTGAAAGTCAAAGTTGTGAGTCCTACAGCAACATATGGCTTGAAAAATGAGTTAGCATGCAGAATGCATTTGTCCTTTGCCCACAACACTTTCTTGCTTAAAGGGATAGTAATACCATTTTATCTTTATTTATTTTGTAGGCATTAAAAAAACATGAAGAACAATATGTCTTATCTCTCAAGCCTTTATGGTTTGAGAGATATTCACAAGCAAAGTTTCCCCTCCCGCCCCTTTTACCTAGTGTAAGCCATCTCTTCTCAGATGTGGAATGCAGTCCATAGACCAGACAGATAACAACACGGGACAATCTTCTTTATATGAAAACAATGAAAGCCCTGCCCCCTTTGACAAGCTTTTCAGGTTTTTCCCTTATCTTAAATGAAGATTGTCCTTCTCTGCAGTCTACCTGGGCACCTCCCTTCTGATCTGGCTGAACAGTGTTACATCAGTAAAAGGGGCGGGAGGGGGATACTTTGTCATTGAATTACTCTTGAACTACAACTCTGACAGAATTGAAATAACACTCTCCAAAGTCCAAATACTATGATGATTAATTAGAGCTGCTTTTATTATGAAACATTACTATCCCTTTAAGTGACACTAGCACATATTCAGGATGATATCAAGTAAAAAAAAAAAAAGTACAACCTACAATGTGGCAGATATGTATTATAAACAAAGATAGAAAACCCACAGCGCTAAACCACCATGATTAATATATTTAATGTGAAGGATGTAAATGAATCTAGTGATTAAGGTATGGAACGCTGCAAGGAAAGAGGGGGCTTGTCCCCAAACCTCCAAACTTAGGAAAAACCTAGAAGAAACACAAAAGCACAAATGAACCTGCGCTGATCCCTACTGATAATATGAATTGTAAACTCCATAATAAGCCTTTATCATAATTGTGGTGTGCACATATTCAGAATGATATCAAGTAATTAAAAAAAAGTACAACCTGCAATGTGGCAGATATGTATTGTAGTGGTGGTGGTGGGGGACTGGCATGGTGTGATTTGTGTATGTATTTTTACCATTGTCATACTCTATCCTCCTCAGATTATTGACACATATTACTTATCGGTCATAGCAGTAGTCCCAAGTGGGGTAGATGGTGGCAACCCTTCTTCACATCCATCCTCCACCTCCTCATCTATGCTGCTGTTAATATATTTGTCCTGGCTTTGTCTGTCATGTGTGGCTTCTGCTACTACTACAACTACTGGAGTTAGATGTTGATGGAATTCTACTGCCACTACTAGTAGGTGTCAAAGCTGCGGCACTTTTAGCAGCAGCACCAGAGGTACTCGTTATATCTAACACAACCTGTGTTGCTGGGTACTCAAAACAGCTGTGTGTGGCTGAGTGGGACTTGGACTTTGAAGAGGCAATGATGCTGAGGATGACTGATAGGGTGATTGTGTGCTTTTTAACATCTGTACTTGTCCAGGGTCAGACTTTTCAACAGTTTATAGACAGGTACAGTGCTCCTTAAAAGTGGCGGAAGATACAGCCTTTGACTTTCTGTTAACCTTATAGCCCTGTCATCATCCTCACTCTCAACTTCATCTGTATCTGCACAAGAGAAGGATGCTTGAGGGATGTATTCTAGATCTGCATCATCATCAGTCATCATTAGGTCATCCTTAGCAACATCAGCATCACCTGACAGTTCTTGCCCACTACTACCTTTATTTTCCTCTAAGCTTTTGGAGGTCTCAAACAATTTCTTTTTACTTTTACTAAAACAAAATTCACTACTACTTTGAGGACAGGTATTTTGGTGTCTCACTGTCTGATGCAGCAGGCGGTTCAGCTGCTACACCTTCCTCTGTTATGTTTTTGCCAGCATCATCAACACTTGAATGTGACTTGTCATCTTCAGTGCTCTTCTTATATAGTTCTATATTTCTACTGGCACTGGTGGTGCTGGGCCTAGTTTTGTTGGGACCTTGACAAATTGCATCCTCCCTTGGAGTAAAGGGATCATCATCATTGATTGCACACACTGCAACAACCATTGCTGCAGTAGGTTTTTGGACTACTACTTTTCTCTCACGTCCCTACACTGCTCCACATCTCCCCCTTCCCCTTGTGCGTTTGCTGGACATTCTGCAACTACACTGCGTTTTTTTACTGTATGGTGCACAACACAACTGATGGAGCTGTATGATGCCTTGCCTAAGCCCAGTCAGCTGTCACCTAAGATATTTTGTTTTTTATTATTTTTTTATTTTTTTTGTTTATTTTATTTTTTTAAGTTGTTGTCCATTCTGTTGTCTTATCACAGTCTGTCCAAAAAAAATTTAACTGGAAAAGAAAATCAATGTCTTTCCCCAGACTTCCCCACCCAGCACAGGGACAATAACAGCAAGATCAGCAAGCAGTTAGGTTGCCTGTGTCTTGCCTGTCAGTCACATGGAATTTTGGAGTATTTGGGGGACAACCTCCTTCCTCCCTTATTATCCCCTAGAGTGCCCCCAGACTTCTCTAATACAGAGAACAAATGTCCTACCTAAATGACTTCCTAAACTAAGCTTCAATTCCCCTTTATTTGCCTATCTCCTCTAGCTAAAAAACATGCTGCATATTCTCTCTTTCATTTTTCTGTAATCTTCCTCCTTTTTTCTTCTGTATTTTAAAATTAGAAACATTTCAATGATCTGTTTTGTAAAAAAAAAAAAAAAAAAAGTGTAAGCCATTGTTTTTAATAATAAAGAAAAAGCCTTGGAAGGCTTAATGTGGCTCCTCTGCCGCCTCCTCTGCTGGCTCTGCAAGTGGCAGCAGGAATGCATAGTGAAACAGCACACCCCCTACCTTTCTTGCTGTTGCCTGAGTCAGAATGAGAGAATTTTGAACAGAGACTGGCTTTGTATATGGCCAGTCTCTGTTCAAAATGGTCCCCATAATACAACTGGATGTGTGCTTATGCTTCTAGCAGGTTTAGGCACTCCCCAGAAGATGATTGACTGGGAGGTGCATAAGCTCACATCCCAGCCAATTGTAGGCTGGAATCTATTTTGAACAGAGACTGGCCATATAAAAAGCCAGTCTCTGTTCAAAATTCACTCATTCTGACTCGTCCCAAAAGGTATGTGGGGTTCTGTTTCATTATGCATTCCTGCTGCCGCATGCGGAGCAAGCAGAGGTGGCAGCAGAGGAACCCCATTAATCCTTGCAAGGCTTTCTCTTTACTAAAAAAAAACAATGACTTACATTTTTTTAAAACCGGAATGCTAGCATATTATTTTTAATAGATATGCCAGACTGCATTTAACCCTTAGAGTGTCAGAAGGGTACCCCTCCAGCACTCAAAAGGTTAAGTCTTTCATATCTTTGGGGTATTTTTTTTTCTTTTTTCAAAACATCAATCATTGAAATGTTTCTAATTTTAAAATACAGATTGGAAAAAAGAAGAAGGAAGATTACAGAAGAATGAAGAAGGAAGAGAGAAGATTAAAGAAGAAGATGGACAAGACAGTAAGTATTTCATTTCTGGGCGTTAGGATAGGGTTATGGGTAGGCACAGGATGGGAGCACTCTACGGATTCACAGATTCATGAAGTTCCAGTAAAACAACCATATCAAAAATCCTCAATTTTATTGTAGAAAATATTAAAAGCATTGATCCAGACCGTGATGGACACAGGTACAGAACAAGACATACAACCCACCTTTACACATTTCGGGAACGAGTCCCTTAGTCATAGGCTGGGTAAACAAAGCTAAATTTGGTATTTAAACCATTGGTACAACCTGTCAGGTGTATATAAAAGACCAATGAACAATTGGGGAAAACTATGGACTCTCTCCCGATGACGAAAGCCACCATTAAAAAAAACGGGTCACACCTGGTGATATTCAGGTGAATCTCACCTCATGGATCTGTGTTACAAATGCAGACTACAGTGACCCAAATAGGTCAAAGAAGAGAAAATGTCCTCAACTATAGACCGTATGTTAAATACATGTTGCAATCCAACTGTATCAAATACATATGAACTATACAAATAGACACACCTTGTAAACATATCTGTTAACAGAAATGATTACAGGGACAAATAAAAACATTAAATGAAACTCTAATATGTGTGTTCTATGGCGGAAAAGGGCCAGGAGGTGATCGACCTGTCTAGAAGAACTTTGAATTTGCCCCAGATGAGGTTGCTCTGTATGGCTTTAGGCTTTTCCCGAAGTCGACATTTCAGTCTTTTGGACACCATCATGGATATGAACTGTTTTGTGAGAAAACTCACTTTGAGAAATGTTTTTGATTCAAATACTGCAGATGGAGTGGGAAGTACCATTGTTTCCACTGCTGTTGATAGTAACAATATAACCTGTATTCTATGGACATTAAATGGTTTATTCTTTCTGCCATTGAGTACCTATTCAAGCATAACTTTTTTTAAGTACAATGGTACATTTTTCCTGCAGAGGTTTGGCACTTCGATGGGTGCCAAATTTGCCCCATCGTTTGCTAACCTCTACATGGGGATGTTTCAGGAGGTTTTTATCTATGACTTTCAGAATCGCTTTCAAGAGAACATTGTCACATATAATAGACATGGCAATCTTCTATTTATTTGACAGGGATCTAGAGAAATGTTTCTCTCTTTTGCAGATTATTTGAACATCAATGATTATAATTTAAAGTTTGCTTTTGAACATCAACAAAGGGATATAACATTTCTGGATTTGAAGCTTACTTTAGAGGGCACTGGAATACAGAGTACCATGTATAAGAAATTATGTAGTGGTAACTCACTTCTCCATGCAAGATCATGTCACCACAGGCATACTGTTAGGGGAGTCCTGGTGAGACAGTTTCTGCGTGTGCGCAGGAACTGTTCTACGTCTCAAGAATTTGAATTGCAGTCGAAGGAAATGCAACTGCGTTTCCTTGAGAGGGGATACTTTATGGGCTTGGTGAAACATGCTATGACACGGGCAGCTGACACCGACAAAAATATCGTAATAGCTTCCCAGACTGTAAGGAAGAAGCCTGGCCAAAAAACGAGTGATGTGGTTTTTGTCACTCTTTACAGCCCACAGTTCCTTAAGATACGAGACATCACAAATAGGCATTTACCCACACTTCTGGGGGATGCTCCTTTGAGACCTTTAGTGAGTAAAGGCTGTAATTTGTGAGTAGATGAGCACCCACTTTAGGTAGCAGATTATCACCTAGTTTATTTAGGAGTATTCCACAACCGAAGCCCACTTGGCTTCAAACAGTGGATATGTATAAATGTGGGACCACAAGCTGGATATCTTGTTCTTATGTAAAAAGTTGCAAATCAATTTGCCATTACTGTCACAGGAAAGGTTTCTAGCATAAAGCAATATATTAATTGACATGCAACTTTTGTTGTATATCTACTCACTCCTTTGAAATGCCAGATGCAATATGTGGGGCGTACGGGTAGTGCTCTCAAGGATCGGATTAGAGAGCATATAAACGCTATAAAGAATGTAGATATCACTAAACCAATTTCTCATCTCTTCATAGATTGTTGTAATTCCAATCTCTCTTTCTTCTACGTTCAAGGAATTGAAAGTGTTCACCTTTCTGAAAGGGGGGGATATAGATATCCAACTGGACAGAACTGAAGTCAAGTGGATACTTTACTTGGCAACAAGATGTCCACTTTGTATGAATTCTGAGCACGATGTGGGGCTTTTCATACACTGGTGATTGCTATCTTATATTATTATTATTATATATTTTTTGTCTTAGTTTCATCTGTATTCTATACTTTATATCACTGCTGTATGAGATGACCATTGTCCTTCGCTATGGTGGATACAGAGTGTTCATTACATTTTTATTTTTGTTGGATACTGGACTAAAAAATATTAATGTAAGTAACTCTAAGGAGTTTGTGTCCATCTTTGGAGAAGATTTTTTGTCTTTTGTTAAAGGAATAGTTATGTTTCACAAAAACAGCAGCTCCAATTAATCTTCATAGTATTTGAGCCATGGAGAGTGTTATTTCAATACTGTCAGAGTTGTAGTTCAAGAGAAATTGAATGATAAAGTATCCCCCTCCCGCCCCTTTTACCTAGTGTAAGCCACCTCCCCTCAGATGTTGAATCTGGTCCTGGGACCATACAGATCACAGCAAGGAATAATCTTCTTACTGTGAGAACAATGAAAACCCTGCCCCCCTTGACAGGTTTTTCAGATTTTTCCCTTATCTTAACTGAAGATTGTCCTTCTCTGCAATCTACCTGGACACACCTTGCTGATCTGAGCTGAGCAGTGTTATATCAGTAAAAGGGGCGGGAGGGGGATACTTTATCATTCAATTACTCATGAACTACAACTCTGACAGTATTGAAATAACACTCTCCAAGGCCCAAATACTATGATGATTAATTAGAGCTGCTCTTATTATGAAACATTACTATCCCTTTAAAGACATGTTGTATGTATTATACATGCTGATATTTTGTCTTCTAATTTGAATTGTGTCTTTTCCTCCGGGACGCATACACATTAGAGTTTAATTTTTTTTTTTATTTGTCCCTGTAATTATTTCTACTAACAGATATGTTTACAGGATGTGTTCATGTGTATTTAACATACAGTCTATATTTTAGGATGTTTTCTCTTCTTTGAACTATTTGGGCCACTGTGGTTTGCATTTGTGATATAGATCCATGAGGTAGGATTCACCTGAATATCACCAGGTGTGACCTGGTTTTTGTAATGGTGGTTGTCATCGGGAGTGTGTCCATAGTTTTTCACAGATGCTCATTGGTCTTTTACATACACCTGACAGGTTGCACCAATGATTTAAATACCTAATTTAGCTTTGTTTACCCAGCCTATGACTATGGGACTCGTTCCCCAAGCTCATAAGGGCATGCCGTATGTCTTGTTCTGTTCCTGTGTCCATCACTGTCTGGATCAATGCTTTTAAAATTTTCAACAATAAAATTGAGGATTTTTTATATGTTTGTTTTCCTGGCACTTCATGAATCTGTGGATCCGTAGAGCGCTCCCATCCTGTGTCTTCTCATTTGCTGAAGCCTGTGCCGAGGCTGTTGGGGGCTGCCCCGGATCCACAAGGGCCTTGAGGACGGGTGAGTTTAAGTTTGAATTGATACTGCTTATTCATATGAAGCATCAGTGGCAACCCATGGTTTATTACTGCCATAGGGTTATGGGTAGTATTGTTTAAATGTCATGTTAGGGGTAATGTAGGGTTAGTGTTTGGGAGGTGGGGGGAAGGTGACTGTGTTTTGTGCTCACTCTCGGTGTTTGATACTGTGTCAGACAACGAGAGTTGACTATTTTCCTTTGATTTTCCCACAGTTCACGATACATAGCATGCATTGTTGGAACAAAAATCTGCAATGAGAGATTGGCCACAGTGTGGGTTTTGGCCACAAGCTACTGTTGCTCCATGAACGGGGCCAGCTATAGGGTTTCTCGTTCTATGTTTTTCCCTTACCAGCTGTTGTACTGGTAGGAATAGTATCGATCGCATAGACTTAAGGAATAGTTATTCCCTTTTAAAAGTACAACTTCATCAGACCTCAATGTTATATCTTTTAAAATGGCCTCACTTTCCTAAGAGAATTATCAAAAGAAGAGCACAATTAAGAAAGGAGGCCAAGAGTCAATCAAAATAAAAATAATATATTTATTATCATATCACTAGAATATAATCCAATATTTAGGCATAATATATATTAACCCTTTGAGTGCCAGAGGGGTACGCAACACATTGCTTTGCAATGCGTTGTGTATGCCTCTGGCACTCAAAGAGTTAAAAATTCTTGCAATAAAATCAAACATCATTACATACCAATCAGTCTTAATCATCAATGTGTCTCTGTTCCTCTCCCAACATTAGTTCAATCCTGTCCTTATATATTTCTCATCAGTATAATTCAACCAAAAATGATCAGTGTACTAATCTCGTACAATAAATAATTTCCACCAGTGGCTCTGCACCAAAATAGTAAATACGTTAGTAATTTTGTGCCAAAATGGTACAGTACATTTAATCAGTAACTCTGTATCATCAGGGCAAAATGCATTTGCAAAACGTTGTGGCTTAAAGCAGAACTTTCAGCATAGCTAAAGTCGCCCTGCAATAATTAGGCAGGTGGCAACTAGCTTAATAATGGTTATCTTACCACTTAGAATTACTCCTTTCTAAAGAAATCTTTAATCTTCTGAGGACAGCCAGGTTAGTGCAGTCTGCGTGCCTGCGCCGTCAGTCTCTTCCGATTACCATGTGGCAAACTGCAATGTGTCTCAGTGTAGACCGGGACTTACAAGATGTCTATGCTGATGAGTGAACTCTGGCCTTGGAACAGTAAGTATTTCTTTAGAAAGGAGCAATTCTAAAAGGTAAGATAGCTATCATTAAGCTAGTTGCCACGTGCCTAATTATTGCAGGGCGACTTTACATATGCTGAAAGGAGAGAAATCTGAAAAATCTGTACAAGGCATCAAACACTGAGGTACTGTGTCCTCCACATAACCCTCCCAACGTGTATCGCCATATTGGCTTCATCAGGGGAATAACTGTCATGTGATTACTGCTACGATTTAAATTCTCCTGGGGCCAATGAGTCAGCGAGAAAATGTCATATGTACAAGAGAAGGGCGCAAAAAATCAAATCTCAAGCCAAACAGGCTAGACACGCCCACCCAATAGATCTCACCGTGCTCCTGAATTATATAATATTCTATCAATGCATCAAAAAGTGAGTATATAAGTGCGGACACCTAAGTTGTTACTGCCATAAAGAGAATATATACTGTTGTTAACCACAAAATGTGTGTGAAACGGCGAACGTACATAATATATATTATATTACCACTACAATTTAAATTGTAGCAGTAATCACATGACAGTAACTCCCCTGACGAAGTCAATATGGAGATACGCGTTGGGAGGGTTATGTGGAGGACACAGTGCCTCAATGAGTGTTTGATGCCTTGTACAGATTTTTCAGATTTCTCTCCTTTCAGAAATTTGAGTTACGATAAATATATCTTACACTTCTTTTTTTCATGATACTATTTATGGTACTTCTCTTTGATCTGTAATTATGTATACATTTTATGATATTGTTACCAACATCTGAGGCATTGTTTGTTCTCCTGTGTTTTAATTGTTTTTAAATGTATTGTGTAATATGGTCTTCCAATAAACATTTGTTATATGTTTTTGTATTTATTTTTGTCACTGGATTTGTGTGTGTCTCCATTTAATGAGCTTCTTGTAGCAGTTCCAGTAGAGGGCATAGGTTTCTTTTTATTTTCCTCTCCTACTGGTTTATGTTGGTGTTTTGAAATTGTACAGTGGCACCATTGCTACACCATACTATAGAGATTTATGGTTAACTGATCAGTGCTGTCCATTGGATGGTGTAGCAACAGCACCACCTTGAAAAGGTCAGAGGAATCTTACTAAAATCATTTAACTATATGGTGCCTGTGACAGTATCAATATGATTTCCCACAAAAACATGCACTGTAATACATTTTGTAGCCCTACTTGTGCCAAACAAAAATGCAGTAGTCTTCTTACACTAAAAATTCTACCCTAACACCACTTGTGCTGAGGGGAAGGAAATGGGGTAATCCATTGATGTTTTAGGGAATTCTCCTCCTCTACACCTTGTTTTTTGCCATGAATTAAACAAGGTGCAGATGAAATAGCATAACCTTGCACCATTTTCCTTCACATGCTATGGGTAATGTATAACCCTTTGAATGATTGAGGCCTCCAGCGTCGGACCAACTAGCATTTAAATACATTTGGTGTTGGTTCTTCGTGAATCCCTTTCATTCTAGATAATGATTCAATAGATTGATATGTTCCCCTGAGATTTAAATTGAAATTAATGGGTTTCGTTCTAGAGATTGATATGGTTCCCCCGAGATTTAATTTGAAATGAATGGGTTTCACTGCATCAAGTGTGCCCAAGGTCAGTCCTCAAGGGCTACCGACCGACCAGGGTTAAAGGCATCACTGACCACAGGTCAATTAATCAGTGGTTCATTAATTTTGGTTGACCCACCTATGCCGGATCAGTGAAATCCTAAAATCCTGGCCAGTTGGCAGCCCTCAAAGACTTAACTTGGTCTCCCGTACTCTACAGCCAAACATTAGTTTACTGTAGATAGAACCAAATGCTAATATACCATTGCTCCATTTTCAGTCCATGGCCTGTTGCGGCTGTCGGTGCTGTGATTCTAGTGCTGATCGCTTTACTATCACGTCTCCTGGTGAATCAGAAGCCACCAAAAGACCCGTTATTCTATGGTATGTACAGATAGTATTACTTCAGTTCAGATTGTCTACCTAATCGTATTCTGGCTATAGGGTGATTATTAAAAGACTTAACCTTCTCATATTTGACCCTATGGATGTGTGAAGCATCTCCAATTAAATTACAAAGCAATGCATTTTCAGTCTGCTAGAAACTATCAGTTTCTGCCACAAAGTTGGAACAAATTAATAAGGAGGAATAATCATGCGGGTCCTTTAAAACTGGAAGCTGCCTCTTGGAGGAGGATTTGGAAAATTGATAGGTCTCCTTTAAATATATTAAGAGGTTAAAACTTTGCATACACCCCCTTCTGAGTTTGTTGGTATTGCAGAATGTCTGCCAGTTTGCACTACAGCAATCATACACTGTAGTGCATACCCTGAAGAGCAGCCACGGGTGTTAGTGGCTATGCCAGAGAGACTGTACTGAGGAGTTCTACATTTATCTGTGTTCACAGATTATCTTGGGAGAATGTTTAACAGTACTATTCAAGCTATTTTTGTGTTCAAGGAATATTTAGAATAAGATAAAATAAACTCAGCAGTGGGATGGTGTTCCTTGAAGCATGGGTGGTGTTAGGTTTGTGCCACAATAGTAGCAGCAATGATAATACACTTTCACGAGACCAGGGAAGAACAGTGCACATACTTTCTTCACCCTTCACTAGGCAAGTGTGATATGACCCACATCTGTACCCTAACGCTAGGGTAAACCCAGGCTACAGGAGCGAGGAACTCCAGAACACTGTATTGATTCAAACTCCACCACCTTCTCGAGGACATGTGTGAGGACCGTGCAAGACACTTCCTCAACCCTTCACTAGGCAGGTGTAGCTAGTATTCGGACTGTCACGGAGTGACTAAAGAAATAAAGACACTTGACGAGTACAAATAAAATTAAATCAAATTAATTTAAACATAATAGTAGCAGCAATGATAATACACTTTCATAAGACCGGGGAAGAACAGTGCACACACTTTCTTCACCCTTCACTAGGCAAGTGTGAAGTGACGTTCATGACAAAATCTTACGGTCTTTACGAATTATCTGACTGAAATATTTTTTTAACCACTGAACTACTGCTTCAAACAAACTTTGAAATGCTAGATTCAATTAATGGGCTAATGGATACAAGAGGTCTCAAATGCATTGCTTCAGACACAAGCATCCACTGGGTTAAAGAAGTATGTCCTCTTTAGGAAACAAGAATATATAAAAACAACTATGGATTTTTATTTTATCTAAGTAAATTAGCTATTAAATTACCAGATGAGTTAGCAACAGATTACAATCCATTTGCAGATTTCCTCACAACAAAGTTAAAAGGTACCAATGTTTATCCCTTTGAGTGCATATCCCTCTGGCACTTAAAAAGTTAACCCTTTGAGTGTTATCATTGTGTGTGTGATGCATTACAGAGTAATGCACTGACAACTGCTCTGTCGAACAAAGGATCAATGGTCTGTGAGGTAATTTTCAGAACTCACCTTATTCTATATGCTTATTTTATTTTCCCTTTCCTAGTTTATGCAGTTTTTGCATTTACCAGCGTGGTGGGACTTATCATAGGACTTGAACAGGATGGAGTCATTGATGGATTCATGACCTTTTATCTAAAAGAGGTAAAATCAATCTGACAGTAACTTTTCCTCTGTAAACTTATGTCAAGTTATTGGTGTGAACCTCAACTTCACAAACACAAGAGACATGACATTATATTTCTATGTTATCTTTACACAAACAAAGGAATAGCTCTAAGCAGTTTTCTTTCTCTTTCTTTCCTTCCTTTCTTTCTTTTTTGTAAAAAGGGAAATATTTTGGCTTAAGGAAATGCTAAATGGCATGTCCAATTTACCTGTTAGCTGTGTAATAATGTATAAGTAAAATGTGACCTTGTGCTAGCTTCATCAGTCCACTTATGTTAATGATCTATTTTCTGCCAGCCCCAATGACCAGACTGCTCAGTCTCACTTTTTAGAAGTCTACGAACATTGAAAGAACTGTGATTATTCAGATGAGAGTTAGAAGACCTAGGCACAATACGTGTGTCTGTATTAGTAACTCATATGTTTTTTTCTAGCATAAGAGAGAGTATTGGAGTCCAAGCTTACAGGTATCACTTGGGGTACATAGTTCATTATGGCTGGCCAGCAGAAACCTTCACCTCCACCGGATACTCTGAGGTTATGAGTTTAGCACTATATCATCCCTGGTAAAAGACTGCTTGGAGTAACAGCTCTGTGAAAGTTATAACTGATAAAATATAGCAGTGGAAAATTAACAAAAATCAACATTTTCATAACTAATTTACATACTACTCCCATTTCTTAGTGAAACCCAGAAAAAGTGTACTTAAAATGTGTTTAAATATGACCTGTTATCTACACAGCTTTTAGTCTTATCAAAGGTATCTATCCAAACTGCCTATACAATCTGTGTAATGGTTTTAGAGATGGTTCAGTAGGAAATCTAATCTGCTGAGCTTTGTTGTCTGTCCTGTCTGATTAAGCATGCATAATTAATTATTAACATATAAAGAAATTCACCTCTCCATCTTATTACGCTGCTAGAAGCTACGAATTTCTACCACAGGGGTGGAATAAATTAATAAGGAGGAATAATCAAGCAGATTCTTTGAAGATGGAATCACCCACTAAGGGGAGGATTTGGAAAGGTGACAGGTCCCCTTAAAAATAACACTTCGCTGTACCCGCTTCCATGTCTCTTTTCCTACTGTATCAGATTTTATCAAACATCTGATTATTTAATTTTAATACAGATCATGAGGGATTTTCAAGTTACCCATAAACCTTCCCTGAAACACTACTGTTCCTATCATATCATTAAGAGACAAAGCACTAGAGTCGAAAAAATCTTTAGCACGTGGGGTATATAGTCCACTATAGCTGACCTGCAGTCTGATCAGAAACCTACACCTGCAGAGGACACTCTGTTTTGATGAGTTTACCCCAATTACCTTTCCTGGAAAAATATTTCTTGGAATAACAACCAAATGAAAATTAGCATTGATACAATGTGGCAGTAGAGAATTAGGAGCTAATTGTGTTAATAAAAATCAACATTTTCATAACTAATGTAAATGGTACTGCCCTTTCTTAGTGAAACCTAGAAAACAAAACAATATATTTTGTTAAGTATAGAAGCTGTGCACTATAGGGTAGTGTTAATGTAGTTCAGAGAAGGGGGAAGGTGTTGTACAAAGACTTAAAATATGATGTTAAGCAGAGTAGGGGCAATAAAGTTAAAATATGTCCTTTAATATCAATAAATACTTGTTAGAATGTATACCTGCCTTTTTTAAATACCATTCACTTAAATTGATAATAACTATTGATATTGAATATACAATGACATTCAAATGTATTCAGACCTCTGATCTATTCTCTCATATTACTGGAATTACAAACGGTACATTGTAATTTCATTCAGTGTTATATTTTATTTTTAAAACACTGAAACTCAAGATCAATTTGACATTTGTTTTATGTTGGGAAATATTAATATGTTGCTTGCGTAAGTATTGAACCCGCCATATTTGGTAGAGTCACCTTTCTCTGCAACAACAGCTATGTGTCTTTTGAGGTGAGTATGTACCAGTTTTGCACACATTGTTGGAGGGATTTTGGCCCATTCTTCTTGGCAGATTTACTCCAGGTTGTTCATTTTGGTTGGACATAACTTGCAGACTGCAATTTTCAAACAGTATCACAGATTCCCAGTGGGATTAAGATCAGGACTTTGACTGGGTTACTATATGACATTCACCTTTATGTTTTTGAGCTACTCCAGTTGTGCCTCGGATCACTGTCCTGCTGAAAGGTGAATTTCCTCCCTAGTTTCACTTTTGTAGGGGACTGAAGGTTCTCTTGCAGTATTTGTCCATCCATTATTCCTTCAGTTTTATCAAGATGCATATACTGATGAGAAGCATCCCCACAACATGATGTTGCCACCACCAACTTCACTGTGGGATGGTGTTCCTTGAAGCATGGGTGGTGTTAGGTTTGTGCCACAATAGTAGCAGCAATGATAATACACTTTCACGAGACCAGGGAAGAACAGTGCACATACTTTCTTCACCCTTCACTAGGCAAGTGTGATATGACCCACATCTGTACCCTAACGCTAGGGTAAACCCAGGCTACAGGAGCGAGGAACTCCAGAACACTGTATTGATTCAAACTCCACCACCTTCTCGAGGACATGTGTGAGGACCGTGCAAGACACTTCCTCAACCCTTCACTAGGCAGGTGTAGCTAGTATTCGGACTGTCACGGAGTGACTAAAGAAATAAAGACACTTGACGAGTACAAATAAAATTAAATCAAATTAATTTAAACATAATAGTAGCAGCAATGATAATACACTTTCATAAGACCGGGGAAGAACAGTGCACACACTTTCTTCACCCTTCACTAGGCAAGTGTGAAATGACCCACGTCTGTACCCTAACGCTAGGGTAGACCCAGCAACAAGGATATCAATGGCCGGGGCTGGGTAGCCGAGGCTAGTAGTAAACAAGCCGGAGGAAGAATAGTCAGATGAAGCCAGTAGTCAGAGCTGGATTGGGTAGTCAGACGAAGCCAGGCGTTGGAGCCGGATCTGGTAGTCAGACGAAGCAGGAGTAATACACAGGAACTAGCAAATGGACCAACACAGCACTAGGCTCAGGTACACCACGAAAGGGCACTGGTAACTGGAAATGCTGAGGCCTTTAAGGCCTAGAAGGTGGGCGGAGAGATGACATCACTAAACCAGTGACCTATAAGAACAGCGACTTGCATAGAGCGACAGCCAGGAAGTACCAAGGTCGCTGTTACAGCAACTAAACACTGGCGGCAATCACGGGCACAGTGATAATCTTGCTCTCATCTGACCAGAAAACCTTTTCCCACATCACAGCTGGGGCACTCTTATGCTTTATGGCAAACTCCAGGCATGATTTCAGGTGGTACTTATTGATTAAAGACTTCTTTCTTGCCAAGCTCTCATCAGCCAATCTTATGCAGAGCTCTTGAAATGGTTGACTGGTGCATTATTACTCCACTGAACTCTGTAGCCACTTCAAAGTGATTATTGTCTTCTCTGTGGCTTCTCTCACAAGTCTCCTTCTTGTCTAAGAGCTGAGTTTTGAGCGACAGCCTTTCCTTGGCAGTGCCGGGGAGGTGTGATACAGCTTCTAATTCCGGATTATTGATCCAACTGTGCTTACTGGGATATCCAAGCACATGGATATTGTTTTGTACCCTTTTCCTAATTTAAGCATTTGAATTACTTTGTCTTAACTTCTGCAGAATGCTCTTTGGTCTTTATATTCCTCCAGATTCACAACCAAACCAATGATCCTTCAACAGTGGGTTTTTTAATCCTGAAAATGTTACAGCAGCATTAACCATTCACAGGTGGAGATCAGTGATAATCTATATAAACTGGGAGCTTCGACAGCACAGGGGTTGAATTCTTAAACAATCAACATTTTTCAGTTTTTAATTTTTCTTAAAAATATTTCCCAACATAAAACTAATGTCACCTTAAATGAGTTTGAGTTTCAATGTTTTAAAATTAAATGTCATGCAGAACAAAATTACAATAAACAATTTGCAATTCAGTAATATGTCAGAGGTCTGAATACTCTTGCAAGGCATTGGGTGTGTGTGTATAAAATACAGAACAAATAGGCAGCACCAGTGGATCTTTTTTTAGAAACAACAAAAGCATTATTTATGAGGTCAAGGTTTCTGTCCAAGTAAGGACTGAAATTTTGACCTAATAAATACTGCTTTTTGTGTTTCTAAAAACAAAGACCACTGGTGCTGCCTATTTGTTCCATCTCTATTGGACTATTAAGAAGTGAGTGCTTCCGGCACCAGCACAATATAGCAGTTTGACACTATAAGAGCAACACCATTACAACATGACATTAGCAGAGTGTTACATGCAACCTGTTGATCAATACACCATTCATGAGAACAGGATCAATAGGCCAGCGCCTCATTACATGAGAACAACAAGGCAATACATCTTTATGTAATATCAAGTACAAAAGGTAGCTGTATTTCCCTTTAAATTAAGTGGACTGGATTCTATTGCTGGTGATAGATGTTATCACTATTTTTCTCATAAAATCTGTGGAGACATTTTAAAGTGATAGTAATGTTTCACAAAAACAGCAGCTCCAATTAATCTTCATAGTATTTGAGCCATAGAGAGTGTTATTTCATTATTGTGAGCATTGTAGTTCAAGAGTAATTGAATGATAAAGTTTCCCTCTCCCGCCCCTTTTACCTAGTGTAAGCCCCCTCTCCTCAGATGTGGGATCTGGTTCATAGACCAGACAGCTCATAGCAAGGAACAATCTTCTTACTGTGTGAACAATGAAAACCCTGCCCCCCTTGACAGGTTTTTCAGCTTTTTCCCTTATCTTAATTGACGATTGTCCCTCTCTGCAGTCTACCTGGGCACCTCCCTGCTGCTTTGGCTGAGCAGTGTTATATCATTAAAAGGGGTGTGAGGGGGATACTTTGTCATTCAATTACTCTTGAACTACAACTCTGACATAATTGAAATAACATTCTCCAAGGCCCAAATACTGTGATGATTATTTAGAGCTTCTTTTTTATGAAACATTACTGTCTCTGTAAGATGAGACCAGTGATAAAGTTATCACCCACAATGTAATCCAGGCCAGTGGTTGATGTAGCTCTTAGCACTGAATAGTTTCAGTCTCTGCTTGGTGCTGGAACAGTTTTTAATTCTCCAATTATTCCAACTTTTCAGCGATGTTACTGCTTTGAATCCATTTCTGCCAAATTCACCTCTTTCATTCTAGAGGACATATTTTGCAATACTTTAATCCACCTTCTAGCTTTAATTGTTTAGCCTTTTCTGATCCAGCAAATAAATCTTGCAATCCCTTTATGGATTAATTTACTTCAATTTTATTTCTAAATACAGCATGGAAAGTATTTTAACACACTGAGCTTTTTGCTGCAGATTATGGATTAAAGTTGTTGTTCAGAAATAATATTAAAATTAATAATTGGCTTTGTGTTGAATTCCAGAGTATGGTATTTCTATTAAACTGCCACTGTCTAAGCAGCAGCAGATTTTTCAGTGGGATTATTGTTTACATTCTATTAACCCTTTGGATCCTAGACCTTTTTTTGGTAATTTATGATGTGATTTACTCTTCCAGCCTCTAAAAGATTTACCACTCATCCAGTCTTGGTAACTTTCTGTACAGATTCTCCTGGATCATTGGGGGAGATTTTCCTTGCTTTATTTGTTGGGATGCTGCTTCAGTCCCTGGTTCTTCACGTTTAGGTTGGTTGTTTAGTTATGTGTTGTCTTTCCTGAGATAACCGTTTCTCCTGCATCATCTGCCATCTTGCTTTTCTATTCCATATGACTTTGGCTTAGGACCAATATATGTCACTGTTTTGGGCTACCACCCATTATATGTCTTTATACACAAAGCATCAACTTCTGGAATGCCAAGAGGCCTAGAATTTTTATTATAATAATTCTTCTGTGTAAACTGTGTTTGCTTCAGTAGTCTATACTCATGTCTTGGAATATGAGGCTTTAAGCCAACAGCAACCACAAATATTTGCTTCTTAATTCCCATCCCATTAGCAGTTATGCTGGGGAATCATTAAATTCCATAGTAGGGGTGTTTCACAGCTCCAGAAGTGCTATGTGTGGATCCATACCTATTTAAAAAGGCTTTTGCAGCATACATTCGATTTTCCTTATGTTTTTTTTTTTTTTTTTTTTTTTTTTTTGCCAATCCATTCAACTGGGAATATCCTGGTTTAGAGTAAGTGATCTTCACATCTAATTTCTCTGCAAATACCTTGATTTCAACACTTGCAAAGGACAAATGGTTAATGATGACTTCTGTGGGGATGCCATGACGAAAATGCTTCCAATTTGCCAATTACTGACTGTGCCTTTTTGTCTGGTAATTTTATCTGGTTATTTAGAAAAAATATTCCATCAACACAAAGAATGCACTTCCTTTCCAATCAAAAATATCAGCTGCGAGTTTTTCCCATGGAATAGTATCTCGTGTGAAATTAAGGGTTCCTTTGGGTTCCCCGAGAGATGAGTGGCACAAGTATCACAAGAAAAAACATGATAACACAAGGAGGCACCCCAGTGTAAAATATTCTTAAAAGGGGGATTCTACCACTAAGTAACACCCCACTCTGTGGATACTCACAAACGGGTATGCTATAAATTCACTTATGTGATAGATAGATAGATAGATAGATAGATAGATAGATAGATAGCAAAAGCAATTATGTGTATATAGTCCTTACCCAAATAAAGGAAACTGTGGATCAGGAGGAACCTCCACTGCTTTTTCTCGCAAAACTGGCGAATATGCAACTCAAAAAGACACAAAGAAAGAGAGGGGGCGCCCAATAGTATAATACAGTAACAGTTTGGCTGATTAATAAAATAAATAAGAACACGCTTATCAGCAAATGGCTTGTACCAGAGCTAACAAGAATGGCCTGTGGGGAATTTGCACAGTCTCCACTCTAGTCTCTGTATCACTAGGTGAATCGATAATGTATATAATAAAATAAGATCACTCAATTGTTCAAAAATTGACAGGGATCAATAAATTGGGAGTGAATCCTGTTCATACAAAGGTACATGCCCCACTAAGGTTGACACACAATATGCTACATCAATAAGAGATCCCCCAAGTTGACTGGACAGGCCTCAAGCAGGCTCACTCTCAATAAGCAATCATAATGGAACATATTTCCACTTCATGATTAAAAAGGACATGTGCGAAGTCTGAGATACTTAATATTTTTAATATACCCTTTGGTTACTCATTCACGTGGAAGCAACATAATATAATAATAAATCAGTGAGATAAAACTATTACGTACGATCTGATCGGTACTGCAGCACACATACCACAACAAAATGACTCACAATATGTATCATCATCTGTAACTTCCCATAGGAGAGTTATAGGCTAAGTCATACAAATGGACCAATCATATTGCCTTGTATACAATCAAGTGTACATAATTAGATATATCACAAAATGTTTTAAAAGGTCATGGGGGTCCAAACATTCCTTCAGTGTGCCATTCTTTTCCGTTACAATCAGATTGCTTACCCGGGCTGTAGGCATGTTCACTCTGGCAATAAGCTGGTTCTTTTATAGCTGCATAAGAGTCTCTTTGAGCCTGCCAAGTACTGCAGGTGAGTTTCCTCTGCATCCATGTGTGAATCAAGTAACATTTGGGTCTCATTTTTCATCTTAGCCATAAAGTCTTGATAAGGCAGTCTCACTGCAGAATGCCTTGACACAATATGGCATTTTAATTTGGGTTCTGTTTTTTTTTAACTGAACCATTAATTCTTGATAAGGCAGTCTCTCTGTGAAATGCATTGACACAATATAACATTTTCATGTATTTGTATTTTATTATTTTCATATAATTAAAATATATATTTTTACACCACTGGAGCAGTGGAACAGCATCATCTTCTGTTTTTTTTAACTGAACCATTAAGTCTTGATAAGGCAGTCTCTCTGTGAAATGCATTGACACAATACGACATTTTCATGTATTTGTATTTTATTATTTTCATATAAGTAAAATATATATTTTTTACACCATTGGAGCAGTGGAACAGCATCTTCTTTTACACAACATCTTGGTGAACCTGAGCAGGAGTTAATTTCTCTGTTGGCCTTTTCTGTTATAAGGTGGCAAAAGTTCCCTTTCAACCACCTCTACATGAGAGTAGCTTTGGATCATTTACTTGTTTTTGTATCCGTAATGATAAGACACTATTGGACATGTGTTTTTCTTTTTTTCTGCACTATACTTCTGGATGGAGGAGTGGTGAGGAGCTGCCTAAGACTGAAAAAAGAGATTAACAGGTCTAAGAATTCTTCAATTACTGTGGTTGGGGCAATTTAAAGATCCTATCTGTTTGTGTTCTGGACAACACATGTGTTGGGTCCGGACACTACTTTTGTGAGTAGCTTTCTATAAGTCGATGGTGGTATGTGGTGATTCATGATTTGAGATATTGCACTAGGAGCACCTCCTGTTTTTCTTATTATTATTGTTTCCCCCCTCTTCTCTTTCTGCGTGGATGGGATGTGTTCCTTTAAACTGACGAGTGGAATACACTCTGGACGAGTTTTTTACTATTTCATTTTTGGAGTCAATATCTTGTCTATAAACTATGTGAACTTTTCAAAAAGCTGACAAATAATAACAAGAGCCAACAAATTAAATTAATATAGGGCTGTGTGGCATCATATTGAGTCATACATTGGATAATTAAAAAACAATGAACACTAACAACAAAAACATGAAATAGCTTTAAACACAAAGTACTTAAGAGTCCTCATAGCTCAAACTACCTTCATTTTCCTCTGGTTGGCCCTGCAAATCACCAAGATCAGCCAAGCTGGGTGACGTTAGTGCCTTCTTGGCATTCATGGGAGATTGCTTTCCTTTCTATAGAAGTCAGATGATGGCAGATTCACCAACACAGGGCTTCTGTGGAGTTCAATAGAGAGGAGTTCCATGAGCACCAAGTGAGGTGCTGATCTCACACAGCCATTCATACCACCCTGATATAATAATGATATAAACAGGAACACAACAAAGTTTTTTTTTGAGCTATGGGAGCTGTTTTCCCCACTCTTGGGGTACAACCAAGAATTTAAAATGGTATTTTAAGAACCCATTACTGTCCCTATAACTCTACAGAGTCTGTTTTTGCCTCTGTGTGGTAGTCGACTGTGTAGCTTTGTTCCCTATTTACAAAACTGATTTTTCCTAAATCTGTTTGGGCGCGTGTTTTCTTACATTGACATATTCATCCTATCTAATAATTCACTAAAACGTATGTAACGACGCAGTCATGCGCAGTAGAGACTGCTGCTTGGGCTGCTCTGAAGGAGCATCCAGCTCTGTATCAGCCGCGGCGCGGGCAGTCTATTCTGCACATGACTGCCCCGCGACCGGCTAGTGCAGTGTGTGTTACACAAATCCTCTTCTTCTTGGTTTGAGGACGTATCTTTTTTTTTTTAATATTTAGGAAACACGTTTAGATCCATCAGCTCTCATTCTGATACTTCATTTTCTTAAAAATGCTTTATTCCTGTACTGTTATTTTCAGAGCTGGAGACATGGAAACCTTGGAATAGACATTTTAGTAAATGAATGCTAAAATATGTTTTCTTCCCTTAGAGTGAACCTTATTTGAACACAGCCTATGGGCACATGATTTGTTACTGGGATGGCACCGCTCATTACTTGATGTATCTCCTTATGGTGGCAGCGATTGCGTGGGAGTAAGTGGTTTTTATATCTATACAGCACTCTGTGTAACTCAGGGGTAGGCAACCTTTGAAGATTAGAACTCACATGATCCCCACTCAGCCTAGGGTTGCCTATCCTTTGGCTTGTAACCCTTACATACTACAGAGTTCTCCAACACTTTGCAAGTCAATGTGTTGGAGACCTCTTGAGCATCCAGTCTTAAAACATCATTTAACTTACAGATATGTTTAACCCCTTGAATGCTCGAGAGAGCTCCAATGCATTATTCAACCCTTTGAATGTCAGAGAGGTGCCCAGTGTATTGCTTCACAATGATCTGGAAACCCCTTTTGTGCTCAAGTGTTAAAAATCATTAATCCTCACTTTTAATGGAACCTGTAGCACATTCCTAAACAGTGGAATTCAGGAACCTTAAATATCAATAATGATAATATTACCATTTGTTTTCAAATTACGGTCCATATTTTCAAACCAATAAACGTAAACTTCCTATAATATTTTTCTTTGTTAAACAGGATAAGTTCTAGCAAGCAAGACCCTCACAACCTTTTGTTTTGATCAAGATGTGTATGTCATTGTGTGTTCATGCCCCTTTTTTGTATAGCTCTTTTTGATGTAGCTCTGTAATTCAATGGCAAAAAAACTTTTATTAAAACCACAATTAAATTCTCACTCAAACAGGAAATACCGGTTAAGTTCTTGCAACTTAACTACACACACCCCTGTGTTTAAAGTTTTTAGCCATTAATGTCTATCTGTCTATCTATCTATCTATCTATCTATCTATCTATCTATCTATCTATCTATCCTTCTATGCTTACCTATCTAGTTTTTAGTGTTTTTCTGAAAACAAGTGGGGATGTAGAGCTAGAAGAAATTAACACATATTTCCTAACTTTTATGCATTTGTGTGAGAACTTAACAAAAGTTTTTTCCATTGAATTTTTCCAAATTATTAATAATTTTGCTTTTGACTGGGTACGTTTATAATATTGATATATGGCAATGCTCTTGTCACTTTTTTTTACATATCTCTGGTTATTGTGTTAGATCTTTTTATCTTATGTTTATTCAGAATTGAATTCACTGGGTTTACAGTATATATATCCATTTGGTCCATCATTTACCAGTGGTTAGGTTTATCTTGATTTCTGTGTTTCATCAAATCTCAGTTTTAGTCTTGCAGTGCCATCTATTGACTAAAGTTATTACTACACTTTATTACTGTTTTGCCGCTAGCTCTCCTATTGAGCTTGTGCATGTGCACTCATTACTTAATGGGAATAAATTCCTGTCACTTTTTGTGATATATGTAAGATAGCTAGTGCCTAATAGGAAAAAAATTATACAACCAATTTTCTAATAATGGACTGCCAACCAGATCCAGAATCCCAAAATTCAGCCAATTTTGCTGTTGCAATCAAACGTTTATTCAAACTTAAAGGAACAAGCTTTCCTGCTCAGTAAAACACTGCTATCAGTTGTTTTATTCAAAAGTTATGATAGTTCAAATTATCAGGAAATGCATTACAGAACTTTCATTTCCTGAAAATTCAAACGACAGCATGACTCAGCAGTTTCTATCATATTCTGCAGAGAACTGTTTGTCAATGACTTATCTCTCCAAGAAAATACAACAGAATAAGTAATTTGACCAACAGAGGATGCTGTTAATGTAACAAAGTTTAAAGTGTAATAACTCTGAAAATATGCATCACTCAGCAGTGGGGTATCTTTAGTTTACTTAACAACAAAAAATCCCTATGATTAAGTATTACTATCCTTTTAATATAGAAGCCCTATCAGGTGTCTATAATATAGACTAACAATAACAATATATAAACCCCATAAATAAAACCATGGTGGAACAGTAGTTACCAGAAGCAGGCAGCATGTTCCTCTTTAGTTGCTGTTGGATTACAGATTCCATTATCCCCTCCTGGTCAATGGCCATTATACCCAACAGCAGCTGGGCAGCCACCAGATTCCTGCACCTGTGTTTGCTCATCAGTAGTTTCAATGCTGATTGTTGATAGATAGATAGATAGCTTAAAATGTGAAGTTCTTTGCTACTAGCCAGACCTGAAAAGTTAAATTTCCACTCACCATTGGCTAGTGACGAGTGGAAATTTTGAGCCCTGGATAGATAGATAAATAGACAGATAGATATTCTTCATGGATAGCAGTAAAATAACCAACAGAAAATGTAGATTGGGGGGTCAACTCACATAGTAGGGTCTGGCACCATATAAAATCCAGGACTGTCCTGGGCAATCCAGGACATGTGGTCACTCTACACTTCCTGTCAGCCCTACATTAGCTCAACAGTGTTAGCACTGAATGGGTTAAGTGTCAAAGCATGCCTCAGTTAACATAACCTATACAGCAACATAAATCAAAAACAAATATTCTAAGGAAATTATGACTATCACAACCTATAGGTGATTTTGAAAGCTCTTTAAAAATATTTCAGTTAGTTTTCGCCATTGGCTAGTGCCGAGTGGAAATTTTGAGCCCTGGATAGATAGCTAAATAGATAGATAGATAGATATTCTTCACTGATAGCAGTAAAATAATCAACAGAAAATGTAGATTGGGGGGTCAACTCACATAGTAGGGTCTGGCACCACCTAATGAGTAAGTGCTCTATGGGTGAGGCACGTTATGTGTTGCCAGATCCTATGTGAGTTGAATCCCCTCCCCAAATCTGCATTTCCTGTTGAACTGCTATCAATTAAGAATATTGATTTTAACCCTGGATTTGAACCAAAGTAGTTTTAACTTCCAAGTTTCTACATAGATGCCTTCTGTAGTGCATTCTGGTTTTGGCAAGACCCCTTTGATTTGCATTGCATTTTGATTTACGCCAGTTATCAAAATGCAATGCTGCGCTGCGTACACTTGTGGCGCTATATAAATAAACATATTCATTCATTCATTCATCTTTGCATTAAAGTTCTCCAAAGAGAGCAACAGGATTTAGTAGAGCGATTTCCAAATCCCATACAATTGTATTTAATTTGCTCTTTTGTTTTACAGTCAAAACTACAGGAACATTGGACTTTACTGGGTTGGCTCGATTGTAATGAGCATGATTGTATTTATTCCTGGAAACATTGTGGGTAAGTGGCATATAAATATACTCTCTTTTAATATTTATTAGTTATCTCACACACACACTTACATCCTGTCACACCACAACCCATTGAGGCTGTTTTGCTAGGAATAATTATAGAGATGCTGGAGCAAACCAATACCACCATATAACCATTTGAGTGCCAGAGGGTTATGCAACGCATTACTTTGTAATGTGTTGTGAACCCCTCCGGCACTCAGAGGGTTACATAATACATACCCAGAGATTTATACGGGGTTTTAACCCCTATAATGCTAAAAGGCATTTCCAATTCATTGCTTTGCAATGTGTTTGAGACATATCTACCATTCAAGGATTTCAAAGCTACATTTAACTCTTTGAGTACCAGAAAGGTATCCAACACATGCTTTGGATACCTCTCTGGCACTGAAAGAGTTAAAGGGATAGTAATGTTTCACAAAAAAAGCAGCTCTGATTAATCTTCCTAGTATTTGGATTGTGGAGAGAGTTATTTCAATACTGTCAGAGTTGTAGTTCAAGAGTAATTTTTACTGATGCAACACTGCAAGACTGTCAGGATGGATCACAGATAGGGACAATCTTCAGTGTGCAGGGTTTTCCTTATGTTCACAGTAAGAATATTATCCCTTGCTGTGAGCTGTCCTGTCTCAAGACCAGATTCCACATCTGAGGGGAGGTGGCTTACACTAGGTAAAAGGGGTGGGGGGGGCATACGATTTCATTCAATTACTCTTGTATTACAACTCTGACAGTATTGAAATAGCACTCTCCATGGCCCAAATACTATGAAGATTAATCGGAGCTGCTTTTTTTTGAGAAACATTACTATCCCTTTAAAGCAATGGGAATATTTATTTGTTTCTCTTCATGCAGAATTGCTCCTCTTCTCTTTGTGCATTTGGACCATAATACCTGATGGAGTCATGTAGCCCAATTTATTGTTTTCAGTGTTTGGAGTCATTTTTAGCATTCTGTGTTTAAAAGACACATTTAAATCAATGAAAATGTTATCTGTGGTGCCTTGGTCTGGCCAATAATTTATTTGTACATATAGACCTTAAAGGCCATATATACCCCAGGAATAAGTGGCTTAATACCAGAGGGACTTACCTAGGTAGGTGTCCTTCAAAAGGCAGTCAGTTAACCCTATGCAAGCCAGAGGGGCATAAAAAAAGGCGGAATTCAATTAAAAACAGCAAAATCCGGTGTACTGGGGTAATTGTGCCTTTAGCAATTACTGGTATCATACACAAAAACTCATTATAGTACATTAGAAGGACACAGTCACATAAAAAGAAGTTTGGTGATTTTGTAATCAACTTTATTTTGTATTACCTATTTTGTATTTAAAAAAGTAGTTTTATGTTCATTATGCTTAAATCTTGTACTAAAATTATGGTATTCCCTGCAGACATATCCTTAGGGTGACCACGTTTCCATTGTGCCATTCAGGGACGCAGCAGAGTACTTGTCCTCAGCACTAGTACAGCAATGTGGGAGGGGTCACTATACATCACTGGACATCAGTGTAGAACCTGTGCTTTCTCTGTCCCACCATAGAGTTCTAAAGACTAGAGGGAGAACTGCCCATTGACTACTGTGACATAAAGCAATGTCTGTGTTGGGCTACAAGATAATGGACATCACTCTCAAAACCTTAGACTAGCATTACACTACAACAAAATAGCACTGCAGCTCTTGTTTGATGCCAGGATCAAGGATCAGTTCTCTCTGTCTGGAAGCCACTTTTTGTAGCCCAGCAGATGCTCACTTTCTGTCACAATAGGCAATGGACAGTTCTGCCAGAATATGGGACATGCATATAAAATCCAGGACTTTCCTGGGCAATCCAGGACATGTGGTCACCCTACACTTCCTGTCAGCCCTACATTAGCTCAACAATGTTTGCACTGAATGGGTTCAGTGTCAATGCATGCCTCAGTTAACATAATCTATACAGCTTCATAAATCAAAAACAAACATTCTAAGGAAATTATGACTATCACAACCTATAGGTGATTTTGAAAGCTCTTTAAAAATATTTCAGTTGGTTTTCGGTGATAGAGTCCCTTTAAATGGAGTAGGAATATATGACTTAATTGATTTAGCATATTGACTTTCCTATGTAATTGTCCTCTATACAGTCTCTATAGCCATCTATTTATATATGTTGCACACCCCTCTGGAATGCAAAGGGGTAAATCTTTATATTAGTCTGTTATTTTTTTTACCTCTCTAGTAGTCCATTCCTAATTGTTTCTGTTTAAATTTGAGAAGAACTTGTGTCCCTCATGACCCATTCTGGTCTTTTGAAACCCATTTCTTGTTGTGACGAGGGGTGACCTAGAGGCAAACTTTAATAGAGATCACTATATTCAGGGAACTGCATATATAATGCAAAATAGATAGATAGATAGATAGATAGATATACCTGCTGGCTATATAGAAAACACCTCCCTAGGCATGTTCATTTACTTCCCTTACTTACTCATACTTAATCCCTTCAGTGCTAGCATTAACGAGCAGTGTTAGGGAGTGTGGAAGGTAATGTAGGGCTGAGACAGGAAGTGCCAAACATATGTATCTCAAAAACTACTTTTCTACAAACAAAATGGTTAATACAACATAAAGACAATTTTAAAAGCTAATTGGTAGCTCTAGTATTGGAAAAAAAGGGGGGGGATGTTCACCAGGAAAAGCCAGGAAAAGACTCCTACTCCATTGAGTCTAAAGAAACAATGTAATGATATAACCAATCCGGCTTTTGGTTAGGGAATCAGGATATCAAATTTAGTGAGATATAAAAACAAAAGAAGACACTGATAATAATACATTTTATCTTTATTAATAAATATAAATAACAAACATCCTATATGATAATTCGCTAAGTTGTGTGTAACGCCCGACATGCGCAGTAGACACTGCTGCGTGTGCAGCAGTCATGCGCAGTACAGACAGCCCGCGCCGCGGCTGATACGGAGCGCCCAGCTCTGTATCAGCAGTGGCGCGGGCAGTCTCTGCTGCGCGTGACTGCCCCGCGACCGGCTGCCAGAGGCACTGTGGCCCGTGTAACGGGCTGTTCAACTAGTATCTCAATAAATGTTCATAAATATTCTAAAATTAATAGATAAAAAACCCCAAGGTCATTCATCTAGTAAGCAAGTATCCATATCAAGCATCATGCATCCATATGCTAGATATGTATACTGAAAAAAATATACACATGTTCATTATCATATGAAAATAAAAAAACAAAGAATAAAAAAAAAATAAAAAAATATAAAAAATAATATATTTTTTATTTTTTAGATTTCAGATTTTTTTTATTCTTTAATTTTTTATTTTCATATAATTCTGATCATGTGTATTTTTTCAGTATAAATATCTTGCACATGGGCACATGATGCTTGATATGGATACTTACTAGATGAATGATCTTGAGGTTATTTATCTATTAATTTTAGAATCTTTATGAGTATTTATTGTGATATATCTGTCATTAAAATTTATAAAAATAGAGTTTATTATTATCAGTGTCTTATTTTGTTTTTTATTTATCACTAAAGTTCATATCCTAATTCACTGCCCAAGTGCCGGATTGGTTATACCATTACAATTTTAAAAGTTTAAAATCACCAAATTTGCTTTTATACTCCCTTAATGTACTAGTGGGAGATTATGTGTGTGTGATACCTGCAAAAGTACAGAAAAAAACAAAATAGCAGGTCGCACTGTGGTGCTCTCAAGCTAAAAAAGATAGTGCAGTACACACTACATACATAAAAACATAATTTATTGAAGTAATCTTCTTAAAAGACATCCATACGTTTAACTGCACTTTGAATCAAGATGTTAAGAGTCAATACAGCAACATAAGGAATAGGCAAGAGCACTTATATTTACTCCATTTGATCAACGTGTTTCGCGCTAACACCGCGCTTACTCATGATCTTGGAACAAACATTGACCACCATTGTTCACCTCTATTTAAAAACCTGTTCACCAAATTATATGATCAGCAAATTATATGATCCTTGAGACCTGACTGGCACACCCTCTGGGTTAGAGCAAGGAGGGACATGTCATCCAGAAACTATGTTTTAGGGAATGTATCTGTTAATATTTAAAAGGTCTATGGGTCAGTTCTCAGGTATGACAATTTTCTGTTGAAATATTAATTCTTATAAAATAATAGAAAAGGTAAAATTCTACAAAGTATTAGTACAAATAGAAACCACATAATATAGAAATTGGCCATTAGTGCTTTTCCCTTCATTCCAGTATCAGGAGGTCAGACCTTGACATTGCCATTCACTGAAGACAGGTGGACCACATGAGCAGCACAGGGCACTATTTTTGTTTTAGTACAGATCTTAGACTATTATGCAATCAACTCTTTGAGGGCCAGAGGTATGTGCAGTGCATTGCTTCACAATGTGCTGCACACCCTTCTGGCAGTGAAAGGGTTTACAAAAGAGTTCTGTTGAAGACCTTTTTGTTATCCAAAGGACTGAAGGAGTAAACCTTTTTCTTATTAATAAGAGATGTGTTATATGGCTTGTCATGTTGAGTGAAACAAAGTTTTTTAATTCAATAATTAGTACACCTTAAAGGGATAGTAATACTTAAAATGTAAAAACTTTTAAATGAAACACCTTTCAGCAGTGGGAGTACTCTTGTTTTACTCAGGGGGATAAACCCTACAACATATTTTTTTTTACATTTTAAGTATTACTATCCCTTTAAACTTACTTTTTTAAATCAAACTTTTAGCAACAGCACCATCTGGTGTCTGAAAGGTAAATTTGTCTTTTATAATGCCTTGGGGGTTATGCACTAAGGTGTGATAAAGAGATGATAAAGTGGAGATGACCTCTCCAGTTCCTATATTATTCTATAGAGCTTATGCACTAAGATTTCTCCAGTTCTGCAGAAAAAAAGTCTAATGTATTGGAGACCTCTCTTGCATTTCAATATTAAAATCCTCATTAAAATCAATAAGGATTTAGGGAATTTGCATTTATAAAGTATGATGCTGTTGGTTTATACCAGAATTACTCCTCTCTTAGTACACCAACTTCTCTCTCTGCGGCTCACCATAGTAAGTGACAGGAACAACACCACCTTTTGACCACAATAAAAACTGCAGGTCAATATAAAATAATTAAAAATTTAAGTTGTAATGACTTTTGAATGGAAAATCTCCTGGCAGTTGTATTACCCTTGCTTTACTCAGGAAAAGTACCATAACATTTGTTTCCATAAAAAATATACTGCTCCGTTAATCTTTGAGGGCTGTACAACACATTGCTTCACATCAAAGTGTTAATCTGTTGTTCTGCATTCTTCACATATTGATTTCATTCGTTTTTTAATTTTTTATTAACAGGAAAGTATGGGACACGAATATGTTCCGCTTCTCTCTTAAACTTACCATACTTGTGCCTTCCGCTGTGGGCTGGACTCAGAATTTACCGGCAGCCATCAGTCATTACCAACCCATCTTTCAAGGTAATTGGCTTAAATCACTGTATTGTTTTACCCTAGTTTTGCTTCCTTCACTATCTGAAGGCATCTACAGTATCTACAAACATAGCCTACCTTTACTGTAAAAAAATCCATGCCTCTGTTTTAGTTGAGTCTTTTATCTAGTCTTGTTGGATGACCCCTTCTTATATGGTCAGCTCTCTGAATAAATAGCTCCCCAGAAAGTTATTTGCATTGACCTTGAATATATTTGTAAATAGTAATTATATCGCCTCCGCTGCTGCCTCGGAGCCAGGAGCACAGACATGCTGACAGCCTTCCGGAGCTCTCCGCTCCGGGTCAGCCCGTTCTGCGAGTCCTCACTGCGCATGTGCGGTTACGCACAAAGTGAGCGACGCATTCTAGGACTTTATGTTATAGGATATTCACATCCTGCACATCACCAGCATGTGAGTCTGAGCACTCTCATGCTAATGAGTGCGCTCCAGCACAAATGCTGGATTCCTCTGTTAGAGAAGAAGGAGGTAATGGGGAACAACTGGGCAGGGGAAGAGACAAAGATTAGCAGGCTGCAGTACAGAGCTGTACTGACGTCATGCGACAGAATTAAAGAGTTATTCCTTCAGTCAGTTTCAGGGTTGATGAAGTCTCCCATTACATTTCCTAACTGAGAAACCTTTTCCATTTGTATTAGCTGTTCTCACTGGACTTTTCATTTATAGCTTCACTTATACTAGGTGTTAATGTTTGCTTCACATCCTATCCTTCCTAAAAAGTTAATATCCCTTTATAGTAATTGCCTAGTCATGTGTATTATCCAACTACATTTCAGTAAAAGCTAGAAGATCATACTGTCCATTAATTATCAGTTCCAGTTCCCATCCTGCCAACCAGACTGCATGGTATAGTATATTTTCAGGAGAAATTCAATACCCAATGATAGTTTTGGAGCAATGGAAAAAAACATGATTTAGTTACTGTAGGAGTTACCAGGCCTGTTCTCGGGTATCACCAATAGCCCAGACCTATATGGATTTTCCTATTTAAAGTGATAGTAATGTTTCATATTAAAAGCAGCTCTAATTAATCTTCATAGTATTTGGGCCATGGAGAGTGTTATTTCAGTACTGTCAGAGTTGTAGTTTAGGAGTAATTCAATGACAAAGTGTCCCCCTCCCGCCCCTTTTACTGATATAATACTGCTCAACCAGATCAGAAGGGAGGTGCCCAGATAGACTGCAGAGAGGGACAATCTTCAATTAAGATAAGGGAAAAACCTGAAAAACTTGTCAAGGGGGGCAGGGCTTTCATTGTTCTCATAGGAAGAAGATTGTCCCCTGCTGTTATCTGTCTGGTCTTACAACCAGATTCCCCATCTGAGAAGAGATGGCTTACACTAGGTAAAAGGGGCGGGAGGGGGAAACTTTGCTTGTGAATATCTCTTAAACCATAAAGGTTTGAGAGATAAGACTTATATCGTTCTTCATGTTTTTTTTAATGCCTAGAAAATAAAATAAAGTTAAAACAAAGTATTACTATCTCTTTAATCATAGGTTAGTGAATAAAATTACTGAGTTTCTGATAAAATCACCTGCGCTCAAGCAGAGAAATTCTTACTTCTGGGAGCAGATATTAATCACATATACCACTAAGTCTAGCCTTTACACAGATATTTGAACCCTTTGGAAGCCAGAGGGTTAAACCCAAGATCCCCTTTTCATTATTTAAATTCCAGACAACCTTATATCTTTCTCAACTATTATCATTCACTGAGGCCTGGAATAATTTCAAACCATGTTTTGCTCTCGATGCATCTTTTTTAAATCTGGTAAATGTTCATAAATTGCAATTATACTGCATTCAATGGAAGTTGGACTCCTGAATAAGTCTTACTTTCATGCTGAAATGTTGACATTAGGACATTTGGGTGAGCATTGAGAGATCAGAAAAAGGTTCCCAAATGGCCTTGAGATTCAATCCCCAAATGACTTGAACCTGAAGATTTGGTAATCATTATGGGAACTTCAACCCTATTGAAGTAAGTAATTGCATGCTAATATAATTAAATATGGGAGTTAGTCAAATGGGGGGCAACATATGATTATGTTAATTAGCAATGAATAGTTGCCATGCTACATATGTGTATATTGAGTGTCCATATGTTTTAGTCTTATTTGACCTTTACAGCCGCAAGGTCAGTACATTGTCACAATACTGTGTCATTTTAAATATTCCACTGAAGAGATCACAAGATATTAAAGTACAAAAATGGTTTGATTCAGGGAATTGTTTACTACTGTAAGCAACACTTCTGTATATGCCAGTTAATGTGATTCATATGTTTAGCACCTGTGATGCTTACAGTTCGACTCCCAATATGTTAAATTACCTGCAGAAATTGCCCTGGTTAGCTTCAATGTAATCTTTGAACTAGCCATGTCTCAGCTCTATTCAGCCCTGAAGTGAGCTCTCAAAGACACTGAACTGCTGGAATATGGTGGCTCATGCAAAAAAAGAAAAAAAAGCTCCCAATATACATTTTTTTAAGGAAATTGTCTTTTTGTTCAGCTGTTCAGCTTCAATATAATTCAGGCCTATATTAGCCCATACCACCTCTTGCATGTGTCTATATCTAACACTTAAAGCTATTGTCTCATTTCACCTTAATCTAAATTAGCCGTTATCATTTTCTCACTCAGTCCAAAGTAAATGTAGCCTATCTTCAGAGTAGTCATGATTTTTATTAACTTATATTTAAGCAATTGTAATAATCTCAGGGTTAATATTTCTGTCTGCCATGTGAGGACATTCATGGACTGAGTATTAAAAAAAGACAATCAAGAACTATTTTCAGGCACAATAACCTAGTTGAACTCCTTTTCAACAGCTCTGTTAGAAAACAAGCACAAAGACATTTAGGATATTCAATGAAAATAAATTGGTGTATTTCAATATTTTTTTTTATTCATAGCTGAATACCTCTTTTTGTTTACTGCAGGTGGTACAAAGTATTCAACAAAAAAGTATATTTAGAAGACCATTTGACTTGCTGTTGGCTTTGTATCTTATTCTAGCAACAGCTTTTTGTATATTCAGAGGAGTGGTAAGTGATAAATATTGTATACCTATTGTTTTAATGGGAGAGATAATATTAAAGGGATAATTAACAATGAAAACATACATAGGGTCATATACACAGCAAAAGGTAAGTAATTCTAGGGTAAACCAGCACTAAGAGACCTTAATATCTGAGGCTAAAATGCATGTTTTCTCCATTCTGCAACTGAATGTGCCATTTTAATAAATCAAACTAAACTGACAGATAATTGTGTGAATATCTCTACCTTCATACAAAGTTAAGGGATCAGTGTCCTTACTTGGCACAATCACCAAAAAAGTTCAAAAGCTGTTGTTCAATACTGCACATTGTTGCACCATTTTATCAGATGTATGTGCCTAAAATGGTCATTGAGCTTTATGTCCTTATTGCACACATTAATTAATTAAGGGGATGTAAATTGTGGGTATGAACCATGTATGCAAATTTATCGTAGTATGTGTTGTAAAACAGCTAAGATATCAAATGTCTAGTTTCCAGGTGAGTATCTCTGACTATTTATTTTGCATATGCAAATTATCCTTGTGGTTGGTCACTGTAAGGGTTACAGGTGAATCCAGGAATTGCCTGGCACTTTTTGGCTGACCTGACATTTTGGCACTAGTGAGCTAAAAGAGATTGCACTCTGGGTTGGACACCATTCCTTTAGAGCTTGCTCAATTCTGTGGCAGGCTCATTCCTATCTGAGTGTCTCTCACCATTTCTTTTGCATATTATGCATAATTACTGCTGAATTGAATCTGACTGTTTCTTTGATGCAAAAAGTACCAAAACTAAAAGTCAGATGCAAATCAACAGGACTTTTCTTTGGTACAAAAGATGCAACTGTTTTGTTCCAGATTTACTTAGCTTTTATTTTGAGACATATGTCTTATTTTGAACGTGAGCTGCTTTAGTATACATATATCAATATGCATATAGGTACATAACCACATTTTACGAACACTTAATTAATTAAAGTCTGCAAGTAGCACATAATACACAATGGCCATTTTGGTCACACATATTTGACACAATGGTGCAACAATGTGCTGTGTCAAAGAACAACTTTTGATCTTTTTTTTTAGATTGTGCTATGTAAATACACAGATCCCTTAACTCTGTAAGGAGGTAGATATATTTGCGCAATTATTTTGTCAGTTTAGTAAAATGGCATGTTTTAAAGAGATACTAATACCTAATTTAAAGTTTATTTATTATTATAGGCATTAATAAAATATTAAGACCTATGTAGGTCTTATCTCTCAAACCTTTATGGTTTGAGAGATATTCAAAATGAAAGTTCCCCCTTTCGTGACGTCAGCGCTATAGCTGACAGATTTGGATTCTGGTCTGCAGACCGTCCGGCTGCTCTTCAGCAGAGCTGAGATCACGATCTTTAAAAAGAACTACTTCGTTGGAACTGTCTACAAAGTGTGCCTGGTTTGCAAGCACACTTTGTAGACATTTCCAATGAAGTAGTTCTTTTTAAAGATCATGATATCATAGTTCTTTTAAAGATCATGATCTCGGCTCTGCTGAAGAGCTGCCGGCCAGTCTGCGGACCAGAATCCAAGTCTGTCAGCTAGATGGCAGACCTGACTAAAACATCCAGGCAGAGAGAACTTTGATTTCGAATATCTCTCAAACCATAAAGGGTTGAGAGATAAGACTTACATGGTTCTTAATATTTTTTAATGCCTATAATACTAAATAAACTTTAAATTAGGTATTACTATCTCCTTAATGCAGAATAGAGAAAACATGCATTTTATCCTCAGACATTAAAGGGATAGTAATACTTCATTTTAACTTTATTTTATTTTGTAGGCATTAAAAAAACATGAAGAATGATATAAGTCTTATCTCTGAAACCTTTATGGTTTAAGAGATATTCACAAACAAAGTATCCCCCCCCTGTTCAACCAGATAAGAAGGGAGATGCCCAGGTAGACTGCAGAGAGGGACAATCTTCAATTAAGATAATGGAAAAAGCTGAAAAACTTTTCAAGGGGGGAAGGGCTTTCATTGTTTTCATACAAAGAAAACTGTCCCCTTCTGTTATCTGTACTGTCATACAACCAGACTCACATCTGAGAAGAGATGGCTTACACTAGGAAAAAGGGGCGGGGAGGGGAACTTTGCTTGTGAATATCTCATAAACCATAAAGGTTTGAGAGATAAGACTTATATCATTCTTCATGTTTTTTTAATGCCTACAAAATAAAATAAAGTTAAAACGAAGTGTTACTATCCCTTTAAGGGCTTTTTCACACAGGACATTTTATTGTGCAATGTTTCTTTTAGCAAATTAAAATGGTGATGTATTTTTAGTGCTATTGTTTAGCAAGTATTTCCCAGCATCCCCTTCTCTTAATAGAAACAAAAGTGATAAAACAGTTTCATACAACAGCTGTGTGATTTTACTGTGATTTCAGTGAAATTCCATTTAAATCAATACTACAAATTTGTAAATGCCTTATATACCTATCTAAGGAAAGTTGCAGCATGCTGCATCTCTCACTAAGGAATGTAAGGTTTGCAATCCAGCCTTTTCTTTCTGTGTCCTACATTCAGTATCTTGCACATTGCAGCATTATAATTTTCTTTTAATTTAGTATTAGAAATATTTTCACAAATATACTTTCTTTTCTTCTGCAGATAGCATTAGATTGCCCTTCCGAATTCTGTAGAGTTTATATTCAACTCCAAGAGCCATATATTAAAGATCCTGCTGCCTACCCCAAACTACAGGTGAGATGCAGGGACATTTTCCTGTCTAATTTAATTGATAACATTTTGGTGTAACCTGAAATGCTATCAGTTTGCCTAAATGTATAAGCTAACAAAGATATGCCCATTGTCTGTATATCAGTCTTGTGTTTAACCTGACTGTAATGTTTGATCAGCTGGTAACACTTTCTCTATATTGCAGATGCTAGTTTGCATGTTCTATTGTGTACCGTACAATCTTATCACTCTCTACGGGCTCCTGGTACCTGGATGCACATGGATGCCTGATTTAACTCTGATCTATGCTGGAGGAATAGCCCAGGTAGTGTTTACTGTTCATAGAAGATATTTATAATATATTTCTTTACAGATTAAAAAGTAATAATAATACGCAGTCCTTTTTTTTAACAATAATACTGATTGATTGTCAAGGTACAAAATATTGCATATGCTATTTTTCTCCAATCTTGTTAGTGCAATAGATATATCCAGTGATGAGATTATAACTCTTGTTTAATATCCAATTCAAGATACATGTGTGCATATCCATACATTGTGAGAAAGACATTGGGGAAAGTACAAATACACCAGAGCAGATCTACTGGTGTTAGCCTCAGTTCCAGCAGCTGCACATAAGCGTATGCCCTTGACCATATGGTTGTTTTAGTGCATACTTGGTTATAAAAAGGGCTCGGAGGAAAAGAATGCCCTGGAGTATCCATACATTGCCTCACTGCCCTCTCCTTGGCATAAACAGCATTAAGAGAAGGATCTTTGGCTTAAATAGCTTACTAACTTGTTGTTGAGCAGGTGTAGGGGCAGAAATCCAATTCCAGAGCCTGCTTTAGTGAGGAATTATATCCTTAGATTATCAAGAAGATCTGGAACAATTATGGATCAACCCATTTGAACCTTAGGGTACAAATAAATATTAAATTTGATTTAAATGGGCTTTAAATCTCTTGAATGCTTGGGAGATTTTCAGTGCATTGAGACGCAGTGACACAGGAACTTCTTTTATATTCAAGGATATTTGAATCTGAGAGGATTTTTATTTGTCCCCTAAGGTGCCATTGGTTTGCTCCTGAAATGCTGAATTTCTTTGTACAACAGCTTTAAGGACTGCTATACATAAGGGCAAAGTGACCGTGGGACCCACTTTGCACTCTGTATCAGTTTAGTACAGGCCCTGTATGGCAGTGGTTCTCAACCAGGGTGTAAGGTGGCAACCTGGTAATCTTTGCATACCTTCTCCAAATACTACAGTGTGAAAATGGTAGGGGTGCCTTGAATGAAAAAAAGATTGAGATCCACTAGGATAAGGATTGTACATAAGTAATATATTGACATGGGGGTGAAAGTAAAGATTCATCAAAGCAGCTACAGTAACATTCGCTTCTAAATATAGTGGCTGCACTTCAGGGTAAATACAATAATGTTTGAGTGCTATAGTCATACCTGGGAACTTTCAGTTGAGGGCTACCCGGAGGGTAGTCCTCTGTTCAGCAGGGGGTAACAAAAATGACGCTAATTGCGCCAAAAAGGGGCGGGGCTTAGCTCAAGTGTTAACCCTTTGAGTGCCAGAATGGTACGGAATGCATTGCAAAGCAATGCATTCCGTACCACTCTGGCACTTAGAGGGTTAAATGTATCACACAGAAGGCTGGGGACGGAGGCACAACGTGAGAAAAAGCAGATGTGGCAGAGTTTCAATAGAAACTCTCCACATCCGGAGGAATCTGCCTCTGACCCGGAGACCCGGTAAAGCTCTGTCAGAACCGGAGTCTCCGGGGCAAATCCGGAGAGTTCCCAGGTATGGCTATAGTGCGTACTAGAATGCAGTCTCCACAATCTTAAGGACTTCTGTGCCAGCAGACACCATAATCTAGCCACATAACTGGCCAGGGAAATTATGTATACTCAAGCCATTTCCTCAACATGTTGTTGAGTACATTACCTTAAACAAGGCATTGTCATATACCTTTCACCCCATGCCATCCTCTTTCCATTTTCCTGATTACCGAGTTTAACTTTAGTTAGTGTGCTTTTTTTTTCTATTCCTGATTCTTCTGGCTTCATTCTTGGCTTTGTACTTGCTTGTATTTATGATGCCTCAACCTTCTGCATGGATTACCAGTTTGATCAAACAGACCTTCAGCCTGGATTATCAGCTTGAAGGAACTCGGCTTGCCCTGACTTTAGACAGTGGGATTACATCGTTCTACTCCTCTTGAACCTCAGATTGGATTCTCATTCTGTCCAATGGTGTCCACGCAACCCTTCATGCTCAACCTCTGGGTGCAAATGGTTACCCCTTCATGGCCTGTGCCTAAATATGTTCTCTTGGAAACCAGCCTTCTAGCACAAAGCACTTAGCCTTAAGCTGCCTGATACAATAACAAAGACATAACTATGGACCTCTTGGACATGGATAGACTCCCTGCAATACCATCAGGAGCAAATGTTGGTTACTCACTTTTCTCATTTACAGAGCCTGCATAGAACATTAATCTTTTTTCTGGAGATGCTGCAAACATCTTCCATCTCCTCTTCTCAGATAGCTGGTCTATCAGAGCCATCATTTGCTTCAGCTTTTCCAACCAGTCCTGTTTCTATGGGAGCCTCTTCCAGAACTTTTCTCTGACAAGCCATCAGATTGCAGGGGTTTCTTAAACCAGTGTCTGCTACACTTCTGAATTGAACCCCACAGTTCCAGCTCACACTCTGCCAGGTGGCCTTTATTATCTCTCTCTATTAAAGGAGAATGCTCCAGGGCTGAAGGTAAGTTGCTTTACTAGAGTTAAGTCAAGGGAATCATTTAGTCGATCAGTATGCAATCGAGTTTCGAACACTATCCTACAAAACCAACTGGGCAGTGGGTGTCTTCAAGGCTGCCTTTAAAACAGGCTTGAATGAACTAATGAAATATACACTCACCTGTAAAGAATTACCAGAAGATCTTGAATCCCTAATTTATTTCTGTCTCAACTTGTATCTCTGCATGCAGGAGAGGCAGTTGGGCAAGATAGATCCCACAGATCCAAATGGTTCCAAGCATCCACTGCTCCAACTTTCCCCTGTCATATGGTTTCTACAGCTAGTCTTGTGTAACCTATGTAAGTCAGAAACTTAATTCAAAATAAAAACACAGAAGAAGAGGTGCCTCATAGGGTAATACAATAACATTTATAAAATAATATAAAATGCCAAATGGGTACTCCCAAAGATAGTTACCAACTTGGTAACATAATGAGCACATATGGAGGATACTCCGCTGCCCCCACATAGATCTCCACTCTGTGAATATTCTACAGCTGCTGTACTTCACACTATGATCTTTTAAGTCTCCATAAGAAGATCTATGACCTCAGTCAGGAACATAAGAGGATAAAAACAGCAAACAAGCTAACCAGTATCCCAATGTAACAATATAGTGCAAACATATATAATAAGAGCATGTGGTGAAAAGAGAAGGTACTATAGGAAATATAATCTGCCTTTCGTAGCTGGAGAATGGATGGTGGAGAAATTTGGATTTACTGTGGCCATAGAGCTCATTTAATTCAGAACTGTCCTATTCATCCAAGAAACAACAATGCTTAGAAGTGAAGTGAGCACATCTTCTATGCATCTACTCATCAGCCCTCCTCTCAAATGATTCCCACCCACCTTTGTTGGGTAGACATATAAATATAATGGTAGGCATTTGATAGAATTCCACACAGGAGGCTGTTTTATAAAATAAGGAACTTAGGGCTCTGGTATAACCTTTTCAACTGGAAAGAAAACTAGTTCAAGGATAGAGATCAGTGTGTTCTTGTAAATGGAAAATTTTCCAGTACAGTAAAAGGTGAGAGTGGGGTACCTCAGGGTTTAGTACTTGGCCTACTGCATTTTAACTTGTTTATAAATGACCTGGAAATATGTGTAGAATGCCAAAAAATCAATATTTGCAGATTACACTAAAATATGCAGTGGAATACATTCAGAGCATAATGTTTATTCTCTATAGATGACTTACAAAAAATGACAGATTGGGCAAAGAGAAAAAGATGACTAAGAGGGGATCTTATTACACTGTACAAGTACTTGCAAGGTCAAACAGGATCTCTCAGGTGAGCTTTTCATTCCAAGATCTGTTCAAATAACTATGGGACACCCCTTAAAGGGATATTAATACTTCATTTTATCTTTATTTTATTTTGTAGGCATAAAAAAAACATGAAGTACAATATAAGTCTAACCTTTTATGGTTTGAGAGATATTCACAAGCAAAGTTTTCCCCTCCCGCCCCTTTTACCTAGTGTAAGCCATCTCTTCTCAGATGTGGAATCTAGTTGTAAGACCAGACAGATAACAGCAGGGGACAATTTTCTTTCTATTAGAACAATGAAATCCCTGCCCTCCTGGACAAGTTTTTCAGGTTTTTCCCCTTATCTTAATTGAAGATTGTCCCTCTCTGCAGTTTACCTGGGCACCTCCCTTCTGATCTGGCTGAACCATGTTACATCAGTAAAAGGGGCGGGAGGGAGACACTTTGTCATTGAATTACTCTTGAACTACAACTCTGACAGAACTGAAATAACACTCTCCAAAGTCCAGATACTATGATGATAAGTTAGAGCTGCTTTTATTATGAAACATTACTATCCCTTTAAGATTAGAGGATAGGAGATTTCAGCTTCAGCAGAGGAAGGTTTTTTTAACAGTAAATTTTCTTTAATTGTGGAATTCCTTACCCAGGCAAGTGGTAATTGCAAATACAATGGATACATTTAAGAGAAGATTATATGCATTTCCAGCAGAAAGGAACATACAGAGTTCTACAGTGTGTTAGTGGTAAAGCAGAGTAATACCCGTTTAGGAGTTGAGTAGGCTTATATAATGTTCATTTTCTTGGTTATACTATTGCAAAAGATTGAACTTGGACTTGTGTCTTTTTTTCTGCCTAACTTACTATGTTACTATGTTACATGTCATTGTGTACTATGGCCTTTCTGGAGTCTGCAGATGCAGGTATTTTCATCAGTCATACCTAAACTGTTACTTATGGAGTTCCTTTATGACCATTTTTGTGTTCTTCCAATCTCCACCATTGTTGGGAAACACATGGGGATGGACTAATTAATTTGGAGATTCATCGCCTCAATGCCTCTATTGGAGTTCTTCATGAGGAAGACTTTTCATTTGATTATATTAGATATCCTCAGGCTCAAGTTATCCTGTGGTTACCTTGGTTAACGAGACATAACTCAAGAAAAGACTAACATTCAGGAAAAATACGGGCATGAGGTTCTCCTCATCACCAAAAATGTCTTGCGAAGGTTCTCCCACTGGCTGCTGTTCTTGTCCCAGCCCTAGAAGAAAATCGGTCTGTGGTTCATGAAAAGTATTGGGACTATTTAGATATTTTTTCTAAGAGAAAAAGCTAATGTCCTTCCTCCTCACAGACGTTATGATTGACCCATACAACTCCTCCCTGGGGCATCTCCACCAAAATACAAAAACATCCTGCTTTCTCAACCATAAAATAAGGTATTGGCCGAGTGTAGCAATTAGAATCTGGCCATAAGTTTCATTCAGCTATCATCTTCCCCAGCTGGAAATTACTTCTTTATGGTCAAAAAAGATGGCTCCCTTTAAACCTGTATTTGAATGTACGGGCCTTAATAAAGTAACAATGAAAATTCACTACCCGATACTCTTGATCTCCAAGTTATTTAACTTTATTAAAGATATATAGTCTACACCAAGGTAGACCTTAAAGAAGATGAATGGAAGACTTCAGTACTCATTTTGACAGTAGTTACGCCCTTCAGAATGTGCAATACCCTGATGGTGTTCCAGGCATTTGCAAACAATATTTTTAGAGATATACTCCTGTCTTACAGGACACGTCTCAGCATCAAGAACATGTCAACACAGTACTCCAGAGACTCTGAGAGAACCAACTTTTTGCTAAAGTTGAGAAATAAGAGTTTGAAAGCTCTTGCCTAACTTTTTTAGGCTACATCATTTCTAAAGACTAATTAGAGATGATCCAGCTAACGTTCCACAGTGGCCCAAAGGCCTCAAACTAGGGATCGAAGAGCAGTATAAAAATTTCTGTGCTGTTCTAATTACTACAGAACGTCTTCAAGATAACCTCTACAATCACAGCCTTCACCCACAAAGGGACAAACCCCAGATCCTAATCTTCTGAAGGGCTTGAGCATTTCTGAAGTGAATAAAAAGAGTACTGAATATATAATCTGAACTTCATCCTAAAACAGAGATTTAAATCAGATGAAGTTGATTTGCATTCTTGGTCAGTAAAGAAGAAAAGAAAAACAAAAGGGCGCCGCATAGGATAGTATGTCTGTTAAAGCATAATAAAACCCACTTCTCGTCACTCTGCTTTGGTACTCACAATAAAAGATGGTCTGCCATACACATATATGAATGTCAGTGCATCAATGACCTTTTTATCTATGTTCAACTCCGTCTGATGCAATTCAAAGAAGAAAAGCACAACAACACCATTCAAGTATGTGCATATAAGGTACTCACAGAGTCAATCACACCAGCGTATGTTTCCCCACCGATTTCCATATAGGGGATATTGTGTGTGTGTTTAATATAAATAAATAAATACTAACATTAAAGCAACCAAAACAGAAGTATCATACTTGAGAAATCCTCTTTAGAGTTATTTTTAGGAGTACTGATAAATGATAGACTTCACAGCAGTGTGTAGTGTTACTCAGCTGCTGCAAGAGCAAATTGTGTACTTTCCTTCACAAAAAGGTTAAAGATGCACCGGATGGGAACATAATTCTACCCCTATATAAAGATTTGTTACAGCCTCATCTAGAACATGGAATATAGGTTTGGGCACCAGTTCTTAAAAAAAAAAAAAAAAAAGACGTTATTGAACTGGAAAAAGTGCAGAGACGTACAACAAAAATGATAAAGGGATTAGAGGATCTGAGTTAGATAAACTGGGTTTGTTTACATTAGAGAAGAGGCATCTAAAATATATTCAAGGCCAATACAAAGAACTCTCCAAGGAACTATTTAATCAAAAAGCCAAGGAAAGAACAATAAGTCATCCATTAAGACTAAAGAAAAGGTGCTTTTGACTAAAACAAAAGCAGGGATTTTTTACAGCAATTACTTTTTTGCTTCAGCATGCTATACTTGCGGATACTGTAACAGCTTTCCAAAAACTAATGGGTAGCTATCTAGCACAGAACAATATTAAGAATTGTGACATTTGGTTCGAACCAGATATAGTGTTGATCCAGGTAAATATCTGACTGCCATTTTGAGTCAGGAAATAAAGGGCTTAAATGGAAATGGTGTCAATGTTTCTTTTTTGCCTTTCTCTGGATCAACAGGGGTAATATGGCATGGGCTATGTTACTATGTACAGTGAGGGAAAACATTATTTGATCCCCTGCTGATTTTGTACATTTGACCACTGACAAAGAAATGATGAGTCCATAATTTTAATGGTAGGTTTATTTGAAAAGCGAGAGACAGAATAACAAAAAAAAAAAAATCCTGAAAAACGCATTTCAAAAAAGTTATAAATTGATTTGCATTTTACTGAGTGAAATAAGTATTTGACCCCCTATCAATCAGCAAGATTTCTGGCTCCCAGGTGTCTTTTATAAGGTAACAAGCTGAGATTAGGAGTGCTTCTAATCTCAGCTTGTTACCTGTTTAAAAGACACCTGTCCACAGAAGCAATCAATCAATCAGATTCCAAACTCTCCCCCATGGCAAAGACCAAAGAGCTGGCCAAGGATGTCAGGGACAAGAATGTAGACCTAAACAAGGCTGGAATGGGCTACAAGACCATCGCCAAGCAGCTTGGTGAAAAGGTGACAACAGCTGGTGCTATTATTTGCAAATGGAAGAAACACAAAATAATTGTGAGTCTCCCTTGGTCTGGGGCTCCATGCAAGATCTCACCTCATGGAGTTTCAATGATCATGAGAACAGTGAGGAATCAGCCCAGAACTACACTGGAGGATCTTTTCAATGATATCAAGGCAGCTGGGACCATAGTCACCAAGAAAACAATTGGTAACACACTACGCCGTGAAGGACTGAAATCCTGCAGCGCCCGCAAGGTCCCCCTGATCAAGAAAACACATATACAGGCCCATCTGAAGTTTGCTAATGAACATCTGAATGATTCAGAGGAGAACTGGGTGAAAGTGTTGTGGTCAGATGAGACCAAAATCAAGCTCTTTGGCATCAACTCAACTCGCTGTGTTTGGAAGAGAAGGAATGCTGCCTATGACCCCAAGAACACCATCCCCATCATCAAACATGGAGGTGGAAACATTATGCTTTGGGTGTGTTTTTCTTCTAAGGGGGCAGGACAACGTCACCGCCTCAAAGGGACGATGGACGGGGCCATGTACCGTCAAATCTTGGGTGAGAACCTCCTTTCCTCAGCCAGGGCATTGAAAATAGGTCGTGGATGGGTATTCCAGCATGACAATGACCCAAAACACATGGCCAAGGCAACAAAGGAGTGGCTCAAGAAGAAGCACATTAAGGTCCTAGAGTGGCCTAGCCAGTCTCCAGACCTTAATCCCATAGAAAATCTGTGGAGGGAGCTGTAGGTTTGAGTTTCCAAACGTCAGCCTTGAAACCTTAATGACTTGGAGAGGATCTGCAAAGAGGAATGGGACAAAATCCCTCCTGAGATGTGTGAAAACCTGGTGGCCAACTACAAGAAACATCTGACCTCTGTGATTGCCAACAAGGGTTTTGCCACCAAGTACTAAGTCATGTTTTGCAAAGGGGTCAAATACTTATTTCACTCAGTAAAATGCCAATCAATTTATAACTGTTTTGAAATGGGTTTTTCTGGATTTTTTTGTTGTTATTATGTCTCTCACTGTTCAAATAAACCTACCATTAAAATTATAAACTGATCATTTCTGTATCAGTGGGCAAACACACAAAATCAGCAGAGGATCAAATTGTGAGGATTCCCTCACTGTATTCCACGTGTATTGTGATGTTTACCCCCCACACACACTTTATCAAGAATGAACCAGCAATCAATTAGCTCATTCATTTCCCATGATTTATATACTATTCAAAGGAAACCAGGGGCCAGGGCCGGACTGGGAATAAAAACCAGCCCTGTAAAAAATTTCTTACCAGCCCCATTGCATTGCGTCATTATACCAGCCCCAGACCTCTTTAACTTTATATGTTAGCCAGGTATATATTACACCTCCATCTTTTGGCCATTTGAAATGTTGGGAGGTATGCATTGAGATTTGTTTATACCATTCCAGAGTAAAGCAGTGTAACCATCTAACATATAAACCGCAGCCCGCAGAGGGATGTGCAACACTAGAGGGATATATAAATGTTTAATACCCCAATTGTACAGCGCTACAGAATTAGTTGGTGCTATATAAATAAAGAATAATATAATATAAAAATAAATACAGCTCAAAGTATATTACTAAAACACCTTGGTGATAAAATCTACTTAAAAAGGGCAGATCTAGTGTACATTTGTGGAGACCCTCTAGCCTTAACCCTTTGCATGCCAGGGGGTATGCAACATATTGCGAAGCAATGCGTTGCGTACCCCTGGCATTCAAAGGGTTAAAAGGGATAATTCAACCCGACGCCAAGCAAATCCTTTCCCTTACCCCCTTGTCAGATTCTTCACCCGATTCGGTGAAGCTCTGCTCTGTCCCTCCGGCATGGCACACATGCACCTCTACAGGCTGAGCTCAGTCCATCACCCTCCGCACGAGTGCCCACTGCCTGCCCTCAATACCAGTGCTTGCCTGCAGACAGTGTCCCGTCCAGTGTTTCTATTGGATTACATTCACATCAGGAGGCCAGGGAATTAGATTTCATGTGGCGTGGCCAGCGCTGCGCAACATGAATCCAGACTGGCCGGCCCTGGCATGCTCAGTTTGTTGCTCCCGCTGGCCACCTCCCGGCTTCAAAAAAATTATGGTAAATAGACATCCGGGCTCCGGCCCGCAGCCGCACTCAGACTATTTTTTTTTTTTTACATGGGGGCCCACTACAAGCAATGGCCCTGGCCATGAACTGTGTTAGTGTGCACACCATGTGCGGCAGCCGGTGGTCCTTCAGATCTCGCGGCCTCGGTCCTGTCACCTTGCGGCCGCAGATTTTAAAGCAAGCAGCCCCAGGTAAGCCCAGTGCAGGCGGCCTACCGGGAATTTTCCCAGTATTCCGGTAGGCCAGTCTGGCAATGCCAGGGGTGCAACCCAGAAGGCTCCTAAAATTACTTCATTATACAAATTCAAAATACTCCTCAATTAAATTCCCATAAATTTTGGATTTATCTTAAAAAATTCTCAATAATACATAAGCAAAGAAGAAAATAAGCTCACAGAGCTAACTCATAGCATTTACATATAATAAACAATTATAATCCAAGTAAAAATAAAATATAGATAGCAGCAAGGAATTAAGGGGTTCTTCAGGACCCCAAAAGTTAGGCCAAAACCTAAAGCAAAATCTAAAATAAAAAACAAAACTGCGCTCCTCCATACAAATTATCCAAATGCGCAGCCTGCATAAAGCATATATTATACCACTGTGTTAATAAATTTGAGGTTTTCCTTGCATAGTTTGGCCAAAATATGTTCATGCACGCCTACTACGTCACAGTACCCCAATATCAGGCAAGTCCTATCTAGATTAAAAATGCCCCTGACAATAATACATAGATCTTGAAAGTAAATTATGTAGCTAAAAATAATCTAGGACTAATCACCAAAGATTAAATTATTTGATACTCAGAAAAAACACACTACCTTCTAGATCTCAGATTTAATTAATCCATATTAACCCACGGGGTGCTACAAGAAAGGGGAGACATAATGTATGACTATATGATCTATTGCATACCCCTCAGCATCTAAAGGGTAAAGCTCAGGTCCAAAATCATTTTGGGATTTATAATCTAATAACATACATATTACTAGCTGTGGGGTCAATCCTAATTTTTACAGTTAAATACAGAACAGCTTCCACTCCCTCCCCATATGCATGGGCTATCAGGTCACAAAACCCAGTCTTTCCGTAGTTCATTGTCTCTTTTGACAGAGGTTTTCTCAATCCTCTAACCTTTATTTTGGATCGGCCAGGCTAGTTTTGGCTAAAGCCTTGCTACTCAGTTTACAGCACCTGCCCACAAATTCCCTCAAGACTGTATATTTCTCCAATTAGCTTAGTCTCGGATATTGCCAATTCTTAGCACTGTAGGCACTCTAATGTAGCATTTTTCCTTGTTCGTTTGTTGCTAGGATGCAGTAATATTGTAATTAACTATTTGACCGTGTTTCCCTGTATGTATCAATTATTGTGTTGTTGATTTTATTACATGACCTCTTCCTTCATGGTATTTCCCTTTCCCCTTCCATTTTTTTTACATATTGTACCCCACTACCTTTAAAAAAAAAAAATTCAATAAAAATTTAACTTAAAAAAAATACAGAACTGCTTAAAGGGGTGTCCACAAATATGACTAATCTTTGTATAACTGCATAGTCAACTTTACTACAAAAGCACCTACATATTATGTGCTTATAAACACTGAAAATTAAACATCAAAATAGCATGAATTAATTAAAAAAATGCAACAAATAAAACATGGAACTATGACAAGTAAATTATTTGAAATTAGATGAAATGAAATAAAGTGGATGTGTCACCTATGGACAACATCCCATAAATAGTTAGGTGACACATCCAATACCATAAAAACGTTATTTATTTTTTATTTTAAGCTTCGTTATTGTGCTGGGGCCACTTCTGGGTGACTGCGGTTCTCTGCGGTTACAGAGCTCTGCCTCTGCTCTCCTCCCTCCTCCGAAGACGGAGGCTACTGTCTGTAAGCTGGGGTAGTCTCATTGGCAGAAATCGATATCTAGCCAATGAGAGCGCTCCAGCTTACACACAGAAAGCATCCTTCATCGGAGGAAGGAGGAGAGCAGAGGCAGAGCTTCGGGCTGCAGTCTATACGGAAGTGGCTGCAGCCCAGATTTTGTAAGTTAAATTGAAACAAAATCGAAGCTTAAAATAAAAAATAAATAACATTTTTATGGTATTGGATGTGTCATCTAACTATTTATGGGATGTTCTCCATAGGTGACACATCCACTTTAAATCAAATAATGAATTTACATCAGAATTTCAGATATCAGTGTATGGCATTAACCACATGTATGCTAAAATTACATTTTAATCTCTGTGATTGAGATCAAAACATTGATTATTTAAATATCATTTGTATACAATATGAATAGCTGATACTTCAAAATCTGCTTAATAAAAACAAAATAAAGTAGATGAGTTGTAACGTAATTAATGTACTTATATTGAAATTTAAAAACACTAAATCGTCAGCATGAACTATATGTGTACTGTACATATAGTTCTGGTCTTTGTAACTGGGACCAGAACCTATTTGTATATGAACTACCATATTTTTACAATGGGAGTATATAACATACCGTGTTGTACTAAAATCAATCTAATTAAAAAGTAAACGCGGTACACCTAGGGTTCCCCCATGGAAGCGCACCCAGACATAAACCTCACAGACTGATTCCCAACTGAACAGATAGTGTATGTGTCTGTGATGAAGAGAATACATGAAAAATTTAAATAATTTAAATAAAAATGTGCACAAATAACTATTTATGAGATTGATATTGTAAAATATAGTAGATTTGCAGTGAAATGGCAGTTAAATACCAAAGAATGATGTTCAAAGAAGTCCATACATAAACTGGCAAAACTTTGTGAGAATCTCAGTCGCTCCCTTTATTTGATGATAATACGTATCTTGAAACAAAAAGTAATTATAATAATATCAAAGTATTTTACCAGGAAGGATATATTGAGATTGTCTCTCATTTACAAGCATGTCCTGGGGTATAGACATTATTACCCAATTTAATGGTACTCATTTTATCTACCTCTGAAAGATGAAAGGCTGAGTTGACCCTGCTGGGACTAGAACCCGTGACCTTGTGGTGTGAATAGATTCTACAGCTGGTGCCTTAACCAAATGAGACACCTCACCCAATATAAAAAATGAATGGGAAATGAATAAACTGATTGTCAGTTAGTTCTTGCGACAGTGGCAGGAAAACATAATATGCATGGAATGTAGCACTGAATGTAACCCGTACAAATTTTTGGCTGTTTTAATGATTATATATATATATATATATATATATATATATATATATATTCTAATTCTTTTTTGCAGCCATTTATTTATATTCCTCTTTATACACTCTCTTTAGATTCCATATACTCTGCAACAAGGATTTCAATAGTTTGAGCAGGGACAGGCTTACAATACACACCTGCAAACTGTACTGATACTGGTAGGGAAACAGACACTGATGTTATTGACTCTGTGAGTATCTTATATGTGCATTACTTGAATGGTGCTGATGCACTTTTCTTCTTTGAATTACTTATTGCACCCATTTCACCTTTTAATTTTGGTCAATAGAGAACAGTTAAGTCACACCACCATACCTAAAGCTGTGTGGCTCATAGGCTAATACGTGTACATGAATATTCCCTATATTAGATAGACTGGCACACAAATAATGTGTGGTGACATAAAGTCTGTATCTATCTCAAGACCAGTGATGCTTCTCAACAGTTCATATAAAATAAAACAATACCCATCAGGCAAGAATCATTAATTATTTGCAAGTATACATCTGACAAATAAATCCATTATTCCAATGACATTTGTATCTCTTGGATGTGAGAGAGTTCACCATACATTGCTTTACAATGCAATGGAAACCACTATGTTATCCAAGGGGTTAATCTTCTATTTTACCACAAAACATGTCATGCCACATAAATTACTGTTTACCACTGAGCTTCATAAAACAGTTATTTTAGAACATCTCTTCCCTTGTTTTGCCTATTCTAATATTACCACAATGGAAAACTGCAGTATCAGTATTCATATCCTGTTCTCAGATGCTTCCTGAGTAAGTCACTTGTCAGACATGGTATTTGTCACTTGAAAAGGCACACACCACAGTGCAGACTGTATCAACATAAGGAACTCTGGTGTGAGTTTTGCTATTACAGTACACCTTTATAAAGCAAAGCTGTGTGTTGGACCTTTTTCATTGCTGCAGAAAGAAGGAAATCTCTAAACCCGTGATTCACAGCTCCAGTCCTTGGAACATACCGACAAGTCAGATTTTATTGTTATGCCTAATTAAAGGGATAGTAAACCTTGAAAATAAGTTTATTTTATATTGTAGCCCTTAAAAAAACATGAAAAATGATATAAGTCTTATCTCCCAAACCTTTATGGTTTGGGAGATATTCAGAAGTAAAATAAAGTTCCCTTTTCCTGGCTGTTTCAGCCAAGTCTGCCATCTAGTGGACAGATTTGGAATTTGGTCCACAGGTCAACCGGCAGCTCTTTAGCAGTGCCGAGATCACGATCTTTAAAAAGAACGACTTAATTGGAACTGTGTACAAAGTATGCCTGGCTTGCAAGCACACTTTGTAGACCATTCTAATTAAAAAATTATATTTAAAGATCGTGATCTTGGCACTTCTGGAGAGCTGCAGCTGGTCCGGGACCAGATTCCAAATCTGAGAGCTAGAACGGTGACGTCACTCAGGGAGAAACTTTGCTTCTGAATATCTCCCAAACCATAAAGGTTTGGAAGGTAAGATTTATATCATATTTCATGTTTTTTTAAGGACTATAATATAAAATAAACTTATTTTCAAGGTTTACTATCCCTTTAAGCAAAGGTAAATCTATCACAATTTATGATCCGTTAATTATTCACAGTGATGTAGCAGAGGCCCCCATAGCCCCCTCGGTGTGGAGGTTCCCTGCCGGACTCGAATGACTCATTGGACTTAGGGACCCCTATAAAGTGTGGGCCATTATACATTCTTACACTTCCGGGTGTGCTGAGGTGTGCTGAAGTACCAAAGGAGGTAGTGCAGAGTGTCACTACCACTACCTACTGAAAGTGCTGTTTCAGGAGGAGGCAAGAGGAGGGGGGCATCAGACAGTGTGGCTGGTGCTTCAAACAGTGTATTTGGGGAATCTGTGGCTACCAGTTGTCAGGTGAACCAGGATGGGGGGCCCACGCAGTGTATATGGGAAATCTGTGGCTACCAGTGGACAGGGGAACAAGGTTGGAGGGGTCAGTGAGTGTATATGGGGTTCTGTAACTACCAGTGGGCAGATAAACCAGGCTGGGGGGCAGATTGTGTATTGTCGAATCTGTAGATATCGTAGGGAAGGTGAACAAGGTTTGTAAGGTCACAGTGTATGTGGGGAAACTGTCACTACCGGTGGCCAGGGAAATAAGGCTGTGGTGGTCAGAAAGTCTATGTGGTAATATGTGGCTACCAGACGGCAGGATCTGTTGCTACTAATGGTCAGGGGAAAAATACGCGCGGGGGGGGGGGGGGGCGGTTTGCCAGTGTATGTGGGGGATCTGTGTCTATAAATGTCCAAAGAAACCAGGCTTGGATGCCCAGGCACTGTATGTGGGGATCTGTATCTACCAGTGGGCGGGGACAAGGCTGAGGGGAGGTATATGGATATATCTGGATAATCTGTGGTTAAAACTAGGCAGAGGAACACAGTTAGGGGGTCAGATAGTGTATATGGTGAATCTGTCACTACCAGTAGGTGTTGAAAGCAGACTAAGGGGGTTAGACAGTGTATGTTGGGATCTGACTATCAGTGGCAGTGGAACCAGGCTGGTGGGGTATCAGACAGTGAAAGTGGGGATCTGTAACTATTATTGGGTAATGGTACCAAGATGGGGGGGGTCAGAAAATGTTGTTGTGGAATCTGTGGATACCAGTGGGTAAGTGAACATGGCTTGTAGGGGGTCACACAGTGTATGTGGGGAATCCGCACCTACCAGTGAGTAAGGGAACAAGGCTGGAGGTCAGATGTATGTGGGGATCTGTGGCTACCATATAGCTTTGAAACCAGGTTGGGGGATGTCAGATAGTGTATTTGGAGAAACTGTGGCTAGCAGTGGGCAGAGAACCAAGGTTAGTGGGGTCAGAAAATGTATTTGTGGAATCTGCCAATACCAGATGCCAGGGAAACCAAGCAGAAAATAGTTTTGAGGAGATTGTGTCTCCTTGTCGGATGCCTTTTTCTAAGTTGATCTGGACTGATGCAGTTACATTTTCATATATTAATTGAAGGATATTGATGTAAGCTCTATCTATTCCTTAGTAGGATCAGGGCATTGATTATTGCTTGCTTTTTCAGTGAGTCAAAGACCTTTTGTTAGTCAATGAAGGCTATGTATAATGGTTGTGTAATTGTTGTATTCATTATGTCACTCTATAACTTGTTGTACTGTATAGATATGGTCCAATGTACTGAAACCGCTCCTGAAACCTGCTTGTTGTTTAGATTGTGAAGTGTTAAGTATTGTGTTGATTCTTCTTGACAATACCTTTGTGAAAACCTTGCACACCACAGGCAATAGACTTATTATTTACAAGAGTTGATCAAATGTTTACAAAATGTTCTATTAATCTATAATAATGATGAACAATGAATGCATATGCAGTGCAATTTGCATAATATGTAAGAATGATTGAAATATTGCACTCTCAATATGAAAAGAGTTGCTTGTCCCTTTGAAACATAGTCACTGTGCATTAAGTACTATAGTTTAAGCAAACTGTAGGAAACCTCTGGCACCCAAGCTGGTGGAGACTACAGCTTCCATCATCCCAAACTAACCAACTAACCAATGCTAATGCTGTTATAAAGTTAATGTCAAACTAGCCCTCTCCCTGTTTTTTTGTGCAGGCACAGTTTTCTCATATTGGTGCATCACTCCATGCCAGGACACCATACATCTACAGAGTTCCGCAGGAAGCTAAAATCATCTTCTTTGTTGCTAATGTTCTTTATGGGATTGGTTCACAGCTGCTGGCCCACAGGTGTGTAAATAAGCCAGAATTCTTCCTGAAGACAAGGGCAGGGGCCAAAGTCGAATAAACACGTATAGTGTTGTGATTTCCAAGATACTATGTAAAACCTCATGGATCTTCATCTCTCTGCATATGAGTGTAGAGAGAGTACAGTGTTTTCTATGCAAATGAAAACATCTGACTGTAGTAATTTGAGTTGGGTATGTATTTAAAATATACATACTATACTAGAGGGTTTTTTTTTAAGCTTCTGCTATTGTATATGTAGAAAAGGACATGAGCCATGGAGCATACTGTATTAGTGACATATGGTGTATAATGGAATTGGCACACTTCTTCCCAAAAACACATGACCCTTAAAGATACACCTGTATCGCTAATATACACATATACATTAGAAGAAATGTAAATATATATAAGAAAAGTCTTATATGAACAAATAAAAATGATTTCTTAATTCATAAATAACAAGTAATTATTTATTGTTCATATAGGAATTACATTATATATATATACATATATGTATTTAGATATTGGAATATGTTTTCTTTGCTTTAAAAGTTGTGTTTATTGAGGAGAATTGTGTGTCTCCATCATTGGCTCATCTTTGGTTATTAAAGGGGTTTTCAGATTCCTGGAGGAGTAGAGGTTGCAGTACACGTATGCAGGGCCACATTTGCCATAAGGCAGAGTAGGCATCTGCCTACAGGCGCACCCCACAGAGGGGTGCCTGTCATTGGAATCTAATTTTTTTTGTTTTAATATCTTCATTCACAGCGCTGCGCTCTCTATGCACGAGAACAGTAACCCGCCGCCCACCTGTAGCTGCTGAGCTCCTTTGTCGGCTCTTTAGTAATGCAGAGCACTGGGAGATGACATCATCTCCCAGCGCACTGCATTACTGAACAGAAGACCGCGCAGGAGCTCCAGCAGCTACAGGTCTGTGCAGAAGGAGGCACAGACCTCTACTGCCGCTGGACGGAAAACGGATAAGGGGCAAAGTGAGGGTAATGCGGAGATGATGGGGCAATGTGGAGATGATGGGGGCAATGTGAGGGCAAGTTGGAGCTGATGGGGGCAATGTGAGGGACATTTGGAGATGATGGGGGCAATATGGAGCTGATGGGGGGCAATGTGGAGATTTGGAGCATTGTGGAGGTGACCATTGGAGATGGCCAATGGGGGCATCTTCAGGCTCATGAAATGTAAATCCGGTATCTATCAGTGCACCAAGTGTTAATATTTAAAATAGGAATTACAAGGGTTCCCTATCAAGCACCTGCACATATTATTCATTGTATTAGTGACATGTTGCATGTGTGTCCTTTTAGTAAATCTGCAAGAAATCAAGAGGATTTTTTAAAACGTGGTACATAAAATGCAACTGTTTTGCTGCAGATTTGCTATGTTTTTGTTTTATTACATTTACCCAGTTGGGTTGGATCTGAGTTGCCTCAGTACATATGCTGCCACCAATGTTCAGACAAAGTACATGCCCACGTTACATCTAGTTTACTTGTTAAATTGTTTAGGGAGCACATAAATCAGATGTCACATGTCAGTATACAGCTGTCTCTACCCTAGAGTTTAGATATAAGAGGATTTTAGTCTTACCTGTTACCTTTTCTCTTAGTCCATACAGGTTACTGGTAACTCTGGGTAGACGATCCACCCCTTTAAGTAGGCAGGAACAATTCTAGAATTGTATGCAGGGGGTGGAGCCTTCCCTCCTTGGCTGCAGCTAGCCAACCAGCTCCAGTAAGATTTGAGACACTAACTACTGACTAGATAGTAGAAGGGAAAGAAGACTCCTGTAAGCATGATCCCGAAGGACCCCCACGGTCTGCCACAGGAGAGCCAAGCATGGTCCCTTGACAGGGTGGGAGACCAGTAACCTGTATGGACTAAGAGAAAAGGATTTAACAGGTAAGACTAAAATCCTCTTTTCTCTGTCGTCCAATACAGGTTACTGGAAACTCTGGGATGTCCAACCATTTAGTTTCCCAGAGGCGGGAAGTAAGGCAAGGACCAGGCGCAAGGCCCCCAAAGTCACCAGAGCAGATATGAACCATCAGATCAGAGATAGCCCAACAACAAGGGACTGTCAAGGGACAATGAACAGGGGTGCAACACCCCAACTGTTACACAGCACACTGAACTAGAGCCAACAGGGCTCAAAAGTGAAGGAAGCACCAAGAACCGAAAAAGATCCTAGACAGCAAAGACTGCCTCCAAGATCTTCTTCCCAAAGCTGGCGTCAGCCGATGCCAGAACATCAACACAGTAATGCTTTGAAAAGGTGTGCACAGACGACCAAGTGGCAGCCTTGTGCAACTGATCAACGGATTCCTGATTCTTAGAAGCCCAAGAAGCCCCAATAGATCTAGTAGAATGAGCCATGACCCAAAAGGGAACAGGCTTCTTCCTAAGTTCGTAAGCCTTACGAATAGTGGACTTGATCCAAGATGCAATTGTCACTTTGGATGCAGGTCTTCCTCCCCTGGAACCCTAAGGAATGACGAACAGCGCGTCAGATTGCCTGACAGACTTAGTGCGATGTACATAAAACTTGAGACAACGCACCACATCTAACAAGTGGGGATCCCTCTCCTTGTCAGAGGTGGGGTCAGGGCAGAAAGAAGGCACCACAATCTCCTGATTGATGTGGAACTCCGAAACCACCTTCGGGAGAAACTCCTGAGAAGTGCGAAGCACCACCTTGTCCTTGTGAAACACCAAAAAGGGTGGTTTTACAGGACAGAGCATGAAACTCCGCGACGCAACGAATGGAGACAATCGCCAGGAGAAAGGCCATTTTCCACGTTAACATGCGTAGCGGAATGGTAGCCAAGGACTTAAAGGGAGGGTGCTGAAGAATGCCCAAAACCAAGTGAAGATCCCACTGAGGAGCGGGATTCTTAGACAGGACGAGTATGAGCAACTCCTTGAAAGAAAACCTTGACATCAGGAAGAATGGCAATGCGCCTCTGAAGAAAACAGAGAGGGCAGAAGTCTGAACCTTAAAAGAACTCAGACTGAGACCCGTATCCACACCTTCCTGCAAGAAGGCCAGGACCGTAGACAGATCAAATTCCTGAGACAGGTCCCTATCAGCACACCGAGATAGGTCGACCAGACACTATGGTAGGCCTTAGAAGAAACAGGTTTGTGGGCACTAAGCATAGTAGCCACCACACCAGAAGAAAAACCTTTCTTCTTCAATATTGAGGATTCAATTTCCAAGCCATCAAAACTAGACAATGAACATTCATCTTCCATAGGTAACCCTGTAGAAGAAGATCCGGACGGAAAGACCACCGCTATAGCTAGAGGATCCCTCCAGCCAGAGCAGAACCTTGGAACCTTCCGGCTGTGTCTTGTCGGCATCAGGTCAATGCAAGGAACACCCCACTTCTGAACGATGAGGGTGAATACCTCTGGGACTGAGGAAGTCCGCCATGATGTTGTCTACGCCAGGAATGTGCACTGCGGATATGGCAGGAACGTGTTCTTCTGCCCAGGACAAAATAGCCTTGACCTCTAACCAAGCGGAGAGACTTCTTGTTCCACCCTGCTTGTTGATGTAAGCCACGGGCGTGGCGTTGTCGGACTGTACCCGGACTAGGCAGTCTTCCAGCTGGGGTGCCTAATGATGAAGGGCATGAAATATCGCCCGAAGCTCCAGCATGTTGATGGGAAGGAGAGATTCCTCCTGAGACCACCGACCCTGAGCACTCAGGTGACCCAGGACCGCTCCCCAGTGGAGAGGCTGGCATCCGTCGTCACCGTGGTCCAGAAGGATACCAGGAAGGACTTGCCTTTCAGCAGATTGGAGAGGTCAAGCCACCACGACAAACTCAGTTCCACATGAAGAGGAAGGGATACTGACGTGTTCAGAAGGTCCTGGTGATAATGAGTCCTGATCACAAAGGAATTGAGATCCTTCAAATCCAAAATGGGACGACAACCGCCTTCCTTCTTGGAGACCACAAAGAGGCTTGAGTAAAAACCCATACCTCTCTTCTGAACTGGAACCGGCTCTAGAACATCCTTGTCCAGAAGGGCCTGGATAGCACCAGTGAACAGACGGCGTTTATCTACACCCTGGGGCGTATGAGAAGGAAAAAAGCGAAAAGGAGGAAGAGAGATGAAAGGGATCCAGTATCCTTCTGCCACCACCTGTAAAACCCATGGGTCTGCCACTGAATCCTCCCAGACACTGTGGTAGTGACGCAGACGGCCACCCAAAGCAGAATGGGGACCTGTGAGTCATGCCGAAGAAGGCTTGGAAGCCTTAGGCTTGGAGGAAACCTTGGGCTTCCATTGGTGTTTGGGCTTGGAGGAGCCACGCGGAACTGAGAACTGCCTGGTTCGCCAGACATGTCTCAGTATGAAAGGAACAAAAAAAACGATTATGCTTGAGAGGCGTTTTCTTCCTGGGGACCAAAGGCAGAAGTGTACGTTTACCCCTGTGGCCTCACTAATCAGATCCTTAAGATCTGACCCAAACAATGACATGCCTTGAAAAGGCAAGGAGAGCAAGGCTTTCTTAGAAGCAGTGTCAGCTGACCAGATCTTAAGCCCAAGAGCTCTTCTGGCAACCACAGACATGGTGGAAACCCTGGCCACCAAATGGATAGCATCAAATAAGGCAGGGCTCAGGATCAGCCTCAAAGGGATCCCCAAAAAACTGAGAGGAGCCCACAGCAGAACATTCCTCAACATCTGCATCCACTAACAGTTCCTCCTCAAAGGAATCTGATACGCCAGGTACTCCTTGCGGTTCAGGCAGGGAAGATTTGACTGAAGAGGGGGTCTGCCATGAATGGAAGACCCCCTGTAACTGGGATGGAAAGAGTTGCAGTGTAGACCTAAGGTCCCTAGTAGAAGCTTTGAACTCTTGCACCCAAACTGGCTGTAATGCATGGCTGAAGGTCCCTGGAGGAGACTCAGGGACATGACCTGAGAATTCTCTAGGCAACCCTGAATTGACATGAGGAGCAATGCGGGACACAGAGATCCCAGCGTCCTTAGTCTTAGGCCTGGCACCAAGCTCCAATGGATTAGACATTCTCACAGTGTCAAAAACATTATAGTATAAATTACAGTGTGTAAGATTAAAGTTTCACCCCAAAAATCACTAAAAAGACACTTATCTGACAGGTGAAGAGTTAATCTGCAGAGGAGAGGAGAGTCCAAGCCCTGCGTAGGATACTCGTTCTAGAAAAGACACAAAACGACTGCTGCGGCGGGAGCCAATCAGAAATGAGCGCACGAAGCAAGCACTCATAGGAAATGTAGTTTCCCTAGAAAAAGTACCCCAACAGTGCCTAAAGCCCCCTGAGCCCCCAACACACTTGAAACATGACCCGGATGAAAGAGCAAGGGCAGACAATTAAAATAAGCCATCTCTGAAGTTGCTATGTTGACCAGTTGCAGAGATATGTCCCAGACTGTGCAGTCCCATGGAAGTGAATGGAGCAATGGTGCCTATGCGATACATTTTGCAAAGATGAAAAGTAAAAAATAAAAGTACATGAAACATCACTAGAACATGTTAGGAGACCAGAAAACACTGAACCCAGTAGGGAAAGTGTAAAAAAAAAAACCAAAGATGCAAAACCAGCAGCTAAAGGGTTAAGTTACCACATAAACCTTCTCCAAAACAACCAACAGACATACAGAGTGTGCAGGAGTGTGCAATAAAAACTCCAAAGGAAAACCCCTGTGCAGAGGGGCACTGTGGGACATGTGGACCTGCAGCACTCAAAGGGTTGCTCACCTTTCCTGCAGATCTTCTGTCTTCAGACTACCATGTATTAAGAAGAAGCCTCGGTGGGCAACTCCTGAGGAAAGATTTACCCCCAGGGCTTAAGGTCCACAGAAAGCACCTGGTTAATGAGCTAGCCACATTGAATGGCATTGTCAGTTTTGGTAAACCGCCTAATGGTGGTATTCCATTTCTAACAGAAAAATTTAAACATTTCTAAATCTATAGCGGAACTGTTCTCTTGCCTGTGTCTTCACCAAGGAAAAAATTTTATTGGAGCTGGTTGGCTAGCTGCAGCCAAGGAGGGAAGGTAGGCTCCACCCCCTGCATACAGTTCTAGAATTGTTCCTGCCTACTTAAAGGGCCGGATCGCCTACCCAAAGTTACCAGTAACCTGTATTGGACAACAGAGAAATTTACACATTTCTGTCTCAGCTGAGCTTGAGGTAAGAAATACTGTGATGTTAACATTACAAGTTTAGTTGCAGAACTGAGAAATGCATATTAGTGTCAGCCATTAAAGGGATAGTAATAGTTTTGTTTCTTTTTGCCACAGTGCATTGTAAAATATTAAAGATTGTGAATTATGTCAGTCACACTCATTAAAACCTTGTAGTTTAGGAGACATTCAGCTTTTAAAATCCCCCCTCCTCACTCCCGTTTCCCTGATGTGAAGTGGTTCTCTTGTGAATCAGATGAATGGTCTGCTAACAGATTGTCATGGTAACCTTCACGGAGGATCACACACAAACAAAGCTCATCTGGTGCACAGGAAGTAGTAAAACTATTCACACAAAGAAAAGTGTCTCTGTGTGAGTTATCTAAGGGCAGCTACCCAATAGCCTTAGCCAGTCCCCTAAATGGGGAAAAAAAGCCAACTTCAGTGTCTTAAGACCTTTAATGACTCATGGCGCTCTTGGAATACTTACCTTCTTTCTCAGCCCTCTGTGTCTGGACCTCATTCCTTTTGAGTACCTCACTGACTAAAATTCCCTGTGCCTGGAACCCAGTGGACTGGATCCTGTCTTTATCCCTTTTTTCTCCTTGACCCTGTAATGGCCTTTCATATTTCAATTTTGCCTCTATGTCTCCTTGGTTATTCCTGGGAGCACATTTAGGTCCAGCTGCTTCTAGAAGCTACCTACTCCTCATGTTGGCTCTTTGCTGACTGCTGTTACTGATGTATTTTATGTTATGATGTTGTTTTGCTCTAATCTTCCAGTCCTGCGTGACTGCTGTCGTATTCTATTGCACTTCTTGCTGTCCGTATATTTGATGATGTATTATTATGTCTTTCAATAAAGTATTGAAAACTCCAAAAAAAACAAAACAAAAAAAAAAAAAGCCAACTTCAGGGCAAAGGAAGGGGTGGGGGGTTAGAAACTTAGTAATTCACAAACTAGTGAGTATTAAGGAGTGTGAATGACATTATTCATACTCTTTACTCATTTACAATGCAATGAGGCAAACACATTTCAAGAGTTACTCTGTCTTTAAGTTGGATTTCTGATTTGTTCCAAGGTGCATTCAGTTTCTACGCCATCAACATTACTGCTTTACATAGGCAGACTGATGTACTTAAGTAAAGTGGACTAATTCTGGAGCAAACCAACAGCACAGCAGAGAACATATTTACTTAAATATATGTGTGTGTGTGTATTTGTATGTATATATATATATTTATACACGCGCGGTCCCTAGCAACCAATGTTGTGTCCTCCTTGGAGGGAAACGTTGAGTAAGCGGCCCTCGACTGCATTTCATTTTGACATGTCTGCTTTAGAGAGTTCCACTACATTGTGAAGGAAAGCTTTGGGGACCTCTCTAGTGTTCAAGGAGTTAAAACAATTGAATTTTATATTTGTTAACATGGTGCTGTTTGTTTGCCTCCAAATTGCTCTGGTTTTCTTTGTACTTCAGCCTCAGTGTCTTTCACATATTTTATGTATTTTTTTTCAACGAACCATTAAATTTAAATGTATTCCTAATTTTAAAAAATACCGTAATATGTTGTAGAGGTGAAGATAAAAACACACAGTCTGCAATTTAACCCTTTGAGTGCCAGACGGGTACGCACTGCATTGCTCTGCACTTCGTTACATATCCCTCTGGCACTCAAAGGGATAAAGTGCAGAAAGTAGTCAAAAGAAAGGCTTCAGCAGATAACTGTGTGTCACAGGTCCAAGAAACCATAATCACGTGGCATGCATTTTACACTGAAGCCAGGGATTCTGAGTAATGCTCTGGCAATTAGTGATGTTGATTATGTATACTTTTTTTTTTTTTTTAAATGAGATATAAATAGCAATATAACCAGACTTTTTTAAAAGCTGATTTTCAGCACACTGCATTTGCTTCTGGTATATGGCAGATATACATATTAATCAATGCATACAGAAGAGATGGAACTAGATTAGGTCATAGTTCTCTGTAAGTGCCTTACAAACCTAAATTGCTTAGCACCAGTTTTTCATTTGAAAGGGACCTTTCTCAAAGGGCCTTATGTTAAGAAAATAGGACTTTAATCTTACCTGTTAAATCCTTTTCTCTTAGTCCATGCAGGTTACTGGTAACTTTGGGTAGGCGCTCTGCCCCTTTAAGTAGGCGGGAACAATTCTGAGAAGTGAGTGCAGGGGTAGAGCCTACCCTCTAACCTTAGCTGCAGCTTCCTGTTTTAACCCCTTAGTGACAGCCACGTGCGTACGCGGCTGTCACCGTAACATTTTTTTTTTTTTTAACTAAATGATTCTGGAGTCCCCGAACAGCGTGCAGCCTCACGGAGACCTGGATTTCCGGGGCTTACCAGGTACGTCCTCTGTCAGTAAGTGACAGTTTTTTTGCGGCACGTACCTGATAAGTCCATTGTCGGGATGGGGTTAACTTCAGTAAGTTTTGGAACCAACTACTACAAGTAGTCAGCGAGGAAACAGAAGGCTCCTGTGAGCATGAACCCAAAAGTGGTCCCCCACATTATGTCACAGGAGCTCCAAGCATGGTCCCTTGACAGGATGGGAGACCAGTAACTTGTATGGCCTAAGAGAAGAGGATTTAACAGGTAAGACTAAAATCCTCTTTTCTCTGTCATCCAATACAGGTTACTGGTAACTTTGGGATGTCCAACCATTAAGTTCCCCAGGGCGGGAAGAAAGGCAAGGACAAGGCGCAGGCCCCCAAAGTCACCAGAGCACCAATTAACCTACAGGTCATAAACAGCACAGCACAAACAACTGAGTGTCAATAGACACTGAACAGGGGTAAAACAGACCCCAGGAACTGATACACAGCACACTGAACTAGAGCCAACTGGGCTCAAAAGTGAAAGAGTATGGAAGGAATAAAGGAGATCTTAGACAGGTAAGGCTGCAAAAGGGACTGACAGCGCAGGCTAACTGACGTCACTATGGCAAGATGTCCGTGCTTCCTGCTACTGTCAGCCTCCGAATAAGTCGAAAATCTTTTAAACCAGGTAATATTTCTGGCGACTAGCGCTACTAAGCAACTAGTCGCCAGATGAAGACTTAATTAAGATAAAGTTTTTGCGGGGTGGTAGTTCCCCTTTAAAACAGGAAGCTGCAGCTAAGGTTAGAGGGTAGGCTCCAACCCTGCACTCACTTCTCAGAATTGTTCCTGCCTACTTAAAGGGGCGGAGCGCCTACCCAAAGTTACCAGTAACCTGTATTGGACAAGAGAGAAAAAGGAGTAGTTCTGAAGAAAACCAGAGAGGGGAAATAAAAATTACCATTGCTTTACATGGGGCTTTAAACCCCTTGAATGTTAGAGAGTTTAAAAGACTTGTTTACATTGCTAGGAATTGTGGGATTTTATTTGTCTCCTGTGGTTCACTTGGCTTGCCCCATAAGTACTCCTGTTATCTTTTTAAGCATAAGGCAAAAAGTGTTAAGGAGTAGAAGACATTTTAAATGGGTAATGAAGAATTAACATAATTATATCAGGGCTCAAAATTTCCACTCGCCACTAGCCAATGACGAGTGAAAATTTAGCCCTGGCGAGTAGAAATTCAGCCCTGGTGGGTATGTTATGGCTTGCAGTGGCGAGTAACTTTTCAGGTCTGGCTAGTAGCAAAGGACTTCAAATTATAAGCCCTGATTATATATTCATATTAACACATATAATATGTTAAAGAGCATGCTGTAAGTCTGTATTTTCCCTTAATCCTTTGAGTGCAAGACGGGTATGCAATATATTGCAAAGCAATGCGTTGCATATCCCTCTGGCACTCAAAGGGTTAAAAAAAATCTACATAAAGAAGAACAAAACCCCTTCCTCTGCCTCTCCAAACCTTCATATGCCATAGAGCTGGCAGGCAGGAGGTCCAGCCATCTTTCTTGTACTCCTTAGGCACAATCCAGTCCTCTTGTTCAGCCCTACAGCTTCAGCTATCTTTTTGCTCATCTGTGTCTTCTTAGAAATCACTGTACACTTGCATACTACTTCCGGTTCAATGAACACGGATGGAGAGTCACTTCTAAGAAGACTCAGATGGGCAGGAAAATGCTGGAATTCTTGCTAACATGGCACCTCAGCAGGCCTTGTGGGGTGAGAAGGAGGACAGAATTTCAGTTAAGGAGCATGTACATCTCTGTGACATCAAGGGAGTAGTAACACTTAATATGTATATATATATATATTGCAGGGATTATCTTCCTGAGTAAAACAAAGGTACATGCACTGCTGAGAGGCATTTTATTCGGAAGGTACTGCAGCTCAAACTTGAAAATTTATAGGCGCAGTATCACAATGGCTTTAAATGTTACAGTGGTGCTCTTGCTACACCATCCTATGGAGGTTTATGGTCAAATGACCAGACCTTTCCCATAGGTTGTGTAGTAACAGCACCACTAGCATTTCAGGCCATTGAGATATTGCACCTAAAAAAATTCAAGTTTGACTTGCCATAACTTTTGCATAAAACACCTCTCAGCAGTGGGAGTGACCTTTACATATATATATAATATATATTTGTACATATTAAGTGTTACTATCCTTTTAAGCCCTTGAGTGCCAGAGGGGTTGCATACCCATCTGGCATTCAAGGGGTTAAAAGAAAACTAAAACCTTCTGATACTAAACCCTCCATTTGAATGGTCACTATGAATAAATTCTGTGTGCATTAGTTTGCAGAATAAGTCAGCACTGGATATCTTTGTTGTTGGACTCTGGGATCCCAAACTCCTCTCACTCGGGTGTTCATAAGAGGGAAGACATCAGTGGAAGGATTCTGGCAACAAAAAATCCCTCCACGCAATTGATTTCTAATATTATTTAAGGCTTAAAGGGATAGTAATACCTAAAATGTAAAAAAAATATGTTGTAGGGTTTATCCCCCTGAGTAAAACAAGAGTACTCCCACTGCTGAAAGATGTTTCATTCAAAAGTTATTAATTTTCAAAGTTGAATTTTTTAGGTGCAATATCACAGTGGCCTGAAATTTTACAGTGGTGCTGTTGCTACACCATCCTATGGAGATTTATGGTCCTGAGACCAGAGCTGTCCATAGGATCGTGTAGCAACAGCGCCACTGTACAATTTAAGGCCACTGTGATATTGCACCTAAAAAATTCAACTTTGAAAATTAATAACTTTTGAATGAAACATCTTTCAGCAGTGGGAGTACTCTTGTTTTACTCAGGGGGATAAACCCTACAACATATTTTTTTTACATTTTAGGTATTACTATCCCTTTAAATTTGGGGAAACAATCATTTCAGAATTGATACATAGTAGCCATTAGGACTTGGTGAATGGGGGTTTATTATTAGTGTTAGTGCTCATTCAGGGCAAGCTTGGGGGTGGGGTGGGGAGTGTTTTCCTGTTCCAGAAAATAGTGGATGGGATAGGGGCGGGGTCATGTGAGGAGTAGGGATGTTGCTCTGGGCAGAGCTAAGGGCACCTAGAGTGCCTTTACTAGGGGAGCCAGAGATGTAAATTTGGATTTAAGTAAATTTCCACCCTTAGAATCTGAGGGTTTACAAGCATGTATTTATCTATGACATCATGATTATTTTCAGATGTAAGGGACTGCCCTCTTGTTTTCATATTGTAATAATTTAAAATAAAATGCTTCCATAGCACCTACTGTTTGTAATTATTACCAACTCCAAATGTTTACAGAAGGTTTTCCTTTAATATTTGAGTTACATACATTGTAAATGAATTCCAATGTGACCTGTTTTTTACTTCACAATCCTAAATCTTACATCTGATACACATCCAGATAATTTGTTTTATTAAAAAAACAATACAACCTTATAAGGAACATATTTCAACTACAAACTGGAAATGCAAGTGATGCCTTAACATATGCGCAGAACAGAAAAAGGAAATATTGAGAAAATAAAATTGTTTTCCCCCTTGCCCTCCCGCCCCAAAACAGTCTACATATAACTAAATTAAAATTGGTTATCACAATAACAACATGATTGTTCACAGGAATACCATTTTGGAATGCTTTTTAGTATTGTAGATTAATTTCTAGCATGGTTAAGATAAAACCCTCCCATCTTCTCAATTGCTTCGCAGCCAGTGAGACCTACAGTGGTAAATAGTACTGCCACTTTCTGAAGTGGTTTCTAAATTTATGTTAACAATTTTTTTGCCTGATAATGATTTTACGGTGTTTAACTTTACTTATTTGTCAGTGTATGAATTTTAGACAGTACTGGCTTGAATTCCATCCAATCAGATCCAACATTCCACACTGCTGTCTCTCCTGCCTCTCCCTACCAGCCAGTACTGGTTCATTTGCATAAACTAAAAAATAAATAAAGTTAAATATCTCTTATAGGGACAGTAATGTCCCATAACATTTTTTTTAGAGTTTTGTAGAGCTTAAAAAATAAGCTAAATGCCACAAATCTTATCTCACAAACCGCTATGATTTGAGAGATATCATACACTAAAATTTCCTCTTCTCCTGATGTCAGCTGTAAGGCTAACAGAAGGAGATCCGTGTCGGCCGACACGAGGCGGCTCTTCAGCAGAGCCGCAATAGTGAGATTTAAAAAGAATTACTTCTTTGGAATGGTCTAAATAGTGTGCTTGCAAACCAGGCACACTTTGTAGACCGTTCCAAAGTATTTATTTTTAAATCGCTATATTGTGGCTCTGCTGAAGAGCCGCTCGTCAGTCCCCGGACCAGGAACTCCTGCTGTCAGCTTAAGCTGACGTCAGGAGAAGAGGAGGGAGAGGGGAACTTTAGCGGATGATATCTCTCAAACCATAGTGGTTTGAGAGATAAGATTTGTGACATTTAGCTCATTTTTTTAAGCTCTACAAAACTCTAAAATATGTTATGGGACATTACTGTCCCTTTAAATTATTGTTTGATATAAAACATGATTAATAAAAATGCAGGTGATTTTGAAACCTTTTTTTTTTTGTTTAAATCACCTAATTGTAAAAAAAATTGACAGCTCCACTTTAAGCCTTTGCAAAGCAATGTGTTGTATCCCTCTCAAAGGGTTAAGCCTTCCAGTCACAGACACTGTGGGCCATACACACAAAGATAAAGTGAAGCAACTCTGAGACAAAGCAGTGAACAAATAAACATTTCCGGCTATTTAAATGGGGCCATTAATGCCTTGAATGCTAGATGCATTGGTGACAGCTCTACCATTCAAGAGGTGAAATCACTATTGAAATCAGTGCATTTCTGAAGATTTTACTGGCCCTTATGATGCAGTTGGTTTGCCCTGGAAATGCTTCACTTTAGATATATGTGTGTGTCAGCTAGTGTTTTCTAGAAATTGTTTGGCCGTTTACGTATTGTTGTCTTAAATACAGAAAAAAGGTTTTAAAAAGTGACAAGTAATGATAGTAACAATATTATAACTGTGAAAAGACCATTCTCTATGGAGTTCCTCATGTTAAACTCACATTAACATAATAAATTCCCTTCTTCAGCTCCCTTTCCCTCTAGAAATCTTTAAAGGGATAGTAATACTTCATTTTAACTTTATTTTATTTTGTAGGCATTAAAAAAACATGAAGAATGATATAAGTCTTATCTCTGAAACCTTTATGGTTTAAGAGATATTCACAAACAAAGTATCCCCCCCCTGTTCAACCAGATAAGAAGGGAGATGCCCAGGTAGACTGCAGAGAGGGACAATCTTCAATTAAGATAATGGAAAAAGCTGAAAAACTTTTCAAGGGGGGAAGGGCTTTCATTGTTTTCATACAAAGAAAATTGTCCCCTTCTGTTATCTGTCCTGTCATACAACCAGACTCACATCTGAGAAGAGATTGTTTACACTAGGTAAAAGGGGCGGGAGGGGAAACTTTAATTGTGAATATCTCATAAACCATAAAGGTTTGAGAGATAAGACTTATATCATTCTTCATGTTTTTTTAATGCCTACAAAATAAAATAAAGTTAAAACGAAGTGTTACTATCCCTTTAAATGAGCTTTTTTCTTTTCTTTTTCTGTGTAAGTATATACTCCTATAGGTGATACATCATGGTTCAAAAGCTTTTTCTTGTTGCATACTTTTAGCTGCCATTAAATTGAAGTGATAATGTACAAATATGTTTTGCAGTGGACAGCATAGGACACCTAATTGCCCAAAATGCACAAGATATTGGGAAAAATACTATTCTTCTTCAGGGAAACCCACAAACTATTAGCCTAAAAGCATTTGCTAGTCCTGCCACTACTGACAGGAGGAAGCAAGAAACTAAAACAAATAGAAATTTTGTAGCCAAGAACTACAGACATTAAAAAAAAAAAATATATATATTTAACCCTTTGGATGCTAGAGACTCCTCCAATGCATTGCAAAGCAGTGCACTGGAGATGTTCTCTTTCATTCAAGGGGTTGATCTATGGTCCATTTAACCCCTTGTTAGAGACTTCTCTAATGCACGACTGCAGTACATTTAAGATGTCATCCAGTGTTCCCTATAATGTGGGCAAAGATAAGCAATCCAACACAGAAAGAGTTAAAGAGTACTATTTAGGCAGAGTTGCAATGGAATAAACAGATGCACCATACAGCCCTGCCTGGAGAGTTACCCTTTGAGGAAACACTGCATCTTAAGGATTTATGTTAAGACCCCCCCCCCCAACCACAGTATTGTTATCAAATACATAACACCATTCATACTGGAAAAGTATTTGAGGTGTAAGAGAGATGCTCATTTCCATGTAATTACATCTAAACCACTCCACACAGCTTAATTTTAGCAGGGAAATATTTAAAATTGACCCTCATGACAACAACTATGATGCATCAATAAACTGGATGAGCTATTTAAAGTTCTCGTACACGTCAAAGGCTGTGAAAATGTATCAGTCTGAGCTTGATAAAAAGGTAACTTCATGCAACAGAACAATGTAAGATGAAAGGCTGTCCCCTAGAGTTGGGACGTATGATGCCAGCAAACACAACAGATAGGAACATGGTAATATGCATACAAACTGACAATCTTTTGGTGGCAACAATGAAATGCATTGGGTTATATCAAATCCAAGAATACTAGACAGCGAAATGTGGACCTCTTCCAACAGTATGCAGTACTTGGTTAAGTCTGTAAAAGAATATGAAAAATTAATATGTTAGTTTATGATTATTTGTAAATACGTAGAAAAAAACTTGGTGAAATACAGGTATAAATGAAATAAGGTGCTGGTTTGTCTTAATGAAATGTGTTAAATGTATTCCCTGAAACTTGGTCTAGTCCTGGAGGTATATACATAGAGTATCATTCAGGAAGCTAATGGGGGCAATTCTGAAGTAAACCAACCACACAATAAAGGAAAAAGACAGAATTTTCTTACCTGTCAGTTCTTTTTCGTTCATGGTCTCCAAACATAAAATACCTGAGAGAAGAAAACCCTGCCTCCCAGGAAGGACATAATAAAAAAAATAAAAAAAAAGACCTTATATCTTGCCATCCTTAGTGTTTGAACAGAGCCAGACAAGAACAACTGATCATTAACATAACAGACTGTAATAAAACATCAATAACAAGGGAGGAGAGTCCATGTGTTATTGATGGATAAGAATATTTTGTCTTTCCTTGAAGTAGCACACCTGAAATAGCTTCACCAGTAGGAGAAAATTAAGAAATAGCAGCTTGTAACACTGTACTGTTAAAAGCAGTCTTTCCAGAAGCTTGAAGGTCGACTCTGTAATGTTTCATGAAGGTATGAATACTGCTCGAAATGGCAGCTGTACATATCGGTTCCACCCTGTGCTGTACCCAACAATGTAGCAGAGAGGGCTTTGATCTTCTTTGGAGGAATCTTATGTGGTCTTAAATCTATGATCTTAGCCATCTAACAATGGTAGATTCTGACCCTTTCAATTCTTTGCACAAACTACAGAAATAGATGTAGAGAGCAGAACATTTTCTGAAAGAACATGTTCCTTCCAGATAACACACCACTTGATACTCAACTTGTGCAACTTCTCTTCTTTTGCATTTTTTTGTGTTTTGGAAACAAAGTAGGTAAACAAATCTCTTAAGACTTTAGGTTTACATTCTAGTGAGATGTAAGAATCATTACATCTTGCCTGTAGATCAAATAGGGTTCTTTCATGGGAAGAGCTTGGAGTCCCCAGTTCCCTTATCATCTGTCTGAAGGACTACTTACAAGGCAGTTTATAAAAACTAAAAGTCTTTTCAGTAATACATATTATCTCATACACAAATTGTTTTAGTGCATCTCTCATCACAAAGAACACAATTTCTTTTCCTTGTGGAAGGATAATCTGAAAGAGACCCCATAAGGAGCTGTAAGCCTCAAATAATTCTCAAATTATACACAAAAGAAAAGACCCTTTATAGTAGGTACAACCTACTTACAATTGGAGGCTTGGAGTGGTGTTGGAACCACTTTTTTATACCACCAATGGCTAGAATGGGAGGGAAGCCCCCAAGAAGCACTTCATACCGGGTCTTATAATCCAGTGCAATTGCCATCAGAGGGAAGCTTACCTCCCCCAGAGTACACCATTCTGTCACTTGAGAGTTGTGATGACCTTACCTGGAGGCCGAGAGTATGATCATTCATTATAGATAACCTGTCCAGCTTGATGGAAAATATCAGAGCCAGAAAGGAAAGACCCTACCAAGACCTCCATAAATTAAAGAAGAACACAGACCCTGATTCAAGCTTCCTCACTTAGGTAGAATGACAACACACTAAGGATGGCAGGGTGTTTTTTTTTTTTTTTTTTTAAGTGTTTTCCGGTCATATATAGAAGGCAGGATTCTCTTTCTCTCTGTTCCACTCTCTCTGTCTAGTTTGCTACCAGAAGCCCTGGAGTAAATAAATATTCCCCAAATCCCCACTGAATTAAATAAGGTTAGAGTCTCTCTAGCATTCAAGGTATTAAAAGCGTCTGAAAGTATTTTCCCAGGAAGAATACACTGAGATTGTCTCTCGTTTTCACGTATGTCCTGGACTCATTTTATCTACCTTAGAAAGGTGAAAGGCTGAGCTGACCTTGCCAGGACTAGAACCTGCAACCTCACGGTCTGAGCAGATTCTACAGCTGGTGCCTTAACCAGCTGAGCAATCAAGCATTTTCGTTTGTACCCATATGGTGCAATTGGTTTTCCCCAGAATTGCTTCTGTTTACCTTCCTGAATACTTCCCGTAATTAATAGTAAGTAAATAGGTTTGTTATCGTTTTTATAGACAAAGGCAATACATAAACACATTTGATGTGTATGAACACAGTAAAAAGTTTGCAGTTTAAATAACTATACTTTCACTGATAATCTGAATTTAGGGCACACTGTAATTGTTCAAAGAGCGAGGCCAATTGTTTCTCTTTGGCTTGGATAACAACATCTTAAGTGCAATATTTATCCAGCACAGATTAGTCACTCCTTGTTGTGATCTGCATGGTTACAGATCAAACGTTACTTACACTAAAACAAAGATATTATAAAGACCAAATCCATACGTTACCTATCAGTGGGATTTAGGAAACAGGGCAAATAACTAAATCAGTGGCCATTGTTAGCCACAGGGTTGAAATATGTTAACCACATCTGTTGGCATACTGTATACATGAAAGTTAGTAAAAATCAAGCACCACATTCACAAAGGAAATGAGAAGCAATTCTGGAGCAAATCAGCTGCACTGTACGGGAGACATAAATATCCTCCAAACACCCACTGATGTAAATGGGGATTTGAACTTCTTGAATGCTAAAGAGGATTCAACACATTGCCAAACAATGCGTTGGAGACCTATCTAGCATTCAAGGGGTTAGAAGGCCCATTTAAAATGAATGGGACATTTTATGTATGCCTTATGGTTTGCTCCAAAATTGCTCCTCATTTCATTTGTGAATAAGGCCCAAAGAGTGTGATACAGAGGGATATAAGTAGATTATTTATTGAAAGAGAATAGAAAAATAGGTATCTTTCTGATGCATTAACATGCTAAAGTTTGATGCATGAAACTCAATATTGAAAGGCATCATTTATCAGTGTTGAATATTGAAATCTGGGAATCTCTAAATCTGCAGTATAAACACTAGAAATACTTTTAACGGATATTTCATCTAAAGATGTAATTTAGTTCTTACTCATTTTCAAAGAATGTATAATATTTCATCACTAGTGATGTCACTTTATGATGTCATCGAAGGGAATTCATTTGACACATAACATGACATATTCCGCAAAAGAATTTGCACCAGTGCCTCACAGTTCGTTTTTTTAAAGCCGATATTGGACTCATAGCTGTATGCTCACCAAATCTTGCCTGTGTGCCACTAAGATTTATAATTTCTCTTTAGCATCTGTGCATTTCTTACGGGCCCCAACTCTTGCATAAACATTCTGCGGGAAAATCACAGAACACCCGTATAAACTTTATGTTCAATGGACAGTTCTTGAAGCTGTATTTTCATTGTTGACAAAAGTTTTATAAGCCTTTTATGTACTGGCTCTTAAATCACCATTAAAACATTACAAAACTTTTCACACACTGACAAAGAACATAACAAATATACAGTACTGTTCAAAAGTCTTAGGTAGGTGAACTTTACTGCATTTTTTCACACCTACCTAAGACTTTTGCACAGTACTGGATATATTATCAGAATATTTCTAGCCAGAATGTAGCCTAGTTGGCCCTTAGTTTATATGTTCAGTTCTACGAGTAGCAGATTTTCTCCCTATACAACATGGTTAATTTTGTACAGAGCTACTGTTTATATGAAAGTCACTGGGCAGCAAAACAAATCAGAAGTTTAAAGGGCAATAAATGACCATAAAACAATGGTCTCAACAAACCACGAGAAGGTAGCATGCGTAAAAGAAATGCCTCCTTATAAATTAACAGTATTAAGGTGGTGGTACTGAAGTATGTATGATACAAGCACCACAGAAAGTCTGCATCTCTTTGACTCTACAGTAGTACCTGCAGTATTTATATGCATGTATTTATGAGAACTAAGAATTCACTTATGGAAGGTCTGGCAAATGACCCTAAATAATAAAAATATCTTCTCTAGCGATGCTAGGTATGGCCCATACTAATCAAATCTTAAATTAAAACATCATAATGCAATGTTTATTATAGTAGCAGATTGTTTGCAAATGAATGTGCATGCATGTTTACCCAATGGTTTTGTTTAAAGCAGAACTGCCACATCTTAAACACTTTAACTTCAATAACTCCCCATCTGGCGACTAGCAGCTTAGTAGTGCTAGTCGCCAGAATTATTACCTTATTCAAAAGAAATATGCATTCTTACTGGGCTGACAGTAGCACAGAGCACGGACATCTTGCCATAGTGACATCCGCGAGCCTCCTCTGTCAGTCCCTTTTGGAGCCGGACGGCTCCTAGCAACGCCTCCTAGACCCGGCTGGGACTGACAGCGCAGGCACGCGGACGTCACTAAGGCAAGATGTCCGCGCTCAGTGCTGCTGTCAGCCCGGTAAGAATGCATATCTCTTTTGAATAAGGTAACAATTCTGGCGACTAGCGATACTAAGCTGCTAGTCGCCAGATGGGGAGTTATTGAAGTTAAATTGTTTAAGAGGTGGTAGTTCCACTTAACCGCTTCAATGCTAACAAAGAACCCCAATGTATTATGCAGCAATGCACCCAAAGGGTTACAAATACTTGATTATGCTGTGATATACATGATTACAACATGCACTCTTCATTTCTCAAGATCTCTTCATGGATAATTAACACTTTTTCATTAACACTAATAAAGGAAACTTTTTAATATGTGTAACAAATATATATGCAATGTCATGTTAATAAGTCCTGATAAATGCAAATGGAAATATATACGCCCACAGATATATAATTATGGTATTTTTTTCAGGGAAGGGCAAAATATAAAAACCTTCAGTGCTAAAACTTTTTTAGGAGCCAGCTGGGAGTTTTACGAGATGATGAAGAGATACATGTACACTGTTGTATATAAAATATTCCAAAAAAATGGTGAAATATATAGCATCAGCATTGAAACTTTAGGTGTCCCGACTCCTTGACTGCAAGCATTTTTCTACCCTTACTCTTAGCAAAATATATACGTACGTGTGTGTGTGTAGAACTGACACCTCAGGACTTGAAGTAAGTGAAATGATTTCTCATCAATGCAATGATGAAAGTGAGATTAGAAACACCTGCCATCATTTTACAATTTAGTGTTCCATGTGCCTGTTTTAAACAAGGGGTAGGCAACAATTATATTTCAACTGTTGTTGGACTACAATTCCTATCTAACTCAGGACAATGGCAAGCTGAGAATAAAATAAGTTGTAGTCGAACAATAGCTGGAAGTCCACTTTTGCTCACTTCTATTTTAAAAAAGGACCCTTGCTGTACTGAGCAGGAGAAGTGGTCTCATATAAACGTTACTGATCCTTTCAACAGTCTCTTTACTGAAGGGAAAAAGCCTATTTTATTTTTACAGAACCAGGGCTGAAATGTATGCCACACAGAAAGGAATACCAGTGCACTCAGGTCCTACTGAGGTAGGCTCCTGCCGTGTTATAAACGATAGAACTATGATTGCATCTGGTGCTTCAGGGGAGGATATGCATGTAAAGAAAAAAAGAACAGAAACCCTGCCAAAATAGCACTCTGAGAGGTCATTCAATTGCGTAGTCTGAACACTGAGTGTATATGTTTAAAACGTAACCTTTACAATGATACCAAAGTCAAAATGGAACAAAACAAACTACTATCTGTTGCCAGGGCAAAAACCAGCTTGCCATGAAATATAGACAGTGCAAATCAGGATACTATCAGTGAGGAAAGAAAGCCCAAAACACCACCAAAATAATTCCAGGACTTACAAAGATAGGGGTGGGAAATCACAGTGCAAAAATGCTAATCTGCGAGTAAGGGATTAAAAATAGCTTACATTAAAAACATTTTCCCCTTTTACCAGCCCAAAAAGGGCCTTTATTACCCCTTTACCAGCCCTAAAAAGGGCCTTTAAATTGAAGCTGATGTTAGAACTTCAACTGAGCTACCATGAAAAATAGCGATCCTACTCTGATCGCAAGAACAGTGATCTGTGCTGTAATCTAAATATGCAGCCATCAGTGAACAATATCGCTTGTTCAAAATCACAGTTAGCCCACAAGAATGCAACCTATTGCCCAGGCAAAAAACTAGCTTGCCATGAAATATAGAAAAATGCAAATCAAAAATATATATATAAATGAGCAGTAAGTGCCCAAAAATAACCACTTTAAACAAAATAATTTGAAGACACCTAAAGTAGTAGTCCTATAGTGGAACTTCACAGAGCAAACTATGATATTTGTTATAAAGGGTATTTGGCTTGAAAATACATTGCTCACATTCAAAAAATTAAAATTTTTACCAGCCCTAAAAAGGTTCCTTTTTACCTCTTACCAGCCCTAAAAAGGGCCTTTATTGTAAGAGCAGATACTAATATACAAATGGCCTACTGTAGAAACTAGCGATTATGCTTGGAATGCAACAAAAGATAAACTGTGCTGTGTTGCAGTAATGCAGACTTCGGTGAACGGTGTCATATGTTCAGTTACAGTTAACCCAAAGGTACCATCAGGTTTGCATATTATGAGAGCGGAGCTCTCCAAAGCCTGAGAAAGCCTAACGCGCATTTTGCCATAATGCTTCTTCAAAAGCTGATCTCCTTTGAAGAAGCATTATAGCGAAATGTGCATTCGACTTTCTGCACGGATGTCTATTTTGTTTTTTCTTCTTTGTTCCACTTTGATTTTAGTATCATAATAAAGGTTATGTTTTATCCATATACACTCAGTGTTCAGACTGCATAATAATGACCTCTCAGAGTTCTCAGGATTTCTATTCTTTTTTCTTTACAGGGCTGAAATGTCCAGTTTCTACCTCCCACTTGAAACCATTGCATTTGCTTTTAGAACTGCAGACATTCAATCAATAGCTGTGATTCCAAATTCAGTTTATAATAATGGCAGAGCAGATGAGTACAAATAATCCATTTTAACTCAATGCATTGAGTACCCCATCTGGCACTCAAAGGGTTAAAAGAAATGTGGAATTCTGGAGGAAACTAAATGTGCTGTAGAAGAGAACTTTTATATTGGGCTTTTAAATACTTGAATGCTAGACAGGTATCCAGTAAAGACATTCTTAGAATTCAAGGGGTTAAAAGCCTCATTTCAATCAATGAGAATTTTGGGAATATGTAAATATTTATTTGCTCCCTAATTACTCCACTTTTCTTTTGTAAATACAGCCAAAATGTTTGACGTGCACTCGGTTTATGTGATCAGCCGCCTGTATTCTGTAATCGGTCATGAATGTACAGCCACATAAAACAGTGTGGCTTCAAATGCCATAAATTATGGCTCCAGCTTGATTGGTGTGTCCATTTCAATATTCATTTAATAATTTTGAGATCTGAATACATAGAAAGAAAAAAAAATTGGTGCCAAGGAAAAATATTTGGTTCTGGTTTTATTCTGACAATTGAGTGGTATTTTTCAAGATAGCATCAAAGCTGGTCATCATATCTGTACTACCTTAATTTTTCCGAAACCACAGTGATACAGCAAGTCGTTTTTTCGGTTTTGTTTTGTTTTTTTTTTGTTTTTTTTTACTCAAGCTAAATTAATATGAAATTAAAAGCAAAAATCTAAAAAAAAAAAAAAAAAGTAACTAACTAAAATGTTTGGTCATTTCTTCAGATAAAATTCTTCAGATGATGAGGACCCCATACATATTAACAGAACAGTAACAGCAGAGTATGTTAATCATAACTTGTTCATTATCACTATATTTCATGTTATCATTACAATACTGTTTTAAATTAGAACAATCAGTGCATTTAAAGGAGCAGTAAACTTTTTTTATGAAAACACATTTTATAGAGCATTTCCTGCTGAATAAAGCAAGGGTACTCATTGCTGTCAGATGTTTTATTCAAAATTTATAGCAGTTTAAATAATCAGGAAATTAATTTACTGTGTTTACTTCCTGATAGTTCTGACAGGAAGTGACAGGCAGTTTCTATCACATTCTATGGAGAACTGTATGTCTCTGACTTTCCTCTCCATTAGACTGTAACAGGAAATCTAATTCGAATTTGACCACTAGAGGGCACTGCTAATGTAAAAAAACATGGGTTTAACCGCTTAAGGACCGGTGCGCTCACGTACTTGAGGACCACAGGACTTTTTTTTTTTTTTTTGCGATTCCAGTTCAGGGCTTCCGGAGCGGCGTGCAGCCGCATTGGGAGCCCTGAACTCCATGGCATACCAGGACCATCAGTGGTCCTTAAGTGCCGGACCGCCGTGGTGGTCCTGGTACGGCAAAGGTCCTTAAGGGGTTAAACTGTATTAACTCTGGAAATATAAATCTCTCGGCAGTGGGAGTACCCTTATTTTACTCAATAGGAAAATCCCAACAATATATATTTTTTCATAAAAAAAAGTTTACTGCTCCTTTAAATACTTTACTCTTAGTCCAGTGGAAAAGAGGAAACATAGGGTAAAGTATCCTTCTACAGGAGGGCAGGGCACTTTCATAAGAGCTCTCTGAAGGTTGAGACTTCCTCCCTACTTCACTTTACCCTCACAAGACATGCTCAGTTTAACATATAGCAAAGATAGAAAAAAGGAGTAGGGCAGGAAGGTGGTCACCTGAACCAGAGATCACAAAGGACCCCCCTGCCGGGAATTCAAACAATCTTTTTCTCAAGGACGGAAGTCCTGTGTCCCACATGGACTAAGTGAAAAGGATTTATCAGTAAGTACATAAAAATCCCCATTTCTCTTACATCCACTGTGGTACATGAGGATATACCAAAGATATCCACCAAGATTTCAGGGAGGGAGAGAAAAACCCTCAAATCACAAACCAGCTTCAACAGAAATGAACTGGAGGAAACATAAACCTCAGATGTTAACAGACATCTAAACAACAAACAAAGGAACAGTAAACCAGATTAAGGTCCCACTGAGGAATGGGATGCTTAAAGGCAGGGAAAGCATGAGTGACACCTTGAAAGAAAACTTTGACATCTGGGAGAATGGTAATGTGTCTCTGAAAAAAGACAGAGCGAGATGATGTCTGAACCTTCAAAGAACTCAGGCTGACACTTTGTTCACACCATCCTGTAAAAAAGACAAGACAGTCGACAGATCAAACTCCCGTGAGGACAGATCCCTGTCCATACACCAAAAGTGGGAGATAGACCAAATCCTGTGGTAAGCCTTAGAGGAACCAGGTTTCTGAGCTTGAATCATAGTGGCAACCACTTTAGGAGAAAATCCTTCCTCGTGATTGATGATTCAATCGCCAAGCCATCAAACCCAGATGCTCCACGTTCTCCTCACACAGGTAGCCCTGTAGGAGGAGATCCGGTCTGCATGGAAGTAGAAATGGTTCCCACACAGACAGGTCCAGCAACTCCGGAAACCAGGGTTGCCAGGGCCAGTACTGAGCAACTAGGATGACTGGAGTTCTCTCCATCCGTAGCTTCCTCAGAACCCTGGGGAGCAGGGAAGGAGAAGGAAAACTGTAGGCCAGATGAAACTCCCAAGGAACTGACAGAGCATCCACTGCATAAGCCAAGGGGTCCGTCCAGCGAGAGCAAAATAGCAAGTCGTCCATGTACGGAGTGACCAGAATCCCCCTTGTGTGCATGACAGAAATCAACACACCAAAGACTTGAATAAGCACCTGCGGACTGTGGTTAGACCAAGAGAGCCGAAAACAGAAGTGCCTCTTGTCACAAGCAAACCTGAGGAACCGCTGGCTCTCCGGATGAATAGCAATGTGCAGGTAGGCATCCTGCAGATCCAAGGAGGCCAGGAATTCCCCTGGACACATTGCTGCAATGACTGACAGTAAGGACTCCTGGTGGTAATGAGTCTTGACCACAAAGTAATTGAGATCCTTGAGGTCCAGAATAGGACTGCAGCTGCCATCCTTCTTGGAAACAACAAATAGGTTGGAATAGAAGCCCAGACCTATTTCTGGTGTGGGAACCAGTTCCAGAACGTCCTTGTCCAGGAGAGCCCGGATGGCCCCATTGAAAAGATGAAGCTTGCCCAGTTCCTGAGGGGAGTGAGAAGGGAAGAACCTAAAGGGAGGAAGGGATTTGAAGGGAATCCCGTACCCTTCGGAAACCACCTGTAAAACCCTCAGATCCGCAATGGTGTCTGTCCAAACATTGAGACCACCGACTGGTGTGTGCGGACCGGGGTTCAGTGAGTCATACCAAAGTAGGTATGGGGGGCTTGGTGGAGGACTGATTGGGCCCCCAGGGCTGGAAGGTCCACAACAGCACCTGATAACTGAGCAATCCACCAGTGGGAAGTCAGTAAATAGTAATCCGCCTAATGGGGGATTTCTACAACCCATATCAAACAAGAGAATAATAAAATAAACTAAAAACTAAGCAGAACTGTTCTCTGTAGCCTCTCTCTCTACAAGGAACAACTCTAACTCACAGGGGACTGTAACGGGCCGTAGGCCATTACCGGAGGGCCTTTTCCCTCCCTTACAAATTGTTATTAAAAAAGGAACTGGGATTCACAAACTGTGTTGGTCCACAGGGCAAGTTACTAAATAACTTGGCGCTCTTTCTTCAAAAGAAGGCCCGCAGCGGATTGGCTGTCGGGCCCAGATGACGAGGGGCGCTGTCATTGGGAACTTGGACTGTTGCATGGGGCAAGTAGGCTCATTGGTCTCCTTGTTCAGGACATTTGTTGCTCCCACGTCTATTGGCTGGAGGGCTGGCCTCGTCTGACTGGACTAAGGGAGGATCCGGGTAATTCAATCCACCTATAGAGGATAATGGCCTGGTCCCGGATTGGTCGCTGTGTCTTGTCGCTCCGATTTCCATTGGCTGAGATTCAGAGCGGCAAGATTGAATTATGTAAAATGCCCTTTTTCCTGTGTATGGTCCCTTTGTCTTTTGTTCCCTTGGGTTCTCATGTTTTGGTTCCCCATTGTTCTGGATGTGTATTGTATCCAGACACTATTTTCCCCCATTGTGCCTTTTGTACTCAACCCATTGTGCATTGTACACCCATTCTGCTTAAAAGAGCTGTGTTCCCACCAATAAAGTATGTTAGTTGTTCTGAACTACAAGGAGTCCTGTGTCGTTATTCTGGATGATTAAAGGGTGCCCCTTGACCCCCCATCCAGAAGAAGCTGTGTATGTGACATTCCCGAAGTGACTACTTCCTTGCATCCGGCTGCAAGAGAGGGGACCCAGGAATGATGGCCCAAGACAACCCGGCATCTTGGGTTTCCGTTAGAGGTACTAGCTAGTCACCAGCTAAGGAGGAGAGGAAGGCTCCACCCTGCATTCTTTCCAAGAATTGTTCCTGCCTACTTAAAGGGACTGTCCCCTTCCCGGAGTTACCTGTAAGCTATATTGGACAACAGACAAGTGTCACTATCTCTTTCAATCGCTTTTTGGTCACTACTTGTTCATTTTCTTATCTATGCACAATAGGATTTTACAAAATCTGCTTCAGTAATATTTGTTCTGATGAAATGTTTCAAGTGCTTCTACATTTCCCAGATCTATTTTATTCTTTGATAGTAATAAGTTGTAATGATCATTAAGTGTATTTTCAAGGCAAAATGTATTTTCCTTGACTAAAAAAAACTATAATCTGATCTACTGATCAGTACTCTTCATGTCCAATTAATGATCTTTGATACTACCTTTAAAAAACACTAAAATGTGAACATAAAAAATGGTGCCATTAATGTTTTGAACATTCATATCAAAATCAATGCATAAAAAATATCAATATCAAGGCACAGAGTATTGTTTTTACTATGGAAACCACTCATATTCAACACAGTAAAATCAGATGTTTATAACTAATTTTCTTATGACTTTAAATTCCATAGAAAATATTTCAAGAACAAAAAACAGCTATAAGTTGTCTATTGACTGTCCATGAGGTAAGTTGAGTTTCTGATGTGGGAGCGTAGGAAACATAATCATGTTTCCAAGATCACAGCAGAAGCTACTGGACTATATAGACTCCAGATAACTCCCATTTAACTTCTTTGTTAAATATGGAACAGTCAGCTTACTACAAAATTGCTCATCCTTCTTCTTTTTTTTTTTTTTTTTAAGAAGTTTGACTCAAAACCAGAATCCACATAGAGGTGGTTTAGAACATGTAACAAGACTGACAGTTTTTCCATTGTTCCCCAGGATGTAAATTTGAAGGTTTTGGCAATCTGAACATTTTAACACCCACTGAATAGGACCTTCACAGATTTATGTAGAGTGTATACAGACAATCTTTGGCTCTGCAGCTGTTGGAGAATACAACTCCCATCACATCCAACCAGCCGCTGGTGACCCTGTACTGCCCTTTAAGTTAATACAGTTGCAGTCATACCCCAGCATTGCTTTTCTGCACATCTGAGGCATTTCTTGTATCATTGTCCGCATCACCAGCCTCCGAACCACTCTTATTCATTTCATCTTTACTGTCTTTTCCTTCCTCGTCTCCTGAAGATTTCCGAGACTGCTTGGATGATTTCTGAAGGGATTACAAACATGAATATGTTATATTCATAGCCTTAACAACAACTCTAATTCTCCCACAAACACAGAACATGGCTAGTATTTATGAAAATGGGTTGTGAGCTTTAACCCCTCTCAGGAACACAGGGTTGTGCAAGACACCAATAAGCAATGTGCTGCACACCCCTCAGGTTCTAAAAGGGTTAAAAGATGTTTGCCCATATACTATCTTCCATACTTAGTAAGAGTCATATGCACAATGTAAAGAGAGGAGCAATTAGCAAGCCAACTGTACCATAAGAGAAACGTAACCCACAGTGAACCTATACACTGAAGGCTGTACGTTTATAATTGTGATACTGCCAGAGATGATAATAGCATTGATTAACTAGTAAGACTAAGCCTTACCATATATTTGCCCATAAACATTAAGGGGAATAAGTGGGGAAGAATCCAGCTGGGACAAAAACTACAAGGGATTGCATGAGTGTGATGGGTACAGGGGTTACTGCTTGGTAGACCGAGGGTTAAGCAGTTTATCCAGCCAGACAGATAAATTGCATTTATTAGAGAGGTCATGTCACACAAACATAGGACAACAAGTACAGGCAAACAAACAGGGGTAAAGTATAAAAACCACACACCTCTTCTGTTCTCTTCTTGGTGTGCCAGCAATGTTGTACAGATTGCCAGGGGGTTACATATAATACAGTCCATTTTAGCTTTATGCTGGAGCTTACAATAGTCCCACTAGTGGTAAGAGTGGGCACCCCGTCCACTACGCATGGTGCTGGATTGCATGTGGTTTCTTTGTATCTTTTAGTCCTGACAGAGGATTTGGAGAAGGCATCCTAAGAGATTATCCACAGTCACTTTCCTGATTCTTGGGTCATAGCCACCAAAGTTTAGTTTCATGGCCATGATCCTTGTTATGGGAACATTGGGGTACTTTCTGTGGCTGTAGCTGCCTCAGCTTGACTGGCCCTTTCAGTGCCCATTCACCCTAACTCTTCCGGTGAGGGAACACACCAGTCCCAGCTTCCCCAGTACTTCTTTAGAAAGCACATGGACCAGTCCAACTCCAGACTGGCCCCAGGCCTCCCTCCATTCTAGGGAGGTCTTCTCCCCTGCTCCTACATTCCCCCCTCTCTCCTCACTCTCTTAGACTTCCTTCTACCCACCCCCTACAGGATCTAATGTCACAGGTGCCATTTACAAGGAGGTCTATTTTACTTAGCCTAATGTAAGGGGGAAGGGACACACATTCCACTCACAGATTTAGTCCACCCCCTCTATCTGCCCAGTGACCCACAGCTGGCTATCTGATAACACAATCTCTTTGGTTAGCGAGACTCCATGGCAGCATCTGTGTACTTCAAACATATATACTACACACACACACACACACACACACACACACACACACACACACACACACACACACACACACACACACACACACACACACACACACACACACACACACACACACACACACACACACACACACACACACACGGGTCATTAATGTCTTCAAGAATGGGAACACATGTGAAGACAATGGAGATCACTGAAAACAGACAGGGTTCATTCTCAGGGTGACAACCATTTCGTCACACATGCACATCACCAACAGACTGCTGGTGCTTGAAAGCCCCTCAATGGAAACTATGGTAGCTACACCCACAGACCAAGACTAGAATACAGATTTCTGAGTGTTTAAGTTTAATCAAAGAGACCAGAGAAGCTGAACTGGGAGTCTCTTTTAAGATGCCTGTTCATATCCCCCACTTCTGTGCAAGGACTCACAATTCAGTACTGGCTTCATCATAAGGTCTGCTCCCAGGGAAGCAGATCTGCAAACAGGGCACTGTAGAGGTGCTAACTGCCCGTTTTGAATGATATTAAGGTCTCTAACACAATGCTTCACAATGAGTTGCAAACTTCTCTAGGGCAGAAAGCGCTAAGCTAGAGGCACACTGGAATATATTCAAAGCAACCCACTACAGCTTATAATCTAGGGCATGGATCTACCCATCCTCAGCCATCAGCAGCTGGAGAACCACTAGTTGACAATATCTGATCCCAAAGAACCACATATTCAAATGTATTGACCCCCTATAGTTAATAGCCAATTATCCAATTACTTATTGTAACCATTATAGAAGAAATGTATCAATATGTTGTCAAACTGACAGCACAGCTGTCAATCTGAGAGCACAGTTTCTTTGATGTAACCATTAACTCATGAATGCTTTACTGCATACCGGAGCACACACTCCTGTTAGACTCCCTTTACACCTTGTTAGTACAAAGCATAAAACAGGGTGAGGAGGAAACCCATACACTTCCTCATTGTCTTTCCCTTGGCGAAACTGGTGTAAGGAGGATCCTTTCCAGGGTAATTAGCTTAGTAAACTGGCATTAAGCAGAAGTGGCACTAGGCAACTGGTTCCAGCAACTAGTTTAGAGCAGAACTGTATGAGTACATCCCCACTAATGAGGAAAATACAAACGTTTGTGAGCTGGAAAACATGGTGGACAGAACAGTTTTGTGTGAGGAAAAAAAATCAACAATCTGAAAAACTAAAGCTTTGTTTTTAGAAAATGTGTGGCAGAGAAAAATAATGCCCTTAAATCCAAAATCTGGAAAGATAAGGACTCATGTGACAGGTCAACAATAAAATAAATTTATTGCTTTTGGTTGTTTCCTTAAGATGGTAAAACACAGGCAGAACTCTATGTGCAAAGGAACCTTGGGAAAAAAAGTAAATCCACATAAGCAATAAACAAGAGTAAAAGAGCTTAATGTGTTTAATAGAATGAAACCTGGAAGCCCACTAGCAATGAAGGAAGTAGCTGCAAGGAAGACTTTATAATTTCAATTTAGACAAAATAAAGCTTTAAAAATAATTAACACACTTTTAGTCAGATTCGCTATATAACCTAACTATTCAGCCTAAGTTATATAGAGGTGATACATCCCCTTTAACGGAGCAGTAAGAATTTATTCTGAAAAATAAACATTGAAGGGTTTTCCTGCCAAATAAAATGAGGATATGGCCACTGCTGGGAGATCCTTCATTTTCAAACAATAGTAATATGGCTGCACTAAAACAAAACTTTCAGACACTGTAACCAAATAAAAGCAACATTTGGAGTATCGAGTTCAAAGCATCCAAACAGTAAATAACGATTACAGACTGTGAGACGTCTTCATGAGCAGGTGTGAGACACCCAAAGGGCTTTAACAAAGCGTATGATGTGTCCTGTTAATACATAATCCTCCCCGTACTGTGTATACCTTATTTGGTTAGTAGAGGGGTGTATAACATAGTATAATATTGTGATGAATAAAAACATACATTTAATTACGCATACACATTCCGGGGTAGTGACTGTATAAATGTAAGTTTATTTGTCCACGCCTCCTGTTTCGGGAGTAAATAGGGATGAAAGTTTTTGATTATTTTTGTATGCATAATATCATTATAACTTTTCCCATATATAGATCTTTTGATCTTTTTTTCCGGGTTTAACAAATGATTTTAAAGGGATAGTAATGTCCCACAAAAAATATTTTGCAAATTGTAGTCCTTAAAAAGTTGACCAAAGAGCAAAAAAAAACGTATCTCTCAAACTGATATGGTTTGAGAGATATCTGCATTTAAAGTTCGTGATTTCCTGCTGTCAGCTGTAAAGTTGTCAGAATCAGATCTGTGACGGCTGAAAAAGAGGCTCTGCAACAGAGCCGCAATTGTGTTGTTTACAACAAATGACTTCATTGGAATGGTTTAGACCATTCCAATTAAGTCATTCATTGTAAATAACGTGATTGCGTCTTTGCAATCGGATAGCTCACACCTGCTCGTGAAGACGTCTCACTGTCTGTAATCTTTACTTACCGTTTGGATGCTTTGAACTCGATGCTGCAAATGTTTTGACTACAATATAGATACAGTTGCTTTTATTTGGCTGCAGAGTGTCTGAAAGTTTTGTTTTAGTGAAGCCACACTACTATCATTTGCTTATGATATATGGGTTGTAGAGAATCTCCAGGCTGGCACATAGAAACAGTGACACTTGTACCACTGCATCGGAAAACTGAGCGAAATTAGCACTATGCTTGAATTACACATCACTAGTTAACCCCTTCACTGCTGGAGCCGTTATATATGTTTGTAGAGCCTTCATTTTGGCACTCAAATTGTTAATTCAAACAGCTAACAACAGTACCAGCTAGTGTACAGAAACTGCTGTTTTATAATGTATCATATGGGAATGCATGAGTTTAACACTGTGGCTGTCTAGTTGCCGTGTCCAGTGATGTAGGGCATGAAATATCTCCTGAAGCTCCAAGACATTGATGAGAAGGAGAGATTCCTCCTGAGACCACCGGCCCTGAACATTCAAGTGCCCCAGCATAGCTTCCCATCCGGAGAGGCTGGCATCCATTGTCACTGTGGTCCAGAAGGGCACCAGGAAGGGTCTGCCTTTCAGGAGATTGTTCAGGTTGAGCCACCATGAGAGGCTCTGCGCCACTTGAAGAGGGAGAGATAGGGATCTCTCCAGGAGATCTGGACGGCCCCTGCATACCAGGATTAGAAACCACTGAAGTTTCCTGGTGTGAGCCATGACAAACGGGACTGCTTCTACGGTGGAAATGAACTTCCCCACCAAGGATGACAACTTCTTGGCTGGAATTGGATCCAGAGAAAGGATAGCCTGGACCTTCAGTGCTATCTGATGAGCCACTTCGTCCGTGAGAAATACCATCCCTCTCTGAGTGTCGAAGAGGAGGCCAGAAAGACCATCCCCTGGGAAGGAACAAGGTCAGACTTGTCCAAGTTTATGATCCACCCGTGATGGAAGAGAGCATGAATGCAGTCCTGAACCTGCTGGTGAAGGAGTTCTGGAGACGAGGCCTTCAGAAGGAGGTCGTCCATGTGTTGAGTCACCCTGATGCCGTTCCGATGTACGACGGAGATCAATGCTCCTAGGACTCTGCTGAAGACTTGAGGAGCCGTGGTTAGGCCAAAGGAGAGGGCAGAGAACTGGAAATGCCCTTGGTCGCAGGCAAAGCATAGATACTGCCGACTCTCTGGATGAATGGTGATGTGCAGATAGGCATCTTGAAGATCCAGACAGGCCAGAAATTCCCCAGGACACATGGCTGCTATCACTGTGCGCAGAGACTCCTGGCGGTACTGGGACCTAACCACAAAGGAGTTGAGATCCTTCAGATCCAAAATGGGACAACAGCCCCCATCCTTCTTGGAAACCACAAAGAGGTTGGAGTAGAATCCCAAGCCCCTCTCCTGAGGGGGGAACTAGTTCCAGGACCGCCTTGTCCAGAAGGGCCTGTATAGCTTCCTCGAAAAGGCGTCTCTTTTCTGCTCCCAAGGGAGAACAAGAAATAAAGGTTCTTGGAGGAGGAAAAGAGGTGACGTGAATTCTGTATCCTGAGGCCACCACTTGTAAAACCCATGGGTCCTCCACAGAGGCTTGCCAAGCTGAAAGGTAAAGGCGTAGGTGGCCACCTACCTGCGGGTGGGGACCCGGGTTCTGTGAGTTAGGCAGAAGAAGGTTTGGAAGCCTTGGGCATCATGGAGGACTTGGATCTCCATTGCTGCTTAGGCTTGTATGAGGAGCTCGGAGTCTGAGGAACTGTCTGGGTCCCCTGGCGCGAGTCTGCTTGAAAAGGATGAAAAAGTTGATTCCTTTTGACAGGCGCCTTCTTCCTCAGGACCACTGGCAGGTGAGAACTCTTCCCTCCAGTGGCCTCGTTGATGAGATCCTTGAGCTCAAGCCCAAACAGGGAGGGCAGCAGAGACATAATGCTGAGCCTCAGCAATGTTAGCGAGAAGTCGCAACATGTCAGAGATAGGGGCCCCCTGACGGACAGCGGAATTGAGCTGTTCAGTCCAAACAGCCACAACCCTATTTACCCATGCAGCAGCAAAGGTAGGGCGAAGGGCAGAGCCCGCAGTCGCAAAAATAGCCTTGAGAGAAGTCTCAAGCTTCTTATCAGTCCAGTCTTTGAGAGCAGAGGCATCAGCCACTGGCAAGGCGGTGGACTTAGAAAGCCTGGAAACTGGGGCATCCACTTTGGGGGGATTAACCCACTGAGTGAGGGCTGTTCCAGAAAAAAGGTAAAGTTTAGCAAACTTCCTAGACACAGATGGTTTCTTGTCTAGAAATTTCCACTCCTCTGACACCAATCAGTCAAGGGAGGGGTTAGGTGGAAAGCAAGCATGGGGCCTAACAGGGTCCTAAAAACATCAGAGAGATCAGAAGACGCCTCCTGCACCAAGGGAATGTTCAGGGTGGACAACACAGCCCTGATCAGGCCCCCAGCCAAGGGGATGGGGTCCGCCTCAAAGGGGTCCCCAAAAAACTGAGATGAAGGAACAGCTGAACAGTCATCATCAGAGTCCACCAACAACTCCTCCTCAGAGGAGTTAGATACATCAGGTACACCCGGTGGTTTAGGCAGGGAAGATCTGATAGGGGCGGGGGTCTGCCACGAGTAGAAAACCCCCTGTAAAGTGGATGGAAGGAGTTGTAAGGTGGACCGGAGGTTCCTGGTAGTAGCCTTAAACTCTTGCATCCAAACTGGCTCTAGTGCATGGCTGGAGGTCCCTGCAGGGGACTCAGGGGCAGCAGCGCATGCTGGGCAAACGTGACCTGAGTATTCTCTAAGTAACCCTGAGTGACATGAGGAGCAATGACCAATGGGGGATACAGAAATCCTTAGTCTTAGGCCTAGCCCGAAGGTCTAACGGAATAGACATTCTCACAGAGTCAAATGGTCAAAGTGTCAGAAACACCCAAAAAACAGGGTGTATGATAATTAAAATCACCCCAGAAACGCTAAAATAGACTTATCTGGTAGCCGAAGGGTTAAACTGCTGAGGAGAGAAGGACAGTCCAAGCCCTGCGCAGGATACTCATTCAAAGAAGACACAAAATGGCTGCCACGGCGGGAACCAATCCAAAACGATCTCGTGAAACGAGTGTGCAAAGCAAGCGCACATGGGAATTGTAGTTTCACTGAAAAAGTACCCCAACAGTGCCCGAAGCCCCCTGAGCCCCCAAACATGCCCAGAACATTGACCAGATAACAGAGCAAGGGCAGACCAACCAAATGAGCAATCCCTGACCTTGCTACGTGGAGCATTTGCAGAGATATGTCCCAAATTGTAAAGTCCCATAGGAGTGAATGGAGCAATGGTGCCTATGCAGTAAACGCACACTGGAACACAAAGTTTACAGGGTGAATACCAAAATGTAAAACCACTCCAAGGGCCACTAGAACATGTAAGTAGAGCCAATAAACACTGACCCCAGTAGGGAAAGTGCCCACAACCCCCCAAGAGATGCTAAACCAGCAGCCAAAGGGTTAAGCTACCACATAAACGTGCTCCAAACACCCCACAGACATACAGACAAGCCCAATGAGTGCATGAGTATGTAATAGGAACTCCAAATGAGACCCCTGCGCGAAGGGGAAGCATGGGACATGTGGACCACAGCACTCAAAGGGTGCTCACCTTTTTTAGCAGGTCTTCTGTCTTCAGATTACCATATATCAAGAAGAAGCCTCAGTGGGCAACTCCTGAGGAAAGAACTTGCAGCCAAGATTTCCCCCCCAGGGCTTAGGTCCACAAAAGCACCTGGTAAACTGAGCTATCCACATTTGGGTGATGGGAATTCTCAGTGATGGTAATCCGCCTAATGGTGGTATCCCATACCTAACAGAAAAATAATAAAAAGCTAAAACTGTAGCAGAACTGTTCTCTTGCCTTGTGTCTTGACCAAGGAACAAATCTTACTCGAAGGGGATTGGCTAGCTGCAAGCTAAGGAGAGGAGGTAGGCTCCACTCAGCAGTCACTTCTCAGAATTATTCCTACCTACTTAAAGGGGCTGATCGCCTACCCAAAGTTACCAGTAACCTGTATTGGACGACAGAGAAAAACAATTTTGATTTTAAATATTTCCCCGTGACATTAGATTTGAACTCTTGTGTTCTATGATTAATATAGGGACAGGCTTTGCACTTACTCTTTTTGCACCTACTCTTTTTGACTGAATGGAACGCAATTGGTCTTAGAATTGTCTTTATTATTTAGCACACTGGGGCCACAATATTTTATGTACAGATTAATTTTCTTCCACTAGATTCATTTTATTGACATATTGTTTTATATATGCAGGTGATTTTATTTTATGGCATTAATCCTGTAGCTATACATGTTTATGTTCCGACATCAGGCATATGGACAGGCTTTCATTCTCTCTATTCCCTGATAGTTGGACCTTGATTGACTGGTCTATTTGAAGTTGGTTTGTCTAATTAGGAATTATTTATTTGCTCATGTGATTAGCAAGATATTTGTATTTACTTTATCCACTGGTACACTGTTGCTCCTGGTGAAACTAACAGTTAGAAATGAAACGCATTGAATACACTACTTTGTATTAGGATTAAGATATTTTATTCTCCAATACTGGATTCATATTTTTTTTATCCCATTAAACATTTTTTCTTGTTTTTGAATCTGCTTTCCTGTTATATGTTATATATTTTACCTCACAACACATTTTCAATCACGCCCATGAGAGCGTGCCTTGAGGGGGGAAGGGTTGGCTTCTGATCCCCCAGGGACTACTGAAAGTTGGTCTCACTACTGGGCCACCAAATTTTAGTATATACCATCCTTTTCCCTCCTTGGTCTTATCAAAATTATTTATATTGTATTGTTTTGTATTCTCTTATGTTACCGACTATAGACACAGCTCTTTTTATGGAGACTTATAGACCAGAGTGTGAAGTGTGGCTGCCAGAAAGTATTCTCAGCTGAGTGATCTGCATGGGGGCAGCAGAATATCCTCCACATGTGCCCATCATTGTTACCAAGTCGGTAACTATTTTTGAGAGTACTCAATACGCACTAAAACCAAATAAAATTAAAGCATAAGCACACCCCGAGAACAAATAAAATGAATTACAAAATAAAATCATCCCAAGCCAGCCAACAGTTCAGTTGTATTCCTGAACAGATGAATCTCCTCAGGTTGCACTTCCCTTATCTACACTTTGGTGGTCTTGTTGTTTGCTGTGGTTTGAGTATACTTGGGGTTGCATACAGGTCGATTTTAGAAATTGTATAAGGCACTTTCTATTATTGTTGATTTAATACAATCTGATCATATGTCTGTACACTCTATTATTTCAATAGTTCACTGAATCACAGTGTTCTGTTCTAAAATCATTTGAATTGTATTCTGGCCATAGCGCTACACTTCCTCACAGTCAGTTTACCAGGCATTAATCTTGCATCTTAGGTATTGCTCTACATGTAACTGCCAGTTTTTGTTCATCAACAATATTGAACAACCTCCTGTGTATGGTTTGATTCTCAACAGTCAAGAAATCCTGGAGTTTACTTTATACTCTTGTTTTCTGAGCAAGAAATGGTTCAAACATATTTTATACACTTAAGTCGGTGCTTTGTATTGTTTGAGTTGTAAAGAGGTGTCCAACCCTCTTCCACAGGGTTAAAACCAAACACATTTATATTGTATTTTGACTGGAGAGTAGGGTCTTGTGGATTCCCTATCTGCACTAATAAAATAAGTTTTAGGCAAAGAGAGCAGTGGGGGGCAAGCTAGTGTCTGATCGAAGTGCTGGCAAGTACTGGCCCGGTTGCATAAACAAATTAATACATAACTATAGTTTCACATAAAAAATTACATATAAGTGATTTTTAAAGTTCTTTCAAACTCGTCGATTTGCTATAAAGTAATAATGTTTTTCTTTAAAGGGGGACTGTCTCTATAAAACAATCTAGGTGATAGAAAAGGCTTTCTAAATTATCTATGTGTTGTGTTATCCATACCGAATGCATAGTGGCCACATTTCTGAAAGGATGGAGAAAATGGACAGGGCATCTATCATTTATACTGGGCAAAAATGAGGATACCTCCTGTAGAAAGGGTTTTCTTTGCTGTTCAATGTGCAATGGAGGGTTTTTAGTCATTTCCCTATCTTACCTACAGCACTCCAGTGAAGCAGAGTGCTACAAACTCCTTGAGGTGGGCAGATCGAAATGGCTCAATCCATTCATGTAGGGAATGAATGCGGGAGACAGGCTACGGTATGAGCAGTCTTGTCAGGATAGGGACTATCAGAACAGGCTGAGAAATCAGAAGGGTGGACTGAAAAGTGGGAGGATACATAGAGAACTCCAGGCCAGGAAGAGGCTTAGATCTGCATTACTTATGCTAAAGTGCTGCCATTATACAACAAAGTAAATCAAATTTCTCAAATCCACATTTTTAAAAATAAGGCCTTTACACCTCTCTAGCACTCAAGGGGGTAAAAGCCCCTTGGGCATTTTAATTTCACCCCTATGGTGCAGGTGCTGTGCTCCAGAATTTCACTCCTATAGAATACCATAATCTACACATTAAAATGTACTGGGAAATGTTAGTTAACCTTTGAAGCATAAGACTTCTTCCGTTTAGATCCTGCTTTCTCATTCTTTTTTTTGCCTTTTCCATCTTCTTCCACTCTGTCTCCTTCTTCATCTTCGCTGCTACCATCTGCTGCATTCCCTCCTTCCCCCTCAGTTTCTGAAGAGCTCTGCTGCTGAATAGCCTTGAACACAAAACAAAGAAAAGCTCTAACATCGTCTTAACTGTTTCAAGGCGATAACCAGCATTGTGTTGCACCCCAGATTTCTAAATCAGCGTAAATATTAACCCCATGGATGCTAGAGAGAGGCTCTTCAATGTATGTCTGCACAATACAGTAGAGACCTCTCTACCATTCAAGGGTTTAAAGTAAGCTACTTTAGGCAAGTGTTGTTGTCTACATCTAAATAAGAGAACTTTTGTGTACTTACCGATAAATCTTTTTCTCTTTGTCCATGTGGAACACAGGAACCATGGTTAGTAGGACATTGCAATAGTCTAAGTGGGACAGAATGAGGGCATGTACAAGAGTTTTAGTAGTTTTTTTGGGGAGAGGAATGGGCGGATTTTACACTTGTTGCGGAAAAAGAAGCAACATGTTCTAGCCACAAAATTAACTTGATGGAAGAAGGAAAGTGAGGAATTAAATATGGTCCCAAGACAGCATGCTGAGCTGACTGGATAAATGTCAATTCCATATTTTGGAGGACAAATGAGAAGATCAGTTTTGGACATGTTTATCTTCAGCTGCCGGTGGGCCATCCAGGAGGATTTGGCCAAAAGACAGTCTGAAAAATCAAATAAAACATAAGTAAGTCAGGGAAGAGGATTACCTAAACTAGAGAACCCAAAGGACCTCCTTCCTAGAACTCAAATAGCTGTGTTACACAGGAAGCACTCCCAGAACAAAATACAAGTCCCACGATGGAGTGGGAACTTGACAGACTAGGTAGGGATGAGTCACCTCTTACACAAAAGATTGCACATCTGGCAATAAGGCAATACATATCTGGAAAAGTCTAAAGCCGAACCTTGATGTAACTAAGACTAAGTCCATTCTGAAGACTGTGCTGAAGAAGAGCTAAGACAATCAGAAGATGAAAGGGGTGATGCCCTGATCTTTGGTCCTCACATCACTTATAAAACAAGGAACCAATGGTACACCTTGAATGAAAGTGGCTAATGTGCCTTCATCATAGTGGCAATGACAGAGTCTTCATTCCTCTGGATCCTAGCTTCAAGAGCCAAGCAGTCAAAGCCAACTTCTCCACTTCTGGATGACACAGAGGAAAGCTGAAGGGAGCTGCAATGGCTCTGCCATGGAAAGATTAAGAAAGTTTGAAAACCAGGCCCACCGGGTTGATCAGAATGACATGAGCCCTCTCCATTCTAACTTACTCAAAAACCAGAAGCCACAAAATTTGCATCCAAAAGGGAACGCAGGAGCGTAGCTGCATGGTCCTTAAGTGCTGATGCATTTGCACGCAGCGAAGCCATAAGCTTGGAAAGAGAAAAAATTGAGGGTCTATCGCTGGAGGGGGTAGCCCACTGCTCTAAGGCAACCACAGATAAAGAATGTAAGAGACAACTCTCTTCCTCTCTCTCCCCTTCTCTGCATGCACAATGACAGGGTGGATCGGAGAATGCAGAGAAAGGGAGAAAGAGCCCGGCATAGCGCTAAGCAAAATTTAAAAAATCAGTTTGAGCACATTTTTAATTAATTGCTACTGGGGTAGTTTTGATAGAAGGTTTAGTGCCTTTAGTGCCGGTGGATTATGTTAGCTGCTGCACCCCTGGGATTTCAACCTTTTAACCTTCTGGGAGCCAGAAGATGACCAATGAAATGCAATAAAGGGTTGAAGCTACATTTAATGCCACAACATGAGAATCTCAAGATTTTGATGCAGGGTGAGATTCTCATGTTGCCCTTTTCATCACAGAGACATTGTTAATGTGCCGTTTAGTTACACACTCTTTTGTGTGAGACATTTTCAAAGTGAACCATCCTATTCAGTCTGCACTCTGGTTCAAACTGACAATGAAGGCCAGATATAGAATCCTACCTAATGGGGGATTACACAGGCACTTCCTACAGGCAAAAAACAAAACAGAGAGATAGCTAAGAGAGGATCCTTGCCCATGCACCTCCATTGAGGTCACTTCTAAAACTGAACTGTGTTGGTGAGGGGGCAAAATGGTGTAGGGAGGGAGTCTCTGCCTCCTGACAGCCTTTTAAAGGGATAGTAATACTTAAAATGTAAAAAAATGTTGTAGGGTTTATCCCCCTGAGTAAAACAAGAGTACTCCCACTGCTGAAAAGTGTTTTATTCAAAAGTTATTACAGCTCAAAGTTGAATTTTTTAGGAACAATATCACAGTGTCCTGAAATTGTACAGTGGTGCTGTTGCTACACCATCCTATGGAGATTATTGGTCCCGGGACCAGAGCTGTCCATAGGATGGTGTAACAACAGCACCACCGTACAATTTTAGGCCACTGTGATATTGCACCTATAAAATTCAACTTTGAGCTGTAATAACTGTTGAATAAAACACCTTTCAGCGGTGGGAGTATGCTTGTTTTACTCAGGGGGATAAACCCTACAACATATATTTTTTATACATTTTAAGTATTACTATACATTTAAGGCAAGTACCTTGCCCTCCTGGCCAGAGAATACTTTACACCATGGTTACTGTGTTGCATATTAGAAGGGAGGGCAAGGGATAATGATTCTAATAATGGCTACAAGACACAATTAGAAATCAAGAGTTCACCTCTGAAGAAGACTTAAACCTTCTGTCCCTCACATACTCCTGATTCCCTTTTGAAATCACAATAGTTTCTCTTTGTTCTTTTTACTGAGATGGCCATTGTTGTGGGCTTACTAGAAAATGTATTTATGGATTTGTCACTTGTACCTACTTCATTTGAAAAGGACCACAGTAACCTAAGCTTTCACCTTTTGTGAATAAATCCACTAAAAAAAAGGTGCCCTTTTATGTAATCTTAAAACAACTTCTATCACCCAGAATCAGAAAACTGCACCCCCTGCGACTGGCTGGGATCTTGAACTTCACAAAAGAAGTTAATGACTGTAATAGTAGTGGTGCACTGTCATTGCCATAGGAGACAACTGACAAGACTCAACAGTCTCCATTGCTGCCTGTAGCGTCTGCCTCGGAAACTGAACTCTGAGACTTTAAAATGTTGTCTATACAGTCACTGTGCCAGTTTTCAAAATGTAGCTCAAGTTAGGTTAGCAATTCTCCTACACGGAGAACCTACCCAAAATGGAACTATGCAACAAAAAAACAAAAGATGGTGCCCGATGGTGCCTGTTATCTTTTAAACAGGAATCTTATTAATATCCAAAGTTATACTCACAAAAGAGATGGTTGTGGAGGGGCATATGCCCAAACACAACAAATCGGGCTTACAGAGAGATTGTCCTGTCCTGTTCAGGTGACCTTGGTAGCAAATTACAGGGTCCACAACATGCCGCTTGTAAGTCTTAATATTGGGGGGAGTATGACTGCTTTATTCTATATATACAAATAATCCTGCAGCTTCACTGAAAGTATTAGAGTCAGTCCCCTTCTGTTATGTTAATGTATACAGAAGTGGAGGTGCCATGAAGTATAGTATACAGAAGTGGAGGTGAAGTATAGTATACAGATGTGGAGGTGCTGTGAAGTATAGTATAAAGAAGTGGGGGTGTCAGGAAGTATAGTATAAAGAAGTGGGGGTGCTGGGAACTATAGTATACAGAAGTGGAAGTGACATGAAGTATAGTATACAGATGTGGAGGTGCTAAGAAGCATAGTATACAGAAGTGGAGGTGAAGTATAGTATACACATGTGGAGATGCTAAGAAGTATAGTATACAGAAGTGGAGGTGACGTGAAGTTTAGTATACAGGTGTGGAGGTGCTATGAAGTACAGTATACAGAAGTGGATGTGCAGGGAAGTATAGAATCCAGAAGTATACAGAAGTGGAGGTGCTGGGAAGTATAAAATCCAGAAGTATACAGAAGTGGAGGTGCTGGGAAGTATTGTATACAGATGTGGAGGTGCAGGGAAGAACAGTATACAGAAGTATACAAAAGTGGAGGTGATGTGAAGTATTGCATACAGAAGTATACAGAAGTGGAGATGCAGGGAAGAACAGTATACAGTAGTATACAAAAGCGGAGGTGCTGGGAAGTATAGAATACAGAAGTATAAACTAGTGTAGGTGCTGTGACTTATAGTATACAGAAGTGGAGGTTCCAGGAAGTATAGTATACAGAAGTGAAGGTGCAGGGAAGAACAGTATACAGAAGTATACAAAAGTGGAGGTGATGTGAAGTATTGCATACAGAAGTATAAAGAAGTGGAGATGCAGGGAAGAACAGTATACAGAAGTATACAAAAGCGGAGGTGCTGGGAATTATAGAATACAGAAGTATAAACTTGTGTAGGTGCTGTGACTTATAGTATACAGAAGTGGAGGTGCGGTGAAGTATAGTATAGTATACAGAAGTGGAGGTGCGGTGAAGTATAGTATAGTATACAGAAGTGGAGGTGCGGTGAAGTATAATAGAGTATACAGAAGTGGAGGTGAGGTGAAGTATAGTATAGTATACAGAAGTGGAGGTGCGGTGAAGTATAGTATAGTATACAGAAGTGGAGGTGCGGTGAAGTATAATAGAGTATACAGAAGTGGAGGTGCGGTGAAGTATAGTAGAGTATACAGAAGTGGAGGTGCGGTGAAGTATAATAGAGTATACAGAAGTGGAGGTGCGGTGAAGTATAGTATAGTATACAGAAGTGGAGGTGCGGTGAAGTATAATAGAGTATACAGAAGTGAAGGTGCGATGAAGTATAATAGAGTATACAGAAGTGGAGGTGCGGTGAAGTATAGTAGAGTATACACAAGTGGAGGTGCGGTGAAGTATAGTATAGTATACAGAAGTGGAGGTGCGGTGAAGTATAATAGAGTATACAGAAGTGAAGGTGCGGTGAAGTATAGTATAGTATACAGAAGTGGAGGTGCGGTGAAGTATAGTATAGTATACAGAAGTGGAGGTGCGGTGAAGTATAATAGAGTATACAGAAGTGGAGGTGAGGTGAAGTATAGTATAGTATACAGAAGTGGAGGTGCGGTGAAGTATAGTATAGTATACAGAAGTGGAGGTGCGGTGAAGTATAATAGAGTATACAGAAGTGGAGGTGCGGTGAAGTATAGTAGAGTATACAGAAGTGGAGGTGCGGTGAACTATAATAGAGTATACAGAAGTGGAGGTGCGGTGAAGTATAGCATAGTATACAGAAGTGGAGGTGCGGTGAAGTATAATAGAGTATACAGAAGTGAAGGTGCGATGAAGTATAATAGAGTATACAGAAGTGGAGGTGCGGTGAAGTATAGTAGAGTATACACAAGTGGAGGTGCGGTGAAGTATAGTATAGTATACAGAAGTGGAGGTGCGGTGAAGTATAACAGAGTATACAGAAGTGAAGGTGCGGTGAAGTATAGTATAGTATACAGAAGTGGAGGTGCGGTGAAGTATAGTAGAGTATACAGAAGTGGAGGTGCGGTGAAGTATAGTATAGTATACAAAAGTGGAGGTGCGGTGAAGTATAGTATAGTATACAGAAGTGGAGGTGCGGTGAAGTATAGTAGAGTATACAGAAGTGGAGGTGCGGTGAAGTATAGTATAGTATACAGAAGTGGAGGTGCGGTGAAGTATAATAGAGTATACAGAAGTGGAGGTGCGGTGAAGTATAGTAGAGTATACAGAAGTGGAGGTGCGGTGAAGTATAATAGAGTATACAGAAGTGGAGGTGCGGTGAAGTATAGTATAGTATACAGAAGTGGAGGAGCGGTGAAGTATAGTAGAGTATACAGAAGTGGAGGTGCGGTGAAGTATAGTATAGTATACAGAAGTGGAGGTGCGGTGAAGTATAATAGAGTATACAGAAGTGGAGGTGCGGTGAAGTATAGTAGAGTATACAGAAGTGGAGGTGCGGTGAAGTATAATAGAGTATACAGAAGTGGAGGTGCGGTGAAGTATAGTATAGTATACAGAAGTGGAGGTGCGGTGAAGTATAATAGAGTATACAGAAGTGAAGGTGCGATGAAGTATAATAGAGTATACAGAAGTGGAGGTGCGGTGAAGTATAGTAGAGTATACACAAGTGGAGGTGCGGTGAAGTATAGTATAGTATACAGAAGTGGAGGTGCGGTGAAGTATAATAGAGTATACAGAAGTGAAGGTGCGGTGAAGTATAGTATAGTATACAGAAGTGGAGGTGCGGTGAAGTATAGTATAGTATACAGAAGTGGAGGTGCGGTGAAGTATAATAGAGTATACAGAAGTGGAGGTGCGGTGAAGTATAGTATAGTATACAGAAGTGGAGGTGCGGTGAAGTATAATAGAGTATACAGAAGTGAAGGTGCGATGAAGTATAATAGAGTATACAGAAGTGGAGGTGCGGTGAAGTATAGTAGAGTATACACAAGTGGAGGTGCGGTGAAGTATAGTATAGTATACAGAAGTGGAGGTGCGGTGAAGTATAATAGAGTATACAGAAGTGAAGGTGCGGTGAAGTATAGTATAGTATACAGAAGTGGAGGTGCGGTGAAGTATAGTAGAGTATACAGAAGTGGAGGTGCGGTGAAGTATAGTATAGTATACAGAAGTGGAGGTGCGGTGAAGTATAGTATAGTATACAGAAGTGGAGGTGCGGTGAAGTATAGTAGAGTATACAGAAGTGGAGGTGCGGTGAAGTATAGTATAGTATACAGAAGTGAAGGTGCGGTGAAGTATTGTACAGTATACAGAAGTGGAGGCGCGGTGAAGTATAATAGAGTATACAGAAGTGGAGGCGAGGTGAAGTATAGTAGAGTATACAGAAGTGGAGGTGAGGTGAAGTATAGTAGAGTATACAGAAGTGGAGGTGAGGTGAAGTATAGTATAGTATACAGAAGTGGAGGTGCGGTGAAGTATAGTATAGTATACAGAAGTGGAGGTGCGGTGAAGTATAGTAGAGTATACAGAAGTGGAGGTGCGGTGAAGTTTAGTAGAGTATACAGAAGTGGAGGTGAGGTGAAGTATAGTAGAGTATACAGAAGTGGAGGTGAGGTGAAGTATAGTAGAGTATACAGAAGTGGAGGTGCGGTGAAGTATAGTATAGTATACAGAAGTGGAGGTGCGGTGAAGTATAATAGAGTATACAGAAGTGAAGGTGCGGTGAAGTATAGTATAGTATACAGAAGTGGAGGTGCGGTGAAGTATAGTAGAGTATACAGAAGTGGAGGTGCGGTGAAGTATAGTATAGTATACAGAAGTGAAGGTGCGGTGAAGTATAGTACAGTATACAGAAGTGGAGGCGCGGTGAAGTATAATAGAGTATACAGAAGTGGAGGTGAGGTGAAGTATAGTAGAGTATACAGAAATGGAGGTGAGGTGAAGTATAGTAGAGTATACAGAAGTGGAGGTGAGGTGAAGTATAGTAGAGTATACAGAAGTGGAGGTGAGGTGAAGTATAGTATAGTATACAGAAGTGGAGGTGCGGTGAAGTATAGTAGAGTATACAGAAGTGGAGGTGCGGTGAAGTTTAGTAGAGTATACAGAAGTGGAGGTGCGGTGAATTATAGTATAGTATACAGAAGTGGAGGTGCGGTGAAGTATAGTAGAGTATACAGAAGTGAAGGTGCGGTGAAGTATAGTACAGTATACAGAAGTGGAGGCGCGGTGAAGTATAATAGAGTATACAGAAGTGGAGGTGAGGTGAAGTATAGTAGAGTATACAGAAGTGGAGGTGCGGTGAAGTATAGTAGAGTATACAGAAGTGGAGGCGAGGTGAAGTATAGTATAGTATACAGAAGTGGAGGTGAGGTGAAGTATAGTAGAGTATACAGAAGTGGAGGTGAGGTGAAGTATAGTAGAGTATACAGAAGTGGAGGTGAGGTGAAGTATAGTATAGTATACAGAAGTGGAGGTGCGGTGAAGTATAGTATAGTATACAGAAGTGGAGGTGCGGTGAAGTATAGTAGAGTATACAGAAGTGGAGGTGTGGTGAAGTAGAATAGAGTATACAGAAGTGGAGGTGCGGTGAAGTATAATAGAGTATACAGAAGTGAAGGTGCGGTGAAGTATAGTATAGTATACAGAAGTGGAGGTGCGGTGAAGTATAGTATACAGAAGTGGAGGTGCGGTGAAGTATAATAGAGTATACAGAAGTGGAGGTGCGGTGAAGTATAGTATAGTATACAGAAGTGGAGGTGCGGTGAAGTATAGTAGAGTATACAGAAGTGGAGGTGCGGTGAAGTATAGTAGAGTATACAGAAGTGGAGGTGCGGTGAAGTATAATAGAGTATACAGAAGTGGAGGTGCGGTGAAGTATAGTATAGTAAACAGAAGTGAAGGTGCGGTGAAGTATAATAGAGTATACAGAAGTGGAGGTGCGGTGAAGTATAATAGAGTATACAGAAGTGGAGGTGCGGTGAAGTATAGTATAGTATACAGAAGTGGAGGTGCGGTGAAGTATAGTAGAGTATACAGAAGTGGAGGTGCGGTGAAGTATAGTAGAGTATACAGAAGTGAAGGTGCGGTGAAGTATAGTATAGTATACAGAAGTGGAAATGCGGTGAAGTATAATAGAGTATACAGAAGTGGAGGTGCGGTGAAGTATAGTAGAGTATACAGAAGTGAAGGTGCGGTGAAGTATAATAGAGTATACAGAAGTGGAGGTGCGGTGAAGTATAGTAGAGTATACAGAAGTGGAGGTGCGGTGAAGTATAGTAGAGTATACAGAAGTGGAGGTGCAGTGAAGTATAGTATAGTATACAGAAGTGGAGGTGCGGTGAAGTATAGTAGAGTATACAGAAGTGGAGGTGCGGTGAAGTATAGTATAGTATACAGAAGTGGAGGTGCGGTGAATTATAGTATAGTATACAGAAGTGGAGGTGCGGTGAAGTATAGTAGAGTATACAGAAGTGGAGGTGCGGTGAAGTATAATAGAGTATACAGAAGTGAAGGTGCGGTGAAGTATAGTATAGTATACAGAAGTGGAGGTGCGGTGAAGTATAGTATACAGAAGTGGAGGTGCGGTGAAGTATAATAGAGTATACAGAAGTGGAGGTGCGGTGAAGTATAGTATAGTATACAGAAGTGGAGGTGCAGTGAAGTATAGTAGAGTATACAGAAGTGGAGGTGCGGTGAAGTATAGTAGAGTATACAGAAGTGGAGGTGCGGTGAAGTATAATAGAGTATACAGAAGTGGAGGTGCGGTGAAGTATAGTAGAGTATACAGAAGTGAAGGTGCGGTGAAGTATAGTATAGTATACAGAAGTGGAGGTGCGGTGAAGTATAGTATAGTATACAGAAGTGGAGGGGCGGTGAAGTATAATAGAGTATACAGAAGTGGAGGTGCGGTGAAGTATAGTATAGTATACAGAAGTGAAGGTGCAGTGAAGTATAGTAGAGTATACAGAAGTGGAGGTGCGGTGAAGTATAGTATAGTATACAGAAGTGGAGGTGCGGTGAAGTATAATAGAGTATACAGAAGTGGAGGTGCAGTGAAGTATAGTATAGTATACAGAAGTGGAGGTGCGGTGAAGTATAGTATAGTATACAGAAGTGGAGGTGCGGTGAAGTATAGTATAGTATACAGAAGTGGAGGTGCAGTGAAGTATAGTAGAGTATACAGAAGTGGAGGTGCGGTGAAGTATAGTAGAGTATACAGAAGTGGAGGTGCGGTGAAGTATAGTATAGTATACAGAAGTGGAGGTGCTGTGAAGTATAATAGAGTATACAGAAGTGGAGGTGCGGTGAAGTATAGTAGAGTATACAGAATTGGTGAAGTATAGTATACTATACAGAAGTGGAGGGGCGGTGAAGTATACTATAGTATACAGAAGTGGAGGTGCGGTGAAGTATAATAGAGTATACAGAAGTGGAGGTGCGGTGAAGTATAGTAGAGTATACAGAAGTGGAGGTGCGGTGAAGTATAATAGAGTATACAGAAGTGGAGGTGCGGTGAAGTATAGTAGAGTATACAGAAGTGGAGGTGCGGTGAAGTATAGTAGAGTATACAGAAGTGGAGGTGCGGTGAAGTATAGTAGAGTATACAGAAGTGGAGGTACGGTGAAGTATAGTAGAGTATACAGAAGTGGAGGTGCGGTGAAGTATAGTAGAGTATACAGAAGTGGAGGTGCGGTGAAGTATAGTATAGTATACAGAAGTGGAGGTGCGGTGAAGTATAATATAGTATACAGAAGTGGAGGTGCGGTGAAGTATAGTAGAGTATACAGAAGTGGAGGTGCGGTGAAGTATAGTATAGTATACAGAAGTGGAGGTGCGGTGAAGTATAGTAGAGTATACAGAAGTGGAGGTGCGGTGAAGTATAATAGAGTATACAGAAGTGGAGGTGCGGTGAAGTATAGTAGAGTATACAGAAGTGGAGGTGCGGTGAAGTATAGTAGAGTATACAGAAGTGGAGGTACGGTGAAGTATAGTAGAGTATACAGAAGTGGAGGTGCGGTGAAGTATAGTATAGTATACAGAAGTGGAGGTGCGGTGAAGTATAATATAGTATACAGAAGTGGAGGTGCGGTGAAGTATAGTAGAGTATACAGAAGTGGAGATGCGGTGAAGTATAGTATAGTATACAGAAGTGGAGGTGCGGTGAAGTATAGTATAGTATACAGAAGTGGAGGTGCGGTGAAGTATAATAGAGTATACAGAAGTGGAGGTGCGGTGAAGTATAGTATAGTATACAGAAGTGAAGGTGCAGTGAAGTATAGTAGAGTATACAGAAGTGGAGGTGAGGTGAAGTATAGTATAGTATACAGAAGTGGAGGTGCTGTGAAGTATAATAGAGTATACAGAAGTGGAGGTGCGGTGAAGTATAGTAGAGTATACAGAATTGGTGAAGTATAGTATACTATACAGAAGTGGAGGGGCGGTGAAGTATAGTATAGTATACAGAAGTGGAGGTGCGGTGAAGTATAATAGAGTATACAGAAGTGGAGGTGCGGTGAAGTATAGTAGAGTATACAGAAGTGGAGGTGTGGTGAAGTATAGTAGAGTATACAGAAGTGGAGGTGAGGTGAAGTATAGTATAGTATACAGAAGTGGAGGTGCAGTGAAGTATAATAGAGTATACAGAAGTGGAGGTGAGGTGAAGTATAGTATAGTATACAGAAGTGGAGGTGCGGTGAAGTATAATAGAGTATACAGAAGTGGAGGCGAGGTGAAGTATAATAGAGTATACAGAAGTGGAGGTGCGGTGAAGTATAATAGAGTATACAGAAGTGGAGGCGAGGTGAAGTATAATAGAGTATACAGAAGTGGAGGTGCGGTGAAGTATAGTAGAGTATACAGAAGAGGAGGTGCGGTGAAGTATAGTAGAGTATACAGAAGTGGAGGTGCGGTGAAGTATAGTATAGTATACAGAAGTGGAGGTGCGGTGAATTATAGTAGAGTATACAGAAGTGGAGGTGCGGTGAAGTATAGTAGAGTATACAGAAGAGGAGGTGCGGTGAAGTATAGTAGAGTATACAGAAGTGGAGGTGCGGTGAAGTATAGTATAGTATACAGAAGTGGAGGTGCGGTGAAGTATAGTAGAGTATACAGAAGTGGAGGTGCGGTGAAGTATAGTAGAGTATACAGAAGTGGAGGTGCGGTGAAGTATAGTAGAGTATACAGAAGTGGAGGTGCGGTGAAGTATAGTAGAGTATACAGAAGTGGAGGTGCGGTGAAGTATAGTAGAGTATACAGAAGTGGAGGTGCGGTGAAGTATAGTATAGTATACAGAAGTGGAGGTGCGGTGAAGTATAGTATAGTATACAGAAGTGGAGGTGCGGTGAAGTATAGTATAGTATACAGAAGTGGAGGTGCGGTGAAGTATAGTAGAGTATACAGAAGTGGAGGTGCGGTGAAGTATAGTAGAGTATACAGAAGTGGAGGTGAGGTGAAGTATAGTAGAGTATACAGAAGTGGAGGTGCGGTGAAGTATAGTATAGTATACAGAAGTGGAGGTGCGGTGAAGTATAGTATAGTATACAGAAGTGGAGGTGCGGTGAAGTATAGTAGAGTATACAGAAGTGGAGGTGCGGTGAAGTATAGTATAGTATACAGAAGTGGAGGTGCGGTGAAGTATAATAGAGTATACAGAAGTGGAGGTGCGGTGAAGTATAGTATAGTATACAGAAGAGGAGGTGCGGTGAAGTATAGTAGAGTATACAGAAATGGAGGTGCTGTGAAGTATAGTATGGAAGTAGTGTTAGCCCTTAACTAATTCTATTATGCAAATCATTGCAATGCACTCATTTGAAGTTCTGAGTTCTGACTATACTATTAATTCATAACTTTCTATGTATCATGTTAACCAAAAGTCCAGGAAATGTTTAGTATAGGAAAACACTTATTTTGGGATAAGTGAAAGTCCCTGGTGCAGCACTGTCTATCACTGCTTTCAATATACTTCATGGCTAGGAGAGAGATTGTTGACTGATGCTACTCTAGAATCTCTCTTGGATGCTGGTGGGGACACAGATGCTTCCTTCCTTCCGTGTCTAAATGATATTGATGGGGGGGGGGGCAGGAAGCGGCTGGTACTGTTTCATGAGATATTTAGATTTTCCCGATAGAGGGGGGGGGTGGAAGGGCCTCCCGGTCTCCTTTGGGGCATGCACATGTTTTTATGTTTGGTGTTCTGTGTTTTATGTTCTCTGTTATACTACCTGTGAGGAAGATCTGGGCATACCAATTTCTTGTGCTATACTGCTGAATACCCTGGACTTATGGCAACTCCTGTTTATATTGGACTTATGATAACTTTATGGTATTTCCTCCAGGCCTTTTTCAATTGTATTCTATATACTGTCTGTGTGTGACATTCCTGAAATGATGCTGGAGGCGATGCTCTTCTCAGACACCTTGTGCACTAGAGCAGGCTGACTCCTCACTCCCCATTTTTTCCTTTTATTTATATCTGCCATGTACTGACTTCTTTAAATGCCTATTTGCTTGCTGTTTGTAATTCTTAATTTTCAATAAAAAATTATACACGGCAGATAGCTGTTGTAAATGGAACCTTTTCAAATGAGCCACAGGGTTCAGTCCTAGGCCTATTGCTTTTTACTTGTTTATTACTGATTAAAAAGTGGGTATTGAAAGTAAAGTGTCAATCTTTGCCGATGACTGTAAGCTGTGTAAAGAAATACATACAGAGCAGGACGTTTTCTTTGTAGAAAGATTTGTATCAACTGAGTGAATGGGCAGAAAAGTGGTAGATGAAGTTTAATATAGATATATTTAATGCTATGCATTTGTGCTTCAGAAACAAGCATGCTACATATATATTAAATTGGAAATTACATGGGGAATGCTTGTTAGAGAGAGTTAGAAGTACTGATAGACATACCTGGGAACTTTGAAGATGAGCTGACCCTGAGATCTTTGAAATACTAACCCTTAAAGTTTCCCATAATGTAGATTTTATGAAATATCTGCCTGCTTGCTCTAACACAGTGGTGCTCCGGTCCGTGTGCAAGGGACCTTTAACATGCTACAGTTTGGATAACTCACTGCCTGAACATAAACAAGACAAGCAGGACATCTCCCACTGTCTTTCTGGTACTAATGGCACCAGTTTAGAGGCTAAGGACACATTTAATTGGGGAAATTCATATAGTAGGTGACACAGACCTCTCTCACCCTATGAATTTGGCCCTTCACCCTGAGACCCTGAGATTTGGGCCAAAACCCTGAGTCTCAGAGTCAAACCCTGAGAGTTCCCAGGTATGCTGGGACCTTACTATAGTGTGCAGCGATACTCAGCCACCGTAAGAGCAAATAGGGTACTATCTTGTGTAAAAAGGATTATAGATGCACCGGACGGGAATATAATGCTACATTAGCGGTCAAACATTTGAGAACATGATTTTTAGCGCCAAAGTTAAAAAATAAAGTGCATTTGTTTGATCATATTTTATAAATTGTTCTACAGGAAATTTGATGAAAATAATGGTATCTTTAGAAAGTCCATCTTATGGCAAGAAAAACAGTAAATAATATATGTGGGTACATTAAATAAGAGGAAAATTACAGCTGAACACAAACACAGTAGAAGTGTTAAAACAGCCATGGTCCAGAAGTGTTAAAACAGCCATGGTCCAGAATGACAATGGCTGTTTTAACACTCCTACTGTGTTTGTGTTCAGCTGTAATTTTCCTCTTACTCATTTGATGTACCCTCATATATTATATACTGTTTTTCTTGCCATACGATGGGCTTTCTAAAGATATAATTCTTTTCATCAAATTTCCTGTAAAGCAATTTATAAAATATGATGAAACAAATGCGCTTTTTTTTTTACTTTGGCACTAAAAATCTTTTACACATCTACAAACGCTAAAAAAAAAACTTGATAGATTATAATATTTGTCTTGATTTTAGAAATACCCAGTGTTGACACGTTTTTCTAACTAAAAGTAGAACTAAAACTGGAAAAAGTGCAGAGACATAAAACAAAACTGATAAAGGGACTGGAGGATCAGAGTTATAAAGAGAGACTAGCCAAATTGTGTTTGCTTACATTAAAAAAAGAGACATCAAAATGGTGACATGATTACCATTTATATATATATTCTAGGTCAATAAAAAAACTTTCTAGGAGCTCAGCAATAAACAACAGGTCATCCATTAAGACGATTGGAAAGGTGCTTTCGACTAAAACAAAGACAGGGAGTTTTTTTACAATAAGGGCAGTACAGTTTTGGAATTATTTGCCTCAAGATGCTCTGCTTGTAGCTACTATAGTTACTTAAAATATTGAGTAGTATAACAGCTGGTTTCAATACAGACAGGAGGTTTATCCAGAGAAATATCCGACTGGCTTTTGGAGTCAGGACGGATTTTTTTTCCATTTGGGGCTTAAATGGCTTCAATAGGATTTTCTGCCTTCCTCTGGATCAACAGGGGTGATATGGCATGGGCTGAACTTGTTGGATGCATGTCTTTTTTCAGCCTCAGCAGCTATATTACTATTTTATACTATGTGTGTTACTATTTAGGGCCAATTACCTGATATCCAGTAAATTTAACACCAGGATTATTTTCTATTTCCCATAAACCTTCATTGAATCCTTTTCGCTTGTTTGACTTTCCAAACTTGTCTTTATATTCCTTGTATGGGAAAAGATCCTTTGGGCCCAAAAATGCTCTGTAATGAAGAAGAGATGGAAGATGAAATAAGGCTGGTAAACATCTAATATCTTAAAATAATAAATACAATCATATATTTTCTTAACCCCTTAAGGACCAGCAGTCCTGTGGTGTGTGGTCCCACGTGACTGATCAAGTGTGCCGGCACGCCGAATCGTCGACTGAAAGATTTCTCCGGTCTTGGATCGATCAATTTCAGTCCCTGCTATTACTCACAGCGCTCCTGCAGGAGTGACGTGCCAGGACCATCACTGCTCCTTAAATACCTGGCACGTCACTGGAAGTGAAGGGGTTAAAACTATTCAATTAAATAATTCCTTTTAACCCTCTGAGTGCCAGAGGGGTATGCACGCATTGCTAGGTAATGTGTTGTGTTCCCCTCTGGCACTCAAAAGGTTAAATGTCCTCGTTCACATACAAGGAATTAACACCCAATTTAAATCAATAGGAAGTTTTATTTGCCCCTAATAAAGTAGTTGGTTTACCTCAGAATTGTACCACTTTTTTTCCGAATGAAGCAATTTTGGAGAAAACCAACTGCACCACGGGGGACAAATTAAACGTCAAAAAAAATGATCTTCATTAAATGGGGTTTTTAACCTATTAATTGCTAGGAGGGCTTCCACTGCATTGCTCAGCAAAACCCCATTTAAAGCGGAACTATCATTGCACTTACATTGAGCCCCAAATCCTAATTACAATAATGATATGCATATATATACTTGTATTTTCAATAATAATTGCAGCATTAGTGAAATATAGACCTTTTTAGGCAGGGAGTGGGGAACAGAGCAGGCATCATGCAGAGAAAGCATCTCTGAGTCTGCGCTGTCCGCCCCTTCTCGTCCACGATTGGGGAGTTGAATGCATGAACTCACTTGAACTTAAAAATTACTATCCTGCATCTTGTAGCCAGTAAAAATGAGCCCAGCGGCATCTCTCAAACCTTTATGGAAATATCCGCTTTCAAAGTTCCCTCTCCCCTGACGTCAGCTTTCTAGCTGACAGTGGGGGAATCCGGTCCCGGGACCAGTGAAGGCTCTTCAGCAGAGCCAAGATCGCGTTATGGAAGAAGTAATCCTTCACTGAAATGGTCTTCTACATGTGCTTGCTGCAGGAGCGCTGTGAGCAAACCAAGCACACGTAGAAGACCATTTCAGTGAAGGATTTCTTCTTCTACGTATAACGCGATCTCGGCTCTGCTAAAGAGCCTCCTCTTGCTCAGGGACCAGATTCCCCTGCTGTCGGCTAGAACGCTGACGTCAGGGGAAAAGGCAAAACTTTGAAAGTGGATATCTCTCAAACCATAAAGGTTTGAGAGATGCCGCTGGGCTCATTTAACTCAGTTTTTTACTGGCTACAAGATGCAGGGTGGTAATTTTTAAGTATTACTATCTCTTTAAGGAACCGGAAGGGACTGACCACCCAGGCGCAGGGAACACCTACTGCAAGATCCCTGTCAGCGCTTGTCTGCCTAAAAAGGTCTATTTCTCACTAATGCCGCAATTATTCTTGAAATTACAAGTACATATATACATATAGCTATTGTAATTAGGATTTGGGGCTCAATGTAAGTGTGATGATAGTTAAGCTTTAAAGCACTAGAAAATTAATTCTTCCACCCTCACCCTGGTTTTCTCCAGAATTGCTCCACTTCAACTTAAATAAGGCCCTAATGGTTGTATTAAAGAGGTGTTATTCTGGAGCAAACCAATTGCACCGGAGGGGGGATCAACACTCCCTAAATTCCTATTTATTTAAATGGGACTTTTTTGAGAGGTCTCCAGTGTATTGTACAGCAATGCACTGGAGTCCTTTCTGGCATATAAGGGCTTAAAAGCTGAATTTGTGATTTTCATTTCTTTTATGGAAATTTCTATTATGATACAGCTGGTTTGCTCCAGAATTGCTCCATTTTATCTTATTGAATGCTCTCTTAAAACCTTGGATGTTAACCCTTTGAGTGCCAGAGGGGTGTGGAACGCATTGTACCCCCTCTGGCACTCAAATGGTTAACAGTCTCCAAGTGATGAAGTGCAGAACTTTCTAGCATCAAATGAGGTAACATCTGACTGTCTACTTTAACCACTTCAGGACCACCCCTCTGGTCCTTAAAGGGTTAATGTTTAATCTGGACAACCCAAACTGACAACATGAAACCTATTGTGGTTTCTTACAAAGGAAGAACATTTCAACCAAGATCATGTAAGAATAAGAATGATCTATCTGATTTTATATTAAATTCCTGTTATTTCTTCTGCATTTTCCTCCAGCCATATTGCCTATTCTTTAAAGGAGCAGTAAACTTTTTATGAAAACCTACTGTATATGTTAAAAACCTTTTCCTGCCGAGTAAAACAGAAGCAGTCCTGATACTGTCAGTTGTTTTATTCAAGTTTAGCTTGACAGCATGACTAAGCTGTAGATATCACATTCGAAGGAGATGTATGTCAGTGAATCACCTCTCCCGTTGCATGCAACAGAATAACTAATCTGACCACTAGAGGGCAATGTTAATGTAAAAAAAAAAAGTTTCAACTCTAATACCTCTGGAAATATGCATGTCTCAGCAGTGGAAGTGTCCTACTCAGCAGGGAAAGACCTAAAATGTATATTCTTCCCATAAAAAATGTACTGCTCCTTTATCACATTCATCATACTCAAGCATTCCCATTCAATGATTAAAATTAGCTGTATGAAACTGTCTGTAATTTATTTTGTAATGCAGCAGGGAGTAGTTTATCTGGCCTGCCCTCTTCACTTCCTGTTGTGATTCTTATATATATATTCTGACTGGTTGATGATTGGCAGTTGGGTCTGTCCTCAATTACATCACACAAATCAGATTATACACGGCCATCAGAGACACAGCAGGAAATTTGAAAGGCCGTTGTGCTCAGTTTGCTATTAGCAGCACAGGCAATTTTACATACCTAAAATGCAATCATTATATTCCAAAATACATATATAATACTGTGGATATTTCCTGTTATATAACAGCATATGAGAATCGGTTTGATTCTTCACTGTAGAAATACCACAAAATATCAAAGGAAATCAAGACTTACGTCTCATGGGTTCCAAAAAAGAAGATTGGGAACTTGTTTGCTGGTGGTTTCACAGCTCCTTCAGGTAGTTCATCAATCTGTCAAGCATTAAAACTTGTTTAGACTATATTGTTTAAAAGGAGCTTTGCATGTCATGCAACATTATATTCTAACTTATACAGAGAGTGAATGGCTTCCTACTGGTTTTAGTTAGTGTAACAGAACCTCAGGTTAATTTTTCTAGGGGCATTCCATGAAATAAGTATGAGGTGAGATAAAGTGAGAAACACTCTAGTGATATAAACTCTCCAATACGTGTTATTCTATGAAGCCTATGCACTATGATAAATTGCAGAGATATTCATGCATAGGTGCACTAGTATAATAAAAATTGGAGATTTTATCTTACTGGAGGATTTATCACACTCATATCACAACTTAAGGCATCACCCACCGGTGTAATTGTGCTTTAACCCTTTGGATACTACAGAGGTCTTCAATTCATTGTAAAAGCTGAACCATATACATAGTAACATAGTACATGTGGTTGAAAAAAAGACACAGGTCCACCAAGTGCACCCTTGCCTCATAATCCATAAAATAAGAATTATATAAGCCTCCCTGCCTCCAAAATAAGTATTACTCTATTTACCAGAACTTCCTGTTTTACCTACTAATACACAGTATAACACTGTTTGTCCCCTCTTGAAAGAAATGCATCTAGTCTTCTCTTCAATGTATTAATTGTATCTACCATTACCACATCATTGAGCAAAGAATTCCACAATTTAACAGTCCTTACTGTAAAAAAAACACCTTCCTTTCTGAAGGTGAAACCTCCTTTCCTCTAATATTAAAGGGATAGTATTGTTTCCCGATAAAATCAGTTCCAATTAATCTTCATAGTATTTGGGCCATGAAGAGTGTTATTTCAATGCTGTCAGAGTTGTAATTCAAGAGTAATTGAATGATAAAGTATCCCCCTCCCACCCCTTTTACTGATGTCACACTGCTCACCTCAGAACAGCAAGATTGTCTGGATGTATCGCAGAGAGGGACAGTCTTCAGTGAGCATAAGGAAAAACCTGAAAAACCTGTCAAGTGGGGCAGGGTTTTCCTTATGTTCACAGTAAGAAGATTGTCCCTTGCTGTGAGCGGTCTGGTCTCAAGACCAGATTCCACATCTGAGGGGAGGTGGCTTACACTAGGTAAAAGGGGCAGTAGAGGGATATTTTGTTATTCAATTACTCCTAAACTAAACATTTTACAGTATTGAAATAACACTCTTCATGGCCCGAATACTATGAAGATTAATTGGAGATGCTGTTTTTGTGAAACAGTACTATCCCTTTAAGGGGTAGCCCGTAGTTATTTGATCAGACCTTGGAATGAAAAGCTCACCAGAGAGAACCTTGCATATACTTATACAGTGTAACAAAATCTCTTAGCCATCTTTTCTCTAGAGTAAATAAACCGGGTTTGTGTAAACCTTCTTACTTCAAGTCATCCATTCCGTTAATTTTGTTGTACTCTCTCCAGTTCTAGAAAATCCTTTTTCAGAACTGGTACCCAAAACTGCACTGCATATTCAAGGTAAGATCTTACCAACGATTGGCAACATTCTGTTATCCACTCTAGCTTCAATGTTCTTTTTTATGCAAGACAATACATTGTTTGCTTTTGCTACTGCTATTTGACACCGATCACTATGTCTAAGTTTACAATTTACAAGGACTCCCAGATCTTTCTCTACCAATGAGTTTCCTAGAATGATTAAATTAAGTTAAAAAGTAGGTATGCATAAATGTATACTTTCCTACATTATATTTCATATTCCGTTTGTTTGTCCATTCTGCCATTTTGTATAAGTGAGAGCACGTGAGCTTGTGTGTTTTGTGTATAGTGTACTGCATATAGCATATTTCTAATAGAATTGTGCGTGCTGTATATACCATTTTGCTTATTGCAGATAGAGTATAGCATATTGCGTTTTGCTTATTGAGTAAAGTGGATTTACTTTTGTATGTAGCGTTTGGAGTATAGCATTTAGCATATTGCGTTTGACCGTTTAGCACTTTGCATATTGCTCCTGGTATATTGCTTTTGCGTATAGAGTTTGGCATTTTGCATATAGGGTTCAGTGTATTGCATATAGCGTTTGGCTTGCTGCATTTGATGTATTGTGTGAGGTGAATACTGTAATGTGATTGAAGAATTGCGGATAGCATTTGGAGTATAGTGTTTGGTGTATTGGATTTGGTGTATAGCATTTGGAATATATCGCATGATGAACTGCATATAGCATTTGGTTTATTGCGTTTAGAGTTTGGTGTATTGCGTAGAGCAGTGTTTCTCAACTCGTGTCCTGAGGACCCACTAACAGGCCAGGACTTGATGATTTCCTTGTTAGAGCACAGGAGAGTTAATCAATGTGAATGAGCCTCTGATCACCACACCTGTGCTCTAGCAGAGAAATCTCTAAGTCCTGGCCTGTTAGTGGGTCCTGAGGACAGGAGTTGAGAAACACTGGCATAGAGTGTTCGGGGTATATCATATAGCATTTTGAGTATAACATTTGGTGTATAGCATTTGGTGGCGGACTGCTTCTAGCATTTGGCGTATAGCTTTTGGAGTATAGAGTTTGGCGTATATTGTTAGATGAATTGCGCATAGCATTTGGAGTATAGCGTTTGGTGTATTGCATTTGGCGTATACCGTTTGATGAATTGCGTATAGCATTTGGCGTGTTGCATTTAGAGTTTGATGTATTACGTAGAGTATTCGGGGTATAGCATATAGCGTTTTGAGTGTAGAGTTTGGTGTATAGCATTTGGCAGACTGCTTCCAGCATTTGGCGTATGACATATATCTTTTGGAGTATAGTGCTTGGTGTATAGAGTTTGCCGTGTATTGTTAGATGAATTACGCGTAGCATTTGGCGTATAGCGTATAGTGTTTGGGCTATAGCGTTTTGTGGACTGCGTATAGCGTTTTGCGAATATATTGTTTGGTGGACTGTGTATAGCATTTGGCTTATAGTGTTTGGCATATAGCCTGTTTATGCTACTCCACACTCCTAACATCTTTGAAACATACTCAACAAGTTCTGTAGATAGATCTATCACTTATCATATTAATTGTAGTAGGAGAATTTTGACTCCATATCACATTTAAAAGTAAGCTATAATTTAAGCAATAAGTGAATGTTAACTACCTTAGATGTTAGAGACATCTCCAATGCACTGATTCAAAATGTTATGTAGACTTCTCTAGCATACAAGGGGTTAGTTATCTTAACAGAAGGACCAATTTAAAGGGATAGTATTGTATTTATAGTATTTCATATTGTAGCTATTAAAAAGATAAATTAAAAGATGCCAGTCTAAAGATCTGAGAGATAATCACAGCTGACAGAGGCAGATCCTGGTCCCGGGACCAGCGGAGGCTCTTCAGCAGAGCCGAAATAGCAACATTTAAAAAGAAATACTTAATTGGAACTGTCTACAAAGTGTGCCTGGTTTGCAAGCACACTTTGTAGATCGTTCCAATTAAGTATTTATTTTTAAATGTCGCTATTTCGTCTCTGCAGAAGAGCCTCCACTGGTCCCGGGACCAGGATCACCCTCTGTCAGCTAAAGAGCTGACGTATGAGAAAGAGGTGGGAGGGACGAACTTTAGCTGTGATTATCTCTCAAACCATAAAGGTATGAGAGATGGGACTGGCATTGTTTTATTTATTTTTTTAATAGCTGCAAGATGAAATTTAGTATAACTGATCCAATACTATCCCTTCAAATATAGGAATTACATGTATCTTTTATTCCATTAGACGTCTGATATGGTTTATAGCTGGTCAATTGCATTTTGGAATCTAATCATCTTAAAAAAAGTGCTTAAAGGAAATACTAATTCCTACTAACAATAAATCCTCATTTACCTTAATCTGGGCATAAACTCCTAATGACCGCTATAAACCAATCTTTAATTTGTAATGCATATAATTTCATGTAAGGCCTCATCTAGAATATGGAGTACAGTTTTGGGCACCAGTCCTTAAAAAAAGACATTATTGAACTTGGAAAAGTGCAGAGTCGTTTAACAAAACTGATAAAGGAATTGGAGAATCTCACTTATAAAAAGAGAATAGTCAAAGTGGGTTTGTTTACATTAGAGACGTCTAAGGGGTGATATGATTACCATTTACAAATATATTTGAGGTCAATACAAAGAACTCTCCAATTAATTATTTACTCAAAGAGCAGAGCTAAGAATGAGAAGTCATCCTTTAAGACTAGAGTAAAAGGTGCTTTTGACTAAAACAAAGGCAGGGATATTTTTACAGTAAGGGCAGTAAATTTATAGCATTCTTTGCCTCAGGATGCTGTGCTTACAGATACTGTAACTGCTTTCAAAAAGAAAATGGATACCTATCTAACACAGAACAATAATATGTTGACAGATCTGATTGTTTGTTCCTAAACTTCTATAAGTGAAACTCCTCACACTAAAGGTTTCCTAAGAAGACTGCCTCCATGGACATGATATCCATTACCAATTAAAGATTAATTTGGGAGAACAAATCCACTCAGGACATTTTACATTTCCTGTAGAGTATCATGGATGGGGCTTTTATGTATCTGAATTGTCAATCAGATTGTAGACTTTCCAATATTCATGTCAGTAGGACAGTTATTGGAGGTTGCAATCGGCATCACAACCTCCAATATGATTCATGTGAACTACCTGCATGCTGGTCCACAGACTACAATGTAGACATGCCTGCTGAATCGTCCCTGAATTCTCTCTGTACAGCCTAATAGGGTTGGAGTTAGTTCTATACTGGGCACATTAAAGCAATAACATCTTTGTGCTAATGTTAAGAGTACTTGAGGACAGTAGTAGAAAAAATCTGCCACAGGGTACACATTGGAATAACTGTATGGTCTGTGGGGAGAAAGGACATACACACACACCTATACAAACATTCATACATACGTACCTATAGACAAATCTGTACACACACACGCATACTTATATACACACACGATACAAATACATATTTAATATATATACTCACACATATACATCCCCCCACACAGGGCCACACAAACACATCTGTACACATGTATACATACACAAACCTAAACACATGCGCATATATATGTATACACACAAACAGATGCAAATCCACATTCACCTATACACCCACATGAACACCTACATCCACACATATACACAAACATACACACCCATGCATGTATCTATCTACACACCCACTTAAACCTACAAGTACACACATATATATATATATATATATATATATATACACACACACACATATATATACCAAATGATTCACACATGCACTCAGAATTGTATGCACAGAAATACACACACGCCCTTATTTATCGATACACATATATATACTCCCATATACCCCCCGGCACACATGTATATACCAAAACACATATAAATCTATGCACATACACATCTATTCATACACCCACATGCAGCTATACATGCATACATTGTACCTATACACACATCCATCTGTATACACCAACATCCATACACACACATAAACATATGCACACATAAAAGCACAACCACACTTATATACATCAAAAACTTCCATATTTACCCATACATACATATAAACACCATATACACCCTAGCACAAGTGTATATATCCACACAAATCAACTATTTACATAAATATGTATATCAGTACATTACTCTACACACATATACAACCAAATACATACACATTTGTACATTCAAATAAACTATATGCATCCATACACTTGGGTGTGTTTGGCTTCGGACAAAGCTTGTATACTAGCAATATTCTCACGGCATTGCAGTGCAGTTTAAAATGACTGCTTTAATTAGTGGCTTGTTGAACTATCAGTGCTTAGCCCTTTCGGATCCATTAAGGTGTGTAATGCATTGCAAAGTACTGCATTACACAACTCTCCATCAGTGAACGTGTTCGTGTGCACATGTGTGTGAACGTGTGTGTGTGTGTGAGCATGAAGCATGCCTAATTGAGTAAAAGCATGTGAGAACAAGTGTGCATTTGTGAGCGACAGTGTGTTTGAACTTCTGTTAGTTAGAGAATGTGGTCTTGTGCATTTTGTGTGCACTGCGTATAGAATTTTGTATTTAGCATATTTCTAATGTGCACTATGCATTTTGTGTATACCAGTTTGCCTAATGCATATAGCATGTTGATTATATAGTTGTGCTTTGTACGTGTAGCGTTTGGCATATAGTATTGAGTTGTGCATATTGTGCATAGCAATTTGCGTATAATGTATAGAATTGTGGGGATTGTGTTGTGCATATAGCATTTTGCATGTATTGTGTTGTGTATTGTGTGTGTGTATATATTGTGTGTGTGAGCTGCATGTGTATATATTGTGTGAGTGATGCGTGTATATGTGGGTGGGTGTGTACTGTGTGTTGCATGTGTTCATTGTAGCTCCTGCATCTCCTTGCATCAAAATCACGCCCCCATGGTTGGATCAATAGGACAGGTAATATAGATAGAGGAGATTCGAATAACTCCCTCTTACTGCTGCCCTCGAGTGTGTGTTTGGAAGGAATGCAGAAGTCTATATCTATATATATATATATATATATCCTATATAATAATTCACTAAAACGTGTGTAACGACACAGTCATGCGCAGTAGAGACTGCCTGTGACGAGGCTGATACAGAGCGGGGCGCTCCGAAGGAGCATCCTGCTCTGTATCAGCCGCAGAGCAGGCACTCTCTACTGAGCATGACTGCACCGCGACTGGCTGGCACTGTATGAGCCTCGGCGTGGGCAGTCTCTACTGTGCATGACTGCCCTGTGACCGGCTGCCAGTAGAACTTTGTCCCGTGTAACGGGCTCTTCAACTAGTATATATATATATATATATATATATATATATATATATATATATATATATGCCCCAATAAATGAGTATTGCAGTATGAAATAAACACAGCTTGAGTTTTTTGTTTTGTTTTTTAATCCTTAGTGTATTTTTAAAATCAGACCTCGTGGTGGGGCATCAGGACCACCCCTCCTGATGCAGCACACCCCCTACCACCAGCTACTGATTTCCCATTTGACTCTGTTGGGAGATCAATACAGTCAACACAGGGGAGCAACATGGCTCCCCCTGCTTCCATCCTATGCAAACTACCAGGTAGGAGTGGGTAGAATTTGGGAGCCTTTCAAGTTAATTTGAGAGGCATTCCCTGATCCCACCCACTCCTACCCGATAGTTCAGATGGTATGGAAACAGGGGAACTGTTCTGATCCTCTGAGTTGCCTCTATTGATCTCCCAACCGAATCTGCAGGGAGATCAGAAGGGTTAAAGGCTGAGATGACCTTGCTGGGACTTCAATCTGAGACCTTGTGGCTTGAAGAGATTCTACAGCTGGTACATTAACCAACTGGGCCTTGTTACCAGCTCTTCAAAACATGCAGTCCCACCACATTACCAGAACACCACTTGAAATATGAGGCAGAGTGGGTGTGCTGGTGGGGTGTTAGGGAACTGCTAGGAACCCTTAAATATAAGAAACTCTAAGCAAGGGTTTACTTTACATAAATATTTTTCTGCTTAGGTAAGTCCTTTTTTTGAACATGATAAAAGACATGACTTTCTACTGTTTACTACTTTGCACATCAGATATGTTCAATGAGTAAGACCCATGATGAAACCAACAGGTTCATTTATTAACCTCTTCCCTTCTGTACGACAATGACATGCAAACTTTTTGAACTGCTTTGTCTCAGTCACAAAGACAAGGAAATGGATTTATGCCAAAACAATGTCAATAATAATAATAATGTTTTTCATGATCAAGTAAAGCTAAGCCAGCATAAATGCAATAGCCATTACCAAAGTAATACAGGACATTACAAAGACTTCCAAAATATTACATAGACGCGCATTTACTAATGAAGAGAATTCCACTTAATCACCTTGGAAACAAGAGCATTCCTAATAAATTGAGGACAATTACAAGGCTCGCTGGATTAGAACTCTGAGTGCCAGAGGAGTGTCCAACATGTTCATCTGGCAAACAAAGGGTTACAGTAACAACATTTATAATTTGCTAGGATTCATTTTAACCCCTTTAGGACCAGAGGGGTGTTCAACACATTGTAGTTTTGGTTCTCAATGGGTTAACACCTGCTTAGCAAGATCAGACACAAGAGAGGAAAAATGAAATGTCTTTAATTACTTGAAAAAGAAAAACATATTTTACATCTGTAGGTCTGAAATAAAACCATATGAAAGGAGGGGAGGGAGTCAGGGACAGAGCAGCCAAAGCTAACATGAAAGAATCTAGCCATGCGATTCCAGTTAAAAATGATTCTGGACCACAGTCAAAATCCTATTTCCTTCCCCCCAAAAATGATATTGATATGAGAAGACCGGAACATGGATATCATTTTTCTTCAATACCTACTACAGATTGTGTCTCATGCAGTTACTGGTGTTAGTGAATGATGAAAATACAGCAGTGGATTAGCCATGACAGCACAAGATGAATGTATTTCAGTGTGTATGTGTGTATGTGGGGGCTTGTTCTGCATTTCTCCTTTATTATGGACAGATCTCTCAAAGGAGCCAATTCTCCTCCGCCTACTTCAAATAAAAACGCCATCAGCATCCACAGCAGACTACAACTCCCTCCCAGATTAGGCCCACTGCTTCTACAGCATTTCTTCCTTCCCCTTAAGTGCAAATCCCTCCTGCAGATGATTGCTTAATATTCTATGTAACTGTAACATTTATACATCGTGTAATATGCAATTCAGATATACAAGGAGATTTATGTACTACAAAGAACTGGGGGGAGATGAACTTAGAGGTGATAAGGGGCCAGGTTTGCAATATGGTGGAGAAGTACTAAGCATATTGACTGTATGCACTAAGGTGTCTTTGGCATCATATCCCTGTGAATCCACCACCAATCCACTGACATTGCCATGAATCCATCAAGCCTTTAACAGGTTTAAAATTTTGATCTACAATGGCTAATTTTCATATGGAAATGCAGATTAATAAGCCATAGTCATATTTATGTCATATTATGTTAATGTGCACATCGATACATGTACTAAGCACCAATAGCAGCTTTTGCTGTCGGAGTTCTCAGTCCAAACATCTTCAACCGGAGGCTGGCGATGTTGGGATATCCCTCAAGCTCTCTATGGTGCCAGATGACAAATTGCTATCTCTACTGGAGAGTAGAGACAGAAGCTGCCATCCTTGAACCCTATCAGTTCCATGCAGATATTCATTGCACATCCCTGTGGAACTGAAAGGGTTACAACATTAACAAACATTTCCAGCATTAACATCATTTAGGTCAGGGCTGTCCAAGTTTAGCCCTCAAGGACCACCAACAGGACAGGATGTAAGGATTTCCCTTATTAAACACAGGTGAGTCAGTGAAAGTGAATGAGCCACTGATTAACTCACCTGTGCTTAATCAGGAAAATCATTTGCAATGTGTTGCATACCCCTTTGGCACTCGATGGGTTAAATCCTGGCTTGTTGGTGGCCCTTGAGAACTAAGCTTAGGCAGACATGATATAGAGAATGGCAAACTGTGACATGTTATAGCTTCTCTGTTAATATCTCATTAATACATTTATGCTGGCACTATCTGTTTATTCTGTAACCCCTTCAGTGGACATGGGGTGTGCAATGAATATCCCTATAACACTGTATGGGTTAACCCCTTAAGGACCCATGACGGTACTGGAATGTCACGGGTCCAACATGCGTTAAGGACCCATGACGTACCAGGACCGTCATGGATTTCAGGGTCTCCCGCGTGGCTGCACGCTATTCGGGGAGCTCTGAGTCAGATAAGCAAAAAAAAACAAAACTCCGTAGTGGAGTGCCGGCCGGTCCTTAAGGGAGCAATGATGTTTGGGTGGAACTACCACCAGAAGAAAAGTCACCCTGCAATAATTAGGCAGGTGGCGACTAGCTTCATAAGAGTTCTCTTACCTCTCACAACGACACAATACTAAAGAAATCCTTAATCTTCTGAGACTGATTGCCAGGTTAGTGCAGTCTACGTGCCTGCGCCATCCCTTCCAGTGCCTTTCAGGACAGTGCAGTGCTTATGAAGGGAGACCAGGACTGACAGACTTTACTTCTGGTGGCAGTTCCGCTTTAAGTCTGAGGAAATCCTCTCCTCCCCCAGTGGGCAAGTGAAGGAGCAGAGAGGATGTTCTCAGACTTGAGGGTGTTGAATTGCTTGTGATGTGTAACTGAGTGCATCAATTCCACATCCCCAGTAGTTCAATAACCCTGCATGGTAACGAGTAAGTTCTCCCTTCTTCCCCTCGCATTCTTAATTCTATGTATATATGAAGATTGGTGTCTCCATTGCCAAGGTGATGTGCTTGCCACACATTGCCAGACACACACCACTATAGCATCTCCACTTAGTGCCTCTCCCCCCGGTGCATTCTTGAGAAAACTATCAGCACAACAGGAGAAAAATAAAAGTCCCTATTGATTTAAATGGGACCATCAATCCCTTGAACACTAGAGATCTTCAACGTATTATCTGCCATGCATTGTAGACCTCGATAGAATTCAAAGGGTTAAAAGCCCCATTTACATCAACAAGAGTTTGGGGCATATCTATTTGTCTTCTGTGGTGCAGCTGGTTTGTTCCAGAATTGCAACAGTTATTATTACATCAAGCAAGCTATGACTTTCCAGCTGTTGTTGGACTACAGCTCTCACCATCCTCAGCCTGCTTTGAGAGCCACAGCATGTCATTCCCTGACAAATCCTCCTGAGTTTACATTGCAGTTTTTAGGTAACAATATACAAAGATGGCTGAAGACAGATAAAGAATACTGAATTGAGCACAGTGGCACCTGCAGATGGTACAATCACTGCCTGCTTGGCGAGTGTGAACACAATGTGATTTCTGCCTAGGAAAATACTTGAAAATCAAGCATGAAATTCTGGGCTTGGTGGGAAGAACTGATCCCTTTTCTCTCTATAATTTAATTGCTGTAAAGTAATGTCTGCTACATTAGATAGGTCTGTTTACTTCTATGATATACATAAAATATTAACATCAAGGTACTAAGAATAACTGATGTCATTATTGGACAAACTAACCAAACCATAGAGGGAAAATAAAAATTCACACTGATTTAAAAGGGATGTTCAACCCCTTAAATACTAGAGAAGCCTCCACTGAGTTGAAAAGCAATACTTTGAAGACGTCCCTAGCATACAATGAGTTAAACACCTTCTGGCGATAGTCCAATGCTGGAACTGGAATTGTGGCATTTACTAGATGTCAGGAAAACACTCCAGATTGGGCTGATTTCACTGTAAATGTGTTTTATTCATAAGCAACGAGACATCAGTGAATGACAGAAGTCTGTGACCACCCCACAAAACCCATAGCCGCTGACACCTCACAATACAAGACCCAGTTATGTTATCCCTCCTTGCCTTTAGAGTTTAGACCACTCTCAGTCAAAGCTTTAGATTCCATCTTTTTTGCCACAGAGAGGTCCGTCTGACTAATCTGGAGCCAGGTAGCACCCTGTAAGATAAGAACCTGCATATCAGGAGATTACAGACTCTTCCATCAGTTTGCAAACAACAAATGCTTTTTCCACAAACAATTGGCAATCTGTGACAATCTGATGACCCTGTAGACACTGTTCTGAAGAGGCTATTGCATGTGCCAGGAAACAGTCTGCAATCTCTCAGTATATGCTGTTTTCCAGCCTCAGATTACCCCACTTCAGCCATACACAAAGTCCCAGGATGCAGTCCACGGTGCTAATACAGTGCTTCCTGCCTGTCTGGAGAGGCAATACAAGGAAGCACTTCTAAGGGGCTAAAACACAGGCTGGATTAATGGAGGTTCAATGCCAGTCTTTGCCTTTATTGGAAGACATTCAAATCCCCTGCTAATATACCACTGACACTGAGAATGGGATAAGGGATGGAAAGCAGATTGGCCGAAATTAACCTTCAGTTAACAGGCAGTATGCCCTTCCACAGTGCCATCTAACGGGGTGATGGCCCAGGCCCCTAAGAAATCAATGGGAATTAGAGCAATTTATTCTTATTGCATCTTCAATATAAAAAAAAAAAAAAATAAAAAAAAAAATCACCCATTTGAATGTTACTGCAGTTACTTTGAAAAGAGTGGCCAGGAGGGCTTTGTCCTCCTAGCCACTCCTGTTGAAATTACTGCCTCTTCACTATTAGTTGGTGTAAGGGTGAACACCACTTCCCTGTCACCCTGGGGGACAGCAAGCCAAAAACAGCTAGACCCACTAAAAATCTGAGTGAATCTGATTCACTGTCAGGGGTGTGGCTGGGAAACGCTGATTGGTTGAGGAGGCAACCAACTACCACTGTCATTGTTTAAATTAAAAAAAAAGAAGAAAAAGAAGCAAAAACAAACGTTACTGGCTTAGGAGGAGGCAGGGGGCTCTCCTGAGTTAGTCACTTACAAAAAAAAAGTCAGACCAAGTGGTGGGGGCATCAGGACCCCTCCTGATGCCCCCCAGCTACTGTCTACCAGCTGATTTGGCTAGGAGATAAACAGTGGCAATGCAGGGGAGGAAAAGAGCTCCCCTGCTTCCATTCTAGGGTAGAATGGAAGCAAGGGAGCGCTCTTGCTCCCCTGAATCGCCACTATTGATCTCCCAGCTGAATTGGCAGGAGATCAGTAGCTGGGGGACATCAGGAGGAGCCCTGATGCCCCACCACAAGGTCTGACTTCAAGTACAATAAAAAAAAAAAATGTTTTGCCACACAGGCCTGCTATATATATATATATATATATATATATATATATATATATATAGAGAGAGAGAGAGAGAGAGAGAGAGAGAGAGAGAGAGTAGTTGAGTGACAGTCCAAGTACAGGCGTTCCTCTGGGCAACCAGAACACAAATATGCCAGCGGTATTAACACTTTAACCCTTTGAAAGCCACAGGGATATGCAATGCCATGCAACACAATTTGTTGCATACTCCTGCGGCATTAGTAGGATTAAAGAAATAATCTACCCCAGTGTTAATGACCCATCAAAAACCTGGTGTGCATGCTACTTTACAGGTCATGACATCATTCATCACATAGTAACCAACAGAAACAATAGAAACAACGCCTCCCAGTTCCACCCTCACTCACAGCATAAACACCTTTGCCAGCTAAAGGCAACCATGTGAAAAAAGTCCAGCATGATGAAAATAAGAAGCAGCCTATGGCCATTAAAATCCAATGAATAGAGGTCTAGTAACTAAGCTGAATGTCCACAAAAAGTGCAAACTGTGTACAAGCAAAGCATCACAATACAAGCAAGCATTGAACTGCTGCAGTCCCAGGCTAAATGGAAGTGTACTGTATCAATGATATTAGATGTAAAGTATCAAAATAATAGTAAAGGTCTTTATAGCTGTATATAACAGCACAGAGCAGCCTTATAGGTGGTTTCCTTGGTACCAGATGAGCCTATTAGATATAACTGGCTACCAGAATTGATGGATCATCAGCACATCACACCTCCTTAGTATTATTAAAGTCTTTTGGGCAGTGCATCACAACTCAGCAGACACCAAATAATGGAGCCCTGAAGTAAAGCACTGTGTGTGTGCATAGGGCTTAAATAAAACTGTAAATAGTTTCTGTCATGCATCCTGGCAGTACATCACAGTGCAACAGCAAGCAAATGTTTATTGTCAATGCTTACTGGTATTTGTGGCAAACATCTGGAATGATACAATGTTTCTTAAAGGAGAAGTGTAACTGGATATTTTGGTCAAACTGGGGCATAATATAGCTGAATTTAAAAACATACTTGTAAATAAGGATGGAATAGACATCAATTATTATGACTGCAAGAAGCAAGTTTAATGTAAAATCTGAACACTTTTTCCCCATGGAACTGAACCATAAATTACAGTTGAATTTTTTATTGTTCTTTTATTGTGCTAAAGCTTCTTTTTTTGCTTCTAGCTTCTTGCCATGAGGTTGTTCCTATGGCAGATGGATTTGAATCCATTCTTTGGGATTCACAGATGAACTGTGCCATGTGATAAACTGATTAATGGATTGATTACCTGGTCAGTACAAAAATATTGGTGGTGTCCCCTGTGTAATACCACAAGGATTTACATCCAGGCTCCATGACCACCATTGCTTGCCCTCAGAGTTACACTTACCCTTTAAAAATGTGGGTTAGTTCAAGATATGTGCCATTAATACCAGTAAGCATTGACAATATTCACTTGCTGTTGCTCTGTGTTGTACTGCCAGAAATTAGAATACATGACAGATTTTTTTTTACAGGTTTTTTTAAGCCCTACACACATTTTACTTCTGGGCTCCTTTATATTGACGTCTGCTGAGCTATGATGTCCTACCAAAAGGGCTTTAGTAATACTTCGGAAGTGCGATGTGCCGATGACTCATCACTTCTTATAGCCAATTGTATCTTATATGCTCTTCTGGTACCAATGAACCACCTATATGTCAGTGTTCAGCAGTATTATGTGCTACTGTAATGACCTATTAATTTTGAGACTACCTTCAGTAGAAAGCCTGCAGCAGCCCCTACAGACTTTACTTGCCTTCTCACACAACACTTTGAGTGGCACACTTGATCCATGGTAGCTCCTGTTGGAAGTATGAAGCAGGATCCCCTGTGTTCTGGCACCCTCTGGATTACAAAGTGTATCCAGCCCACCCTGTACTGACTGAAGTCTTCTCAGCTTATTTCCCATGTTTTTTCAGTACTGTTATTCCCTCTGTCCATTGAGACTGCTTACATGGGCCAGAAAAGAACATTTCAATGTGTCTAATGAAATATGCTACTTCCCATGGAGGGGTATTTCCCCCATTTTCAACCCACTTTTTGTATTGTTAAAGTGTGCACTGAAACAATCCTGGATCATTTATTATTATAATTAATATTATTATGAAAACTGAAAATGAGGAACACTAACTATAGTTTATTTAGCTAACCTCTTTTATACTAGAGAGGCATTCAAGAATTTAAAGCACCAACTAAAATCTCCAATGGAGCAGCAGGCTTGCTCCAGAATAATCTTAAAGGGATAGTAATACTTATTATGTGTGTGTGTGCATGTGTGTGTGTGTGTGTGTATATATATATATATATATATATATATATATATATATATATATATATATATATATACTAGTTGAACAGCCCGTTACACAGGCCACAGTGCCACTGCCACCCAGCTCTGTATCAGCCGCGGCGCGGGCAGTCTGTACTGCGCATGTCGCGGCGTTACACACGATTTAGCGAATTATTGTATAGGATATATATGTTGTAGGGTTTATCCCGCTGAGTAAAACAAGGGTTCTCTCACTGTTGAAAGGTGTTTTATTAAAAAGTTATTACAGTTCAAACTTTTATTTTTTAGGTGTAGTATTTCAGTGGCCTGAAATTGTACAGTGGCACTGTTGCTACACCATCCTATGGAGATTTATGGTCAATTGACAGGAACTGTCTATAGGATGGTGTAGCAACAGCGCCACTGTACAACTGCAGGCTGCTGAGATACTGCATCTAAAAAAAATCAAGTTTGAGCTATAATAACTTTTTGAATAATAGACTTTCAGCTGTGTGAGTACCCTTGTTTTACTATCTCTTGAAGCTTCTTGAACATGGACCACAACTCCTTATATAATATTAACAGTAGACAATGCAAGCAAATTATAGTCTTGTTTTAGAAAATAAGTATGTGCCCTAATGCTTAAACACATTACAACAGCTTTGAATGCAATGGAGGGCAATTCTAGAGTCAATCACATATAATGAATATAGTACATAGAATATCTGGAAAGTGTTTGATAGTTGATATACATGAACAATATTAGGTATGCTACAGTAAAGAAATGTTATTTCTTCTGATGAATAAGACATAAACACTTGGTTCAGCTCAACAAACACAATTAAAGTGCTAGAAGGGTATCGATGATGTGCACTGGACTACATATGTAGGGAAAAATTGTATAGCAAGAGAATGATAATCTACAAAGAAAAAAATATTAACTTTGTAATTTAGTGATAAAACAAAGTTAAGTTACCTGGGAGATATATACCTCTCTATTTTTACAAGAAATTCCAAATTAGCATATCGAAAGCCATATAAATTTAATTAAAATGGAACTACCACCCTATATAAAGTGCCCCCCAATAATTAGTAATATGGCGATTAGCTGTTTGATAGTGCTATTATCCGACACAAGTACCAAGTTCTAAAGAAATCCTTCTTCATCTGAGGCAGCCAGGCCAACACTCAGACATCTTGGCTTAGAGACATCTGCATGCACGCACTGTATGTCGCGGTCTCCTCTGGGAGGCAACTGCATGGTACCTTAAGGTACCAGAAGGGACTGATGGTGCAGACGCACAAACGGCTCTAGTACAAACTATGGCTGCAGGTGACCCAATAAAAATCTCGGATATTTGCCAAGTCAAAGTTGCAGTTTTCACTGATATACTTACTGTTCATATTGATAGACTGCTTTGATACAATGTTATGACCATAATGACACATTCCTATACACATCTAAACACAGGCATCCCTTTCCTGGCTCATAAAACACCTGTTTTAAAGGGATAGCAATACTTCATTATTACTCTCCCCCATGTTGTAGGTCTTAAAATTCTGAATTCAACGATACCAGCAGCATCTCTCAAACATTTATGGTTTGAGACATATCCGCTTTCAAAGTTCCCTCTCCTTCTCTCTCCCCTGACGTCAGCGTTATAGCGGACAGTGGGGGAATCCGGTCAGTGAGCAAGTGGCGGCTCTGCAGGAGTCCTGAGATCGCATTATAGAAACAGAAATCCTTCACTAAAATGGTGTTCTATGTGTGCTTGGTTTGCAAGCACATGTAGAAGACCATTTTAGCGAAGGATTTCTGTTTCTATAACGAGATCTCAGCACTGCTGCAGAGCCGCCGCCGGTCCCATGACCGGATTCCCCTGCTGTCAGCTATAACGCTGACGTCAGGGGAGAGAGAAGGAGAGGGAACTTTGAAAGCAGATATCTTTCAAACCATAAAGGACTGAGAGATGCCGCTGGTATCATTGAATTCAGAATTTTAAGGGCTACAACACGGGGATAGTAATAATGAAGTATTACTATCCCTTTAACATAAAACTCTATCAGGGGAGGGCTGTCTTGGGTGGCAGGGGGGCAACTGTTCCCCTGGGCTGGTCATATAGCTGGACCTGTGGGCCACTGCCTCACTCAGTCTCGGCTTGCTACTGTAAATGGAGCTACACTAGTGATACCAAGGAGCTTACTACTGAACTGGAGCTACACAAATGATACCATAGAGCCACAATCCAAATGAAGTAACTGCAGTAGCATAAGTAATTTCCCTTGTAAGCTCTTTGGTGTCACTAGTGTAGCTTTACTTAAACTGTAAGCTCTGTAGTAGCACTAGGGTTGCCCAATTTCAATTGTAAGCTAAATGGTAGCAATGACATTACATCAAAATGTTAATGACAATTTTAACATTAACAAAAGGGGATGAGCTGCGACAGTGGGCTGGAATGATTGTATAAATGGGCCACTAGATTGTATTTGCCCCCCATGCCACAGGTTTCCGGCCCTCCCCTGAACTCTATATTGATATAAATGGGGCTTTTAACCCATTGAATTCTAGATATCTCCAAAGATATGTGAAGCAAGGTATTAGAGAATTCTCTAGCATTCAATAGGTTAAAAACCCCACTGATGTGTGGGACAATCAGGGGGGTCCTCTTCTGTGCCCTGATGCACCGGCTGTCTCTGGCTGGACGGATTGTACTGGGAATGTACCATAGACCGCATGGTCATTGCATTTCTTCCCACTTTGGGAACTTGTTCACTCATTTCTCGCTCAGTGTAGCCAATACCTACGACCGCTTGTGTGAAGAAGATGGCCTCGACACCCATGTGGACCGTTCCAACCGGAGGGGAACTTCTATGGTTTGAGAGATGTAATTTGCTAAAGTCACCTTTTCCTGGCTGTTTCACTCAAGTCTGCCATCTAGCTGACAGATGAAAATTCCGTTCATCTGACCAGACAGAGGCTCTTCAGCAGAGCCGAAATCGCTCTATTTATAAATAAATACTTCATTGGAACGGTCTACAAAGTGTGCCTGGTTTGCAAGCACACTTTGTAGACTGTTCCAATGAAGTATATATTTATAAATAACGTGATTTCAGCTCTGCTGAAGAGCCTCTGTCTGGTCAAATGACTGGAATCTGTCAGCTAGATGGCAGACCTGAGTGAAACAGTAAGGAAAAGGTAACTTTACCAAGATATATCTCTCAAATCATAAAGGTTTGAGAGATAAGACTTACATTGATGTTAACCTTTCTTTAATGCCTACAATATTAAATCAACTTAAAATTAACCATTACTATCCCTTTAAGTTTTGGAGATCTTAATGCATTGGTTCCATAGGCTACCACAGGAACTGAACAAGTGATATCACTGGAGACGTCATCTCCACTTTATCACCTCTTTATCACACCACAGTGAACAATCCCACAGTTCTCCTTACTACATCAGCCTCAATATCACAATCTTTAGAATATCCTGTGTAAGTGGGTAATTTTACCTAATAGGCTAATCCTGAATGTCACCTTAACTGTGATAGAGACTATAACTGTTTCATTTAAATATATAGGGTTAAAATGTAATTTAAAACTGGGGGACACTTCCCAGTGAACAGAGTAGGAGCTAAATCAAGTTGCCTAACAATTACTATGAGTAGTAAACATCACAACAGATTTCACATATCCCCAGAATTTCTATGACATTTTGTGAATTTCTGGTGTATGCTTAAAAATATAACTATTTAAATATATAAAAATGTAATATAACAAAAATACAGATGTAGAAATAAAAGTATATATGTATATGTGTGTGTGTACAGACTAGCTCCCTTAAGCATCATCGGTGATAATTCTCCTCCAGTCTTCTGGCTGCTAACCCCAATGGACTCCACCAATGGAGTCAAGTACATGCAGAGAAAAGAAAAAGAACAGGGGGCGCCAATAGTGCACCTTCTGTTTTATTACCACAAGCCTGAGGAATCTGCGTCTAACTGTGTAACGCGCAACAGTACTCAGTGGTACAGGTTAATTGTTTTTAATTCATTATTAAAATATTTTGAATGAAGATCAAACTTGCTGTATTTGGAGATTTTTGTTTCTGTACTGAAACGTTACTGCATCTATCTCAAACCGAACAGAGATGGTAGGAATTTCTCTGTATGCTGGTTTGGCTGTGTATATGCGTATGTTTATTACATACTCATTCTTAAATTTGAGTGTAATTGAAATTTTAGCTCTATTTTATATATAGTGTGATAGGGTACTATTGGCGCCCCATGTTCTCTGTATAGAATAACATAGGAACTGGAGGAGTGATATCATGGGAGAAGTTATCTCCACATTATCACCTCTTTATCACGCCTTAGTGCATCACCCCCTATGTGTTAGATGCACCATTGAATCATTGGGTATTTGACCCCTATGGTGTAGATGGTTTGTCCACAATTTCTCTACTTTTCTTTTGAGCCTAGAGTCCTAAAACAGCAATAATGTTTAAAAAAATCTAAGAAATCAACAGTAGTTACAACAATGAATAACAATTTTAATAAACGTAGCCCCAGCTTTTGCAAAGTTCAAAAAAAGCAGTAAAGGAAGCAGGGTTCTGCTTTGTTGTATGACCCAGTTTTGCAGCAGGGTGTCTGGTACTTGAGTTCCCAGTGATGCTGGTTGAGGATGCAGCCATGCAGCCAATGATGCTCCGTAGGCCTCTCTCCTCTGGACTGCACTCGTGATGGAAGATGGGGTATTATATCAACCACTGCCCCACCCCCTCTTTCTCCCTATTCTGGGGTCTTTACACATTGGTTCCGCTCCCCTGATCACTATCTTATAGATATTATTGGGGGTCCTTCTATGTGCACCGTGTACCCCCTGTCCCCAGGTGAGATCTCCCACTTATCTTCCCCGCGCACACACTCACCCTGGCCGGCCAGTGCGGGTATCCCTTCATTTTAGCAAACACCAGTTCTCCAGCCTTGTAGTCCCGGGGCCTGGGACGAGCCATCGTGTCCTCTTCCAGCCTTAAAAACAGCAAGTATGGTGCTCAAGCAGTCTTGTCCTCCGCCCCCTCCGTTCTGCGGCAGCAAACGGGGAAATTAGGGGAAATGTGCGGAGGCAACCACCACCACAGGGGGCAGAAAGGCCCAACCACCTCGTCCCCTTACTAATATCACGCAGCAGTTGGGCAGGAGGCTTCCGAGAAAGGCCCTTCCCACGGAGGATATTAACACAGAATACTCAGATCCCTTCCCTTCGAGCCCCCCTGGCACACTCACTGGATCATTTACACAGCCAGCTCAAGCGCTGCTAGAATATCGAGTCTCTTCTCAGTTTTTAGAGCGGGCAGCAACCTAACACAAATATATCTAGCGATCGTATATAATATTTTTTAAACTATGTACTGTGCAGAAGACAGTCTCTTGTTTCTTTGGTTTCACGGATTTTTCTGTGCTACTATTAGATCCTGTCCACTTAGGTGGTTCGCACCTTTACATCATGGAGGGGGTGTGTAACGAAGCTGCGACTCTCCAGCTCTTCCTTGACTAAAACTCTCATTGTTCTTAGCCGACCATTGACCTGCAAAGGACGATGGAATTGGTAGTCCAACGACATCTGGAGAACCACATGCAGCCCACCCCGATGAATGCATATTAATATACATAAGGTGATGTTCTCTTACACCTCACTTTGGAAACAAAGAGCACATTAAACAAAAAATAAGTTCAATTATTTTGTTAAGAAAAAACAACCGAATCACGGGGACAAACAGAAGTCCCAGTTGACATAAATTTAGATTGTAACCGCGCGAATGTAGTGTTTCCATAAAACTGTTTAAAAACTAGACACAAAAAATCCTGCTGTATGGATCCACATGAAGGAACATTTGAACGTAATCAATACAGCCCAGCAACATATATTGTTCTCGTGCGTCCGCTGTCTGGTTTTATCTCTTTGAGTGAAAGAGGGCTCATTGCACCCCCACCCCCGGCACTCAAAGGGCTAAAAGAGATGATATAGCAACCCTACTTCAAGTGCTAGACAAGTATCCAATGTACCGCAAATCTATAACCGTAGGGGCCCTCCAATTTAAATAAAATTGAATTTTTGGAATGTGGACCCTTTGGTGAAGTTGGTTTGCCCCATTATTAATCCAATTAATTTATGCACATAACCAAGATTAACATCACACCGGTCTTAAAGGGATAGTAATACTTAAAATGTAAAGAAAAATATGTTGTAGGGTTTATCCCCCTGAGTAAAACAAGAGTACTCCCACTGCTGAAAGGTGTTTAATTCAAAAGTTATTAATTTTCAAAGTTGAATTTTTTAGGTGCAATATCACAGTGGCCTGAAATTGTACAGTGGCGCTGTTGCTACACGATCCAATGGACAGCTCTGGTCCCGGGACCATAAATCTCCATAGGATGGTGTAGCAACAGCGCAACTGTACAATTTCAGGCCACTGTGATATTGCACCTAAAAAATTCTACTTTGAAAATGAATAACTTTTGAATAAAACACCTTTCAGCAGTGGGAGTACCCTTGTTTTACTCAGGGGGATAAACCCTACAACATGTTGTTTTTTACATTTTAAGTATTACTATGCCTTTAATCATACCTCCCTAGTGCCCCTATTTAGGAGGGGCAGTCCCTCTTTGACACCCAAATTCCTCTCTCCCTCTTTCCCACCCTGATGTCCCTCTTTTTAGGAGATCAGACTGTGTGGTGTGTATTTAACCCCTTAAGGACCGGGAAAATCTGAGTTTGATTTGACTTAAGGACCGGAGCAATTTTGACTTTTTTGACTATGTCTTTGTTCAACCATATTTTCTCTTTAATTCCTTTTGTGCACCCACATAAATTATATACTGTTTTTTTAAGCACAAGTAGGGCTTTCTTTTGATACCACAATTATATGAATACCTCATTGTTTAATTTGATTAAAATAGAAAAAAAGAGGAAAAAAATTGAAAAAAAAACAACATTTTGCTTATATTTTCGTGTCAGGATTTGCATACAATTAGTTTATGACAAAAAAATACCCCTAAATATATTCATTTGCTTCTCCTGAATATAAGAATACCCCATATGCCTAGTATTTCAATCACTTCCTCACATTTACAAGGTAAATATTACAAGATGGATGCCATTATTTCCAACTTGTAATTTCTCAACAATTGGCATGTGAGCATCATAGCTTAGCTGACGGTGCCAGAACCAAAAATGTCCCACAAAGGTATATGTTTCTGAAAACTACACAACATAAGGTAAATAATCAGGAGAATTTTGGAGTTTTTCATGCAGCTATTTTTCCAGAAAAAAATTTCAAAATTGTGGTAATATTTTGTTTTTTTGCAGTTTTCACACTTACATTTCAATACTACTGTTGATATCAAGCACATGATAGGTGAAGATTTTTAAAAATGCATTGTTTAGTGTTCAGCTCCTTCTTCTGAGTACGGCAATACCCCATATGCATAGGTTTCTCAAGGTTTGGGAGAGCTACGGGGCCCAAATTGGAACATGCGCGTTTCCAGTTTCACACTTTGAATTTTCACAGCTTGCATCACTGGTGCCATGTCTCATTTGGGGCTGTGTAACAATGCTCCACTCTAACATTTCCCCCCAAAAGTATATATTTTTGGAAAGAAGACACCCCAGGCTTTCATTTTATGTATGTTTTCAATTTTTTTACGCAGCCATTTTACCACCAATCGCTCGTAAATCTTGACGTAAGTTAAAAAAACAGCGTTTTTCACACTTGCACTTCAATGTTGATGTGAATTTCAAGCACATGATAGGTGAAGATTTTTAAAAATGCATTGTTTAGTGTTCAGCTCCTTCTTCTGAGTACGGCAATACCCCATATGCATAGGTTTCTCAAGGTTTGGGAGAGCTACGGGGCCCAAATTGGAACATGCGCGTTTCCAGTTTCACACTTTGAATTTTCACAGCTTGCATCACTGGTGCCATGTCTCATTTGGGGCTGTGTAACAGTGCTCCACTGTAAGATTTCCCCCCAAAAGTATATATTTTTGGAAAGTAGACACCCCAGGCTTTCATTTTATGTATGTTTTCAATTTTTTTACGCAGCCATTTTACCACCAATCGCTCGTAAATCTTGACGTAAGTTAAAAAAACAGCGTTTTTCACACTTGCACTTCAATGTTGATGTGAATTTCAAGCACATGATAGGTGAAGATTTTTAAAAATGCATTGTTTAGTGTTCAGCTCCTTCTTCTGAGTACGGCAATACCCCATATGCATAGGTTTCTCAAGGTTTGGGAGAGCTACAGGGCCCAAATTGGAACATGCGCGTTTCCAGTTTCATACTTTGAATTTTCACAGCTTGCATCACTGGTGCCATGTCTCATTTGGGGCTGTGTAACAGTGCTCCACTCTAAGATTTCCCCCCAAAAGTATATATTTTTGGAAAGTAGACACCCCAGGCTTTCATTTTATGTATGTTTTCAATTTTTTTACGCAGCCATTTTACCACCAATCGCTCGTAAATCTTGACGTAAGTTAAAAAAACAGCGTTTTTCACACTTGCACTTCAATGTTGATGTGAATTTCAAGCACATGATAGGTGAAGATTTTTGAAAATGCATTGTTTAGTGTTCAGCTCCTTCTTCTGAGTACGGCAATACCCCATATGCATAGGTTTCTCAAGGTTTGGGGGAGCTACGGGGCCCAATTTTGAACAAATATTGAATTTTCACATCTTGGTTAACTGATGCCATTACTCATTTTGGGCTATGTTCCAGTGCTGCACTTTAGAATTTCCCCCCAAAAGTGTATATTTTTGGAATGTAGACACCCCCAGCTTTCATTTTAGGTGTGTTTTCAAATTTTTTACACGGCCATTTTACCACCACTTTCTCATAAACTTGACGTAAGTAAAAAAACAGCGTTTTTCACACTTTGCCTTCAATGTTGATGTGAATTTCAAGCACAGAATAGGTGAAGATTTTATAAACTGAATTGAATAGTGTTCAGCTCCTTCTTCTGAGTACGGCAATACCCCATATGCATAGCTTTCTCATGGTTTGGGGGAGCTACGGGGGCCAAATTGGAACATGCGCGTTTCCAGGTTCACACTTTGAATCTTCACAGCTTGCGTTACTGGTGCCATGTCTCATTTGGGGCTGTGTAACAGTGCTCTTTTTTTAAGATTTCCCCCCAAAAGTGTATATTTTTGGAAAGTAGACACCCCAGGCTCTTGTTTTAGGTGTGTTTTCCAATTTTATACACTGCCATTTTACCACCAATCCTGTGAAAATTTGACGTAAGTAAAAAAAATTCAGCATTTTTCACACTTTGCCTTCAATGTTGATGTGAATTTCAAGCACAGAATAGGTGAAGATTTTATAAACTGAATTGATTAGTGTTCAGCTCCTTCTTCTGAGTACGGCAATACCCCATATGCATAGCTTTCTCATGGTTTGGGGGAGCTACGGGGGCCAAACTGGAACATGCGCGTTTCCAGGTTCACACTTTGAATCTTCACAGCTTGCGTTACTGGTGCCATGTCTCATTTGGGGCTGTGTAACAGTGCTCTTTTTTTAAGATTTCCCCCCAAAAGTGTATATTTTTGGAAAGTAGACACCCCAGGCTCTCGTTTTAGGTGTGTTTTCCAATTTTATACACTGCCATTTTACCACCAATCCTGTGAAAATTTGACGTAAGTAAAAAAAATTCAGCATTTTTCACACTTTGCCTTCAATTTTGATGTGAATTTCAAGCACAGAATAGGTGAAGATTTTATAAACTGAATTGATTAGTGTTCAGCTCCTTCTTCTGAGTATGGCAATACCCCATATGCGTAGCTTTCTCATGGTTTGGGGGAGCTACGGGGGCCAAATTGGAACATGCGCGTTTCCAGGTTCACACTTTGAATCTTCACAGCTTGCGTTACTGATGCCATGTCTCATTTGGGGCTGTGTAACAGTGCTCTTTTTTTAAGATTTCCCCCCAAAAGTGTATATTTTTGGAAAGTAGACACCCCAGGCTCTCGTTTTAGGTGTGTTTTCCAATTTTATACACAGCCATTTTACCACCAATCCCTCGTAAACCATGACGTAAGTAAAAAAAAAACAAAAAAAACAGCGTTTTTCACACTTAGGGTTGGCGGCAGTATACTGGGCTGCATACAAATTGGTTTGGGAAACAATTTCACCTAAAATGTCTTCCCCCAAAAACAAATCAAAAAAATGATCATGGGTAAATCCTTCCACATCAATTTAAATCCCTGGGTTGCCTGTGAATTCTGAGATTTGTGGGCATAAATTGATACCCATTCATTAGGATCCGGAGTGGCAGGTGTTGGGGCATTTCTTTGGGCAGGTCTTTTGGCAGGTCTTTGGGCAGATCTTTTGGCAGGTGCTGGGGCAGTTGCCAGGGCAGCTCTTGGGGCAGCACTTGGGGCATTTCTTTGGTAGGTCTTTGGGCAGATCTTTTGTCAGGTGCTGGGGCAGTTGCCAGGGCAGCTCTTGGGGCAGCACTTGGGGCATTTCTTTGGGTAGGTATTTTGGTAGGTCTTTGGGCAGTTCTTTTGGCAGGTGCTGGGGCAGTTGCCAGAGCAGCTTTTGGGGCAGTGCGTCTTTTCTTGACAGAAGGCCCAGCGTCATCACTAGAGCTGCTCTCACTTTCTGAAAACTGCGCTATGTCAAAATCTGACACAGTGTCTGTTGCCTCAGAGTCAGACGCCAAAAAGGCATATGCCTCTTCAACGCTGTACCTGCGCTGCATTTTGCCCACTAAAAAAGCTTTTTTTTTTCTTACGCTATCCCTAAACCTAAATCTAACCCTAAAACTTACCCTAGCCTACGTATATCCTGAACCTACCTAACCCAAATGAACTACCTATCTAAACTGCACTTATTATATATATATATATTTTTTTTATTTTTTTTTGGGGGGGGGGGTTTGGGGTTTTTTGGGGTTTTTTTTTTCTTACGCTATCCCTAAACCTAAATCTAACCCTAAAACTTACCCTAACCTACGTATATCCTGAACCTACCTAACCCAAGTGAACTACCTATCTAACTATGATGTTTTGTAATCAGATGTATATGTAAACAGCTGCTGTTTGATTACAGATCCCATATATTTTTCCTAGCAAATGGGATGACTGCAGTTGTAGTTCAACAGAAGCTGGAGAGCCATATGTTTTTCACACCTGATTTAAAAGCATGGGCCAAAGTATATTTTGTGAGTTTTATATTTAAATTGTATGCACAAGTCTATGCTTATCTGACCAACTGATTTGCTTGTTATTTAAAATTCCCATCTGTGTGTAGGTTGTGTAAGTATGGAGGTTCTGCTTTTAAAATCATGTAAGACTCTGGATTCACTAATCCCTTACTAAATAAGGGAAATAATGTGATGCTAGCACTATTAACTTCACAGGTGCCACTTGCCAGCACTGGGGCATACAAGGGAGATTATGCACTAAGGTGTGACAAAGAGGTGATAATGCGGAGATACCTTCTCCAGTGATATCACTTCCCCATTTCCTATGTTATTCTACAGACCCTAGGCACTAAGATCTCCAGAGTAGGAGACATTTTAGTGAATTGTATCCATACAATAAATAGGAAACGGAGAAGTGATATCACTGGAAAAGTCATCTACACTTTATCACCTCTTTATCACACCTTAGTGAATAATCCCCAATGTGTTAACAGGAAAGAAAGAGGTGTTGAAATAGAGATAGGCTGGCAAGGGGTGATTGACATTTTAGTACTCAGTCCTGCTGTAAGGAGTCTGTATATGAAATGGCTGAATGTGCAAGGAAACCAGGGGAGTTATGCACTAAGGGGTGATAAGGAGTTGATAAAGCTGAGATGACAGTGCCTATGTTATTCTATAGAGCAAATGTACTAAGATCCCCAAAATTGGACAAATGTTAGTGCATTGACTTCATAGCATAGCATAGGACTTGGAGAAGTTATATCACTGGAGAAGTAATCTCTGCTTTATCACACGTTAGTACGTCCCCCCCCCCCCAATTTTATTATAAGACAAGGAGCTGCATAGTATTCTTAAAGGGACACTAATGTACCATAACAATGTTTTTTTGTTTTGTAGAGTAAAAAAAATAAAATCTGTGCAACAAATCCCATCTCTCAGACCTTTATGGTTTGAGAGATATTCGGTCCTAATGTTCCCCCCTCCCTCCCCTTCTCCTGACGTCAGCTGTAAGCTGACAGCAGGAGTTCCCGGTCTGGGGACCGACAGGCGGCTCTTCAGCATAGCCGCAATAGATCGATTTTAAAAGAAATACTTCATTGGAACGGTCTACAAAGTGTGCTTGGTTTGCCAGCAAACATTTTAGGCCATTCCAAAGAATTATTTCTTTTTAAAGCGGAACTACCACCCCTTGCTAACATGGCCCCAAATAATTGCCCATCTGGCGACTAGCTGCTCAATAGCGCTACTCACCAGAATTATTACCGCGTTAATGAGAATTCTACACTGCTCCTGGACTGACAGGCAGGAAACGGCTCAGTCATCCATACATAGTGATGGCTGCGCGCCTGCTCTGTCAGTCCCTTCTGGTACCATGCGGCTCTTAGCAATGCCTCCTAGAGCAAGCTGGGACTGGCAGCTCAGATGTCACTATGGAAAGATGTCTTCTCTGTTTCCTGCCTGTCACTCCGGGAGTGGTGTAGAATTCTCATTAACGTGGTAGTAATTCTGGCAGCTAGTGCTATTGATCAGGTAATTATTTGGGGCCATGTTAACAAGGGGTGGTAGTTCCGCTTTAAATCACTCTATTGCAGCTCTGCTAAAGAGCCTCCTCGTGTCAGCTGATACGGATCTCCTGCTGTCAGCTTTACAGCTGACATCAGGAAAGAGAGAACTTTAGAGGCAAATATCTCTCAAACTAAAAGGTTTGAGAGATAGGATTTGCTGCATAGAATTTATTTTTCTTTCATCTACAAAACATAAAAAAATTTTTATGTGACATTACTGTCCATTTAATTAACCCTTTACTGTCCTTCAGCAGCAATGCAACAAATGTAAGAGATAAAAAATAACAGAAAACCTTCCAGCTCTTTCAGTCATGGACTAGTAACTGTAGAACTTCCTCTTCCTCTTTGTTTGCTGCTTTCCCTCAGAAGATGTACTTGCACCACTGAAACACCTTATAGGTTTCATAGGTTTTATGTGTTTGTTTTACTTTGTTTAGTTATCTACTTCATTCATTTTCTTCCTTATTTGTTTTTGCCTTTTATTTTGTCTGTTTATTTTTTCCCTCCTCAATGGGTGCCTAATGGACTTTCTTCTTATTTGACATAACTTTTAATTACTAAAGTTTGTTTTTATACAGATAATTTTCTTTTCAACTGTTTTCTTCCTTAGTTTTACTCATAGTGGTTACTGTATAGCTTGTAACTGAGTTCATCTGGCTACCATATTTGTGAATAACATTATTGGGGCATTTTGTGCATCCATGCCAGACATTTTTCGTGTGGAGCTTGATGAGATTGAAGTTCACTGGCACATACACGGCGCAGCAGTCATCTTGTGTGTGCCATCAAATGTGTTATTTTTGACCACCAAAAGTATCTTTGCACGCTTTTGTGTGTTTGTGACAATCCTTTATGCCCAGCTGTAGGAAGATCATGGAACAAATGGAGGCCCTCTTGCAGAAGAGATGGAGGGAGAAATACTTGATCATCCTATAATATAAAAGGCCAGATGTATGTTTGTCTGATACAGTCATGCAAAGCAGAGAGTGCCCGAAAGTAGGCCGATGCAGTCATGGGCAGTAGAGACTGCCCGAATGCAGATGTGTGTCCGATGCAGTCATGCGCAGTAGACACTGCCCGAAAGCACAGAATGCTGGGAGGTGTAGTTCTGCGGTTTTACTCACTTTGGCCCATGTGGATGGGCTTTTACACTAGTGTTTGTATAAAAGGCCATTGGAGAAAGTCAGATAATGTAGTTGTACTAAATAAGAAGGGGGTGTGGTCACTTCTCTCTCACCCGTTCAAATAAGGAGTGACTGATAAGCAGAAAGTGCTGCGGATGCAAGATGGTGTCTGGTGGAGACGGGGGTTCAGAAGATGAAAAGTACATCCTAGATAAGGCATCAGCCTTCTGATTCTTGGACCCTGGTCTATAGGTAATATGCAAATGAGAAAAGAAAAGAGACCACCTAGCCTGTGTAGGGTTGAGTCTGTGTGCAGAACAGAGATGTTCCAGATTATGGTGGTCAGTGAATATCATAATAGGGTACCTGACTCCGTCAGGCAAATGGCGCCACTCCTCCAGAACATATTATATCCCAGATATAATTCAATTCTGATAAAGAAGGCCACAGGATGAAACCGGTCTCTGTCTCAAAGGCATTGCAAAAAAACTGCCCCCCCCCCCCACTCTTTCCTCTTTATAAGAAGGAGAAAAAAGGGTCAGGATCAGAAGTGACATTCAATCACTCAAGTCTACTGGAGAGAATCAAACTGTATACAGTCAAACTCCTTAGTAAAAGTCTATTTCAAAGAGGCTCCATCAGAAACTTACAACCAATAAAATAAGACATGGATAGAGAGCATACTCATAGATAAACACTTACAAATGCATGTGAGTGATTGTAAAAATATAACATCATATCCAACTCTATACACGGAAAACATATAGACCATAATAAAAAGGTCCATTGTGCTAATATATTACATTTGTTTAATTCTAGACATAACTAATCAGTTAGCCCATTGCCACCTTAAAAAAAACAATAACAATAATGTTCATATAGCCAATATATCCTCCAAATGGCTAGAAACACACAAATTGTAGGTCACAGTTGAATAAATATATATTTTGCTCAGAAGCAGACATCTTCCATGACAAGTCCAAGCCAGTATTGAAATTGTTGCAGAGGCAAGTTTATTCAGGAGCAGGTACCCATACTTCTCCTCAGGGGAGGGCTGGCCTGGGGGGCAGGGGGGAATTGCCCCCTGGGCCAGTCCTGTGTTCAGGTTGGTGGGCCACTGCCTCACTCAGTCTCTCACTTGCTGCTGTAAATGAAGCTACACTAGTGATACCACAGAGCTTACAATTGAAATGGAGCTACACCAGTGATACCATAGAGCTACAATCCAAGTGGATCTACACTAGTATCATAACCCATTTCCCTTGTGAGCTCTATGGCATCACTAGTGTAGCTTTTACTTAAATTGCAATGTCTGTAGCTCCATTTCAACCATAAGCTGTGTGGTTTCATTTGCCTTTCTTCATAATATTAATGCCAATTTTAACGTTAACAAAAAGGGTGGGCTGAGAGAGAGGGCTCGAACAATAGTAGAAATGGCCCACTTCATTGTATTTGCTCCCCAGGACACATGTTACCAGCCCTCTGCCTGATCCTCCTCCATAAAGTTTTCAAAAGGAGATCAACAGCCATAACAATATCTAAAAAAATTAAATGGTAAATATGTTGAAGAAAAAAAAATTATAGTAAAATAAAAAAATAATGCTTAATTCCACAAGGAGTGTTAGATTACAACATATAGATACACTCCTCTAATGTCCAATTTGAGAATTAATATAACAAGAAAAGAATAAATCCAAGTTGTAACAACTTTTTACCTAAGTCTCCTCTTCTGATACCCAAGACAATCCTCTCCAAACCGATAACCTCTAAACCCTCTTTTGAACCTGCTTGTTTTAAAAGGAAATGATTAGCTTCTGTCATGAGTGTTTTCCCTCTACAATGACCCCTTTCTGCATTTCTTATCAAGGAGAGATGTTATTGGATACAAGACTTCAGCATCTGTGTGGTTTGTCCTACACAGAAAAACCCACAGGAACATCTGATTGCATAAATACGATTAGTGGTATGACAAATGATAAAATGTCTCAAGTTAAGATTTTTTTTTATGTAACTTAACTGTAAACTTGTTTAGTTTGTTTTACAAACTTGCAAATGGATCAGCTACAACAAGGAAAGCTGCCCATGATTTTATGACCTCTGAAGTGCTTACAAGAGGGCTTAAAATGACTATATACCAGCAGATCTAATAACTTTCTATATCTCCTAGCTGTAATCCAGGGACGTTCCATAATATATTTCTGTAAAGTTTCATAAGTGTGTAAAATTTTTCAATGTTTATTAAGAATGCAGTAAACTTCTCCACATTGTGCGTTGTACGTAGCAATACATCTGATATCATTTGCTTGTTTCTTTTTCCATCTGTTGCCTGTAACCAACAAAGAAATTATTTCACTCTGGATTTTTGGTATCCCTTTTGATTCAGATAACCTCTATTTTTAAATCTCTGCTTCAGCTCTTTTGTAAACCTTAGGAAAAACATAAAAATGTGGAATATGATGAGACAGTTAAAAACCTAGTTCTTTAGAGGTATAATTCTATTTTTGTATGCTGTTTTCAGCTTGTCATCCAATACTTTTTATGAAGGTTTATAGGATCAGAAAACAGATCTGATCTACACATATCCAATGGCCATATCACAACATTCCCCCTTTCCTGTCCATCTTTTTAATAACTGCATCCTCCCAATTGTAAAAAGAAAAAAGCAAGCAGATGCCAATAGTGCCCTTATCACACTGGCATGTAAACATAAACAAGTGAAAAGTTTTACATTCACAATTTGCAATTTATGTGCATATACATATATATATATATATAACATATATTCACAGCTCACAACACTTGCAGGGATCTTACCACTGTCTCTGCTCGGTGTCTCCCAGGTTTCCAGGATCCTTTTCGATCGATATATCAATGTCCTTGTATGTTAACTCCAACTGACCTCTGTCCCATACGCCATATTCCGGTAGCCACAGGAAACAGCAAACTTGCACATAAAAAGGAAAAGAAAACACTGCAAGTCAATTTCTTGATAGTAAAGATTTATTTTAAAAAACATAATAAAAACAAAGTGGCTATATCCCACAAATCAACGCATTTCACAGCGAAGACCTCTGCTTTAACAAGAAACTAGGTCAAACCAAAACATTGTTGCCTGGAGCGGTTATATAGTTACAAATACACAATCAAGTTTCTATGTGCATGTTAACGTACAAGGACATGGATATATCCAAGAAGGATCAGGGAAACCTGGGAGACACCAAGCACAGACGGTGGTAAGATCTCTGCAAATGTTGTGAGCTATGAATATATATGTATATGCACAGCAACTGTAAAATGTGAGTGTAAAACTTTTAAATTGTTTATGTTTACATGCCAGTGTGATAAGGGCACTATTGGTGCCTCATTGCTTTTTTCTTTTTACTTGTTCGCTGACTCAGTGAGTGTAGTTTGGGGAGAGCAGCCTGTTCATTAAAGGGATAGTAATATTTCATTTTAACTTTATTTTATTTTGTAGGCATTAAAAAAACATGAAGAATGATATAAGTCTTATCTCTCAAACCTTTATGGTTTAAGAGATATTCAAAAGCAAAGTATCCCCCTCCCACCCCTTTTACTGATGTCACACTGTTCAGCCAAAGCAGAAGGGAGGTGCCCAGGTAGATTGCAGAGAGGGACAATCTTCTCTGTATAGAGCTCTAGTGAGACCACATCTGGAATACTGTGTACAGTTCTGGAGGCCTCATCTGCAAAAGGATATAACTAAAATTGAGCGGGTTCAAAGAAGAGCTACAAAAATGGTGGAAGGTCTAAAGCATAGAACTTATCAAGAACGACTCAGAGATCTAAATATGTATAGTCTGGAGGAAAGAAGAGAAAGGGGGGACATGATTGAAACCTTTAAGTATGTTAAAGGACTGAACAAGGTTCACGAGGGAAGTGTGATTAATAAGAATCTGAATACAAGAACAAGGGGGCACAATCTGAGGCTAGTTGGAGGAAAAATCAAGAAAAACATTAGAAAATATTATTTCACTGAAAGAGTAGTAGAAACTTGGAACAAACTTCCAGCAGAGGTGGTTGATAAATCCACAGTAACACAGTTTAAACATGCCTGGGATAAACATGTATCTATCCTAAGATAACAATAAAGGAATACTAAAGGGCAGACTAGATGGACCAGGTGGTCTTTTTCTGCCGTCAATCTTCTATGTTTCTATGTTTCTATGTTTCAGTTAAGATAAGGGAAAAACCTGAAAAGCTTGTCAAGGGGGGCAGGGATTTCATTGTTTTCATAGGAATAAGAGTGTCCCCTGCTGTTATCTGTCTGGTCTATGGACTGTACTCCACATCTGAGAAGAGATAGCTTACACTACTCAAAAGGGGCGGGATAGGGAAACTTTGCTTGTGAATATCTCTTAAACTATAAATGTTTGAGATATAAGACTTATATCATTCTTCATGTTTTTTTAATACCTACAAAATAAAATAAAGTTAAAACAAAGTATTACTATCCCTTTAAGCACCAAGAAGCTGTGCGGATACAGCTATATAAATATCCTGAGCACGATTAGCTGGTTGACATATATATGTACATCCAGCAATGTTCTTTGTGGGTACCAGAATTTTTGTGATGGTGTGGTGAAAAAAAAATGTTACCCAGACGTTATTGCACAAGGAAGCACCTCTTGTTTCTTTTCTTCTCTTTTATCCTCCCAATTGTGGATGTCTGTTAAAGCCATAGTTTCCATCTGGGTAAGATTATTATAAAAAAAGAGACACAGAGGTGAAAGTAAGATTTCTTGATGGACCGTTGAAAGAAAATCTATACCGATGGGAATATATTCATGATAGTTGTAATGTCTGTCACTGGTTTGAAATATTTTAATGTATTCCATGAAGCTCATTTGATTAACTTTCATGAATAAGGTCCAACATGTCTGTGAAAAACTGCCGTTCTTGAATCATTCCCAATGTCTGTGCATCAGATCTATGAAATAATTTTTTCAAGAGCAATTTCCTATAAAATAGAAATAAATCTATATTAAGTTCAATTTTGTTAAGAGGCTGTGATGGAAAGAAGGACAACTCCATTTTCTAACTCCAGCCTTTGTGGATCTGTGAGAAGATGTGAAGATTTTCACTGATCTGTGGGCTTACTTACTCTTGCATCATATGTATTGTTGCTCACATCTATTTATTCGTCACTCTATTCCTCTCAAGTGCTATTTTTGGACTTAAAGGGATAGTAATGTTTCATAATAAAAGCAGCTCTAATTAATCATCATAGTATTTGGACTTTGGAGGGTGTCAATGACAATTCTGCCAGAGTTGTAGTTCAAGAGTAATTCAGTGACAAAGTATCCCCCTCCCTCCTCTTTTACTGATGTAACACTGTTCAGCCAGAGCAGAAGGGAGGTGCCCAGGTAGATTGCAGAGAGGGACAATCTTCAATTAAGATAAGGAAAAAACCTGAAGGGGGGCAGGGCTTTCATTGTTCTAATAGGAAGAAGATTGTCCCCTGCTGTTATCTGTCTGGTCTATGGACTGCATTCCACATCTGAGAAGAGATGGCTTACACTAGGTAAAAGGGGCGGGAGGGGGAAACTTTGCTTGTGAATATCTCTCAAACCATAAAGGTTTGAGAGATAAGACTTATATAGTTCTTCATGTTTTTTTAATGCTACAAAATAAAATAAAGATAAAACAAAGTATTACTATCCCTTTCATAGTCCTTTTTATTGATACATGTTTTTAGAGTTTGTGTATATTAGCTGTTATTAGCAATTTCCTGCCTATTGCTTTTAATGGTTTTTAACTTTAATCTCTGTGAGCTATTTTCATTATTATTTGTATTATGGACAATAAAGTGTATACTTTTTTCACTTACCTTGGTGGTTTGAGTGCCTCAGTTGAACATGTGTGGTGACTGTACCAAGAGCTTAGCATTTGGCTTGCTGACACCTCAGTCCTCTCTCCCTATACTGTGGTTTGGTCCAGTGGAAGATAGTTTTCTTTGTGTGTTTTTTGTTCTAGCTTTTTCTTATCTTAGTCTCATTATGTAATTCACTAAAAATAACATCATTACATATTCCTCCTCAATGAAGAAAGAGAAAACTTGGTCTCATATTGTACCTCAGGGTTCTCATCCTGAATATGCAACACAAAACTCAGCATTTCTTACTTCCAATCAACGGGTTCAAATGTAAATGATCAAAGTCCTTTCACGGACATCTAGTGCAATTTCCATGGTTTCACAATCACCTCTCCACACTGTTTAAAACAATCTTCACCGACACAAAAATACAATATTGCTCTGGGTGCAAGAAAAAGAGCTTCTCCACAACTCCCTCTGATACATATATCCAAAACCAAAAAGAACTCGCACAACCACAAGCATATAGTGTACAATGATAAAACCATTGTGGTAAACAAAAGTTAAAAAAATCACAATGTACCTCCATAGTGGACCTTCAAATAATACAAGGAGAGACTTCAATCATAGAGCGGCAAACAGTAGAAGCATTCTAGTGGTATCCCACCAATCAACGCGCTTCGCATCTAAGATGCTTAATCATGATCAGAGATGCCAACCACTGGAACAGCCTAAACTATTAAGTTCTCCTCGCCCAACCTTCAAACACAGTGAAGTCACCATACCAAAAGGAAAATCACATTGCCCTGACAAGTCACACCTCGGCTTTAAAAAAATTAACCCCTTCAGTGCTTTTCAAAATCATTCCAATGAGCTACAAAAAATATATAAAAGTACTAAACCTCTAATAATTAACCCCTTCAAAGTGTTACAAAAATGACCCTATGAAGAAAAAAATAAAAATAAGCTGAATACCTACAATAATAACTGAAAAGTGATTACGTGATAACATGTAGATAAAATATATAAATATTTTAAATGTGAAATGTACACCAAGTAAACAAAGAAATTGGTGTAATATATAGTTATATCCAAAACCATAATAAGCGCCTCATCCCAATGGCAATATCTCTTTAAATATATATGTGTAATATTAATAGTATGTACAAAGGATGTTACCTATATTGATATCTATGAGACGCTTAAAATGAATATAGAAAGTAACCTAATCTAATAATACAATCTATTTATAATAAGCCGAAGCATAGACTTTAGCAGGGAAATAATGTGATTATAAATGCATTATCTCATGATAAATATATAATGTGGCATCACTACAAAAAAAGAAATACTAATATTCATCACAATATAACAATATCCAGTTGGATGAAGAGAAAACAAAAGTCTGGTCAAAAATATCTAAACAGTAAATGATTAAATATCCACATATGAAAATTACAATGTGAACATTAAAAAAAGTAGAATGAAGATCCATATGTTGACACAATCAACACACTATTACATATTATATCAAGTTCAAAACATATTTTTATCAAGAGACTCACAGTGTAACAAATGCCCAACCAGGAGGGGTTCTATCAGTCAAGTGATGGATCCAAAATTCATCACAAGTATTGTAACAAATATATAAAAAAAATATATATATATCCATTAGAAAGATCAAATAATGGACTCAAGATGGGGATCAGAAACTCAGGCTAATCATCATATAATACAAGCCCATTTTAAACATAGGAAGTAACATTGTATTCTCTATTGAGCCCTTGTGGGTACCTGATCCCCATCTAGAAAATCCAGAATTCTTCCCTCCTGAAAAGCTTGTCATCCAAACAACCCTCCGTATACCTAGGGAGACTCATTCCCAACCCTGAACTCTAAAAGAATCCATGCCACATTTATATTTGAAATGAGAGGATATACCAGATAACTGTTCTAAACTACTGTGACGATACAGCCCTGGCATCTCTGCCACAGAAGGTATAGCAGTTCAGGCCCGATATCATCTGTGGGTTTCTTTCGTTAACGTGCACAGCTAACCGCTATACTAAGCACTAAGACCCGGCACTTTGAGTTGTGTAATACAAGATATACTGCATTGATAGAACTGGTTCATATAGGATATTCTATCTATCTAGTCCCCTGGCACTTTTCTATGAGTAACTGCTCTATAGTGGATGACAAACAGCAATATACCTGGATACGTCAGACAGACAAACAGTCTCCTTCTTGGTAAATCACAAACTGCTTTATTTTCAACCAACATAGCATTTTAATACAGTTCAGAGAAAAAGGGGCAGTCATTACATTGACATTAAACAAAGGTTACTAAAGGGGGAGGGAAAGTGGACATTTTCCACCTAGAAGCCCCCCTGTATATGTTCCCAATGCATACCCATTCCCATAAAAATCTCAAGCTGGCTGTAATCTGCAGCTCTGAGCAGGGGAAGGGTGGAGCAGACATCTATGTCAATCCCTATTCTCTCTATACCATTCAGTATTAGTGTCCCTCTGATCCCAGCCAGGGAGGAGGAGAGGCTGCTGTGACAGTCCTGTTCGTCACACTTCTTCCCCCCCAAAGAAGGTCCTGCTGTCAGGCTGGGGCCCTACTCTCTGGGTCACAGGCTGCGGGAGCATAGGGCTATCCCTCACTTCTCCTGGACAATCCATCAGTGTTGCCGTGTGACCTACCCTTTTTGTACCGAATGGTAAAATCATACTGCTGAAGTGCCAAGCTCCACCTCAGCAGTCGCCGATTGTTACCTGCCACCCAGTTTAGCCAGCAGAGGGGATAGTGGACAGTTACCACAGTGAACTCTTGGCCATAAAGGTAGGTTTGTAGTTTCTTGAAGGCCCAGACTACAGCAAGGCGCTCTTTCTCTATGGCCGCATAACTGACCTCACAATCCAGTAGCTTATGACTGAGAAAAGCCACTGGATGTTCATCCCCCTGTTCGTTCACCTGACTTAGAATGGCCCCAATGCCATAAATAGAGGCATCTGTTTGCACTATGAATCGTTTTGTGTAATCGGGGGCAACTAACACCGGGTGGGAGCTTAGGCTGGCTTTTAGTTGTTGGAAGGCAGACCCACACTCTGGAGTCCAAGTGACCAGCCTGGGCTCTTTCTTTTATATCAAGTCTGTCAGGGGCTTGGCGATGACGCTATACTCGGGTACAAACTCTCTATAGTACCCCACGGTACCCAGGAAGGCTAGGACTTGCTTCTTAGTCTGAGGAACGGGCAACTGACTAATCGCTTCCACTTTGGCAGGGTCTGGCCTCAATTTTCCTCCCCCTACCCGCTGGCCTAGATACCCAGCCATAGCAAGGCTGCACTTATCTGCTCTCCCTATACTGTCAAGCACAGCACAACCGCCATTTGGCGTACATGATCCGTCCACTATGAGCTAAAAATAACAATAACCTCCAGGTATGAACACTCAAAGTCGTGGCAATCCCAGAGGAGCTGGTCAACCAACCGCTGGAAGGTGGCGGGTGCATTCTTCATTCTGAACGGCATTACCGAAAACTGGTATAGGCCGAACGGAGTGATGAAGGCAGACTTCTCCTTCGCCTCCTCTTCTAGAGGAATTTGCCAGTAGACCCTGGCAAGATCTAACAGCGTGAAGTACTTAGCCCCCATAAACTGTCCAGTAGCTCGTCAATACGGGGCATGGGGTAAGCGTCTGTCACCATCTTATCGTTCAGTCGCCTATAGTCTATGCAAAAGCGAGTGCTGCCATCTTTCTTGGGGACCGGCACTACAGGCGATGCCCAGGGGCTCTGAGAGGGCTCAATCACACCCAGGGACAACATCTTGTCTATCTCCTGGCGAATTGATCCCCTCGCAGACTCGGGTACTGTCACGGTTTTTTGATGAACACTCAGACAGGATGGTAAGGTTACAATGACTTTACTGAACAAGAGCATACAAGGAATAAGGTCCTTGCGCCCACAAGGCAAATCAAACAGTGATATATAAATATACAATAGGAAGCAGCCTGCAGTACCAGAGTAGGTGGACTGGAACAACAGATAACAAGCTGGTAGTAAAGACTCTGGCAGGATCAGTGAGGTCGAAGGCAACCCGTTCGAGAGCTGACCATAGGTGAGCGTACAACGGAGGTGCACGTGTAACAGGACTGGCACTGCCCAGACGTCTGGGCACCGAACCCGGAGGAGAGAGACAACACTGGCCCAGACTGTATGATATGGTAACGAAGCAACTCTGACCCAGACTGTATGATATGGTAACGAGGCAACTCTGACCCAGGCTCAGGCCGCATATACCAGGCAACCGTGGAGTGGCAACACTTCCCTCTGGAAGGTTAACGGAGACCAAGGCAGCTGCTAGAGACAGACCCTAGAATGCTAGGGGTGGATCGAGGCAACAATAGGAAACTGTAACACAGCCAGTGACCACACAACCTACAGTATGGAATGTACAACACTGGCTTAGCTCAAGGTTACTGCAGTGAACAGTGTAAGCCCTTACCTGGACTATCCAGGTATCCACAGGGTTAATGGTCAATGCCTAGAGACTTACTGAAAACTCCCAGAGGGAGTGAGCACAGCGTTAAAGGTAGGAAGGCCACAGAGAGAGATCAGAGTAACACAGTCAGTGTAAGAACACTTGTACTGGTACTTCGAATGTGCACACCGCCAGCAGCGGTTATAGGAGCAGCTTAAGCCCAAGCTTAGCCTTTGGTCGACAAGGAATAGCGACACGCGGTGCACCACCACAAACAATGCAAGGCTCAGTATCACGATGACCACAAGGGGTCGCCCAGGGCACAACCGGACACGGTTGTTACCGGAGTCGGTAAACCAAACCGGAGACAGCAACGGAGCGGAACAGCTCCACCATTGCTCGGCAATGGAGCGGGTCCTAAAGCCAGATACAGTCAGCAACGGAGCAGGTTCTCAGTCTGATGCGGTCAGCAACGGAGCGGATCTACAGCCAGATGCAGTCAGCAATGGAGCGGGTTCTCCAGTCAGCAGCAGTCAACAATGGAGCGGGTTCTCAGCAGGATACGGTCAGCAAAAAAGCGGGTTCTACAGCCAGATACAGTCAGCAACGGAGCGGGTTCTTCAGCCAGATACAGACAGCAACGGGGCGGGTTCTTCAGCCAGATACAGTCAGCAACGGAGCGGGTTCTTCAGCCAGATACAGTCAGCAACGGAGCGGGTTCTCAGCCAGATACGTTCAGCAACGGAGCGGGTTCTCAGCCAGGATACAGTCAGCAACGGAGCGTAGCAACAGGAACTCAGGAACAAACTTGTAGTCAAGCAGGCCAGGTCATACACGAATCAGCATAAGCGCAGAATAGACTCAGAACTCATACAACACGAAAGGGCGCCTAAGGGAGGATATCCCAGGGTATATAAAGGCAAGCCCTAGTGGTAGCAATTAAGACCAGTCAATCAGAAGGCATCAGAGAATAATAATGTCGGCGCTCAGCACCGGAAGCACGGACACCGTGATAGTACCCCCCTCTCAATGACCCCCTCCCCTTGGAGGAGGACCAGGCTTAGAGGGAAATTTGGCATGGAACTGACGTAACAAAACTGGTGCATGAATGTCAGAATGCTTGACCCATGAACATTCCTCTGGGCCGTACCCCTTCCAATGAACCAGGTACTGGAGTTGCATCCGCACCCTGCGTGAGTCCACAATACTTTGAACCTCATATTCATCGTAGTCTTGGATGCGAACTGGAGCCGGCACCACCGGAGCAGAGGTATAGCGGTTACAGACAAGAGGTTTGAGTAAGGATACATGAAAGACATTGTGAATACGCATATTAGCGGGAAGGGCCAAAGCATAGGAAACTGGATTGATTCTCCTGAAAACTTTGAATGGACCAATAAACTGTGGGGCAAACTTGTGACAAGGAGTTTGTAAGTTCAAGTTCTTTGACGCGAGCCACACACCGTCCCCCACCTGAAACACCGGAGCTGGCAACCTCCTGCTGTTGGCATGGCGCCTGTAACGTTGAAAGGACTCACGTAGTGAATTCTGCACTTGTGCCCAGGTGGAATGAAGCTGTCTGAGGTGTTCGTTAAGGGCTGGCATCTGCTGTGCCTGAAAGGCGTCCGGAAGCAAGGATGGTTGGTACCCATAATTGACAAGAAATGGGGAGTTTCCGGATGAATTATTAATCGCACAGTTTCTCGCAAATTCTGCCCAAGGTAGCAACTCAGCCCAGTCGACATGATGATTGGATACAAAGCAGCGGATAAATTGTTCGAGCCCCTGATTAGAGCATTCAGCAGCTCCATTGTGCAGACGAATAAGACAACTGGATACCCATTTGGCCGCAGAATGCCTTCCAAAACCTGGAAACAAATTGGCTGCCCCGATCTGATTCCAACACCTGAGGTACTCCATGGAGTCTGAATACCTCATGAGCAAACACAATTGCCAATTCCTTAGCTGAAGGCAAACCAGACAAGGGCACGAAATGGGCCATCTTTGAAAATCTGTCTACCACCATCAATATATATGTGTAACACTTTGAGGCAGGTAATTCTCCCAGAAAATCGATAAACACATGTGACCATGGACGATCACCATTAGGAACAGGTTGCAGTAGGCCCACTGGTAGGTGTCTGGGTACTTTGGAATGGGCACAAACAGCACAAGCAGCCGTAAAATCAGCGCAATCTGCTCTTAGTGTGGGCCACCAGAAAATACGAGATAATGACCAAATTAATTGATCTCTGCCCACATGGCCAGCTGCTTGTGAAGCATGATATGTTTCAAGGAGTCTTGCCCGAAAAGGCTCAGCTACAAAACATTTGCCCATGGGTTTCTCAGGGGGAGATTTGGTTTGCGAAGCCAATATCTCTTGACCCAAAGGAGAGGTGATGCTAGTCCTCAGGGTGGCCAGGATGCAGTCTTGAGGAATAATGGGTACTGGCTGTTCCTCAGACTCCAATTCAGGACCATGCTGCCTGGACAGCGCATCAGCTTTTAAATTCTTAGAGCCAGGTAAATAGGAAACAATGAAGTTAAGGCGAGAGAGAAAGAGGCCCCATCTGGCCTGTCTAGGGGACAATCTTTTAGCTTCTGAAAGGTACAACAAATTCTTGTGGTCGGTTAGGATGAGAATCGGTACCCTGGTGCCTTCCAACAAGTGACACCATTCACCTAAGGCCAGGATAATTGCCAATAATTCACGGTCACCGATCTCATACACTGATTACGCCTTAGTTAATTTTTTAGAAAATAAACCACATGGCTTAAGTGGTTGACCCGGACCAGACCTTTGCGAAAGAACTACCCCTACACCAGTATCTGATGCATCCACTTCGAGTATAAATGGTAGGTCCACCTTGGGGTGCGACAGGACTGGTGCAGAGGCAAATGCTGCTTTGAGTGCCTCGAATGCCTCCTCAGCTTCCTTAGACCACTCAGATGCCTTAGCGCCCTTATGTGTCAAGTCTGTGAGAGGTTTAACAATTCTGGAAAAGTCACGGATAAATTTACGGTAATAGCTGGCAAAGCCAATAAACCTTTGAATAGCCTTGAGGCCCTTAGGACGCGACCAATGAAGTACCGCCGACAATTTCTCCTTATCCATGGAAATGCCCTGACTCGAAATAACATATCCAAGGAATGGGACCATGGATCTGTGAAACTCACATTTGTCAAGTTTACAAAATAATTTATTCTCCCTTAATCTCTGAAGTACGGTAGCTACGTGCAAGCGATGAGTCTCTAAATTGGGAGAATAAACTAAAATATCATCGAGATAGACGACTACACAGGACTGCAACAAGTCACGGAGAACATCATTAATTAGTTCCTGAAATACTGCTGGGGCATTACACAACCCGAATGGCATTACCAAGTACTCGTAGTGCCCATTGTGAGTATTAAAAGCAGTTTTGCACTCATCACCTTCCTTGATGCGGATGAGGTTATAGGCAGCTGTTAGATCTAGTTTAGTGAATATCGTCACACCCTTGAGGCGATCAAACAGTTCGGTAATGAGTGGAATAGGGTAGGCACTTTTAACCAACAATTTATTAAGGCCCCTATAGTCAAAACATGGCCTTAATTCTCCGGACTTCTTTTTTACGAAGAAAAATCCAGCCCCCGCAGGCGAGGATGATCTGTGAATGATGCCCCTCTCTAGGGCATCAGAGATATACTCCTCCATGGCCACATTCTCTTCACATGAGAGGGGATACGATCTGCCCCTAGGAGGGACAGCACCAGGCACAATATCAATGGCACAGTCATACGCCCTGTGCGGTGGCAAGGTGCTAGCCTCTCCCTTACTGAAAACATCGCTGAAGGACTGGTATTCAGGCGGTAAGGAGTGAGAGGTACAGAATATTCATTTAGGTTGGCGCAGACAGTGATTTGTACAATGCTCAGCCCAGGTATCACGGTTCCCTTTCGTGATGTTCCAAAGCCAGTGTTGCTGTTGCTGAGTTCCTGTGTTCCTGATGTCCGGTGTACCGATTTGGCCTGTTCTGATGATTCCCCTGTGTTCCTGCTCTGTGATCTGACCCGGCCTGGCTGACGTTCCTGCTCGTTGCTGATCTGGCTTGCCTGAGAATCTCCTCTGTGATCTGACCCGGCCTGGCTGACATTCCTGCTCGCTGCTGATCTGGCTTGGCTGAGAATCTCCTCCGTGATGTGACCCAGCCTGGCTGACATTCCTGCTGCTGTTGTCGCTTGGGCGACATTCTGATTCCTGCTGTGTTCGCGTCTGATTGGATCGAGACTGTATCCATTAACTCATGCTGAGCCGTGTCTCTTGAGCTGAGTTGCCAGTTACGCTTGCAGAGCTGTACTACTAAAGCTGAGTCCCGGTTACGCTTGCAGAGCTGTACAACCCAAAGCTGAGTCTTCCTTGGCACTTGCAGGGCGATACCGTTATACGCCGAGCCTCCAATTATACTTGCTGTGCTATATATCCAACCTGGTGCTGTTGTTAACTCTTGCAGAGCCGTTATATTCCCGCTGCTCCTGCTGAGCCGGCCACGTTGGGGCCTTGGTAGACGGCGGCTCATATTGTCATCCAAAGCAGAGTAGTCGGTATCCGGTTACGTGCCTGTGAGGCGCTATTGGCTCTAGCACTCTCTACACTGGTGGTTCCCGTTATACGCCCGGTGGGGCTATTGCCTCAAGCTATCACTGTACGGTTGGTCTCCTTATACACCAGTGGGGGCTAGCGAGGTACGCTTCTGCATTACAAGTTGTCTCCGTTATACGCCCGTGGGGGCTATCTGCAAACTGCTCCGCAGCGTTCTGTCTCAGTCTCTGCATTACCCAAGCAGCTAACGACATCAGTGGACTTAAGGGGTTGTGCAATCTAGCACCTATGGCTGCCTCTTATGCACCTTGGGCGTGCCAAACACCACAACAGAGACTGACGATTCCTATGTACTTAACTATTGATTGCCAGTCTCTATTCTGAGCCTGTTCTGTGACAGTATATGTATTATTTGTACTCCTGTATACTGGTCCTGTGAAGGCCTATGTGTCTATCTCTTGCTATCTACTGTGTGGCCTATTGAGGGCGACCTTGTTCGTTATTTTTTTTGTTTTAATAAAACTGTGTTTTATTCAAACCTGCTGTCTGAGTGTCTGAAAACCGTTACACCAGGCCACAGTCTCACAGGAGTCCCAATTAATTCTGGGATTATGTGTTCTTAACCATGGGAACCCCAGATTGACCACATAATGGGGTGACTGGATAATTTGAAAGGACAGCGTTTCAAAATGTAATGCCTTGGTCTGCACGGAGAGGGGACAAGTTGCATGGGTGATCTGGGGAGGCACCAAAGGTCACCCATCAATGGCCTTAATTTGCATAGGATTGTCTAGTAATACCAATGGGATGTTATGTAATGCAGCAAACTCCTGGTCCATAAAATATCCCTCTACTCCAGAATCTATCAGTGCAGGTATTGTAATGGATAAGTTGGAGGACGAAATGATCACCTCAAGCACCGTTTTGGAAGGCACAACCTCTAGGGACTGCTGAATACCACCTAGGACCTGTCCCCTAAGGAAACCTAGGTGCGTGCGTTTCCTGGCTGCGTTGGACAATTACGCAACAAATGACCTCCCTTCCCACAGTAAAGGCACAGGCCATTCTTACGACGAAATGACCATTCCTCCTTTGTGAGTCTAGTAAAGCCCACTTGCATAGGTTCGGTAGCTTCAACCTGACCAGGAGGCATGGGAGGAGTGGGAGGCATGGGTGGGAGAATATTCTTGTGCCACTGCCTTGTAGGAGACCTTGGTTTACGGTCCCTTTCTGTGTTCATTCCCTGATCTGAGTATCAATCAGATTGACAAATTCAATGTACTTGTCCAGAGATTCAAGTACTTCCCGGGCCGCAATCTCATCCTTAATACGGTCATTTAAACCTTGAGCAAATGCCGCCACCAACGCTTCATCATTCCACCCCAACATTCTGGTACTGCAGGCTCATTCCTATTGTGTATTTATATATCGCTGTTTGATTTGCCTTGTGGGCCCCAGGGCCTTATTCCTTGTATGCTCTCGTTCAATAAGGTCATTTTAACCTTACCATCCTGTCTGAGTGTTCATCAAAAAACCGTGACAGGTACACTATAAGCCATCTGCCTCAGCAGCACCTGTCCTGGGATTAGCACTTGGTGCATGGAAAGCAACATGTGACCCGGCTTCTCCGAGAACAAGTGCCGCCTCAGCAGCAACTCCTGCCTGAGCTGCTGAGCCTGGTCCTCAGTGAAGTCCTCGCTAACATTGACAGGGGGCACTTGGGGGTCTATGTCAGTCTTTGGTCGCAAGTCGGGAACCACATCCTCCTCTCCGGGGTAGTCCTAGGGCAGACAGTTCACTAGGACCTCAGCGTCTTGATCTTGGTACCCCTTCAGCATATTAACATGGACCACGCGTTGCACTCACCGTCCATGGTCCATGGCAACAACATAATCGGTGTCGCTAATATTCTATACAATCTGTGCGGACCGCTCCAAGCAGTCTGCAACTTGTTTGTGGAAGAGTGCCAGGATAAGGACCTACTGCCCCGGGACAAACTTCCTAGTCCAAGCCCACCGGTCATACCATACCTTCTGTTTGGTCTGACTGGTGGACAGGTTCTGCTGGATTAGGCCAGTGAGAGCCTCCAACCTTACCCTCAATTCTAACACAGAGGGGTCTACGGGCACCTCCTCGTGTTCATAATCCCCCTTCCAGAATTCCCTCAGGAGATCCATGGGCCCCCACACCCACCGACCAAACAGGAGCTCAAATGGTGAGAACCTTGTGCACTCTTGTGGAACTTCACGATATGCGAACAATACCAAAGGGAAAAGATAATAACACAGATTACCCTGCAGTACTAGCACTCTACTCACTAATTTAGAATGAACCCAGGTCACATATTTATATTAAGGACAGAATCATACAAGAGTTTACCTGAATATCTGTATATAAGTGTGCAGCAAGTATTAAAATATAACCTTTATTGTATCACTTGAAAATACTCACAAACAATAAACATTTAAAAAACAGAAAGTTATCAAAGGATGGATAGTGTGCTGCCGGGGCATATTCCAGCTTGCCTTAATAATCTGTGAAAGGTATAGTTTGTAGATAAACTGTAAACAAAAAATCTTGTGAACATACTGAAAAAACTGAAGGGGCTCTCGTTGATTCAATGATCATATGAGACCACCGGCTGTCTATCCTAGCAGAGCCTGGATACGCTGCTCTACTAACTAAATCACAATACTTGCATAGTCTAAACAATCACAGAGTCCTTATAGGCTTATACAATAGAGATCGTATAATGGTGCTTCACATTCGAAGCATCAAAAGATTGTCCTGCTTATTAAATTGAACTAATCACAATAATCGTGAAGACTCGCAACTTTAATGCGATTCTTACAGTCGCAAGATATCAGTTAGCTGTAACAAATTTCTCTAGTGAGATTGATTGTAACTCATATATTGTTAGATAGCCACCTTTTGAATTGCCAGAGCATTATCTGGCTTGCAAAGTAGATTGTCTAAATGACTCATAGCCGATTGACCGGTTGTACACATACACCGAGGTTCCCTAAGTTAGATGACTATATAGACTAACTGTTTAAAGTGCCGGAACATAAGCCGGCTCGCCAATAAGTCTATATAGCTTATTCACAAAAAAGACTTCTATCTGAAAATACCGGGACATAATCTGGCCTGCCAACTAACTCACTACGTTCATGCACCAGATTCCCCTACAATAAATAACTAAACTGGCTGTCTATCTAAATTACCGGGGAATCATCCGGCTTGCCAAAAAATCTCTCTAACTTATTCACAGAAAAACTTCTATCTATTCATACCGTGGCATAATCCGGCTTGGCAGAAAACCTATCTGGAATAATCTATCATCCAATAACTAAATAATCTGTTTTATATAATTTAAAAAACATAATTCTCACAAGAGACATCATTAAAGGGATAGTAAACCTTGAAATTAAGTTTATTTTATATTGTAGCTGTTAAAAAAACATGAAAAATGATATAAGTCTTATCTCCCAAACCTTTATGGTTTGGGAGATATTCAGAAGTAAAATAAAGTTCCCTTTTCCTGGCTGTTTCAGCCAAGTCTGCCATCTAGTGGACAGATTTGGAATTCGGTCCACAGATTAACCTGCAGCTCTTCAGCAGTGCTGAGATCACGATTTTTAAAAAGAACTACTTAATTGGAACTGTCTACAAAGTGTGCCTGGCTTTGTAGACCATTCCAATTAAGAAATTATTTTTAAAGATTGTGATCTTGGCACTTCTGGAGAGCAGCAGGCGGTCCCGGAACCGGATTCCAAATCTGAGAGCTAGAATGGTGACGTCACTCAGGGGGAAACTTTGCTTCTGAATCTTTCCCAAACCATAAAGGTTTAGGAGGTAAGACATATCATTTTTCATGTTTTTAAGGGCTACAATATAAAATAAACTTATTTTCAAGGTTTACTATCCTTTTAAGAAAGGGAGACACAGCTTCCCATTATAAAGCCTGACGCTCGTTTCGAATCTAGCTTCTTCAAGAGACAAAGCATTCGTCCAGTCCAAAAGCCGTCCAAATGACGTCACATTCGGCGGATACTCCCCTTAGTGTCTAACCTAAAACAGATTAACCCCTCTATATCAGCCTCCAAACCAGAGAGTAAATACCATACTGAGTGAATTTTTCACTATATTTCAACGCTGTAACTGTTATGATAGATGAAAATCTTATCATAGCCTTTGAAATGTAACATACGTATCAGCATTGAAAATATAAATAAAGATAAAATATACACATGATGTTACATGAAAAAGATACTATCAGTACGATGGGGTGAGCATTTGCTTAATTACGTAAACAATTAATAAAACCAATGAATATACAACAAAAGGTTATTATGTCTAGAATACTTGGTTCTATAAAGGGAATATTATTCAAGACAATATATTACTCCTTTACTTTGGCAATTAATGAAATTGAGAACGGTCAGTGATTTCCTTCATAGTACACATATATGGACCAATCACACATCGTCCACATGGGAATGATCCCAGAACTGTATCTTGTTTACGGGTGCTTAGATGGCTGCGTACTATTTTATCCTTAAGATTTGGTGCTCTTCTGCAGCTCATCTGTACCCGGTCATTCAATTTTTTATTTAAATCAGCATCCTTTAGCAAAATATTACAATGCTTATTCAAGATATACACTAAAGAATTCCAATGACGATTATATGTGGTTGTAAATCTAATTTTATTGTCCTTAATTGGATATTTTGAATTATATAGGAGATGAGGACGTGATGTATAGGGGGCTCGCTTATAAGCTTTTTTAACAAAGCTTTTGGTAAAACCCCTCTGTATGAATCTATTGGTCAGTTCTATCGCTTGACACTTATAGGTATTAACATTTCTACAATTACGGCATAATCTCAAAAATTCACCCACTGGAATATTTTGTTTCATATATATGGGGTGATGGCTCTCAAAATGTAAGAGACTGTAGCCGTATCTTTCCTATATAAATCTGTTCTCAAAATATCTCCCAGTCCTCTGAAGATCTTAATGTCCAAGAAAACCACACTGTGAGAGTTAGGCTCCAAAGTTAATTTCAAATTCATCTCATTTTTATTAAGCAGATCCACAAAAGTTATTAGATCCAATTCTGATCCATCCCACAGGATGAACAGATCATCAATAAAAGAAAGCCATAATAAAATATGGTAAGTACATTCAACATGTTTTTCTGAAAAGACTGTTGTCTCCTCCCACCAGCCCAAATAGAGATTCGCATAGGAGGGGGCACAGATCCTCACAGGGCAATACCATAGGAGGAAGGTCCTGAAAACCGATTGAAGGAAGCGGGCGGCAGATGCAATTATGCCGCCCACAGGGAAGATGGGAGAGAGGGATCTTTTTTCAGTTACCGGTACACCATAACAATATTGAAGTACAGCCTCAAAAAGTAAGTCTTACTTTATCACCGGATCGCACAGGGAAAGAGAGAGAGGGAGCTGGAAGCTCTAACTTTTTTTTTTTTTTAGTAAGGGGAAAACAAGGGTGCGTATTATACATAGGCACTCTTGTTTTCCCCTAAATCTTGGGCATAATAAACACCTGCGTATTATACACAGGTGTGTATTATACCTGAGATTTTACGGTAGACTTATTGGCGAGCTGGATTATGTTCCAGCATTTTAAACAGTTAGTCTATACAGTCATCTAACTTAGGGAACCTCGGTGTATGTGTACAACCGGTCAATCGGCTATGAGTCGTTTAGACAATCTACTTTGCAAGCCAGATAATGCTCTGGCAATTCAAAAGGTGGCTATCTAACAATATATGAGTTACAATCAATCTCACTAGAGAAATTTGTTACAGCTAACTGATATCTTGCGACTGTAAGAATCGCATTAAAGTTGCGAGTCTTCACGATTTTTGTGATTAGTTCAATTTAATAAGCAGGACAATCTTTTGATGCTTCGGATGTGAAGCACCATTATATGATCTGTATTGTATAAGCCTATAAGGACTCTGTGATTGTTTAGACTATGCAAGTATTGTGATTAATTAGTAGAGCAGCGTATCCAGGCTCTGCTAGGATAGACAGCCGTTGGTTCCATATGATCATTGAATCAGCGAGAGCCCCTTCAGTTTTTTCAATATATTCACAAGATTTTTTGTTTACAGGTTATCTACAAACTATACCTTTCACAGATTATTAAGGCAAGCCGGAATATGCCCCGGCAGCACACTATCCATCCTTTGATAACGTTCTGTTTTTAAAATGTTTATTGTTTGTGCATATTTTTAAGTGATACAGTAAAGGTTATATTTTAATACTTGCTGCACACTTATATACAGATATTCAGGTAAACTCTTGTATGATTCTGTCCTTAATATAAAGATGTGACCTGGGTTCATTCTAAATTAGTGAGTAGAGTGCTAGTACTGCAGGGTAATCTGTGTTATTATCTTTACGTAATTTCCCCTGGAGCACCACTCTTTAGTATGAGCTCTGATAAGGCATTTTTTTCTTTCAGGTTAGTAAAACATAGGAGACACTGAGTGCACTAGGTTTTCTTTTTCTGTTAATAGCAAAGGAAGCAACTTCTCCCAATTCGGTTCACGATCCACGAAGCTCCAGAGCATGGTCTTTAAATTACTATTTAAGTGCTTGCAGAGCCCATTGGTCTTTGGGTGGTAAGGGGCAGACCTGAGCTGCTTAACACCACAATGTTGCCAGAGCTGGTGCACAAGCTCTTACATAAATTGAGTGCCCTGATCAGATAGAATTTTCGCTAGGGAACCCAGCGTATGTGAACACAGATTTAAAATCCTGTTTAAATCCCCTGGTAAGAAGACATATTGTACAACAGATGATAATGTCAGTCATAGACTATAGGGACGTAGTATATGCTCCCGCACCACAAATCCATCTTGGTAAAATTGACACTCTGTATAACTCATTATGCTGCTTTACACGCCAATGTAATTATACAACCCATCATTGTGATATGTATGAAGAAGTAAATTGGCTAACTCTCATATCTAGACGTGCCCTTCACCTCTCTTGCATAGTTTATAACCACTTCTCTAGAAAACTACCAGACTACCTGAGCAGTGTGCTCACTCCAGCTCTTCATACTAACTATAACCTCCTCTCCACTGCTAAGAACTCATTACAAGAAAGAAGCTGGTTAATCTGCCTTTTCCTTCAGAGCTCTGAAAATCTGGAATAACCTACCTGAAAAAATCAGCTCTTCTCCCAGTCTAAAATCCTTAAAAATAACTGCTTCTTTATATCTAAAAACAATATTCAACTATATATAATACTTTTAGTGTGTGTGTATATATTTATTATGACTCTGTATTTGTGCAAATATGCAGTTCTTGCTGTAAACACTGCAGGACATACTTGAAAATGAGAGAAATTTCAATGTATTATTCCTGGTAAAACATTTTCTAAATAAATAAATAGGCTGTGAGCAGGGAATACAGGAGCATGCAGAGGTAATGGTGAGTGCTGAATACTAAGGATGCTTTGGGTCTAGACTGTCACACAGCACTAATATAGCCTGCAGGGCATAGGAATGCAGTCAGGCTAGGAGAGGGTGGGAAGTAGATGAACAGGGAGTCAAGGCTAAAGTAGCACAAGGGCAATCCAGGAACTCAGGGATCAAAGGTCAGATCAAGCTGAGAGGATCACAGTCAGTCAAGAGAATCAAAAGGCAAATACCAGAGAGCAAGTCATGGCAAAACAGGGAAAGAGCAGACAAGTCAGATAACATGTTACAGATGGTATAGGATAAGATTAACTAGGATAAGGACAAACAGAACAAGACTGGAGTATGATATCAGAACAAAAGAACAGCCAAAACACCACACAAATGATAACATACACAGCGAGGCTGTAGTCAGGGCCGGATTTACATATAAGGTGCCCCTAGGCAGGGCACTCTAGGTGCCCCTTAGCGGCATTCATGATCACACCTTTACTCCTCACATGATTCCACTTAAATGCTACAGAGGGTGTTGAAAGGGTTAAAAAATTTTTGTTCCTTATGGTGCAGTTGGTTTGCCCCAGAAATGCACCACTTTTTCATAGTACATCACAGGAGTAGTGACAAGTTAACAAAGGCACAGGATACCATAAACAAGACTACAAAGGGAAAGATCAGATAAGGAGTAATAATGAGCAGAGATAAGAATCAAGAGAGGAGAACACCAGTGCAGGACAACAAATTATACTAAGAATGAACTCTTTGATTGTCAGAGCGGTGTGCAAAACATTTAAACATTTGCGTTCCAGAGAGGAATTCAATGCATTGCAAAGCAATGCACTGAATACCTTTCTGGCACTCTAAAGGTTAAATCGATGGTATTTTGGGAATTTATTTTATATTCCTTTGGTTGCAATTGGTTTTCTGCAGAACTGCTCATAAGCTCATATATCCTTGTGCAGAGGTGTCCATGTTTTTTCAGGTGCGACCACATGATCAGAAATAGATGTGTGAGAGCTACATTCATTTTGTTTTAGAATTATAGCTTATTAAATATATTTTTTTTACCTATAATACAAAGCAGTATAAACATTTTAATCAAATGTTATAGACTTAAACAGTTATAGGCTTAATGCTAGTCATTGATCTATTTCTCTAAATGAGAGCATTGGTACTAACAGACTAAACTATTCTCACGGACTGTAGAGATGTCTGTTACACAATGGTCTCAGGATCGATCCAGTAAGGAACTGTCTAACTGTCGGTAAGGCAAAAAGCATTACCGAATGTTAGCAGTGTCTGTGTGCCGCAGCAATGTAATAAGCTGTCTGCCAGAATGGCCAATGAGCATAGGCCAAACAAATACACATACCCTTCTAACGTGCGTCTCACCTTTTATTTTTACCTCAACGTGTGTTAATTTCAGTTGCTAAATAATGCACCATATGTCAGCTTCAAAGGAAACAAGCTGACGTTCAAAATGATCTAGTGACGCTAGACATTGTCAAAACAAGTTCAAAATAACAGCCAATCACAACACACCAAAGTAACAAGTACATTCAAATAGATGTACACAAACCCCAAAATAACAGACACACACTGCCTGTGTTTGGAGGTTCTCAGAGCTACAGCACAGGGTCCAGGAGCGCAAGATTGACTTAGCAACAGAAAGAGAGGAGCATCCATTGGAGACTTAGAGTGGGGAGTGGAGATCATTGCATTAAAAATATACACATAATACTTTTTGGTACATATTGCACACATTTCATATGAACACATCTTTTGTTTTTGGACACATAACACATATTTATTTTTATTTCATACAGTATGATTCAGTGAGTGCAAGAGAGTGATTGTGACGGAGTGGCTCTGTGAGTGACTGGGTGTGAGTGGCTGAGTGAGGGAGCTAGGAGAGTGATAGGCAGATGGCAGGGAGAGGAGTGAAGTATGGAGGGATGGACAGAGTTGCAGGAGAGAAGAAAAGACAGCAAGGGATCCCCGGTCAGTGAAGGAGGGGGAGACCAGCTGGGCAGAGGGGTAGCCTGTAATGGTCAGGTACACAGCGGCTAGGGACCAATAAGCCAGTGGTGGAGAGGATGTGTGACAGCAACATACACATCCATGGACAGTACAGACAGGGTCTGACCACCTTGATCAACCCGGTGCTGTTAGGGTTCAAACAAGGAGGTAATGTTGTAGATCCCAAACCAAAATGTGATGGGGTAACCAGGCCAAATCATGTCTAAGTGCAAGTTTAAGCCCCTCAGTGCTGCGTTGATCAAACATACCTACCTCACACAAACAATGATTGTCATCACGTTGTAATACAAACAGCTGTTTTGTTGTTCAACATTGTTACACATGTACCCACGGGGAGGTCAGCACTTAACCCTTGGAGTGCTAGAGGGATACGCAACACATTTCTCTACAATGCATTGGGTACCCCTCTGGCACTCAAATGATTAATAAAGGATGAACCCACGACACCAGGGTCATGTTGCACAGCTCTACAGGGGACAGCACACAAAAGACAGTTCAATTAATGCATGTCAAATAGCCCATGTGAGCAATAACCCCATGGCCCCAATTTGCACCATTGATACAACCATGACAACTAATTTGAAACAATGACACTACCACACACAGGCAAAGAAGCTCCACAAACACACAATGATGAGGGAACACAGCAACACAAGCAGCTGGAAGACACATTTCACCCACCAGGAAAACCATAACAAACACATATCCAAAATGTGATGCTGGAACAAACACTCAAAATTGGGTTAGCAACACTCCCAAACCATACCATTAGGGAACCACAACACCCATGTCTTAACAAGCACATGATACATGATTGGGAATAACTGGACTGGTGCATACACTATCCGTGTAGCCAGATGTGTCTTCTGTGTTGCATAATACGTACCCAAGATGTATGTATCCCTCCTTGCCATCCCCACTGTTCAGCATACATATAACAACCAAAGCACAACCACTGTAGGTCACTTCCATAAATGTAAATGATCTTGCCAAGCTGTTAAATCAATGACTGCCAGTATAGTATCCCATGCACTGCAGTACAATGCATGGGATACCATTCTGTCAATTATGGGCTCACATGTTAATATCATCATCTTGCATCTCACTTGTCATTGCTCAGGTTACTAATCACACCATATTATTTCCCCACACAGCATCCATGCCTGAAGCCAAGCTGGATGAGGGGCAAACTATAACCCCCAGTTGTACAGCCACTGATGAACCAGCACAGGGCACCAGCTACATACCACCATCACAGTCACAGTACAGGCTGCCATCACCACAACAAAAGCCCAAGAGTGGATGCCCCAGGAATCACACCACTGGATACAACAATAGAGGTAGATGCCACCAACAACATCAGGGCAGTACTGGATTCCCTGCACCATCACCAGTGGGATACCACTGGATGCCCAGTATGGTCAGCACCCTGCAATATGGGTCATATGGCCCCACACCATGTCCACAGCCACACAGCTGAATGCAACCCCAGCAAGAGACCAGCCTTCAGCCACAACCAGGTGGGAAGGGAACACATCCCAGTGGCCACAGTATGACCCAAGGCCACTCAACTACCAACATCTTGGCCTTATAGGTGAGACAAGACCTGAAACCCTCACAATTTAACAACACCATCACAGACCAAACCTGGGGAACAAAGATCAGCAGTCAGTGAGGAGACCATAGATGTAGTGGGAGCAGAACACTCACCCTCTAATGCGTCACATTGTAACGGAATCCCAAGACGCCAGGAAGTCTTGGGCCGTCGTTCCAGGTCTCTCCCTCCTGGATGCGGCTACAAGTGGTTAGCCTGGCCGGTGAAGCAAGATGAAAGGCTGGTACTCCTGCAGCACTGGAAGCAGATAATTCCTGAATGGGGGACAAAGGGGCCCCTTTCTACCATCCAGAATAAAGACTCTGTACTCCTTCTTAGTTCAGAACAACTAACTCAACTTTATTTGGAAACACAGTCTATTTATGCAGTTTAACTTGGGGCCAGTACAGAAGACATAATGCAATCACAATGGATACAATAGGTCACAGAACACAATGGGAGTATTCACAGGGATAATGTAATCACAACACCTCAACTACATTAACTTTGGGCTAGTACAGAAGACATAATACAATCACAGTGGATACAATAAGTCACAGCAAATGGTGAAGTCATAACACAATGGGAGTATTCACAGGGATAATGTAATCACAACACCTAATACAAAGGAACCAACAACAGACGGCTCAGGGATACACAATAAGGCAGACATGATTACATTAATACACAAAGGGATTGGGCTAGGGTAGGCAATAGCCAAAAAGGCTTGAGGGGCTGTAATACACATTATAGGGAAAATGTATTGAGCAGTCTCCTTGAACCCATGGCTACTCTGCGAATCGCTGATGCTCCTAAAACAGGGCAGTTCTGTGGATTTAGTCCTTTTCGCCACCGCTGCCTACCGACATAATGTCTTAAAAGTTCTCTTAGTCTGTGATAAGGGACTGTACATATATACTCCCGGGGAAGGCTTCCAGTAACGGACTATGGTACATTAAACACATGCTGGCCCCCTTCCACACCATCTACACATTTGCCTCACCACCAGCTGCAGCATCAGAGGAGACACACTTAGACCATGAGGGAACCACCGGTCAAGGGACAGACACAGACCAAGGAGGAGAGACATCAGCAGCACCTCCTTGTGCACCATCCATGCCCTCATCATGTTCCACAGCTACCTTAACCAGCATGATGGATGAGGAATACAACACTATCCAAAGGAGGCTACTAAGGGAGACCATGCGCATCTCCATGAGGTGTCTTTGCAACATGGAGAGAACTGCAGCCAATGTCAGCAGTATTGAATCCCAGCAAGTACTCCCACACAGAAATACAACATATTGGGACCAGTGACTTGATTGGGCAGATGCTCATTGAAATGCGCAAGCAAAAACAAATCCAGAGGCTGCTGTTGGAGACAGCTCAACAGTCAACTGAAGGGTCAGCCACAACAACCTCCCACTCAACTGTGCCACCCAGAACAACCCCACGACCCCCAACAGTCACCAGGCAGTCGGAGGGGACATCCTCATCATGGCCCCCTCCCAAATCCACCCAAAAATAAAAATTCCCCATGTGTCATGTTTTCCCTAAATAAAATGCACTTCTTGATACCAATAATGTCCCTGATTCCTTCAGGTATCTAACAAAGTCAGTGGCAGAGATGTCTCCAATGCATTGCAAAGGGTACTTAGGGGACTCCTGGGATGCCATTGGGGCACTCTATGCATCACACGGATATGTGTTGTGTAACCCTCTTGCATTTCAAACTCCAGGCTGGCTGAAAATATGCAAGATCCACATGTTGTTCTGATGGAAGCAAAATTCACTGTTGAACTTCCATCTTCATGATGGGTTCCTTCTCAGTTCTACTGTCATGGGGAGGTGCATATCATGACTGTCCAAGATTCCAAACAAGGGACATGTGTGGTTTTCAGATGATGCTTCTTGAGTTGGAACAACATATGAATGTTGTACAGGTCTTCAACTCTTGGTATGCCAGAATGGTATCCAATGCATTGCATTTAAATGCAGTGAATACCTCTTTAATGCTCTGAGTGTTATATAAATATGTTCAAGTCTAAACCTTGATTATTTGCTGTATCTAATACTTCTTGGACATAAGCAATAGGGTGTAGAAGTGTTTGCGGGGGATAGTGTCATCATGCCCTAACGGAATTCCAGATGTCAGTTGAATTCACAGCTTCCATTAGACCCAAACATGGCATGTCAGCTGCATGTGTTCATTACAGTACCAGCTATGTCATTGTGATGCTGAAGCAGGCAATTTCAAGGTTGGAGGTTAATATGCATATCAGTCATCCTGTGTAGTGAAACATAAAATTATGTCTTGTGTGAGTGTGTTTCCACACATTCCCCATGCCTAATCATGGTCATACATGCATTGTGTTTGATTTATATATTATACTCGCGTGTAAAGAAGTCCCTGATAAGCTTGTCTTGTGTTTCCACCCCTCTCAAGGTCTCCTCATTTTAAGGCTGGGAAACAAGCACCTCCATAATGGGTTACGGATCTAGTTTCTCCACTACACGTGTGTTAACTGAGAGATTGTGAAGTATGGCACAAGCTAGTATGATAGACTTTGCTTGGCACATACTGAAGAACTCCCACTGAGTTATCTAGACAGTGGAATCTTGTTTTAAAGAGGCCAAAGGCAATAGTATTCCTGGTCTTGAGTTGAACCTCATTTAAGTGGTCCTGTGCAGGTGTCTGTGGATTTGGGACAGGTGTGAGGAGCCATGGTTAGCAGCCATATCCTGCATCCCCTGTGGAAGAAAAGTGGCATTGTTACACATTGACCACATGGTTATGTGGATGATGTTGTGTTATGGGGACACACTTCTTGTGTGTCATGACCATGCTAAGCTGGGTTTTCATCAAATCGGGTGATTGCCCCTTTGGATGTTGTGTGATATGTATATTGTTCACTCACTCCAAAGCCATCCTCTTTTATAGGTTCCATTCTCAAAGTCCCAGTAGTCAGAGGAGTGCCTGAGGGTGTAGGAGTAGTGACAACTGCCAGGACAGGAAGCACATACATGGTTGATTCTTATGCTGTTATCACACACACGTGTGTTGATGGAGTGGAAATGCTTATGACTGATGTAGCAACGTCAGTCATGCGGTGGAGCACTTATGCATACATGTGTGTACAGTCTATGACCCTCATGACGCTGGGTATGCCTCCCCTTGTGTAGAACTCCTGCTTGACACATGCCTACTCCATCTGTTTGAATGGGAAGTGGATGTACCTCCTGGCCTTCCTCTTCAGGGCTACCATCACCTGAGTCAACACCCTGGAACATGTGGTTTGGTACATCCCAGATACATATCCCTCTGTGAAGTGGGGAATGATCCCGTTGCTATGAAATGTATGGCACACAGCAGGCTCTGCATACCGGATAGGGCATGGTTGGTGATGACTATTGGGTCAACCTCATCTGTGATCACCTCATATAGGTCGATGATGCTGTGTGACGTCAGTCTGTAGCGATCTATCATTTCAGCATCCACCATTCTGAGCAGCGTGACCCTTGTGTTGTATATCCTTGGTCTTTGTGGTCGTCTATCCTCCCTGTGCTACTCAACAGGTCCCTGTGGCAACTGTGGGAGCTGTGGGAGATACAGTTGCAGCAGCTGAGATGCTACTGCCTGGCCTGGTCCTTCAGGTGGAGATGGGCTTCTGGCTGGCTTGCCAGATGGAGCATCAGAGGTTGCAACAGGCAGAAGATGTGCATGTGTGCTTGGGGGTTCCTAGGGCTCCGCAGCCCTCACATGCCCACTTCCTTGATGTCTTTGTAGGTATTGAAATGGAAACATAATGCTCGTAATCGCTCTCTGAGTGATCTCACTGTGAACATGCCACTTCTAAGGATGTTGAGCTGTTCCTTTAAGACAGACCAGGCGCAGTCATCAGATATTGAGGGACCAGTGGGAACATGGTGTTCCCATGACAGCTTCTGACAAACAACGGTAGACTTTTATTATATAGGATTGTTTGTGCTTTTTGTCTTGGGAAATAAGACTAAACTTAGATAGTTTACAGTGATTGGTGCCCACTGCTCCTTTATTCAGAAAGGCTGTTGGTGATCTTATACCAGCCCATTTACAGACTTTCCTTGAAAATCACTTCAGAGACAACTATCAAGTACCTGGAGCCCTGGAAAAGGTAGAAATGGCTAGTCCTTCAGAATATGTGTAAAGCCCCTTTTACTGCACTGGTTTTGGAGCCTGGTGTTAAAGGGGGATCTATCACCCCTATACAAGTTTGTCTAAAAGTAAGTTTATATAGCAACTAGCTGGTAAATTATTGTCTTTTTTTTAAATTCTTTGCTTGGCCGAAATTAAACATATAACGATGATCCTGTGCCTTCCTTCCATACAGACTGCAGTTACAGCTCTGTACCGCAGTCTATCACTTTTCCCCTGCTCCCTTCCCTCGATCCAGACTTCTCCAATGATGGATGATTTCTCCATGTAAGCTGGAGTGGTCTCTGGCCAATGAAATCGCTCCAGCTTATAGCTAGTCTCTATATAAACATACTTTTTAGACAAACTTGTATAGGGGTGATAGATCCCCTTTAAAGGTGCAGTGCTGTGTTATGGTGCGTTTCTCACCAAACTCTAATAAGCTGTAACTGTAATGCATTCCCTCAGGAACACAGTGAAGTTGCAGTAAGTACAGTCTGCATGGCTGTAGACCTTTCACACTAGCGCTGAAGAAGGTTGTGACTAAACAGTTCTGTCGCTCGTGTCAGAGGGGCCCAAGACTAAATTCAGGTCTCAGAAACAGTGAGAAGTTCTTCAGATGCTAGCATGTATATGGAGTACAGGGCATTTAGGTTTATACAACCCCAATTCATCTTTAGCTGTTAGTGTACCTTTATCATCTATATATCCTTGGATGCTAGAGGTCTGCAACATATTAAAGGGGGTGAACTAATATGATTAATTGCTAAAATAAGCACTGTAAATAATATTGTGTGCTGTGTCTGCCTATTGCCTATGTACTATATTATCTATGTCCCCCTATTGTCTATGTACTACATTTTTTAAGTCTGCCTATTGTATATGTATAATGCTATCTACCTCTGCCTATTGTCAGTGTATTATAATATCTATGTCTGCCTATTGTCTGTGTACTGTGTTATCTATGTCCGCTTATTGTCTATGTGCTATGTTATCTACATCTGCTTATTGTCTGTGTACTATGTTAAATATGTCTGCCTGTTGTCTGTGCACTTAGTTATCTATGTCTGCCTATTATCTGTGTACTACATTATCTACATCTGCCTATTGTCTGTGTACTGCTTTATCTACGGCTGCCTGTTGTCTACGTACTATGTTTTCTACATCCGCTTATTGTCTGTGTACTACGCTATCTACATCTGCCTATTGTCTGTCTACTACCCTTTCTAAGTCTGCCTATTGTATATGTATTATGCTATCTACGTCTGCCTTTTGTCTGTGTACTACGTTATCTAGGTCTGCCTATTGTCTGTGTACTGTTATCTACATCTGCCTATTGTCTGTGTATTATGTTATCTATGTCTGCCTATTGTCTGTGTACTATGTTATCTATGTTCGCTTATTGTCTACTAGAGTAAAAGCCCTTTTACACGGGCCAAGGTTTGTGAGATGTTAACCCTTTGAGTGTCGGAGGAGTACGCAATGCATTGATTTGCAATGTATTGCGTACCCCTCTGGCACTCACAGGGTTAAAAGGCCGGTCCTGCTCTGTTTACTGCCGTCAATCACGCGAAGCACTGTAGAGACTGCCCAAATGCACAGAATGCTCCCAGCATTCTGAGTGTTTGAACAGTCTCTACTGCACATGACGGCTTCTGACAAACATCACAGCGAATTATTATATAGGATGTGCTATGTTATCTACATCTGCTTATTGTCTCTGTACTATGTTAAATATGTCTGCCTATTGTCTGTGTACTAAGTTATCTATGTCCGCCTATTGTCTGTGTACTACTTTATCTACGGCTGCCTGTTGTCTGCCTACTATGTTATCTACATCCGCTTATTGTCTGTGTACTATGTTATCTATATCTGTCTATTGTCTGTATGTTAACTATGCCTGCCTATTGTCTGTGTACTAAGTTATCTACATCAGCCTATTGTCTATTTACTACCCTTTCTAAGTATGCCTATTATATATGTATAATGCTATCTATGACTGCCTATTGTCTGTGTACTATGTTACCTACATCTGCCTATTGTCTTTGTACTACGTTATCTAGGTCTGCCTATTGTCTGTGTATTATGTTATTTATGTCTGCTTATTGTCATTGTACTATGTTATTTACATCTGCCTATTGTCTGTGTACTGTTATCTACATCTGCCTATTGTCTGTGTACTATGTTATTTACATCCGCCTATTGTCTATGTACTATATCTACATCTGCCTATTGTCTGTGTACTATGTTATCAGCGTCTACTTGTTGTCTATGTACTACGTTATCTATGTCCACCTATTGTCAGTGTACTATGTTATTTACATCCGCCTATTGTCTGTGTACTATGTTATCTACATCTGCCTATTGTCTGTGTACTGTTATGTATCTCTGCCTATTGTCTGTGTACTACATATGTACATCTGTCTATTGTCTGTGTACTACATATCTACATCTGCCTATTGTCTGTGTACTATGTTATCAGCGTCTACTTGTTGTCTATGTACTACGTTATCTATGTCCACCTATTGTCAGTGTACTATGTTATTTACATCCGCCTATTGTCTGTGTACTATGTTATCTACATCTGCCTATTGTCTGTGTACTGTTATGTATCTCTGCCTATTGTCTGTGTACTACATATGTACATCTGTCTATTGTCTGTGTACTACATATCTACATCTGCCTATTGTCTGTGTACTATGTTATCAGCGTCTACCTGTTGTCTATGTACTACGTTATCTATGTCCACCTATTGTCAGTGTACTATGTTATTTACATCCGCCTATTGTCTGTGTACTATGTTATCTACATCTGCCTATTGTCTGTGTACTATGTTATCTACATCTGCCTATTGTCTGTGTACTATGTTATCTACATCTGCCTATTGTCTGTGTACTATGTTATCTACATCTGCCTATTGTCTGTGTACTATGTTATCTACATCTGCCTATTGTCTGTGTAATATGTTATCTACGTCTGCCTATTGTCTATGTACTTTGTTATCTATGTCTGCCTATTGTCTGTGTACTGTTATGTATCTCTGCCTATTGTCTGTGTACTACATATGTACATCTGTCTATTGTCTGTGCACTGTTCTCTACATCTGCCTATTGTCTGTGTACTACATATGTACATCTGTCTATTGTCTGTGCACTGTTCTCTACATCTGCCTATTGTCTGTGTAATAATTCACCTGCGTCTGCCTATTGTCTGTGTATTATGTTATCTACGTCTTTCTATTGTCTGTGTACTATGTTATCTACATCTGCCTATTGTCTGTGTACTATGTTATCTATGTCTTTCTATTGTCTACTTACATTACTATCTAGGTAAAACATTCTCCTCCTTATGGCGCTTGCACTGAGGGGACAGCAGAGTGGCAGTGTATGAGCAGTACTTCGAGGTGTTCCATTCCTCTTTTTAGCATTCAAGGGGTTAATCCATTACATGTGACTACACTAAGAAGATCTATTAAAAATACTGGGTCTTCTGTGTGTGAAAATCGCTTCCTTGTACTTTCTCTTTAGTCAGAGATTCAGTGTAGCAATGCAGTGTATGATAGGTAGTTACCTTCAACCTCCCATATGTGCACTAACTTAAACCATGCCTGCTAACTAAGCTCTCTTGAAATCTGACACAGACGCCTTGAGTAAGGTAACTACCATACACAGCGAGATCTGGAGTATGTTGGGTAATTTCATGTCTGTGTCTGTGGGGATGACTACACTTGCTAGAACCTGATTGGCTGGGAGGGGCATTATTTTGAACAGAGACTAGCATATAAAAGCCAGTCTCTGTTCACAGTTCTTGCAGTCTGACTCAGGTAACGGCCCAAGAGGGAGGAAACGGGGCTCTGGTACTTTACATGGCTGCTACCGCCAGTGGAGACAGCAGTCTCAAGGGGAACATATGGCCAGCAGGAGGACAGATGCCACACATTTTAAAACCCTTTTAGTGCTGGTGGGATACCCCTCCAGCACTCAAAGGGTTAACTGTGGTATCTTTGAGAGGCTTGATTTAAAAAATAAAATATTAAACTCTCATTTAATTTTTTTTTTTTTTTTTACAAGATTGTAAAGAAGAGAAGACAAAGGAAAGAAAAAAAAGATAGAAGATTAAAGAAGATGGCCAGGATCCCTCTGGACATCAGGATTACTGCTAAGTTTTAATTTTTCAGGACGTGTTAACTCTTGGTAGATTAACCCAATGCGTTGCATTGTCCACTGACACTCATAGGGTTAATTTTTTTTTTTTTTTTACTTTAAACTACAAATGTGTGTGTATGTTCAAAACCAGTTTTCTAACACATACCGGTGGTTTTCACCACGTGTTAGGGACTCTGCTCCTCCTTTCCATGGCGCAGGTTTTTCTCCATGAGAAGTGTGTTCCTTAACCCTTTGAGTGCCAGAGGGGTACGCAAACCATTGCTTTGCAATGCGTTGCGTACCCATCTGGCACTCAGAGGGTTAACATACATTGAAGCCACCACATGGAGTAGGACAGCAAATCCTACTTTCTTTATGTGATGTCCAATGGTTACATATTTTGCACCTGTTGACATTTTTGCGTGGTGGTGGTTGTTGTCAGAGCAGTTATCAGCATAGCAAACTGTGCTTTCAAAACCACCACGGCTGGTTAAAAAAAATAGCAGGGGTAATAGTATTGAGCCCCAGGTGTCCTGCACTAAAATGGATATCAGGTAACCCTAGCCCTGAGTTACAACACAAAAAGATTTTTGGCATGCCTGTGAGGAAGTGGCTGTAAGAAAGGATTTCATTCATCATAACACATGTTTACCACCAGAGGTCACCGCCTGCTAATTATAGTAGAACTGTATAACTAGCCCCTTGAAAGCTTTAGTCACACTTACTACATGAATACTTGCCAACATGCAGAGCTCTGAAAGCCTGGAATGAAGTACCTGAGAAAAATAAGATCTTCTTCCAGTCTAACATCCTTAAAAATAACTGCTTCTTTGTATTTAATAACAACATGTAACTGTTTCTATATTTATGTAAATGTGTAATTCTGTACTGTAAAAGCTCTCCAGAACAGTGGCGTCTCCAGCATTCATATTTAGGGGGGGCACATGGGGGGCCAGGGACAAAAGCAGGGGGGCAATTATAAAACATTATATATATATATATATATATATAAACACATACACACACACACACACACTTGGAAAACATAAATGTAGAAAATTCAGATTTCTATATTTCCAGCAACTTCTGTGAAATATGAAACCAAGTACTGAGCACCTCTGCATAGAAGGCTTTGTGTGAATAGCCCAAAGAGACATTCTGCTTCTGGTCTAATGCACAGTGATCTGACTGCAGCATGACAGTCTGCCCACAGGAACATCTACAGAGTACTGTATAACCTACCTGCAGGTGAGGTTAGTACTCCACTCACCTCACCGGCAGGAAGATTATACAGTACTCTGTAAATGTTCCTGTGGGCAGATTGTCATGCTGCAGTCAGATCACTGTGCATTAGACCAGAAAAAGAATGTCGCTTTGCGCTATTAAAAAAACATAAGGTACCACTTTAGCAATTTGCTAAAGGATCTCCTGCACACATCAGCACAAATTCACACAGCCGTGCCAATACTGCTAGTGTAAAAATAAAAGGTTTGAACATTCTTAATACTCGTGTCCTCAGTGTTTAAAAGTGATTTGAACCACGTCATCTTGCAACACAGTTAATTTTTAAATAGACAACTGGGATATCTGATTGTGGTGGTCTCACCCGTCACCATGACTGCTTACTGCTTGCTTACTAAAGCTCAAAACTTGCTGTGGCTGCTGCCCCAGTGGCCAACCGCCACCGCTGGCCTGCGCTCTGTCCACAATGTCTTTCTCTGGGTGCGGCTGCAGCTCCTCTGGTGGCTGGTGCGCAGACGCAAAGCCAATGAAGACCAAGTGAATTGGGCACTGAGCAGTGTGAGCACTAAGTTCAGGCTCACTCTCTTCTCCTGCAGCAGGGCAGATTTAATTCAGGCAGAGCTGGTTTAAGACTCCATAGGGCCCTAGGCAGGATCTCAAATTGGGCTCCCCCTATTGCCCCTTTCCCGCAAACCTTTCTTTATTTGCATATTGTTCTTGTGGGTAGAGATACTAGTACCAACTACATAAAAGAAAAATTGGATGCTTCAACACCCTGGGTGCCATAGAGATCACCAAGGCTTTTGCAAAGCAAATAAAAAAATAAAATAAAACAGAGCTTAGAATTGAAATGGAACTACATTTGTGACGCCACATAGCTTAAAATTGAAGTGGGCTACATTAGTGACACCACAGAGCTTTACATTGAAATGGAGCTAAACTACTGACTAGGGTTGCACCGATACCGATACTGGTATTGGTATTGGTGCCAATACCAGAATTTGCGTGAGTACTTGTACTCACGCAAATGCGGCTGACGCCAGCACCGATACCCTGTGTCAGGGTCGGTGCTGTAGAGAGGGAGCCTGGGGAGCTGCTCACAATGCTCCCCAGTCACCTCTCTCCCTCCTGCAGTGTCGGAGCGTTGCCGCGGGTTACCATGGCAGCGCTCCGATGCTGACCTCTGCCGGGGCTTGCGAGAGAACAGCGAGCACCCGGCAGAGGAGGGTAAGGGAGGCTAGATGGGGCAGCGGGTCGTGAAAGAGGCAGAGAGGGGGTCAAGAGGGAGAAAAAGAAGCAAAGGGAGGAAGGATCAGGAGACAAAGGGAGGGGGGGCCAAGAAGAGGCAAGAGGAGGGGGGATCAGGAGGGAGAGGCAAAAGGGTGGGATCAAGTGTCAAGGAGAAGGAGTGGGAGAAAGGAGGAACAAAAGTGAGAGAAAAAGCCAAGGCAAAACTAGGGGGATCAAAAGGGAGAGAAAAAGCCAAGGCAAAAGAAGGGGGCACAAGAGGGGGAGAAAGAGTCAAAAGGGGAGAATCAAGAGTCAAGAGGTGGTGTGTGTATGCTTGTATGTATGTGTGTGTATATATATTTCAAGTACTCACCGATACCAATTACTTTTTTTTGTGGTCATTTGCCAGTTTTCCAAGTACCTAAAGCATATAGGTACTTGGAAAACTGGCAAATGACTGCAAAAAAGAGTATCGGTAATTGGTATCGGTGAGTACTTGAAAAAAGTATCGGTACTCGTACTCGGTCTTCAAAAATCGGTATCGGTGCATCTCTACTACTGACACCACAGAGCTTACAATTGAAATGGGGCTACTGTAGTGACACCACAGAGCTAACAATTGAAATACTGCTATATTTGTGATACCATAGAGCCTACAATTTAAATGGTGCTAAACGAGTGATACCACAGAGCTAGCAATTGAAATAAAGCTACACACGTGATTCCACAGAAACTGTAATTCTATGACTGCCGATGGGTAGTCAAAGAATTGTAAGATCTGTGGTATCACTTGTGTAGCTCGGTTTCAATTGTTAGGCCTGTGGCATCACAGGGGAGTGAGACAGAGAGTACAAGGGAGAGAGAGAGAGAAGGGGAGGGAGAGCATTGTGGGGAGAGAGAGAGTGTCATGGGGGAGAGTGTGTGGGATAAAGGGAGAAGAGTGGAATGCAAGGGGAGGAGAATGAGGAAGGAGAGAAGGACTGAAGTATGGCTCTCCAATATAGGGCCTGTTGGATGGATGTTCTGGTGATCCCAGTGCTCTGTTTAACCCTTTGAGTGCCAGATGGGTGCCAAACACATTGCCACTCTGGCACTAAAAGGCTCAAATCTTTTAATTTTTGAGGCCGTTCCACACTGCATAGAGATTAGTGTACAAAGAGCCAGTACATTTGTTCCTCCAGAAATTGGTTTAGTTTTTATTTTACGTTCATATGAACAAGTGACCAGCTCTGTGTACTTAGAATTAGAGCTTTATTCATTGCATAGTCTAAACAATATATATATTCACATACATACACACTATATGTATGTGAATATGTATATTATATAGACTCTGCAACTATGTATGTGAATATGCCTATTATATAGACTCTGCAATGTATAAAGCTCTAATTCTAAGTACACAGAGCTGGTCACTTGTCCATATGAACGTGAAATAAAAACTAAGCCAATTTCTGTAGGAACAAATGTGCTGGCTCTTTGTACAGTATGTATTATGTGACCCCGGTGCTAGTACCTGGTGCGAGCAGCTTCCCATGATAGTGCGCCCATTATTCTAAAGTCCAGCCCACATCTGACTGTCCAGCAGAATGTGCTCTTTGGAGACAGAGATCTGTACCTTCTTCTGTACAGACCTCTTATAGCCGCTCCTTCGCGGTCCTCTGTCTTTTAAAATAATGCAGCGCGCCGAGAGATGACGTCATATCACGGCGCTCTGCATTATCACAGAGCGCTGACATAGTGACAAGAGGGAGTAGTACAGAGAGGTCTGTGCTCAGCTTTCCGGTAGGAAGATTTGTCAGACCTTCCTATCGGCCAGCTATTTTGCTGCATGCAGGGCTGGATCAGAGGGCCCTCCAACATGGCAGGCGCCTTACCTGTGATCCGGCTCTGAATTCAGGAGCCACCGCCGGGTGAAGAAAATTGGGGGGGCACATGGGGGGGCACAGTAGAATGTAGGGGGGGCCATGGCCCCCTCTGGCCCCCCCCTGGTGACGCCACTGCTCCAGAATATACTTGAAAACGAGGGAAATCTCAGTGTATTCTTGCTGGTAAAACACTTCTGAAAAAGTAAATATACAAATAAATAAATATCATGGTACACCTTTTTTCCTGGGCAGTCACATGCCACAGACTCACTTGCTGTCCACAACTACATGTAGTTGGACACCAGCAGAAAACATTATTATTAATATTTTTTTATATAACGGACATAAAGGGATAGTAATACTTAAAATGTAAAAAAAAATATGTTGGAGGGTTTATCCCTCTTGAGTAAAACAAGGGTACCCCCACTACTGAAAGGTGTCTTATTCAAAAGTTATTACAGCTCAAAGTTGATTCTTTTATCCCCCTGAGTAAAACAAGGGTACTCTCACTTATTCAAAAGTTATTACAGCTCAAAGTTGATTCTTTTATCCCCCTGAGTAAAACAAGGGTACTCTCACTGCTGAAAGGTGCTTTATTAAAAAGTTATTACAGCTCAAATTTGAAATTTTTAGGTGCAGTATCACCGTGTCCTGAAATTGTACAGTGACGCTGTTGCTGCACCATCCTATGGAGATTTATGGTCTACTGACCAGAGCCATCCATAGGATGGTATAGCAACAGTACCACTGTACAATTTCAGGCCACTGTGATATTGCACCTAAAAATTTCAAATTTGAGCTGTAATAACTTTTTAATAAAGCACCTTTCAGCAGTGAGAGTACCATTGTTTTACTCAGGGGGATAAACATTACAATATATATATTTTTACATATTATTATTCCTTTAACCTCTGAGTGCCAGTGGGGTGTCCAATGCATGGTTTTGCCAAGTGGTTCAAACTGCAGTTGTATAGCTTAATAGACATTGCCCACACTACTGCATGAAATCATTTGACTAGGCAATACTAACATGTGGGGAAGTTCATATCTAGTAGCTCTTTTTAACCCTTTGAGTGCCAGACGGGTTCGCAATGCATAGCCTTGCAATGTGTTGCGCACCCCTCCGGCACTCAAAGGGTTAAGAAAAGTGTTAAAATATGAGAATGAAATTCATTTTAAAACTAGGGCAAAAGCAATGACATCAGGAAAGAGGGTCAGAAAGCTAAAAGCAGGGATGTCCCTGGAAATTCGGGACAGTTGGCAGGTGTGGAAATGTAAAGATTTCTTATATTTTGTATTATCAACTCAGATTTCTGCCAAAGGGTCTGAGATATGATATGTACTACACAAAACACTGAATATATGATATATTTGTCATTTCTGCTATTTTAATTGACCACTAGAGGGAAGTATGTGCTGAAAAATGTGCAGGAATGTGTTTCATTTAACCTCCTGGTTGCTAGAAACTTCTCAAATGCATTGCAAATCAATGTGTTGGAGACATTGTTAACATCCAATGAGTTAAAGAAAGTTTATGAATTACTATTTAAAAAGTATAATAACTAATTGATTACGCTGATGTGGGCTTCTTCATTTCAGTTGACACAGTTAATTTTCTGTTGAATAGTAGAAATTGATGTATCAGTTTGTAACAATCAAATAAGTTAAAATATAAACAAGTGCAAAAATTATTTATTGAAGTGTTTCATAAACCTCTCCTCAAGGGCTCCTAACAGACCATGAGTCGATTCTATTAGGTCTGGTAAAATCTTTGGTATTGTAAAATACTGTGGGCTCGATATCAATAGCACCAGTAAAACTGGCGGTAATAATAACCAAAAAAAGAGCAATAAACCAACGTTTGTCACAAGCGAAGGCTATAGGCCCTGCTGAGACAGTGGGGAGAATGTGGGAGTGAAAGGTTTAACAATACCAAACCCCTGGTTACCTGTTACTATTCCTAGCAACCACCAAATTAACCCCTGAAATCCCTCCTGCACTATCACCCTAGCACTACAATTTGCTGCCCCCACCAAGACTTTATATCTGGGCGTCTTCGGTTACCCCAAACACAACAGAATTACAGTATAAAATCACCTTAATAATCAGACATATAGACTTAACCCTTTAGTAGCATGTTCTAACTGAGCTTCCTTCAGAGTAGTGAGTTCATATTAGAGAACAGAGACAAGAGATGATTAATTGAACATTTAAAAAAGGCTTCACAGTGCTGGTTACAAAAATACAGAAATAAAGGACATACAGGAGTGAAGATTACACATAAGCAAAACAGTCCATAAAATTAAATTGGGAAAAACACAAGAAATCTTTAAATACAATAACCGGTATTTTAAGAGTCCTTGGGAACTTCAAATTGTATTTCCCCCTTCAGCTGTTACAAAGAAATTCCCTGTTTTATAAAAAAAAACATTTTAAATACTTTCCACAGTTCCTTCTAAGAGGCCAAACCCCCTGGGTGTTACCTGGGGGGAGGTTTGGCCTGACAGTTTACGGCCCACTCAGTAAGACCTGTCAGTGATGTTACTGCAGAGTTCTACCTGAAAAATCATAAGGCTTCCCAAAACATGCAACCCACAGCACACCTCTATAATGTTATAGTAATCATATTCCTCATATATGTGTGAATATCTGTGAATATCTGGACACCAAAGATGCTGGGTCTAACTGGTTGCAAAGTGGCTATTCTTGTAAGTCATAGCAGGAACACCTTCTCCTAGCATGTTTGGTACCCACCAAAGGGATAAAACCTGGGCATTTTAAATATATAGTTTTATTGAACCATTTTACACGAAATATACATATTCTCCCTATTTCATAATATGTGACTGTCCCCTGGATGAACTCCATCAAAGCAGAGGGCCCAATACCTTTTTTATGGCATTCTGTCCTGCTCTGGTGATTTACTCATTCAGTTTCAGGTGATGTCATCTACTCAGCTAATTTAGCTAACACTTTAAAAGGTACAATAAAATACACAAAATAAATTATACATACCAGGGCCCTGCAAAGGCCAACTCATGCCTTGGCATGACAATGTACCTCAGCTATTCTATAGCTGCTGAGATACATGGAACGAGCGCTGGTCAAATGCTCATTGTTGGTTTTTGTTTCCACAACTTAGGCTAAATAGCACAAATTGTGTGAACATCAAAGGAAAAAGAGCCAACTCTCAGTGTTTGACACAATGTCAAACAACGAGAGTGAGCTCAAAACAGACACCCTCCCCAGCTCCGTTACAATGACCCTACACTATCCCTAACACGAACACTTAAAAAAATACTACCTCTAACACTATCCTGACACCCAGAAATGTAACACTTACCTGTTATCCACTGTCCATCTTTTTCTTTAATCCTGTCTTCTTTCTTCTGTCTTCTCGTCTCTTCCTTTCAATCTTGTTTATTAAAAAAGAAAAAAAAAGTCCTTTTTTTGTAAAATAAAAAAGTAAAGGCCACTAAAGATGCCACAGTTAACCCTTTGAGTGCCGGAGGGGTAACCCTCTGGTGCTCAATGGTTTAAAAATAGGTGGCATCTTTTTTTCCCTTTTGTTGAAATAATCAAATATCTTGTAATGTGTTTGTATGTTTTGAAGTAATGTTTCCAATGTGCCCCCTTTGCCTCAGCCCCTGCTATCTCCACTGATGGCAGACCCCTGCCTTCCCTACCTCTCGGGCCATTGCCCGAGTCAGACTGCCAAAATTTTGAACTGAGACTGGCTTTGATTTGCCAGTCTCGGTTCAAAATAATTGGCAGCCTCCAATTGGCTGTGATGTGTGCTTATGCACCTCCCAGCCAATCAGCTTCTAGTGAGGTTTGTCATTGGAGGCTGCCAATCAGCTGCAGCGGGGAGGATGACGAACCCCACTAGCAGCTGATTGGCTTGGAGGTGCATAAGTTGTTAAAGCATGTTCAAATTCCAACCAATCAACACTTTGCAGAGTTGCAATTTCAACTCAAATTACTACATATAAACACCATAAAAATGTACATACCTTTCCTGTGTTTTGTTGTTTACTGATCTACAGCACAGCTACATGTCACATTAAGCATGTTGCCATTATGAAAAGGGCATAAAAGCGCAAGATTCTCATATTGTGTCCTTAAACAGAGCATCATTGCTCACATATTAGATGTAAAAGAGCCTGGCTGGTAAAACCCCTCCGATATTGGAGAATACACTGAATTGCAAAGAAACTTTTACTCATTGCCCTTTCATGTGAAACAATTGTTCCACTCCTCACTACTGCTCTCCCAATTAGTGCTAGCTCTCACAATTGAGCATGGTTAACTCTTTCAGTCCAAGAGATGTCCCCAATCATTGGGAACATCTCTGGTACTCAAAGTGTTAAGCACTCATTGGAAGAGCAGTGTAACAACTGGTTCACATGAAAGGGCAATGGTTAAAAGTTTCTTTGTATTTCAGTGCAATCTCCAATATCGGAGGGGTTTTACCAGCCAGGCTCTTTTAGATCTAATATGCAGGCAATGTTGTGTGGTTTATACATGGCGAGATTCTCATGTCACCCTTAATGAGGCGTGTAGCTCCACATTCTTTTAAACGCAACGTTTTCAAAGTGAACACACACACACCCACGTGTTTTTTTACACACTATGTATATTTTACTTCATACAGTGTGAATGATGGAGTGTAAGGGATTCACAGGATGTAAGTGACTGAGTTTGAGTCAGTGTGTATGTGTGGGAGATAGGGGAGAAGTAGGAAGATGGCAGGGAGAGGAGTGTAGGCTTGAGCTTGAGGTATGAGGAGAGGTACAGGAAAGAAAGAAGGAGAGCAGAAGGCCCCTGTCAGCAAGTAAAAGGGATATAAGAAGGAAGGAGAGGTATGCAATCCCCAGCAGATATACAAGGGTCTGGCAGTGGCACATGTGGGGAGAGGACTTCACCTAGCCAGGGACAGCATAAACGGGTAACATATTGTTACCAGGCATCCAAGCCTGGATCGGGACTGTGGAACCCTGTGTTTTCCTATGAGCAGGAGATGGCCCTAGTGCCGAACTTTCTACAATATAAGCACACCCTGCTTTCCATACAGAAAGCCTAAGTGATTGGTGCACAGCAGAAGCAACCATTTACCTTGCACAGGAGTAAAATGGAAAATGATTTCAGCTTACCGATATTTTCCTTTCCTGGTCCAGAAGAGGCAGCGTTCACTCACGGGTTTTAGCTTCCGTCCCAGCCGAGAAACAGGAAACACCCTCCAAAAATTCAATAAAGGAGCTCCCATCCACCTCCAGGATGTCTCCGTGACTAGCCGAGGCCGGACTAAGATAGAAATAAGGGGGGGAATCTTGTGAACGCTGCCTCTTCTGGACCAGGAAAGGAAAATATCGGTAAGCAGAAATATTTTTCCATTTTCCCTGGTCCTTCATCGGCAGCGTTCACTCACGGGAGAGTACCCAAGCTTGAAAAATAAAAATGGGTAGGGAAGAAAAAGAAGAGGCAGAGAGATAAATACTGCAAAATTTAGATTTATTAATAAATCATTGTGGAGAAAATTATGAGACTGAGCGCAGGACCTCTCTTCCAAAGGTGGAAGAATCCCTGTATCGCACATCCAGATGATAATGTTTGGCAAAGGTAGAGTTAGAAGCCCAGGTTGCTGCCTTACAAATGTCATCTGATGATACTCTGGCCTCTGCTGCCCAGGAAGTTGCCACCGATCTGGAAGAATGGGCTTTAATACCCATTGGCGCTTGAAGTCCGTTTGCTTGATAAGCTTTAGAAATACATGACACAATCCATCTAGAAACGGTAGCTTTGGCTACTGGCCATCCCTGTCTGTATCCTGAAGGAACCACCAACAACTTATCTGACTTTCTCAAGGAGGCTGTTCTATGAACATACACTCGAAGACATCTGACGGGTTCCAGATTACTCCATTCCTGTTTGTCCTCTTTGGAAACCTCTGGGACAAAGGAGGGAAAAAGTATGTCTTGAGAAAGGTGGAAAGTAGACACGACCTTGGGAAGAAATTCTGGTACTGGTCTCAGAAAGATACTGTCTTGATTGAAACGAAGGTACGGTTCTCTTACCGAAAGAGCTTGGAGCTCAGAGACCCGTCTAGCAGAGGTAATGGTTAACAAAAAAGTCAACTTGATGGAAAGGAGACCAAAAGGGATGTCTTCTAATGGCTTAAACGGATTGTAAGAGAGAGCATCCAAAACTAACGGAAGATCCCATGGAGGAGACAGATGTCTAACAGGAGGTCGGATTCGTTGTAATGCCTTAAAGAATCGGATGATCAGACTCTGCTGTGCCCATCTGATACCAGTGATAGCTGAAATGGCCGATACCTGTACCTTTAAAGTACTGGAGCTTAAACCTTTCTGAAAACCTTCTTTGAGGAATTCCAGAATGTTAAGTTGGTAGTGTCCTCCCACCAGAGGAGACTGGCTCTGATCTCCTGGGGAAGAAGGATAGATTCCTCTAGATGGTTGAGGCGATTGTCCCATTGATCTAAGAGGGTCATCTGTAGGGGTCTCATGAACCATCTTGCCCAGCTTACCACCGGGATGGTGGAGGACATTAATCCCAGGATGTGCATACATCTTCTGGCCGAAGTGGTTGCTTGTTCCTTGAAGTACCATATCTGGTGGGAAATGTTCTGAGCCTTGTCCCATGGAAGGAAAGCTCTTGCCTGCTGGGTATAGAACAGAATTCCCAGGTAGAGCAGGTGTTGAGAGGGAATCAGAGAGTTCTTTTCTGTGTTTATCTTCCATCCTAACTGGGTAAGGAAAGAGATGGTTAGTTCCTTGTGCAGGAGCAGGGTATTTCGGTCCTTGGAGACGATCAGAATATCGTCCAAATAATGAAAAATTCGAATACTCTGGAGTCTGAGTTGGGCGACAATAGGTAGAAGAAGCTTTGTAAAGGTTCTTGGAGCTGTAGAGATTCCAAATGGAAGGCATGTAAACTGGAAATGGAGGTCTTCTAGAGTGAACCTTAGAAATTTCTGGTGCTCTGGGCGAACTGGAATGTGGAGATACGCGTCCTTGAGATCCAAGGAAATCATCCAATCCTCCGGAAGAATTACCTTCATGATCGTCTGGATAGATTCCATCTTGAATCTTCGAGTATGCAGATGAAAGTTTAGTGTCTTGAGGTCCAGGACAGGACGAAAATCTCCTGAAGTCTTCTGAACCAGGAAGAGAGTCGAATATATTCCTGTGAACCTTTCTTCAGGGGGAACAACAGAAATGGCCTGTTCCGCGAGAAGGTTGGAGATGAAATCCTGCATGATTGCGCGTTTTAGGGGATTGGTAGGTATTCTCGTTGTTCAGAAGACCGGTACCTTGGGTCGGGAGATAAACTCCATGGAATAACCTTGGGAGACTACCTGACAGGACCAGGAGTCTGGGATGCTTGTGGTCAATACCTCTTGGAAAAAACGTAGACGACCTCCAATACCCAGAGGCTGGACCTGGATACCATCAGAATTTCCCAAATGGTTTTGGGGTGGAAAACTCTGAGACTTTCCCTGAACTACTCGCTCTGTTAGGGCGAAAGGAACTGGATTGGCCATTTCTCCAGGACTGAGACCAAGAAGATTCTTTACCTGGTCGATACACTCGTGAGTCCTTGAAGGACGTCCTCGTCTGGGTTCTGCATATAGAGCCAAATTCATTACGTCTGCTTCTTCTATCTTGAGGAAGAAAAAGACTCTTACCCCCTGATGCTTTTTTGATAAGATCATCCAGTTTTTCACCAAAGAGCATGGTGCCAGTAAAAGGTAGACCACATAGATTAAGCTTAGAAATGCTGTCTGCATTCCAAGGGCGAAGCCAATGAGCCCTTCTGGCGGAGACGGCTAGAAGCATAGCTTTGGATTGAAGGCGTACTAGATCCGTTGAAGAGTCCAAAATAAAATCAGTAGCTAATTTAAGATCATTAAGCGACTCAGCGATAGAGGAACGAGATTCACCTTGAAGTAGAGCTTGCTCAATCTGCTCTAGCCAGATCCTCATTGCCCTAGAGACTGAGGTTAGGTCTACTGCTGGTCTGAATGCCATGCCTATAGAAAGGAAGGTTCATCTTAAGTCATTCTCCAGACGCCTGTCAAGAGGGTCTTTTAATGAAGCTGCGTCATCTAACGGAAGGGTAGTTTTGCGAACTACAGCCGCATCTACCTTAGGGGGAGAATCCCAAAGTTGAGAATCTGCCGAGGTAAAAGGATACATCTTGAGAAATCGTGGAGTGGGCTTGCATCTTCTATCAGATTTTCGCCATTCCTCTAAAATAAGGTCCTTGATCACTGGATGAAGGGGAAAGGAGGAGATTTCTTGTTTAGACGAGAAAACATCTTGTCAGCAGGCTGAGGGTCTTGTTGTTCCTGCAGATTAAGAGTATGGCGAACTGCTTTAATTAGTGGTTCCACCAGAGAGGGGTCAAACCCTGTGAGATCTGCGGAATCTTCTTCCTCCTCCGAGTCAATGGAGTCCTGGAATGTTTGTGTATCCAGGTCTGAGTCACCTGACCCTGAATCGTCATCTTTTCCTCTGCGAGCATGCGGGGAAAGACTGAAGTTGCCTCCTGCAAACCTTGGACTACAGCCTGTTTAATGACTGAAGAGATGTCCATAGAAGTGGAAGGAGAATCCTGGATGAAGTCTAGCCAACAGGTCTTACAGATCTTCTTTCCCTCCATGGCTTCATTGTTGCAGGCGAAACAGGGTCTGGATGGAAGAACAGGAGTGGGGTCCATACCAGAAGGGCTGGAAAGACAAAAGGAAAAAACTAAGTTTGTCCCATCATAGTTACATAGTTACATAGTAATTTAGGTTGAAAAAAGACTTGCGTCCATCCAGTTCAACCCTTTTCCTATTCCTGTTTACCATCGCTGACCCAAAAGAAGGCATCTGACTCCAAATGGCAATCAGATTTCTCCCTGGATCAACAAGCCCTAACTAAATATTAATCCCAATACTAACGTGCATAGCCCTCTATATTATGCTCTTTTAAATAAGTATCCAGGCCCCTTTTAAAGGCATCTAATGTATTTGATAGCACCACCTCCTCCGGAAGTGCATTCCATACCTTTATTGTCCTTACTGTAAAGAAACCCTTCCGCTGTTGTAGACTAAATCTCCTTTCCTCAAGTCTAAGCGGGTGGCCCCTTGTCCTGTGTACTGTTCTGTTAATGAACAGGTCTTTTGAAAGCCCTTTATATGGGCCTTGAACATATTTATATAGTGTTATCATATCCCCTCTAAGACGCCGTTTCTCTAGTGTGTACAAGTTTAACTTTTCTAGCCTCTCTTCATAACTAAAACATTCCATTCCCCTTACTAGTTTTGTAGCCCTCCTCTGCACTCTCTCTAGTTCCATAATGTCCTTCTTCAGAAAGACAGCCTATCACTCTTTTTAAAATAACAAAAGAAATCTTACCTGGAAAAGAGTACCTGCCCTAAAGCCTTAGGTTGCGGCGTACTGGATCCTGGATCCATGAACAGAACAGAGGCTAAAAGGGAGAACCAAACATGCCTTATAAGAAAAGACAATGTTACAAAGAAAACCACACTAAGAGTAAGAGCCCAAAACTTAGAATATGGAGAGACAAAGACTAAGGCAGCAAACCTCAAGGAGAGAAACTTCAAGAATCTTCAATGAAGAGGAAAAACTACAGGGCAACAACTAATATATGCTCTCAAGAGGAGAAATGAGAAAACCTTCTTACCTTTATACCAGCAAGAAGCGATAGCAGAGGAAGTCCCGGTTTGATGATGTCCCCTGGACCAAATCTGGAGTCTAGCGCCAAATAGTATAGTGGAAGGGAGAGGTACTGCAACCCAAGCAAGGAAGTGCAAGGAGGAAATGGAACGGACCGAGACAGAGGCTCGTCAAAGGAGAATCTCTGCAAGGAGATCAGAGTACTCATCCCCACATACAAGGATCCAGACGTAATGCCCCCACCGCATAATGGGGCCTTCCCGGTGGCCACCCATATGTGGAGGAATCTGCGGGAAGCTTCAGTCCGCCAGGGAGTGAGAGACCTGGCGCTGGATACAGAGTTTAACCAAACTCCGGGTAGGTACTAAAGAAAAACTTTGGCAGATAGAAATTGCCAGAGAGCAGAAAATGAATGGGACATTTCCATCACGGCCGAGGCAGGAAACACAAAAAGACATCCTGGAGGGGATGGGAGCTCATTTATTGAATTTTTGGAGGGTGTTTCCTGTTTCTCGGCTGGGACAGAAGCTAAAACCCGTGAGTGAACGCTGCCGATGAAGGACCAGGGAAATACAATTTGTCCTGCAGCAGCCAAGACAGATTCACCCAAATGACATGCGTAGTTTGTCTATGTAACAAGCATATGTCCTGCATTGCAAGTCTGTGCATACTACTGTGATATTGGCACTGACAGTCTGAATTTTATATTTCTGTAATATGCTTTGGAAGAAGAACATATGCTTGTTACATAAACAAAGCACTCATTCTTAACATGTTAAACTTTTTAAACATGACAACATTTTTTTTTACTTGAGTTAACCAAGGGTTAGGCAACCATGGCTCTCCATCTGTTGGGGACTGTAACTCCCATGATCCACAAACGGCCAAGTCAAGCATAGTATTATCGTTTTTATTTAACATGTCAATAAGACTTCGTGGTTTGTTAATAGTGCAAGCGTATGTTCTGTGTTAACATACTTTCAGGCATTCTTGCTAAAGAACATATTACAGAAACAAAATGCCAATATTGCAGTAGTATACATTGACTTGTCAATGCACAAGTTTTATAGATGAAATATCACCGCATAGCGGTCATGTTTGCTTGGACCAGTTTATTAATTCCTATAATCATTCTCTTACAGAAGGGCTGTCCAAATTCAGTCCTCAAGTGCCACCAAAATGCCAGGATTTAAGAATTTCCCTGTTTAAGCACAAGTGAGTTAGTCAAAATGTGCGCTTAATCATAGAAATCCTTAATCCTATCCTGTTGATGGCCCTTGAGGACTGAACTTGGACAGCCCTGTCTTACAGCATTTATTCCTGTGAGAGTGAGATGAACATTGTGGTGGTGTGTTCTTCAGTACGCAGTACATCAATAGAAAAAGCAGAAGAAGGCAGTAAGTGGAGGCCACCATCCACCTCCCAATATTAGGGACACCTTCTGTGTCCTAGCAATGAGAGACATCACCACAACACCAATGTCACAAAGCTGGATATAGGCACACAGCACTACAGCACATTTGGCCGCTCACCCCCACTGTAAGGTTCAAGCTGGATGACACTATTCCTAACATTATAACAGACTAAAGCAACGGTATTCAGAATATGATCTTTTACCACTAAACTACCAACACTTTGGTGTGATTGGTGAGATACAGTGCCACAGTCACAAGCAACATTCAATCCACCAAGGCATACACCAGAAACACAGACAATTTTAAGTTGTGAGAACACAGATGTGGAAGGGCAGGTCTGCTACCCATAAATCTCTTTCTTGCAGGCTCCACCTCTCCAGGAGACCATACAGGATACTCACCAGTCACAACAAAAGCATCTACAGCATGTGGAACAGCGGAAGACACAGCTACAGCATCTGCAGCAGTTGAAGGCAAGTAGCAGTAAAATATGCTGCTTCTTCATCTGCAGAATCAACACAATTTGCTGCAGACACATGATCAACCACTATGGCTCTGTACAGGGAGTATGTTGACATACAGTGGAGGCTTCTGATGGATACACAGATTCCACAAGTGATATCTGCACACCCTTGAGGGCACTGCTGCCTCCCTAATTGGAATGGAAATGCAACAAATGACTGAATACCAGAGTACAACAAATAAGGAATGCCATGGTTCAAGTGATGGGTCAACTACTAGCAGAGTTTAGGGAGCATAAATCATCTAAAAGGCAGGGAGGCATCAGTGGGATACAGGGACATGGGTAACCCACTCATCATCAGATGTTATCCTGTCACAAACTACAGTTCACATAATGGCAACCAGTCACTGAGGTCTTATACTTCACCCCTTTCAAAAATGTACAAATAATGGCATGTCTACCACATGATTTGCTGAAATAAATCTGCACTTCATTGAGCCATTGTGTCTGTGTTTTCAAAGTGTTTAACCCTACAAGTGCTAGAGAGGTATCCAATGAATTGCAAATCAGTGTGTTAAAAGATTAAACTTTAGTTTGCCAGAGGTTTGTCAAATGCACTGCAAATCAATGTTCTTGTCACCACTCTGGCACTGAAGGAGTTAAGGTCTATTTATTTTCGGTGCACAGTGCAGGCATGTGCAAAAGCTATCTCTTCCATGGTTTCAAAAATCCAATCACATCAGTCTCAGCAGAAGAAGGAATCCAGTACACACAATACTCAAGCTTTTTTTTTTTTTTTTTTTTGGGGGGGGTGGAGTTCAGCAAAAGCAGAGAAGCTACCCATGGTATCATGCATAATGAAAATTACAAAAGTAATGCGTTACACACTCCTCTGGTCCTTAACCGTTTGAGTGCCAGGGTGGTACGCAACACATTGCAAAGCAATGCATTGCATACCGCTCTGGCACTCAAACGGTTAAAAGGTTAATCATGTGCAGTTATACAGTATGTTAATGGTCAAGATTCACTAAAAATTGAATTGGTCTCATAATGGCGATGTCTTGTTGGATCAGTGTCGAAGGCACATCGACTATGCACTAAAGTGTCTTCGACATCATATCCCCATCAATCTGACAATAATCTGCCCACATCAACATGAATCCGACATACCTTCACCTCGTTTAAGAATTTTCACTTAGCACATCTACAATGGCCTCTTTCCATATGGAAAGGCAGGATTATGAGCTATTATTGCATTCATGTGGGTGTGTTCACATGTAAATGTGGCTGTTTACCACATGCACTAAGTGCCAAAAGCAGCCTCTGCTGTCAGAGTTCACAGTCCTAACTTTGCCTACTTGAAGTTAGTGATGCTGGGATCTCCCTGTAGTTTCCTATGCAGTTATAGCCCTCAATAAATCATAAGCATGGAGGGTTGTTGAACTGCTGGCGAAGTGGAAGGAATGCCCTCCCTTAGACATCACCAGCAGTAGACAACCTTGAAGCCAGAGATCATTCTCTCTACTTCCCCACTTGGTCAGTAGGGTAATGGAGAAGATCCTTTCAGCACCACGGGCAGCATCTCTCCCTTAACCCTTTGTGTGCCATAGGTATGTGCATTTCACACCCCTATGGCATTCAAAATGTTAGAAAACCAACCATTACACAATCATCCCCTCAGCTTTGTGTCATTTTCCATAGTCATATATGTTGTGCACTCCCATTATTAAACAAAATGGAAATTAACACCTTGGCTGGTAGAGATGTCACATCTACAATTTTATTATCATTTGTGTTATAGGAGAATCGATCAAGTGGTTTTGGGGTAACTGTCTTAATTTAGGCACATTTAGAGTTAAATTCACCTTACACCAGGAGTATAAGTGTTTTGCAAGAATATATAGACAATTAGCTTCACTCTGTCAGAGACTCATTTTATGTGAAACTGACATCAGTAATGTATAAAAGTGTATTTGCCACATTATATCATGTGATTGAAACAGGTTTGGTATTTCTGAACATTTTTTATAAACAAATCAGTAATAGATTTAACTGACTCTACAGCTCTGTGTATACGACATTGTACATTGGAATCTGTAGTTTCCAGTTGGCAAAGGAACAAGGCTGGGGGGGCAGCTGGTAGCCACAAATCCCCATGGACGCTGCCTGACCCCCAACCTTGTTCCACTGCCAACTGGTAGCCACAGACCCCAATGTACACCATCTGACTCCCCCCAGCCTTGTTCACTTGCCTACTGGTAGCCACAAATCCGCTTGGGCTCTGCCTGGGCAAAGGAACAAGGATGTGTGTGTGGGGGGGGGGAGGTGTCAGTCAGTTTATGTAGGACTGACACACAATGGTGTTGTTCTACATGCTGATATACAAGGGTGATGCTTGACATGCTGATGTTCCCCATTTGACATGCTGATACACAAGCTTGATGTCCCCCTTTCACCATGCTCATACACCAGCTTCATGTCATCCGTTCAACATGCATTTTACAGTATACATGATCTCTCCCAGAATAAAAGCAATCATTTGTATCAAGAATCTCTTGATTCTGCACTATTCACCATTTTTTTAATGTTTATTTTGTTTAAAAGAAAACCAGACCTTGTGGGCTCATGATCATGAGGGATCATGAGTATGCGCTGTTAATGCAAGAAGCGTAGAACGACCAGGGATGCTCTGTTGTACTTCTGTCTGTTTGTACCCATAGCTCATATACTTTTCCCACTCACTCTTATGATTGTATTAATTTTTATACAAGTATGTTCACCTCCATTTAATAAAGTTTATCGTTTTTATTTCTGGACTGATTAAAGTTACACGGCTGGCAAAGTGTGACACTTTTTCTACAGTTGGTTTCTGTTGGAGTTTTGAGAGAGCCTCTGTAACTGCACCAATATCACGGTGCCAGTGATTGCTGGCTTTTGCTGTCAGTCAGTAGTAAGAGCTCTCTATTGGCTGCTTGTCATTAGTCCGCCCAGTATTGCCTATATAGACTGGGCTCAGGCACCCTTTGGTTGCCATTTCGTGGTGTCTCTATGTCAGTGGTCACCTACCTATGTCTCCTGTGTCTACTGGGCCTGCCTAAGCTCCCTCTTGCCCAGTGTCAGTGTCTTTGCCCAGACGTCCAGTGTCACTCCTGAGTGGTACCTGATTCCGTTCCTGATCCAGTTTGGCTGCCGTTCCTGCTTCCGTTCCTGATCCGGTGTGGCTGACATTCCTGCTTACGTTCCTGACCCGGTTTGGCTGTCGTTGCTGCTCCAGTATCCTGTTTTGGCCTGGCTGTCGTTCCTGCTCCTGGATCCGGACTGACATTCTCCTTCTGACTATGGTCGCCTGGGTGACATTCTGACTACTGGATTTTCCTTAGGTTGCCTTCTGATACCAGGTTGGGCCTCCGTGTTGTCCAGAACTCGTTACTCGTTTACTCAATATCACCGGTTGCTAGCTGCCTCCATTACAGCACCGGTAGGGCTTCTGTGTTGACCAGTATGCAGTACTGGTTTACTCCATGTCACCGGTTGCTAGCTGCCTCCATTACAGCACCGGTAGGGCTTCCGTGTTGTCTAGTATGCGGTACTGGTTTACTCCATATCACCGGTTGCTAGCTGCCTTCGTTACAGCACCAGTAGGGCTTCCGTGTTGTCCAGTACGCGGTACTGGTTTACTCCATATCACCGGTTGATAGCTGCCTCCATTACAGCACCGGTAGGGCTTCCGTGTTGTCCAGTACGCGGTAATGGTTTACTCCATATCACCGGTTGCTAGCTGCCTCCATTACAGCACCGGTAGGGCTTCCGTGTTGTCCAGTACGTGGTACTGGTTTACTCCATATCACCGATTGCTAGCTGCCTCCATTACAGTACCGGTAGGGCTTCAGTGTTGTCCAGTACGCGGTACTGGTTTACTCCATATCACTGGTTGCTAGCTGCCTCCATTACAGCACAGGTAGGGCTTCCGTATTGTCCAGTTGAGGTACTGGTTTACTCCATATCACCGGTCGCTAGCTGCCTCCATTACAGCACCGGGAGGGCTTCCGTGTTGTCCAGTACGCGGTACTGGTTTACTCCATTTACACCGGTTGCTTACATTACCAACTACAGCACCGGTAGGGCCTCCCGTGTTGTCCAGTACGTGGTACTGGTTTACTCCATTTACATCGGTTGCTTACATTACCCACTACAGCACCGGTAGTGCTTCCCTGGTTGTCCAGTACTTGATACGGGTTTGCTCCACATTACCATCTATTGCTGATGCTACCTACGTTACAGCACTAGTGGGGCTGCTTACTCAGTCATTGTGTTAGGCTGCCTTGCCCGGTATATTGGCAAGGCCAGTAGAGCCTCCTTCTTAGTATATGCCATCCTCCAGGCTGCCTTGGCCGGTATATTGGCAAGGCCGGTAGAGCCTCATTCATTGTTGTACCATTCTCCAGGCTGCCTTGCCCGGTATATTGGCAAGGCCGGTAGAGCCTCCTTTTTCCTGTGTTACCAGTTCCCGGCTGCCTTGCCCGGTATATTGGTAAGGCCGGTAGAGCCTACGTTTTCTCATTGTGCCAGTCTCCAGGCTGCCTTACCCGTAATTGGCAAGGCCGGTAGAACCTACTATACTGTATCATTGTATGAGTTACTATTTTGAACCTATCGTGTGTATGTCGCATATATGTATGTTCAGGACCTGTGAGGGTTCTTATTAACTTTTCAATAAAGTTGTGATTTTATCTTAACTCTGTGTCTGAGAGTCAAAACAAATCGTGACAACCCACGGTTCCAATTGGTCCTGTTTGCACCGGTTCTCCACATACAGGAAACATTTATGGTGGAATAACTCAGTCAAGCCTGTGTATATGGTCAAGTAAGAGCTGCTGAATTCTCATATCTGTCCTTGTACCACAACTAGGCAGCAGCTCAAGAGCTTTTGAAGGATATTGTAACTGCCGCCACACAGATATTACAATCCCCACAGATTGATCCTTCTTTATAGATTGACCACAGGAACAGTTCAAACACAGAGAAGAAAGGCAAACAGAAGGATAGAAATGGCAGAAAGGACCGATAAGAGAAGGGGTTTTGTACAGATGAGAATGTGACAGTTTTTAAGTTGTTTTATTCATTAAGATTGGCCAAAAGATGATGATACTGGTCATTCTCAGATAAGCACCTCATCGAACACAATTTAACATGCAAGTTTAGACATGCCTGCAGTGGACTGAAAAGATCCCGATGCCATGAATTGAATGACACACAACATCTTCTCCATTCCAGTGAGAACTTAGTTTGTGGAGATGACATGCAGGGTCAGGTCTGTGATCCTGTATTGGTTTCAATCTCACCCTCCACCATGCTGAAGAATGTGACCCTAGGCCAATATATATTGGGACTGTATTAGGTCTTTGTGGACATATTGTTCTTCTGGTTCTGTCGGATATTTGTTTGTTTGGGTAGTATAGGTGCGCAGCTGCGTCTCCATCTGCTCCTCCATGTGGAGATGGCATTAGGGTAGACTCAGGGCCGGATTTACATCTTAGGAGCCTGTAAGCGCAGAAATCTGAAGCGCCCCACCCCCCAAAAAAAATTGCAAAAAGTTTTGAGGTAAATCCTGCCCTTCTCTGTGCATGCTCCTCCACTGATCCTGCCCTTCTCTGTGCTCACCCACCTCCACTGATGATCCTTCCCGTCTCTGTGCGGTGCATATATATTTTTCAAAGAAATTTCGAAACAGTGCCAATAATGGGATGCAGAAAACATTACAACCAAATTCAATATCATTAACATGTTATCCAAACAGCAAAGCCAAGCACATCACGATAAATCTCTCAGGCAGGCAATGTCATTGGTTTGTACAATACTAAGCGTGTCTGAAAATCCAAAAGGCATAATGCAGAGAAAGGTAACAAACCAAGTGTTTATCTTCACGCACTTCATCACTCTCCCCTGTACATTCTGTTGCCTTACATCACTCTCTCTTTCTTGCCTGCTGCTCTGCCGGATACTTTCACGAATCTGACCAGCAGTTGGCTTCCATCGCCATGACAGAACACAGTGAGCTTGAATGTGCAACCATCAAACCGCCCCGCACGGAAACAAGTAAATGCTGGAGCCTCCGACCGACACTTATCAGCGCTACATGATGAGGGTGTCAGAAATCACTTGAGTACAGATATACCTGTACAATAATCAATAAAAAAGCAAAAAAAAACCCCGATCTCAACTAGTCTGACAAGCGCCCCTCTGTGGGGTGCGCCTGTAGGCAGATGCCTACTCTGCCTAATTATAAATCCGGCCCTGGGTAGACTTGACAGGACATGACATTAGGTTATACTCGGCAGGTTTGACTTTGAGTATAAGAGAAGTATCCAGTGCATTACAATGCGTTGTATACTTGTTATACAAAAAAATGTGTTAAGGTGGCCTGCATAGGGCAGATGTGGACATATGGTTTTGGTCTTGGTTAATACCCTTGGGGATCCGAGTGGTGTACTATGCATTGCTTCACAATGCATTACACACCTGGGTCCTCAAGGAGTGGATGGGTTATGTCAGCTATGCAAGAGCTAGGGTGGTCTTGCTGCACATTTCACAGATGTTGCCATGGAATTTCTGGGGTTAATTTTTTGTTAGTACTCTGGATATGCCTCAGGGTGCATGTGTTACTGTATTTTGTGGATATTTCTTATCAGACAATGGTTCTCAACTTATGTTGAAGACCTGGTTTCTGTAGACAGAGAAACATAGGCAAAATGTATAACCTTAACATGTGTTAATAGTTACCCCATACATATAAATTAGGCTGTTCAGTTGATTTCTATGTGTGGAATTTTTGCGGACGTCATGTAAATTTAACTCTCATTGCTTGCTCATAGCACAGTTAATAGGATATCAAAATGTGACTAGAAATCTACCATCAGCATTTTGTTTTCTTGTTGGATCTAACAGGGCCGGATCTAGAGTTTGTGGGGCCAGGTGTGGAAAATAAAATGAAAATGCTGTTTGAAGCTAAGTGTGGGAGGGCTTTCCAGCATTCATGGGGTTAAAAAGCTCCATTTAAAAGGGTGCGGATGATACTCCACCAAATAAAGTGAACCCTTTGAGAGCCAGAGGCGCACTGGATACATTTCTGGCATACAAACAGTTAACCTCTGTCTTGGGTACTACAGAGGGTCTATAATGCATACTGCAGTTTGCAATATAGTAAGCCTTGACTGGTATTCAAGTGGAGAATGTAGTTACACTAGTGATGCCACAAAGCTTACATTTTAAATGGAGCCACAATGATACCACAGAGCTTACAACTGAAATTATGGAGCCAAAAATCATACCACAGTGCTTACAGAAATGGCAATCCAGCAAAGGAATCTCCCCATATCAACCAAGACCTAAAGGTAATGTGCAGAGCTCACTCAGTTAAAATAAAGATGGCATACACTTATGAGTCAACACCTAATGGAACTATCCAGACGCTACACCAGTTATATGCCACCATCAAAGCAATATCGTTATATGACACCAAAAGGACAATACATATATGCCACCAGCAAAGCAATACAGTTATACGCCACTACCAGTGTAACATGCCATTATATTCCACAATCAGAGCAATATGACACCAGTGTTTCACTGCCTCCCAAAAAAGCATCATGAAAGCATTATAATTCACAACATATGCCAAAGTGGGACATTTTATACATCAGCAGTGGGTCACACTATGTAACGGATTTGCCACTTTACTTGTATGTGTGTATAAATATGGGCACCACATGTGCAATGTGGTGCAGATGATGATCTTTAGAATAATTTGGCCCAAATTATTCTAAATATCAACATCCATACCACATTGTATTAATCTAGACTGAGTACCAAATGGGCACACAACATGCAAATATAATAGCATGTTAGTTATACAATGTGAACCACTTATGTTGCCAAATGTACCATTATGAACTAAAAATGCTCCACACTGGCATATATTGTTAGAATGCTTTTATGGGGGGGGAGAAACGTTAGCGGCTATACATTAATTTTAATGCCACTGTTTCAAACTGCATTTTACAGACGGAAAACCATAAGCTGACTTTTTTAACACAAATTCACTACTGTATTTTTCAGGTTAACTTCTGTTTAAAATAGAACCACATGTTCTCAGTGAAGAAATTCATAGAACATGCTCTTGTCATTGCATGCAAATGGTTAATATATAATATACTGTATATCATATATATTATGTTTTATGAATTTCTTCAACTAGCACGTGGTTCTGTTTTAAAGTGAAATTAATAATAACCCTTATGTCAATGACTAGAACATGTTTTATGAATTTCTGTGTTAATTTGACCACACTGAGCACATATGGTTAAATGTTAAACATAAACCAATATTAATCCCTTAAGGACCCTGGACATGCAAGGACCATGCCAGTCGCTTTGAGACTCATTGCGGGCCGTGATGACATACTGCGCATGGTACGCGGACCAGTATGTCACGTACCGTAGGCATGTGCAGTCAGCAAGAGTGGAGCCAGCTGAGCTTCAAGAGTGTGACACAGCGCAGGGCTGGTAAATGAGCTGGGCCGGGTGCGTTGGAACCTTATGCCTTTAAGATTCCTCTGCTTGTGCAAAATACCCTGAATAGAGGGTTGGGAACCACTGATATAAAATAAAATAAAAAAATACATTCTTCAATATCCCCATTTCTGAATGATTTTCTGTTTGTTGTTTTTTTTTTTTGCAACCTTCAAATCTTCAGACGCTCCCTGAAAACTCACCTCAACTGGCTCCATAAACATTATCACCAAGAATCACCCCTTTCCTGGACTACTGCACTCAACAGCACTTCTCACTCCCACCCACTGACTGGTAGTTCATGTAGCAGGAGACACTTACACCCAATAGCACTTACTCCTTCTGTGTCAAACCTACCTTCCTCTAGACTGTAAGCTCTCACGAGCAGGGCCCTCTGATCCTTCTGTTCTCCACAGTTGATTGTACTATTTAATATCTCTGTATGTCTATTCCTAATTGTAAAGAGCTGCAGAATTAGTTGGCGCTATAAAAATAAAGAATAATAATAATAGAAATGATCAGTGTAATTTAAAAATCTCTATTCACACAGTGGCTCCCAACCACATCTTCAGGGACCCTGAACAAAGGGACTGTTTATTTTCCCATTATGGATAGCTTGCTTGAGAATTTTTACTCTTGTTTTCTGCATATGGTCCCATATATTAATTAATAAAGAATGTTCTTGTCATCTTATAAGAGCTCAGAAAGGCCTAATTCACACTGGTAACATTGTTACAGCATATTTGTCGTAAGATGCTGCAGCAACAAAAGATTGATATTGAAAATTATTGAAGCTGAATATGCTACCTTATGAACTGCCCTATATAAAACAATGATATATACTGTTTATGAAACCTGCTACAGCAACAATGTAACCTATGTGATCTAGGCCTATACCCCTTCCATACCAGAGAGGTATTGACTGATTGACTGATACTGTGTTGAAGATCTATCTCGTATCCATTGAGCATGATGCTAGATATGTTATTAAAAGAAACATGGAGTAATTGTGGGGCAAATGAACTGCACCACTGGGGACACAAAAATGATTCATTGATTTAAATGTGGCTTTGAACCCCTTGAAAGGTCTCAAATGCATTGAGGCCTCTAGAATTTAAAGGGTTAAAATACTATTTAAATGGGAATTTTGGCAATTTATACCGGTCCCCTTTGGTGCAGTCAGTTTACCTCAGAACTGCTCCTTTTCCCTGCTGAACATAAAGTGCTAGAGGAAGAGAAGGAATTCTGGAGCAAACTAACTGTACCGCAGTGGGGACTTGAAAATGCCCAGTGATTTAACCCTTTGAGTGACAGAGGGGTACGCAACACATTACACAGCAATTGCCTGTTGGTTTACTTTTGAAATGTCGCACGCATAAGAGCGTACGTCATGAAGGCCGTATAACCGGGTCACCGGCTTCAAAAGCTCCAAATCAGAATCTCGCCCAAATCAAAAGGGCGAGATTCGTAGGACGCAGCGTCAAACGCCGCCTCCATCGGTTGCCCACACTGCATCATGCCTTAAGCTGTGCAAAATATATGCTTATGGATGGCCCCTTACTGGAAAGTAATGAAAGTCATGCTTCAAAGACATAGGGGATCAGTCCTGGTGAGATCCTTCTGAGGATGCGTTGGTTGGGTTGCTCGATGCCCTGGGCCTCTGTGTTTGATCCTGTCCCTGACTGCTGGTCCGCTTGCAGCCTCCGATCGCTAGTAGGCGTGGGGTTCTCTTGGTACTTTCAAGTAAGGGGCCATCCATAAGCATATGTTTGGACACATTTTCAGGCACTATATCTCACCCTTTTGATTCGGGTGAGATCTGATGTGGTGCTTTTGAAGCCGGAGACCAGGTTATAGTGCCTTCATGTCGCATGTACTTATGCATGCGACATTTCAAAAGGATACCCTGTTAAACATAGTGTGAAGATGCTTTTGCAGAAGACAAAACAATTCCATTCAAATACAGAGGTGTAATCCCACAGTGTAAAGTTTTAAGTATGGGTCTTGTAAATCATTAAGAGGAAAAGGTGAATAAGTACATAATAGTAAAAAAGAAAAAAAAAAATCAACTTATAGAAGTGATCTAAAACCCACTTCTGAAAGCCACAGAGTCCACTTTCCATTCTGGAACACATACCAGACACATAACGGACTACAACTGTATGCGATGTATGTGATGTAAAAGGGTGGAACAATATGGACTCCTCCTATTAAAGCAGCATGGTCAGTTGATGACCATCTGGGAAAGGTATATACAGTCACAAACTACACTAATGTCTCAGGGCATATTGGCACATGTAACATTTTTAAACTCACTCCCAGGTGATACTTAGAATTATTTATTTCATTTTTAACATTTATATCTTACAACACATTGACTGTTTTACAATAGCCTGTAGCTTTGGTTCACAGATATTTGCGGTGATGGAACCCTTTAGTTTCAAGTGAAGCCCCAGTAGAACCCTATAAAACAAACCCTTTAATCCCTTAGATGCTATGGAGATCTTTACAATGCATTGGAGAACTCTGTACCATCCAAGGGGATATAATATATATTACAACCCTATTAGTATTAAAGCACATTTTGTGTATTGCATTGCATACCCCTCTGGCTTTCAAAGGGTTAATACCATACCTGTCTGACAAGGTTTTTCTTCTTTTTTTTATCTTCAGATGTGGGTTTAGGTTTTCTGAACTTCCTCACCTTCATGATGTTTTGACATGATGCAGACTTCTCCTTTGATATGAGTGAGGGTACAGCATCTGTCTCCTCGTTCTGTGCCCTAACTCCCACATGATGTCACATGTTTGTGCCTGATGAGTGGTGCATGTAGATCACTAGAGCCTTCCCACCTACCTTGGAGGCTCCCACTCATAGCTACCAACAGACAAGTTCAAATAGCTTAAAATGATTAAAAACACAGATATTGCTTACATAGTATAAAAGCACATTACATGTGGTTTAATAATGTTTTGCTTTTGAGGTAGCAGTGTCCTTTTAACATGAAGCAAAATTGTTCTGATTGAAGTACTGCAGTCTTCTACACTTCCACTGGTAGCCTCAGAGCACCACATCATGTCGGATACTGCAGCTTTATTTCACTGACCTTCATTACTTACATTTGATTCTGTGGATCCCATTGAATTTGTTTACAAAGTTCTTGGGTTCCCTGGGGAACTCAGTTTGAAAATCACCGCTCTACATTAAAATAGTAAGAATGTCTGGAGTTAACACAGTCCCAGGTTTAGCAATTATCAAGGGCTGGATCACTGGTGGGGGGGCCGTCACAGTGAACATTCCTCTGGCTGACCCCACAGCATTTAGTCTCACTGCTATAGTAATGAAGCCAGCTGTTCCCTTCAGAGCGGGGACAACATGGATGTTTATTAGTTGAATAAACCTCCTTGGGTCTGCACCTGCCTCCTGGTATCGCACAAGCAGTTGGCAGCACAGTCCGTAAAATCTTGTTAAATTTTCATGGGGAAAATGTCCCCAGGTGGTAACAGGATCACATCCCTTGTGCCAATTCAACCTCACACGCATAGGATGTGGAGATTGTCATGCACCCTTTCAAGTCTTGATTATCCATTACCCACTTTTGTGCAGCGTTTATTATAATGAAATGCAGTGATGCCACCACACTGGCGCATTTCCGCTCCTATTCCTAGCCAGAAATTCAGTGTTACTTACTGATAATCAATTGAGGAGAACAGTGTGGTTGGTGGTCATTCCAATCATGTCCCTACATGTTTACAGCTTAAAGGGATAGTAATGTCAGAAAAAAAGTATTAACTAGATGGTAGATAACATTAAAAGAGATTATTTGCACTTATTCATATCTCTCAAACGGTTATGCTTTGAGAGATATAGGAAAATAAAGTTCTATGCTCCCTCCCCTTTCTGTTTGACGAGCTGTAAAGCGGTCAGAAATAGATTCTGGGTTCCTGGATCAGACGGCGGCTCTTCAGCAGCACCAACATAGGGATACCTAAAAATAAATACTTCATCAGAACGATCTACAGTGTGTGTCTGGTTTGTAAGCACTTGTTGTAGACCATTTTGATGACGTATTTATCTTTAGATATCGTTATATCGGCGCTGCTGAAGAGCCGCATCTGGTCAAGCCACCAGAATCTGCTTCTGACAGCTTTATAGCTCATCAAGCAGAAAGGGGAGGGAGTGGAGATCTTTATTTTCCTATATCTCTCAAACCATAACAGTTTGAGAAATACGAATAAGTGCAAGAACTCGCTTTTAATTGTATCTACCATATAGTTAATACTTTTTTGGGACATTACTATCCCTTTAATTCTAAACACCCTTTGTGCATGTAGTACAGGGGACAATCCAACAAAATCACTCCACTTAAAGGGAAATTACACAGAGAAGAGTAAGTGATTTTTAATCTAACAGAAGGTGTCAGTCATACAGAAGTACTTATTTATATACTTTTTTGTGTTGCCTGTATATACTGAGCTCCAACTGATGTCTCATTTTATTTCACACCAGACTTGTCTGTTGTAAATAAAACTATAGGGATCCACACTCAAAACACCAATTGTATGAAGGAAAATCTAATTATTTTTAAAGCGGAACTACCACTGCACAACATCTTTAGCTTAATTAAGTCCCCATCTGGCGATTAGCTGCTTAGTAGAGTTAGTCACATCTTGTCTGTGCGCATGCGCCGTCAGTCCCAGTCTCCATAGAGTAGACTGCTTTGCACCATACGGTCACCGGAAGGGACTGACGGCTCAGGCTCACAGACCGCACCAACCTGCCCGTCAGTCCCAAAATGGGATGGACTCCTTTACACGTTTTTTTTTTTTTTACAGTAAGACATCTATTTTCAAGCTAGTCACCATTCATTTAATGAATGCATGGTGACTGGCTATTATCTGAAAGTTCTGCTTTGAATCGTAATAATTCTGGCGACTAGCGCTACTAAGCACCTAGTCGCCAGATGGGGACTTAATTAAGCTAAAGATGTTGTGCGGTGGTATTTCCGCTTTAAATAAAATAAAAAAAATAAAAAAAAGAGAAGAACTACTACACCATGGGGACAACCCAGAATTGCCAATGATCATATAAAAGTACTGTATGCTGTATATATATTTTTTTTTCTACACACATACTATATATATCTACACACATGTATATACATACACACAAACACGCATATATACGTACACTGTTGCTACACCATCCTATGGAGATTTATGGTTCCGGGACCAGAGCTGTCCATAGGATCGTGTAGCAACAGCGCCACTGTAAAATTTCAAGCCACTGTGATATTGCACCTAAAAAATTAAACTTTGAAAATTAATAACTTTTGAATGAAACACCTTTCATCAGTGGGAGTACTCTTGTTTTACTCAGGGGGATAAACCCTACAACATATATTTTTTAACATTTTAAGTATTACTATCCCTTTACTATATCACATATATAAGTGCTCACCAATTCATTTTTACTATAGCGGTAAGCATATAAATCCTTTTATAATCCTTATTAGGTGCTGGAATTATTTTGAAGTTCTTAGGAAACTCACCTCCAGGCGACAGCACAGACATCTTGCAGAAGAGGTATCTGTGCGCCTCCTCTCTCAATCTCTGCCTCCTCACTAATTGGCTAGTAACGTAAGGGGGAGTTGCATTGTACCACATGGTACATACAGGAATGGACAGTGCAGGTACACATATGCATCTTCGGCAAGATGTCTGTGCTGTTGTCTTCTAATAACGTAGATTTCTAAATAATGCCGGTCTTAATAAGGATTATAAAAGGATTTATATGCTTACTGCTATAGTAAAAATTAATTGGGGGGGGGGGACTTGTATATATTTGATAGTTCCGCTTTAATGAGTGGCTTTTTGAATCATCAGTGCTTAGCCCTTTCATCTCCAAAATGGTGTGCAACACATTGCAAAGCACTGTTACACAACTCTTCATCAGTGAATATTTGTGTGCGCATGTGTGTGATTGTGTGCATGTGTTTGAGCAACAGAGTGTCAAAGCAAGCACGCATGAGTAAGCAACAGTGTGTGAACATGTGTAAGCTTGTGCGTCTCTTATAGTGTTTTGCATATAGTGTATTGCATTTAGTATATTGCCCAATAGCATTGTGCTATTGCATTTTTCATATACCATTTTGCCTGTTGCATACAGTGCAGAGTGTATTGTGTTTTCCCTACTGAGTATAGCAGATTTGCTACAGCATCTTGCGTATAGCGTTTTGTTGTAATGAAGTGGGAGCAAGTAAAATGTCTTGTCCACTGTAGGAGTAAAGGTGCAAGGGGGTCCAGCCACACTGCAAACTGACTGTGAATAAGATTGAAGGCGAGGTTATGTGACTAGCTTCCCTGAAGAAGTGGATTTTCAGTGTGGAGGCTGGGGAGAGTTTGACAGAGAAAGTTAGAGAGTTTGATGGAGTGGGACCAGCTTAGAAAAGTCTTGTAGATGGGAATGAGAGGTGATAATTCGAGGGAAGAAGAGGTGTAGTCATGGTGAGGGTAGAGGGAACAGATGGGGGATGTACGTTAAGACAAGGAAAGAAATGGAGAGGAGCACTGTTATTTAGTGCTTTGCAGGTTGGAACTAATGAATCTGTGAAGGGAGTATGTTGGGTTGGGCTGAGCAGGGATTTGAAAGTACTGGGAGTTATGCACTAAGGCATGATAAAGCAGAGATGACTTCTCCAGTGAGATCACACCTCCAGTTCCAGTGTTATTCTGTGGAGCCTATGAACTAAGCTCTCCAAAGCTGGAGAGATCTACAGAATAACATGAATTGGAGAAGTAATATCACTGGAGAAGTCATCTACACTTTATCACCTCTTTATCATGCCTTGACGTGTCTTTTAGGGTTAGAAAACAGAGAGAAGGTGAAGTAAGCTTGTTTGGCAAGTGAGAGGACAGAGTAGTAGGAGTGCACCATTAATCTGTAATGCTGTAAATCTTCAATGGACATTGATTTTCTCCAAACTACTCTGGAGTAAAGGATCACCTTGGGAGATACCTGGTCTGTTTTGAGTGCCATGGTCATGGTATGGATCCTTTTGGGGAAGCACAGTTAAGCAGGAGCTACTTTGTCTAGAGTAGTTGTAAGAGTTGAGTGGTAGCATAATGTGGCCATGCTTGTGCAAGACAAGGAGGATATGCTACAGAGAAGGCATTGCAGAGACATGGTTAGTTGATGTATATCAGTGGAGTTTAGGATTCTGTGTGTGCAGGAGGGAGTGAAAGGAGAAGTTAGAGACTGACAGTAGGTGTGAGAAAACTAGGTCTAAAGAATGACCATGTTGATGTGTGAAAGAGTTAACCAAATGGATGTCACCAAAAGAGGAAGTTAAGGTGAGTTTAGAACAAGCAGATGTTTCAGGGACACTAACAGCTATATTGCCATCACCATGGATAAGAGTGGGAATATCAGATGAAATTAAATAGTAGGGGAGCCATGCAGAGAAGTGATCAAGACATGTACTGAAAGGTGCAGTTTGCAGATGAGAGAATACCACCACCGTCTATCACGGCCTAGGGGTTTGGCTGAATTGTAATCAACCAAAAGAGAGTGCAGCGGTACATGGAGGAAATACAGGTCTCAGTGACTAGCAAGAGGTTAAGAGTTACAGATGAAAATATATCATTGGTTGATATTCATTTATTCCTCATTTAGTCCTAATGAGTAAGGAAGTGACACAGAAAAAGCACATAAGTAAGCTGACCATAGTTGGAGGTAAAAGGTACACAGGATTTAGCTACAAGAAAATAGAATTTGAACTGGTGAGAGCAATTAAAATGTTGGCTAAGTGTTATGTAGAGAGTTTTTTGGTGGGTTATTAGTTCAACAAGAAATGGATGAGATAAAAGAAGATTATGAAGATTTTAGTTAGGGCTACAAATAGTTAAAGCAAGACAGGGTTACACTCATTTGGTGTACATACGAGTGTGTTGCAGTAATATGGTCATTAACTTACCTGAGGAGATATTGTTTTGGAATCCATCTCTTTCCCTCCTATTGAACTCCATGTATAACTCTAAAATAACCCTTAATAACTATTACTTAAAAAATATTCCACTGGAAACAGGTCACCGTGTCCCCAAGGGCAAACTGCCTGCTGCCACTGATAACAAATAAACAGCCCAGGTTCATATGAACAGCAGTTCAAAGAGGGCTGTTAACACTTCACAAGAGGAAAACTACATTCCCTTTGTTGTGAACGGTGTAAATATACTCTGGGTGCCCCTATGCCAGTGGCTTGCTGTGCGATGTAGCAACATTTTTCTCCAGTTTACTTTCTCACTATGCAGCTGCATGATTCAGGTACCCTGATGGCCATGCATGCTGGCATTGGCAGTTATCCGTGTGCAATGGGATAGTTTCCAAGAATATCCTCAGTGTATATCATTGTTTTCTATAGTTCTATTATTGGGTTGTACCCCATCTACGTGCCTTCACAAATGGCAAGGAGATCTCATTGCAATGCTGGTATTTTACCATTGCCCCCAATGCAATGTTTGTTACACAATACATGCGTTCCTTTGATTATTGTTGTATCACAGAAAGGATTATGTATAATGTTAATCTCTCTCCTTATTGGCTTTGCGACTCTTTGGGTCACTTTATGGTAGTAAAAAATTTCTTCTTGACGTCATCATAACACCAAATTTTGTTAGAGGAGCTGTAGGTTATTTCTAGGCTCTATGCATTATTTCTGTAAATCTTGATAAAAGCCAAAACATCGGTTTAATAAGGAGCGCCTCTCTCCGTTACTATGAAGTTACATAGTAACATAGTAGATAAGGCTGAAAAAAGACATGCGTCCATCAAGTCCAGCCCATGCCAATAACACCCCTGTTGATCCAGAGGAAGGCAACAAAAAAGCCCTCTGGAGCAATTTCCAATGTAGGTGTGTGTGTGTGAGTGTGTCAAATAGTTCCCCGGCTCAATATCCTATTTGCTTTGAAGCCATCTGTCATAACTGTCAATATTGTTCTGTGCTAGATAGGCATCCATTGCTTTTTTGAATGCAGTTACATTATCTGCAAGCACAGCATCCCGAGGCAAAGAATTCCATAGCCTTACCGCCCTTACTGTAAAGAATCCCTGCCTGTGTTTTAGTCGAAAGCGCCTTTCCTCAAGTCTTAATGGATGACCTCTTGTCAGCCAGCTCAGCTCTTTGCATAAATAATTCATTGGATAGTTCTTTGTATTGGCCTTGAATGTATTTGTAAATGGTAATCATATCACCCCTTAGACGTCTCTTTTCTAATGTAAACAAACCCAGTTTGGCTAGTCTCTCTTCGTAACTCAGATCCTCCAATCCCTTTATCAGTTTTGTTGCACGTCTCTGCACCTTTTCCAGTTCCTGGATTGTATGTAGGATTTCCCTCTAGTGAAACCCACAGGAAAGAAACAGAATACAATATACACCCCAACAAGTACCACTAGCATTCATCTGATGACATAGAGCCATATGTACAAAAGAAAAGTGGAGGAGTTCTGGAGTGAACCATCTGCACTACAGGGGAGAACTAAAAAGGTCCATGGATTTAAATGGGGAATTTAACCCCTTGAATGCTAGAGAGGTCACCGAAGCATTGCAAATTTAGTTTTCCCCTGCAGTGAAAATGGTTTTCCCCAGAACTCCTCCACTTTTCTTCTGAACATACAGCCCATAATTGGGACATTTTGTTTGTTTTAACGAATAAGGAAAATTCTTGAGAATGGAGGGAATTTGTGTTTATGATTCCTTACTAAACCAAACATTAGAATCTATTTTCTTGTCCCATGCCAACCTAATGCCAGTTTACTATGCTTCTTATTCATAAAATCCTCCCATTAAGACCACTTGTGCCAAAGGAAGGACAGTAGGGAAGTGTATGGACTATTCAGAGTGTTCGTTCCTCTGTGACTTGTACATTGTTTACTAATGAGGTACAGAGCAAGTCAGTAACTTTACACCACTGTCCTGCACATGTTACAAGGAGCTTGATTGCATTAAAGGCAGAATGATAGTGAAGTGTGTGTGCCGGCATGCACTAAAGCAGAGGTGGGCAAAGTGAGGCCCTCCAGCAGCTACTGTACCACAACTCCATTCATCTCCTGCTAACAATCAGCATAGTCTTAATGCCAGTGGAGTACTAAAACCAGCAGCAGCTGGAGGGTTTCAACTCCCATCATTCCCTGCCAGCTATTTGTTGGGATGGATGGTGGGAGTTGTAGTCTTGCAGCAGCTGGATGGCCTCATGTTACCCACCCCCTCATTAAAGTGGTCATATTCTTGTATACCAGAGTAAAGTCACTGATAGTGAGAGTGGCCAGTGGAAGATGCAAGATGAACAGTGAGAGGTCTAATGTGGGAAAATTCACCCTTATAAGTGTAAAAAGTGGAAGAATGTCAGTTTATATCAGTCATGAAAAGTCCACAATCTCACAAACTGATATTTGAAACACTTGAAGACACACTTTGGTAAGTGATTTATGTACAGTGATGTATGTAGTCCTAAAAATACATACATAAATTGCAAAAAAAATAATACCAGGTCTCCCTCCATATACCGGACCTTCCCCCTCCAAAGGGTCATAAAAATGTGTACTGTAAGACACACTAGTTATTGCTGCAATTATCAACAGGTTGCTGAAACAGAAGCACACAGTCTCATATAGCACCCAAAACAGGAAGCCTGCAGAGCAGATCCTTTGATCACAGCAGAGAGGCAGACATAAGTATTTAGGTGTACCACTACCTGAACCAGAGAAAAGCCCTGGGGGTTGGTGGGTGGGGGGAGTATCAAGACTGCACTTTGGCCTATACCTGTACCCCTCTCAGGGTCTGACCAGTTTCTCAGGGTGAGAGCCCAGGGTTAACTTCCATCTCATTTGCACAAAGTAACTGCTTATTTAGTCCCTAAATTGCTACCATTTCTATACGAAGGACAGAGAGACATGTCCTGCTTCTCTTTTGTATGTTCAGGCAGTGAAAACTCTTAAAGAACACCTCCGGGTTAGAACAAGAAGGCATATATTGCCTTAAAGCTACACTGTGGAAAGTTTAAGGCTTACCATTTTAAATTTCCTTGGTATGACCTTGATCCCACTACTCCACCAACTTTGGTACAGAAGATAAACACTGAAGATTATGCATTGATAAGAACTGAATCATTACTGGATCAACCCCAGCATCAATGTAGCGAACAAATGGTGCGATGCAGGCAATGTGCACAATGCTATTTCCCGTGGGAAAACCACTAGGGAATAGGTTTGCACATGATTATGTTGAATTGCGCATGAAAACTCAAGATTAGCGAACGGCTGCGTATAGTTATTTTTTGTGGGTGTGGCTAAGGTTAACAAATCTGTGCAAGTAGAATAGCGAATGCGCCTAATGCAGGAACTGCTATTGTGAATTAATTTATAAGTCTGTGTACTGTTGTTGTATAGTGGAATTTTTTTATGCGCAATTCAAGAAGCGTTTGGTATTTAGCTTCCTGGATTAGAACATGCGCAAAATCTATCTGCGCACAAAAATTCCTTTATCCGATGCGAACTTTTCTTGCATCGCGCCAAAAGAACCATTCTATTTAAATGTCTCCAATGCATTGCTTTGCAATGCTTTAGAAAGTTCTATAGCACTCAAGTGGTTAAACATCCTATTTAAATGAGTGGGAGTAAGGCACATGTTTCTCCACTATGCTAACTATCCTAACTCAGTTACACAGCGCTACAGTTCTTCATAGTAGGCCAGCCTCAATGTACTAATCTCTTTTCTGCAAGGAGGTGACTATCTCACTGGCATTCAAAGGCTTATTCCACCTCCTTAACATACAGGTATGTTCAGAAATACAGCATCACTTGGTATTCAAACAGGAAACAAAACAAAAAAGTGAAGAAATATCAGAGCGATGCAAAGCTGGGGAAATCAGACATGTGACTTGGGGGAAAATCAAGCTTATGCAGATGTGTAATGGTATGTGGGTGGGGTTTAGGCATGCAGCTGCTTGTAAGGATGGGAGATGGCTGGATAGAATAGGCTGCATTATCACACTCCAAAACACTGTTCATTTTGTGAGCTGTTCTCCAGATAAAAGGACAACAAAATGAAAGAAGTGGCCAAGATACTTCGCTATTATCCCCTCATGCTAAATGGAGTCTTAAAGGGATAGTAATGTTTGACAAATCAGCATCTCCAATTAATCTTCATACTATTTGAGCCATAAAGAGTGTTATTTCAATACTGTCAGAGTTGTAGTTCAAGAGTAATTGAATGATAAAGTATCCCCCGCCCCTTTTACCTAGTGTAAGCCCCCTCTCCTCAGATGAGGGATCTGGTTCATAGACCAGACAGCTCACAGCAGGGAACAATCTTCTTACTGTGAGAACAATGAAAGCCCTGCCTCCCTTGACAGGTTTTTCAGCTTTTTCCCTGATCTTAATTGAAGATTATCCCTCTCTGCAATCTACCTGGACACATCCTGATACTCTGTGCAGAGCAGTGTTACATCAGTAAAAGGGGTGGGAGGGGGACACTTTATCATTCAATTACTCTTGAACTACAACTCTGACAGAGTTGAATTAACACTCTCCATGGCCCAAATACTATGACGATTAATTAGAGCTGCTTTTATTATGAAACATTACTATCCCTTTAAACAAATTAATACATGGGAATTTGCCCCCTGTGGTGCAGTAGGTGTGCCCCAGAGTTAGATTTTTCTTTTTTAGCTCTGGTCTGTTATACAAGGTTTCCCATTGGTTAAGTACTGTCTGAAACCATGGACCACCAGTGACACTATTATGTGATGGCAAGGCCGAATTTCCCAGCAAGCAGAATAGGCAGCTGCATAGAGCTCCAAACTTTTAGGGTGCCTCAGCGCTGCTATCCACACCCACATTGTGAATTGTGTGTGTGTGTGTGGCCAGAGCCACCGGTTTTATATCCCTTCACAGACTAAAAAAAAATAATAATAAAAAAAAAAAAATACCCCATGGTTCTTAAGTGACCGCCGCATGCGTGCGCGGCCAGTCCTTAAGGGGTTAAACTTTTTTTTTTTTTTTTTAGTCTTCCTTCTAATAGGTTATATTGTGTGTTCAAGGAACAGTGGATGGGACTGGAGGTGGAGTTATCCGAGGAGTGATGGTGTGGCCATGAGCAGAGCTAGGCCTAGGGGTGCCTTGCTGCTGGCCCACTGGAAGTGTCCTTGGAAATCTGTTCTGAAAAGTTGGCAATTATGGTCACGTAGGTACAATGATATGATATGGATTATAGTTGCTCTTTGAATAGCCACAGGAAACCTTCACCACATCAATAGTAGTTTTACATTATGAAATCTCAAACATCAGCTGAACAATCAGTCACCAAATGCAAAAATAATTACTATTAGACAAACATCAAAATATGGAATATAAGCTGAATTGTATTTTGCAGACAACAAAAGTAGAGGAAAGTAATTATAACAAATTATTAAAAAGTTAGGCAAGGAATGCAGGAAAGCTGTTGGGAAAAGCCAGCATGATTGTAGGTTGAATAGAAAGATGATGTAATGTCTCTTTATATATCACTAGTTAGACTTCACATCCAGTAGTGTACAAATCTAGAGTCCATGGGGATAACAAATCTGGGAAATCTACAAAAGCATCATTTCCCTGCCCTAACCACATGTACTCTAACATGCCTTGTCTTTAGGACATCCCTGCCTGTACACAGTGGAGTTCGATGACTGAGTCTAGGATTAAAGGGATAGTAATTCTTAAAATGTAAAAAATATATATGTTGTAGGGTTTATCCCCCTGAGTAAAACAAGGGTACGCCCACCGCTGAAAGAGGTTTTATTAAACAATTATAACAGTTTAAACTTGAAAATTTTTAGATGCAATTTCTCAGTGGCCTGAAAATTTACAGTGGTGCTGTTGCTACACCATCTTATGGAGATTTATGGTCTACAGAACAGAGAAGTCCATAGGATAGTGTAGCAACAGTGCCACTGCAAATTTTCAGGCCACTGTGATATTGCACCTAAAAAAATTCAAGTTTGAGCTGTTATAATTTTTTAATAAAATATCTCTCAGCAATGGGAGTACCCTTGTTTTACTCAGGGGGATAAACCCTACAACAAATATTTGCTTACATTTTAAGTATTAATGTCCCTTTAACTCACCTGTACTCAAGCAGGCAAATCCTATTTACATAACTTGTCAGTAGTCCCTGAAGATAGGGCTGGGAACACCTGCAAGTGTATGAAGGCTTTCGTGCAAACTGGCACACACCTTCCTCATTAAGATTTTACTGGAAGTGGTAAGGTTAATACCAATGCTCTAGTAAATATTACATTAGTCAATTTTTTAAATATAGATGAATGGCACTGTGGGAGATCCAACTGGTACTTGCTGTATTTAGCCCCACATTCTGCACTTGTTTAACCCTTTACGGACCAGACTGGTATGCAAGACACAGCTTTTGAATGAGTTTCTCACCCCTCTGATCCTTAAAGGGTTAATAAGTGTTTCTTTAAACATGTCTACTTTTTAACTCATCTAAAGCTCCATATAACACTCTTGCCTGTGTGTTACTGTATGAAAGTCTGAGACACACACATACTACTGAGGCTTGTCATAGCTCTCTAATGTCAGAATGTCACACATCCAAAATGTGTGGCTACAGCAGGAGCCAAAAAGACTCAAATTACGGTGACAGACAGAAAGCAGGAAATTGTAGTTGAAAACTGAAGGCTTAAAGTTTAGTTTAAAATTACCCTGTATATTTAAAATCTAGTGCAGAAACTAAATATAACAGAATAATAAACAACAAACAAACAAACAAAAAAAAAACGAGTTTCCCTTTAACCCAGGGGTATTCAACCTTTGCCTCACCAGTGATTGGGGATACAACTTCCATCATCCTCAACCAGCAGCTAGGTTTGTCATCTCCAACAGCTGGAGAGTCAAAGGCTGCCTACCTCTGACTTTAATTCTGTGACAGCCCATGCAGTGTGCAATGCACTGCATAGTACATGTTTTTGGTACTCAAAGGCTTAAGCTGCCACTCTTGCCTGAGAAGAGATGTCATTGTGTAGGTGTGTGAGGGGATCGGAGTAGGCCACTCTTGGTGCACAATAATTCTTACTATTCAATTGGCTATGGGAAATTTGTACCTTTTGTCTCAGTGAACAGATACAATATGCTGCATTGTATTTGGAGACAAATGTCACTGTCATATTCTGTCCAAGGCAGTTCTTATTGAGATTTTGTCTTGTGTTAATTTCCCTTAATTCTTCGATACGCCATAAGTATATTGCATTTATAATAAAAGAGATTATAGCTACAATAGCAATCAATGACTAATGCACTACTTAAGGCAGGCCCTAGGACCACATGTGGCCCTTAGACGCTTTTTTTGCAGCATCCTATTTGTTCTCTGGTACAGAAAAGGACAACATTTCCCTCTCATTCATCACAAACCCAGTTTCCTTCTCATTCATCATACACACCCTATATTCATCACAAGAACACCACATTGGGGTTATGCACTAAACCATCATAAAGAGGTGATAAAGTGGAGATGACTTCTCCAGTTTATCACTACTCCAGTTCCTATGTTATTCTGTGGAGCCAATGCACTTTGCAACTTTGGAGATCTTAGTACATAGGCTGTATAGAATAACATAAGAACTTTAACACCTTAGTACATAACCCCCGTTCTCTCTTTTGTCTCTACGCATCCTTCTATTTACACTCATGATACTACCTTTACATGTTATGAAGCACTGTGTTGAAGATCTCTCTTGTATCCAAGGTTTTTTTTCCAAAAGCTATTTAGAATTTGAAAACATAATTTGTGACTCTCTTGGGAGGACTTGAGTGCCCAATATGTGGTTCTTGGAGTAAATCAGGTTGATTACCACAGATGTAAGGGGCTGGCAGCCTTTGTCTTCTACCGTGCTCTATCAGACTGGATTGAGGGATATCGATTTCTGCACACGGGGGTAACTAATTATTATAGATTTATCTGTGCTCAAGGGGGAAGGCATCCAAATATCTGGGCTGCTCTATTCTTGAAGGTTAGTCTTATCAATGCCTGCATCCTGGGCAATCTGAAGATTTAAAAAAGGAGAAACGTGTGGGATTTGTTTAGTTTAATTTTGCATCCAAGAGCTGTTATAGCTCCAATCCATAGACCAGATGTGGTGAACCCACAGATCTTCAGTTACTGTTGGAGTACAACTCGCATCAGGTGGGTTGGCTGAGTTGTAGTCCAACAACCACAACTAGTATAGACTTATGCAAACGTACAGCAACAAAATCTGTCATTAATACGGATGCATCACCTCTATATAGCTTAGCCTAAATAGTTAGGTTATATATCGCATATGACTAAAAGTCTATTTCAGTGTCTTTTCATGAAAGAGGATTTCTGTCTGTAAGCTGGAGTGGTCTCATTGGCTAGATATCGATCTCAGCCAATGAAACCTCTCCAGACAGAGGCCTCCTTCATCAGAGGAGGCTGCCAGAGGGAGGGGAGCAGAGGCAGAGCGACGGACTGTGGATACAGAGCAGGTAACCGCAGTCTATGCGGAAGTAGCTGCAGGGCAGAGTTTATAATTTCAATTTAGACCAAATAAAGCTTAAAAAAAATTAAGACACTTTTAGTCATATTCGATACATAACCTAACTATTTAGGCTAAGTTTTATAGAGGTGATACATCCCCTTTAAAGAACAGTTTTTCAGTAAACTGATAAGGGAAATAGTGCAAGGGGGATTCTGGGTAACTAATGCACTGTTCTACACTTGCCCTTGCCTACCTGGCATTATTTTGTAGCTAACAATTCACCTACATTTTCTTGTCAGTTCTTTCAAAATAAACTTTGCAGACACACCAAATATGGCTTAGAAACAAGTCACCCTGAAATTAACTATATTAGGTTGAAAATTATTTTTGTAATCCATTTAGGAAAATAAATAAAGATAAATTGTTCGTCAATAAACTTGCAGGTTTATTAAAAAAAAAAACCTAGAGTGTACAAATATTTTGTAGCCATCTGGAAAACACTGGTTATTTTAAACAGATTGAAAATACAATATATTTTGTATTAAATAGAATTTGAGAATAAATCATGTATCTATTATGAAGAATCACAAATAAACAGGACCCTTTCACCAAGGGATTTTTTTAAACATGAAACACTGATTCCAGCTTCAAAAAAAGTTATTATCTGCAACCAAAAGTTTTACTTTTATTAATACTTACAAGGTGGTTCTCATTTCTTGTTATTACAACAAAACACATACTTTTCTTATACCATATATATGATGAATAGATGTGAAAATTAATTGCATATTCAGGTGCTTTGCTTAAAAATTGATGGGCAGCATTTTTTGACACCACTTAAACTTTTCAGCCCATCTGGTTGGCAAGATGTCATTTCCATCTTTAAAGAGTTGGTAAAGATAAAGTAAACCCTTATTATGAATGTATATATATATATATATATATATATATATATATATATATATATATATATATATATATATATATATTACACATACATACACACACAGTCTAACATTGAACCCTGGAAGAAAATGTATAATTATGGAAATAACACAAAGAAACGGGCTGAGATATGTAATTGATTACAGTTCCTAATGCCAGTATTGTGTTACAATGATATCAAGGTTGCTACTGTTCACTGTGAGGATGCTTTACACTGCACTTTGGTTGTATGATGCTTCGTGACATGCCTAGGGCTTGAAGAATATTGTAAACTGACAAGCAGGAGAAGGACAAGATCATTAAAATGTGGATGAATTTTTCCTTCTCATCATTATCATATGGGTTGGCCATGGTTTGAACTGTGAAACTGTGTTGGTCCCAGTGAATTTGATTTCACCAAAGCACACTGTGTGGCCAGGTAGTGATCGCCTGTCCACAGCTTTGGAAGATATCCAGCTCCAAATGTTGGTATTGTGGGCTCTGTTCACAACTGAGAACTTGCTTGAAGTTGACTACCAGAGAACCACAGCACACTCGTTGAACCCAAGCTATTCTATGTTGAGAGCACAAATCAAGCCAAGGCCCATCACTACTGTTATTGCACCTTTCAAACCAAATGTGGGCAAATCCAATGCCACTGGAGTAGGAAGAGAGAGACCCATAATCTACACTGTTCAGTGGCTTGTATCTCACTGTACTCCTCATATGTATGAGCAATTTCACATGGATCCTGTATCAAGAGTTGCAGGTTCAATGCTGAGCAGTGTAATATAATAATGTATATATATTTCCATAATAAGGGTTCTTTGTGCTTTTAACTCCCCTGGATGCTAGAAAACTCTCAGGAGACTAGTAGAGTGAATGATATACCTTTACTGGCCAAGGAGCTTTAGCCCCTTAGTGACAGACGACTTACCTGGTAAGTCCAGGAAGTCATTCGCTATAATGGAAAAAAAAAACCCTGTCATTAAGGGGTTAAAATGCAAGCTTTCAAGACCACCGACATCTGTGTAACAAAGACCCAAGTAGTCAAAAGCTTACACTGTAAATCTACTCTGCCAATAAAGGTATCACATTCACACTACTAGTCTCCGTCGTTATTCATGGCTAACAAAGTACAGCACTTTAACAGAAAAATCTCAAAAATGCATTAGGAGACAAGTCTAGCATCAAAGTTGTTAAATAATTCCCACACAGCTCTACATACATAAGAATGATTCAAGAATAAACATCAAGAATAATAAGTTAAATATCAACAAATTGTGCCATTCATTTTACACTGCTACAATGTCTACAAATGAAATTTATGAGTATTTCTACAAATGAAATTTGAGTGTTTTCTTTTAATACAGTACATTACGATGCTTTTACAAATCCAGTCCCACTGGAAATTCCACATACATTTAGAAAAGAAATATAGAAAATATATCTAATCAGCGCAGTATTTACAAACTGTGCAGCCAATAAGAAACATTTCAAAACACTGAGGCTGATGTTTTAAGAAGAACGGTGGGTGGGGGGATGCACTAAATGTTATAAAGAGATAATACTCTCTCCAGGGTGATACACTATCCAGTTCCCATGTTATTCTACACAGCCTATGCACATCTCTCAATACATAGGATCCACAGAATATCATATGAATTGGAAAGTTTATCACATTTAGTGCAGAAGTGCCCAAAAGGTATAGCACAATCTACCAGCAGTAGTTACCAGTAGAGAAGAAGAAGATTCATGCAGAGTAGTGCTTGCAGTGAATACCTCTAGCAATCGAGGTGTTAACCCTTTGAGCACCAGAGGGGTATGCAAAGCATTGCTCTGCCATGCGTTACGTACCCCTCTGGGACTCAAAGGGTTAAAAAGCCACATTTAAAGGGATAGTAATACTTAATTTTAAGTCTGTTTCATATAATAGGCATAAAAAAAACCCATGAAAAACAATGTAAGGCTTATCTCTCAAACCTTTATGGTTTGAGAGATATGCCTCTCTAAAGTTACCTTTCCTTGCCTGTTTGAACGGAGTCCGCACTTACCTGACAGCTGCAGAATCCGGTCATTTGACTGGATGGAGGCTCTTCAGCAGAGCAGAAAAAGCATGATCTGAACCTTAATAATTAATTGGAATGGTCTACAAAGTGTGCTTGCAAAGCAGGCACACTTTGTAGACCATTCCAATGAATTATTAAGATTCAGATCACATGTTTTCGGCTCTGCTGAAGAGCCTCCATCCAGTCAAATGACAGGATTCTGCAGCTGTCAGGTAAGTGCGGACTCCGTTCAAACAGGCAAGGAAAGGTAACTTTAGAGAGGCATATCTCTCAAACCATAAAAGTTTAGAGATAAGCCTTACATCGTTGTTCATGTTTTTTTATGCCTATAATATAACAGACTTAAAATTAAGTATTACTATCCCTTTAAATCAAAGGTACATTTGGAAACTGGTATTTGTTCCCTATGGTACAGTTGGTTTGCAGCAGAAATACCTTTTGTAATAGATTTATTTATTTATTTATTTTAACAATACTGTCCGTGTTGTTTTGATCCAATTGTATTCTATGTAGATAGGCAATATAAGCATACATATGTAGTGTAATGTGTTTGAATGCGATGGTAAAGGATCACTGATGGGAGCTAGTAAGGAAATGGTGGATCATGTTAGGACGACTACAGAAACCGTATATCCCGTATCACTAATGTCTGTGCATTTCTGGCTTACAGTTATTCCCCTGGAGTATTTATGGAACAAACCAACACCACCAACGGGGAAAAGTAAAAAAATCTCCATTACTTTAACCCCTTGCATGCTAAAGAGGTCTTCAACACATTGAGGAGCAATGCGTTTGAGACCTATCTAGCATTTAAGGGGTAACCAGACCCATTTAAATTATTGGAAATTTGGAGATTTTTTTTATTTACTTTTCCAGAATTACTCCATTTCTTCTTAGAACATCATCCTCACTAATTAGTTTCTCAGAATTATTTGTGATAAAGCAAGATTTTCTTTAAAGGAGTAATTACAGAAGTACAATTCAAATGGAAGTGATCAAAGCATTTTAATACAAAAATGCCCATAAAAAGTATAAGTGCATAGCATATAAGACAAAATACATCTCAATTACAGTGACAATACTTAACCACTTGAGTGCCATTAAAATGTTAACGGCAGACCTCTTTAGCGCCCAAGAAATTTGGAGACACAAATTTAACACTGTATCAAAACTGTACAAATCAAATGGACCGGATCCTACTTACACGAAATAATATTTTGTACAAAATGTGAACGTTTTGGTTCGGCTGGTACCGTTTCAGTGGTTTGACCAAGGTTTTTTCAGTAAAGGGAGTTGTTTGCAAATCCTCTACTTTGAAATGCATCATTACTTCGTTCTTTCAAGATCATGCTTTTGCCTGAAAATTAAAAAGAATGCATCGGAAAAGAGCAATGAGACACGTTCTTTATTCTCTTAACTATTTCTGGCAAGTATGATTAATTACACTAAATAGATGAAATTCTGGAGCAATCCAACTGTAACACAACGCTAAAAAGGGTGCTAGAGAGGACATTACATAGCATTCAAGGGGATGAAAATTCCCCTCAATTCAATGGGAAGTTACATCCCCCCCACTATGGTGCATTTGGTTTGCTCCAGAATTTAACCTGTTTAATTTAATGAATTAAGGCTCATTGTAGCTTATTCCACACAGCTAGAGATGTCTGGTCTTTTCTTTATATTAAACTAGTTGAAGAGCCCGTTACACGGGCCACAGTGCCACTGCCAGCCGGTTGCGGGCAGTCTCTACTGAGCATGACTGCAGCACGTGCAGCAGTCTCTCCTGTGCAGGACTGTGTCGTTACACACGTGTGAATTATTATATAGGATTAATTCCTGCCAGTCACATAAAGCTCATAGGAAAAAGAAAAAAATGTTCACCCCCCTTTAACCATTTGAAGGTGTCATGGGTATGCAACCATTTGAAAAGCAATGTGTTGCACACCAATCTGGCACACAATGGGTTAACCAGCATTTACTGAGTCACTAGTCCTTGCAGCACCTATGAATTGGGAGACCTTGATGCCGGTCAGTCACAGTAAATATCCATGCAATACGATTTATAAATTCTTACTGTTACGTGGTTCATAATTGTCTTCATAAGGGTATTTTTCTTTTTTACTAGTTTTAACACTGATGCACAATGGTCTACATATGAAAAAAGGTTTACATGGGCCATTATTTTGACTTCATTATAAAAGTCCTAATATAAAAAAAATTCTATTCAGCTTTAAAGGGATAGCAATACTTCGTTTTATCTTTATTTTATCTTGTAGGCATTAAAAAAACATGAAGAACAATATAAGTCTTATCTCTCAAACCTTTATGGTTTGTGAGATATTCACAAGCAAAGTTTCCCCTCACTGACCAAAACGGTCAAGTCTGCCATCTAGCTGTCAGATTTGGAATCCGGTCTGTGGACCGGCCGTGGCTCTACAGCAGAGCCAAGATCGTGAGATATAAAAATAACTACTTAATTTGCATAGTCTACAAAGTGTGCCTGGTTTGCAAGCATACTTTTTAGACCCTTCCAATGAAATAGTTATTTTTATATCTTGCGATCTCGGCTCTGCTGAAGCGCCACCAGTTGATCTGCGGACCTGATTCCAAATCTGACAGCTAGGTGGCAGACTTGACCGTTTTGGTCAGTGAGGGGAAACTGCTTGTGAATATCTCTCAAACCATAAAGGTTTGAGAAATAAGACTTACATCGTTCCTCATGTTTTTTAATGCCTACAAAATAAAATAAAGATAAAACGAAGTATTATTATCCCTTTAAAGTAACTATTAAAGGGGTTATAAAGATGCAAATTAAATAGCTTTACTTTAAAAGACATTTTGCCCTGATCAAATCGGTCTGAAAATTCAACATTTAACTAGTTATCCTTCTCTTCATGTGTCTCGATTGAAGGACTGAGTAATGTCATTGTGATTTCTTCTCTATTCAGCCTTCTGTGTCACTGATTCTAGAGTTCAAGTAGGGACAAACTTACTCACTACTCATACATTTACAGGGAATACATGTAGTCACATTGTCCGAAAAGTCATAAGCCCTAGGAAATTCGTTTCAATGCTGGGATTTGGAATTTTCACAGAAATACGGATACATTTCTCTCTTAAAACTGTATGTACTTGTACAATTAAATACATTTTTGAGCAGGAAAGTTTGTCCCAGCTCAGCCTCTTTAGAAGATAAATACATTTTACAGACAAATTTAATCAGGGCAGAATTCTCTTTCAAATAAATAAATTTTTTGTAAAGTTTTGCTATGCAGTTAAATTATGAAGTATAAGCAGAAAGGATGTTTCCCCAGCAAAAGACTAATAACCCTAAATCATAATGAAATGTAGCTCTTCCAGTGTTTGTCCCACCTTTGAGGACCCTAGAAAATCATTTATAAGAAAACAAAACAAAAAAAACAATACTGTCCTATTGTTTCTAACACACAAATAGCATAGTGAAATGTGATAATTTTTTTTCTGATTCCATAATCTTTTATAGCATGGTATTTGGCGATTCAGATAAGCTTCTGTGCAAGTTTGGGTTTTGGCTATGCCTGTTCCGACTGCGCACAGATGAGAACATAGTATTGCATCCTGCTACTTTACACTTATGAAGCTGTCGTAGATGGACAGTTTTGTAATGGGCTCTAAATGTCCCTTTGTTACTGTAAGTTTTCTGGCAGATGTGGCATACAATGGCCATACCAGATGGTAGGTTTGAAAACCTCTGCTGGGCTCTACCAATTAACTTAATATTCTGATAGCGCTCTTCCTGAGACATGAAGCTCAATCGTTCACAGCTCTCATCACTATCTTCCACTGGTATGTTACCTTCTTCACTCCCTCCATCCGAGTCCCATGAGGAGGAATGAGAACTGCTCCCAGATTTCATGCTGGACGTAGTGCTTAAATCCAACACAACACTGTCATTCACTGGATCTGTCCCCAAGCTGTCTAAACAAGACTCTCTGATCTTGCTCATGGGATAAACCAGGCTCCCTGTTCTGTTCATTCCTTTGAAGATCACAGATGTCTGCCCAGGATTTCTTAATGTGGAGTCCTGATAACAATCCTTAGCCATGTCTTTCAGAAGATAGGGTATATTGTATGGGTTGTTTTGCTGTTCCAAAGCATCTTTAGTCAACAGCTTCTGATGAAGGTTCAAATTTGAACTGTGTCTGCAAGTCACAATAAAAATTCAAGGTCAATAAGGTCAGATTGCAAAGGACTGTGGATGACAATTCCCAGTGAGGCTATAAGAATTTTCTGTCTCCTATGTCCCAGACAATTATAGCTTAAAGAAGCAGAGGATCTTTTAGGAAAGATATGTCGTAATCAGGGCTGGAAAATATCATTGAGGTCCACCAATTAGAGAAGAGAGGTGAAAAGTTAGTATTGTCCACCCAATGTTAAAATGTAGTGAACAGCATAAATTTCTTACTCGTGTGCCGTTTATTTACTTGTCAGACTACAGATATTTCCAGACCTGATTATAGGGCTTGTCTTCCCAAGTAAAACAATTATAAGTCCCTGCACCATAGAGCTTATATTGTAAGCTCTATGGGGCATGGATCTTTTATCCTAATGTATACTCACCTTTTGCTCCCCTCGTGATTGTTTTTATAAGCACTTAATCACTGCACTTATTGTACCCCTTCTATATCAAATGTAAACTGTAAAGTGACAAGTACACTGATTGGCACTATATAAATAAAATATACAATACAATACAAAAAAACAAGGTACTCCCACTGCTGTGAGTTGTGTTATTCAAAAGAGATTACAGTTCAAACATTGTTGTTTTTTTATTTAAACTTTTAGCAACAGTCCCAACAGATGTACAATAAGCATTATTTTATAATACACTCCAAGGGACAGCTTGAGGCACAGATTACAGCTCTGCATAGTAAGTGATATAAGCAGCACCACCTGGTGACCACAATGGAAAACTGCAGTATAATTAAAGAAAAAAATTCAGTTTGAACTGTAATCTCCCAGCAGTAGGTGTATCTTTTCTTTTATCCAGAAGAACTATTAGCCCAAGAACTGTGGTTGCCACCAGTATTTAATAAAAAATAAAAAAAATTAAACATTTCTGTGACGTGTGCTTCAAAAACAATGGGCCTCAAATGCTCATCAACTTAACCACTTGAATGGAGAGGTCTCTAGCATTAAAGGGGTTAAAAGCTGCATTTAGATCAATAGGAATGTTAATTTCCCCCCTTTACTGAAGTGGATTTGCCTCAAACTAGTTCCAGTTTGCCTTTATACATAAGGCAATTGTACCTTAAAAATATATATAAAAGGTGTCACAAATTAAGCTTAGTGCCTAGACACACATGCCATGTGACACAGAAACCACTGCCCTGGTGCACACATTTTTCATAAAATATTTTTAATGCTCCTTTAACTTTCTTCTCGGTACACTGAAGAGGTATGTAGTGTTCAAGGGGTTAAAGGAGCACAACGCCTTAAAAAATCCTATATAATAATTTGCTAGGATGTTTGTCACGATGCAGTAATGCGTAGTAGAGACTGCCCACATTTGGGCAGTCTCTACTGCGCATGATTGCATCGTGTGAGTGAGGTGACACAAGAGTGCATCGCATGGAGCAGTGAGGTAGCAGCATCTTAACCCTTTCAGTGCCAGAGGGATAGCAACGCATTGCAAAGCTGGAGCGGTTTCATCGGCTAGATATCGATCACTGCTAATGAGAGAGCTCCAGCTTACAGACAGAAAGCCTCCTTCATTGGAGGAGGCTGGAAAGAGGGAGGAGAGCAGAGGCAGAGTGGCAGACTGCGGCACAGAGCATGTAACCACAGTCTTCCCAGAAGTAGGGTCAGGGTAATGCTTATTCTCAATATTTCTCCCAAATAGTATTTTTATAAATGAAAGTAATGAAATATTCAGAATAATAATCGCTATATAACCTAGAGATTAAGAGCAACTTGTTTAGGTGTGATAGATCCCCTTTAACTACTGGGTTTATTATATTCCCTCTATACTTAATGTAAGCTGTAAAGTGCTAGGTACACCTGATGGCGCTATACAAAAAACTACATACTTACAAAAAAAGAAAAAAAGGGGTTACTAAAATGGTGTATGGTTTAAGTTTTTAAATGCTAGCCTCAGAAACCAACCAGAGCAATTCTGGAGAAAACTAAATTCCCCAAGGTCTCATATTGAAATTTCACGAATACCCATTAATTTAAATTGTGATTTTAACCCCTTGAATGCTTGAGGTCTTCAATACACTGTGAATCTGGTAGGGTCTTCCACATCCTAATCTACTGTCTCTCTTCTCTTATGCTCAGCCAGGACTTTGAAAGAATTGCTGGGGTGTCATCATATTGTCCCGACCCCCACTCGAGGATCCAATAGGGCATCAAAGAAAAGAAAAGTGAGATCCGGAAGCAGTTAATTTTCTATCTGCTTACATAGGTCCTCCTTGAAGAAAACTTATCAGCCCTTTTCTGGACTTTGAAAATAACTTATCAGCCCTCTTCCTCAGCTCCCTCTCCCATCACCACCCACTATCCACCATGCCACCTACACTCATTTGCCCTGATTTTGCTTCAAGTGTCCCACTTGTGCAATTAGGTCAGTGACAGTTTTAGATAAAATGTTTAGTGTCCATGTAGAAGATATCATGGCTTGTATGTATAAGAGCTGCAGAGAAAATATTTTGGGTCAAACAACAATCTAAATGCTTCAAATTGTGCTTTTAACCGACTGAATGCTAGAGAGCCCTCCAACATTGCTTTGCAATATCTTGGAGGCCTCCTTAGGAGTCAAGTGATTAAAAGTTATGTTTAAATTAATGGAAATGTAAGGAATTTTAATTTGCCTGATGTGGTGCCCTTGGCTTACTCCAGGATTGCCGTTTAGCTTTCAGCATACAATCCTGTATGTTAATGGAGCAATATATATATATATATATATATATATATATATATATATATATATATATATATATATAAAACCGCTACACACATTAATCCGTACATGATTCTGCAAAAGAATCTGCTTGTTTTGGTGTATTTTTAAGTACAAAGGATTCATGAGATATTATGCATGTAAAGCAAATATTTAGTAAAGATATCGATATCTTACCTGTCTCTGCTTCTTCGAGATGGAAAAGCAGCATTGCAACCATCTATTATACACAAATGCATTTCTTTTGGATGCACATTTTTATAATGCATTTTAACACTATAAGGGTTTTTAAAGGCCTTCTTGCATATCTCACAGTGGAAGCGATTTTCATCCTTAGGAATCTGTAAGTGCTGTTCTGCAGAATCAAATCCAGAAGTCTTGTTGGCTAGTGCATCAAAAAGGCTGCCACTCATAGGGTAATGTGGAAATTCAATACGGTCTTCTGAATCTGTATGTTTTGGCTGTTCCTTACATAGGGAGGGGTCAGCCAACTGCTTTACAACATTAAAGTGGTTTGAAGGTTCATATTTATGTGCACTGGGCTCCATTTTTAATGCATGGTCTTGTTTGTGATTATTTTCATTTTCTAAAGGATGAAATTCATTTTCAGAATCGGAAGAAACACTGTGATCATCTTTATCCAAAACAGATTGCAAATGTTGTCTCTCAGCTTCCTTAGATTTAAATGAAATGGAAGACTGTATGTGGTCTCTTTCGATCCCAGAAGAAATGGAAGTCTCTCTGTTTTGATCTTCAGTTTCCAAAGTCTCATCACTGGTCTCATGATGGACATCCTCCTCCAAACTTATATTTTCTACATTTGGATTATGTGCATCTACACTCTCTTTCTGTATTTTGATGGGCATGCTGGATTTTCGAGATTTCTTTTTGGGCATTGCCTCGGAGGGAAGATCACTGGAAATTAGCTTCTCAGTAATAGATGAAGAAATGACAGGCAGTGAAGGTAGTATACCAGGTGTATTGGCAAATTCAGCTGGTGTAACAGGACTTCTATAGAAAGGCAGAACTGGCTGGACAGTTTTCAGGTTTGGAAAAAGCACACAGTTTTGACCAACATTAGGGAGACCAGACTGATGCTTTGAGTCAGCACTAGGACTAACAAAGCTAGAAGCTGCTCTGTTGTCCAGGCTACACGTTTTTGGTCCTACTCTTTTGTGATCATCAGATACAGATATAATTAGTCCATTGCGCAGATCCTTGTCCCTGTTATTTCTGTTCATTGGCATATGAAGTCGTGGGTTGGGATTAGAACTATGACGATTTCTGCTGCGCAGAGAGCTAAATACCATGTTGCATCCCTCAATTGTACACCTGTGTTTTATCTTCAGGTGAACAGCATTGTAATGTATCTTTAGAGTTCCTTTGTCATAAAAAGTCTTTTCACAAGCAGTGCAGAAGACACGACCCTTTCTAGGTCCAGCGCCATTTCTCTCAGCAGACTTTATTTTACTTTCAGGTGAAACAGAAGAAATGTCATAGTTTGTCACTGTATTATGTGAACTAGAGTCACTTAAAGGGCTATCATCCTCTAGTTTTGTACTGACATCTTGAGCACTTATGTTGGACTCATTTTCCAAATGAAATGATGCAGAACTGGAAGTTAAGAAGCTGCTCTCAGAGAATGATATATGGGCATCATGTTTGCTTTCATTGCCTCGCTCTTGACTCCTTTCAGTCAGTTGTGGCCTTTCAGGAGGTGAGCCTATTAGTGGGGGAGGCACAGGACTAAAAAACTGAAAAGGTAATGTGAAAGCCATGTTGTTTATCATGTTTTCAAAGGGATGAATAGTTGACTGAGACACTTTTTCCATGGGAGAAGGTAGAATAGGACTGCTCCTCTGGTTGCTGCTTTCAATAAATGCTCTTATATCAGAACTGGTTCTAGCACTGGGCACAATCACGGAGTATCCTTCTTTTTCATGAATGGCCATGAGTTCTACAATAGATTTGGTTTCACCAAACCGGAGAAATTGTTGCAAAGTAGCCAGTTCTTCTTCCACCGTCATAATAGACCAATGATCTAGAACTTTTCCAGAACCATCCTAGGACAAACGAACAGGGGGACAAGAAAAAAAAAAGTGTTAAAATGTTTATTATTCAGAACAAAACCACTAGATGTTAGAGAAGTCTACAGTGTGTACTGCAAGGAGTTAAAAAGGCAAAAATAAACGTAAGGCCTAATGCAGAAAGCAAAAACAAGCAATTCCAGGGAAAAAGAACTGCAAGGTAATGGGGGTGGGGGAAAGGGGGTAAAATTCCAATTAATTTCAATGGGGTTTTTAACCCTACTTGAATTCTATAGAGGTTTCCGACACATACATTCATTATGATCTTGAGACCTCTCAAGCATTCAATAGATTAAAATATCAATTTAAATTTATGTGAATTTAGGGGATTTTTATTTGTCTCCTCCCTTGCAATTGGCCTTGTGCAGAACTCAAAAGATGAGTAATACTGGACTAAACTGTTAGTATAATAATAATAATAATAATAATAATAATAATAATAATATGCAGGATAAATTTAGTGTCCATATTCTAACATATTGAACTTTTACAGAAACATTTGTGGCTCAAACTTTTTTTCAGTAATTTTCAAAAACAAATACGTCTTACATATACGCAAATGGATTTCACATACGTTTTTCTTTCTCAGAGAACTTCAAATAATGTGAAAATCTACAGTTAATGAAGGCATAAAAAGCACAGCAATTCTGAACTTAGATTAGCTGCTCATTGAAAGTCAAGCACTTTTTTTCATTGCAAGTTTAATAATCTTCCCAGCAACTAAGATCAGAGAACAAATGAACCAGTATTGATCTATTGCCAGTGTTCACAAAGCACAGCTGTAATTACACTTGAGTGTTGGAGTTCTATCAAAACTCTGGCCATGTCTAACTTTTCCCAATAACTACAATAAATATTTTATCACAGGGCATGTATTTGATAGCCTACTGAGATTTTTCACAGTGCATGTAAGAGTTTCCAGGACGATGAAGAATGGATCGTCATAATTTTTTTATGCTGCAGAGGTTCAAGGTAATTGATTCCATATTTTTAATCCCAACACTAAAATGCAAGATTATCCAGATCATTAAATATTGATCTGTGTCATGATATAAGATCATAATGGTGCTTTGCATAAAGCTGTAACTGTAGCAAGCAGCAGACAGCACAACTTCTCACATGGCTTTTAATTACTTGTTGCTTACGGTCCTGCTGTGCTGTTACAGAGTACACAGGAACTAGTTACAGGATAATTGGATGGTCTAATATGTAATCATATGGGAGGTGGCAAAAACTGTAAGTGTGAATATAACAATAAATAAGAACATTACAGTCCAGGTTTTTCTAGTTGCACATTTTACAAAACAGTTCATATCACAATATCTTTTCTTCTTGTTTTGTAGTCACTTTTTTCCGTTATACAACTTTGAATATACTAATCTTGGGCAACTGCGTCCCTACAGATACTGTTGGACTATAGCTCCCATCATCCTTAGTCAGCCATTGGCCCTGACATATAAAAAAATCATGACCCCTCCCTAAGTTACTATCCCATTGTCATATAGAAACACACAGGAAGATTCTTATTTAATATCCTATAAATCTGCTTTCCATTCCCAGAAAACATATAATTTAGAATTATTTGGTTGAAGAGGAGCTCTTTATTTGACAGCAGAAAAGAATATTCACAGCAGACTGCATAAGGGAAGCATGGATCTGTATCTATGACTCCAGAAACTGGTGTACAGTTTTCCATGTCTGCGGTCCTGAAAACCCTGTCAGTGTAAACACATAGCTTGTGTACAACTGAATGTACTGAAAATGTCTACTTCAGTAAGCATGTGTTAAATGGCTCTTAGTACAAGGCCCTTATTGCATAGTACTAAATTAGCATTTTGTAATCCATAAAGCAATAATAACTGAACATTTAGTTAGTTATGGCCTTAGGTGTTGTGCAAGTTTGAATCATCCAAAACTGGCATTTCTTCAGACAAGAATGGGTTTCCTGGTAAACAGCATTTTTTGTCTATATCTACCCCAGAGAAAAAGGAAAAAAAATGAGGACATTATGGAGTACCTGAAGAACATAACCACGAATATAATCTTGCAGTGTCCAGTCAAGTGAATGGAGAATCTGCAAGACCTCTTCTTGCTTGAGAACACTGAAAAGCCGATCAAGTAGAATCTTCAGCCGGATTGGAATGGCTTGTGTTCCATACAGCATGAGACTGCTAATGTCAAAGACTACGCTGGACTGAACTATCTCAACTTGGCTGGTGGGATAGAAGTGTGGGATCCGTAGTTTGCTCAGTGCTAAAAAGAAAAAGGAAATGGAAAAACACTAGGGTTATTCAGAATGCCAAGATATGGGCTAGTGTCTAGTTTTCAAAGTGAGTGCCAGTTAAGAAATAACAGTTACCATGTGCTACCCATCCGTGTCTGCATTGATCACAGTGACGGTGGTTTATTTTTCCAGGTTTAAAACCTAGGCAGATGCAGTTTACCAAGGTACATCTTATGGCCTGTAAAACACAAAAATGCAAAGAATTAATTTATTAAACAGGAGTGAGCAACCTATTGCTTTCCATTTGTTGCTGGACTGTAACATCAGGAGACATGCAGGTTCCTCATCCCTGTACTGAACAGGACAGTGCAACTCATACAACATGATGTAGTCAAGTTAATGTTCTTGCACCGCTCCTGCCTACACACATATAATAAAAAGTACCTCTGCACTTTGTGATGTGTTCGGGCAATCTGTCTGGAAATGAATGGACTGCAGATTTATCATTTAGTGTATGGGCCAGCCCAATTAAATCAAGCCAATGAAAAAATGTTTAAATTGGATCTCGATCAGATAACTGTATGCATAGGTTCAACAGACGAAACCAAAGCAATCCTTCTATGGAGCTGTGAGATAGACTCTATGCGGTACCATTCAAACACCCACACTCATACATTTTGACATATTTGTACGTGAGTATATTTGCGGGAAATGATGGCAAACAGATTGCTGCTTGTTTCTGACCATTTAAACGTAATGTTATAACACCTTCGCAATAATGATGAGCTCACCAGGCATACAACTATATAACATGATATTGAGAGACCATTGTTGTGATCTCACAATTATCCCTGCTTTGTATTGTGGTTGCATTGTTCAGACAATGCAAGTAATAGTACTGGTATATGGTATATAGCAATATAAATAAATATAGAAATCTGACTAGCACATCCCAGTTACATCTGCTGAGTTGCACTGACAAATTGTTGTCAATGGATAGAGTTTTATGGCTTCTAAACACAATATAATGATCACTTTTATTTTGGGAACAAGTTAGTACATTCAGCTCCTCCATCTGGATGCCGTATGCACTCATAAATAAGCACTGATCTGGGGAGATTTCAGAACAGTGACAATGAAGTGCATATAAATCTACAACTAGCTTTGTGATCACTATGTTCCTTCCTAACATCATGGGGGAAAATATGCTTCCATACATGTAGAAAGCATCACACAAAACAGGCAATAGGGAATCTAACTGCAGGAATAAGATTAGTTGTTTTTCTCTCAAATAATTGGACTTTCATAATGACAGGCTGCAAAACTGTAAAACAAAGAACCTTATAAACAAAAGAAAATGGGGACAATTCTGTGGCAAGCCAACTGCAATGAGGTGGAGACTTTCCTTGCACTGAAGGAGATAAACATCCCATTTTAACCATTGTGAATTCTGGAATTTTTATTTCGATCCTGAACTTCTCCTTTTTCTTTTGTGTCTATGGTCTGAAATCTTAACAGTTCTTTTCAACCTCTTTAGTGCTAGACTCGTCATCTCCAAAGCACGGCTTAGGAAATGCATCAGAGCAGTCTCTAGCATCCAAGGCATGAAATCTACCCCCCCCCCCTACAAATCTGTAGACATCAGGAGCATAAAACACCAACAGTCTCAGATGAGATTTTTCCCCATTTATTTTTCCTCACATTGCACCTTCTGTGTGGAATTCCATAACTTTCTCTGTTAGATTTTCTCGCTAGAACTGTCTCTCTCCAACATGCCCCTTCTCTGGTTACTTCTATCACATATATTTATTATTATTATTGTGATTTATTTATTGAGCTGCAACATATTCTGTAGAACTGTACAAAATAGGGGTGAGAACATACAATGAAATACAGAACCTGACTGAAACGAATGGCAGTTAGAGGCCTGCTCACAGGAACTTAAGACAGTAATGGCTTAAAATAAGTAAAGGGAATATTGTAGCTATTAAAAAAAATATATTTGAGGCCATTTTGATCTCTCAAACCTTAAAGGTTTCAGAGATATATGATTATAAAGTTCCCCTCTCCCTCCCCTTTCTGATACATCATGCTCTGTCTTAGAGCAGGAGAATCTGGTCTGCAGACCGGCTGTTCATTTGAACGGTCTACAAAGTTTGCTTGCAAGCCTGGCACACTTTGTAGACCATTCCAATTAAGTAATTGTTTTGATATCTCGCCATTTCAGCTCTGCTGAAGATCCACTGGCCAGTCTGCGGATAAGATTCCCCTGCTCTAAGACAGAGCATAATGTATCAGAAAGGGGAGTGAGGGGGAACTTTATAGTCATATCTCTCAAACCTTTACGGTTTGAGAGATCGAAATGGCCTCAAATATTTTATTTTTTTAATAGCTACAATATTCCCTTTACTTATTATGAGCCATTGCTATCCCTTTAAAATCTAGTGTGCGTACCTCCCAAATGCCCCTTTTTAGGAGGGACAGTCTCACTTTGATACTCAAATCACTATGTCCCTCTTTCCTAAATTAGCGTCCCTCTATTTAGGAGATCAGACTGTATGATGTGTGTAGAAGTGTATCACATTGCTCCATAGCAATAAAATTCACATTAATGTTTGTTTAAACATCAGTATATATGTTTATAAATTAGTCTGTATAAATAAAAGTATTTGATCTTGCTTTAGATCATTTATTCAGTTACATAACGAGGTGCCAACATGTCCTGAAGTAAGATACAAATTATTGGTAATTCCATGTTCACCAGCCACACCCCCAGCAACACCACCTGAAACAACTGCGTCCCTATTTGGCTATTTGGAATGTTGGTCGGTATGGGGGTGAGTAATACGTGGCCCTCCAGCTGCTGTCAAACTACAACTCTCTTCATGCCCTGTCAGCCACTGAAGCCAGCCATTGGCTAGTTGGGGTACAATGGGAGTTAGTTGGATAACAGATGAAGAGCCTCAGGTTGCCCACCCTGATCTAGAGGATAATGCTACACTTTTGCTTTTGTGCTGAGGGCTCCAAGTACGAAACAGATTGTGCTAAAGACTGATCATCCAGCACATGAAAGCTGTGACTGCTATCTGGATCTTCAGACCAGATAAGACCCAGTCTTCAGCAGCTGCTCTTGCCCTGCCACCATGAGTAGCGAATGGGCAGGAGTGTAAGAAAACAATACCTTAAAATGTTGTCTTTCTAAATTAATTCAGCTATTGAAACAAAAACTATATTAATCCTTTGAGTGCCGGAGGGGTAAGCAAAGCATTATGCATTGCTCTGCAATGCGTTGCATACTCCTCTGGCACTCAAAGAGTTAATTCCCTTAAATGTGAGATGTTTGTCATGTTTGTTCCAAGTTATGCTACTAGTTTATGCCTCCTCAACTGGTGTTATATACACTCAAACATGCTGTGCTTCTGACTAGAATCTAAAAACTCTGTGTAGTCTTAGGCCTAAAACCTACTCTTATATAAGCTCTGAGGGGGCAAACATTTCTACTTTTCCAGGGCTCGACAGCACACATTACTGTCCAGAATTATCTCTGAATGGGCTGAGATAACAGCCTTTCTGAATACAGAGCAGTGAGCGCTAATCACAGTCAATCACAATTCAGTTTGCTCTTATCTCTAAATACAAAGAGAACAAACATCATAAAATGCATTCTCTTTCAACAGGGCAATTCACAAATGAAATAAAAAAACAAGTTTAGGGTTATATTTTAGCGTTCTAGCATTTCAATTAGTTTTTAAATATACTAGCTGTAAGTTATATCAATGTATTTCACTTTTTTTTGTGTTAGTGTTCCTTTAATACATATCACTAAGGGTAATATGGATGCACACTACAGGGCTGATTAGGAAGAACTAAGAAAGCAGGGATATGTAAATTTTGTCTTCAAGCTGTTGACAGACAACTCTCATCCTCTTCTGCCAGCCAAAAGTTGGGGGTGAGCTTAAAGGGATAGTAATACTTCAGTATTACAAATCCCTATATTAAAGCCCTTGTACAAAGAAACGTTTTGCCTCCAGTGTCATCTCTCAAACCTTTATGGTTTGAGAGATGAACGCTTCTAAAATTGCCCTCTCCCCTCCCCCTTCCTCGTAGTCAGCATTTTAGCAGACTGCAGGGAAGACAGTCGTACGACTTTCAGGCGGCTCTCCAGTACAGCTTAATCGCGTTAACTAAAAAAAAAAACTTTCACTGAAATGGTCTTCTACATGTGCTTGGCTTGCAAGTACACATAGAAGACCATTTTAGTGAAAGTTTTTTTTTTAGTTAACGAGATCGCGGCTCTGCTGCAGAGCTGCCTGATGATCTCTGACCGGATTTCCCTGAGTCAGCTAAAATGCTGACTACGGGGAAGGGGGAGGGCAACTTTAGAAGCGATCATCTCTCAAACCATAAAGGTTTGAGAGATGACACTGGGGGAAAAACGTTTCTTTTAACAAGGGCTTTAGTATAGGGATTTGTAATACTGAAATATTACTATCCCTTTAAGAGGAGAGGAGTTGTAGTCCAAAGCTGGTAATCAAAGATTGCCCCACACCAGCTCTGTGGCTTTAGTGATTTCTCTATGAATTTCTCATAAGCAGCCAACATAAACCAGTATTAGTCCTTTGAGTGCCAGATGGTTGTCACTCTAAGAAAACAAAACAAATCGTTAGTAATCCTACATGATACAAGTGATGTGCTCTCAATTATCCTACATAAAATATAACAAGGGTAGCAATTCTGCAGCAAAAACTACCACTGAGTTAAAGTGGATATATCAGCTATATAGAAGTTATTTTAAATAGGTTATATAGTGAATATTATTAAAAGTGTCTAATTTTTTTTTTTTAAAGCGTTATTTGCTGAAATTCAAGTTACCTACTTCTGTATAGACTGTGGTTATCTGCTCTGTAACTGCAGTCTGTCATTCTGCCTCTGCTCCCCTCCCTCTATCCAGCCTCCTCCAATGACTGATGCTTTCTGTCTGTAAGCTGGAGCGGTCTCATTGGCAGAGATGGATATCTAGCCAATGAGACCGTTCCAGCTTACAATATAATAATATTCGCTATATAACCTATTTAACCTAACTTCTATATAGGCGATACATCAACTTTAAATGGGTCTTTTAACTCCACAAATGCTGCATTTAAGGGGTTACAAGCCCAATTTAAATTTATGAGAATTTGGTGAATTGTTATGTCTCCTGTGGTGCAGGTGTTTTGCTCTAGAACTATTCCTATTTTGTGCACAGGTCCCTTTAAATCAGTCTCTACTTCCTCCTAATTTACACACTTTACTAGCAAAAAAATGAGTAGCAGTATCTTGCCATTCAGTGTTACTGATCAGTTACAAGCAGAAACAAATATGCAGTTAGAATTAACCATATACGTGCAAATTATCAACATGTAACAGATGCAGAGCAATGCAATGCTTACCGTTCTGGCACTCAAAGGGTTAATCATGATGAGGTTTAATCTTTCTGACATAGGAATTTAGTGATAGGAAGATTAGCATTGATGGAAGCTGGTAAGGTTCACAGGAGAGACATGTCTGTGTGTGTGTGTCCAGAGCAATTCGAAGGTCTGCATGCGCGCGCACACAGTTTTTTTGGAGGCCAGTTTACTTATTCTTTGAATGGTCATTATTTAACCCCTTGGGTGCTAGAGAGGTCTCCAACTCATTGCTTTTCTATGAGATGGAGACCTCTCTAGCAGCAGAGGAGTTAAGAGCATTTATGTGGTTGTTGGTTATAGGATAAGATAAGGGTATTTTCAATTTAAGGGACAGGGTCATGTGATGTGTGGAGATTGGGCCATGGGGGGGTGCTAAGGATGCATTGCCTAGTGGCTCCTCAATTGTAGGTCTGACCCTGGATGTGTCCCTCTGATCAGTGATTTTTTTTTTTTTTTAAATGTGCATATTCTTTGTCGTAAGGTACAAACTGTATCCATTTTACAAATGACTTTATGAAGAATAGACCAGGAACTTCAGGGAAATTAATTCTGCGCTTCCACAGTGAAAAGCTGATCATGAGAGCCTTACAAAGCCACTCTCAGGTTTCCGCTATTGGAATTTTATCCGCAGATCTTCCTATATAAATCCTACATGTGTAAAATTGGTATATATGCTGATGTGACACAATCAATATTGTAAAAAAAAAATTTGAAGAATGTGTTTTTTTTTTTTCCCACTTAAAGAGGCAGTAAAGGATCATGGAATGGGCTAACTATAGGTATTTACCTACCACACTCTGTTTGCCCTGCAGACATGTGATCTGCAGGGCTCGGAGATGTCAGCTCTTCTAGGAAATGAAGCAACTTCACTTTTCTCCCAATTGAAGTACCATTTTGGCTAATTCACTGACAATGGGGTTGAATGGAGAGGACAGAAATCTCCCACAAAGAATGACTGATCAGATGACACCCAGTCTAAAAGCCTATTTCCAGACCCTTTCATATTCATATAGGTAAGCTCATTTCTGATAAATGATTTCCCTCAACGATCTGCTTTTCTCTTTTAATGCTAAAACGTGGCCAAGGCCAGATTCACATTCCAGGCTCCCATAGGCAAGGAACCTTATATCCAACAGTTATCCTTTTAAAAAGGCCGCACTAACCATGTTGCCTTGTTGAAAATGGCGTCATGAGAATCTCGCCCTGCACAAAAGCTCAAGGTTCTCATGTCGCCTCTTTAAACGTTGCTACCTTCGTGTCTGTATACAACTCCCATCATCCTTAACTTGCCTCTTTAGGATGCCTTCTTAAAGGGTCAGTAATGCCCGTTTATAACTTTATTTAATATTGTGGAGGTTACAAAAATAAAGTATTTGGAGAAAGTGCCATCTCTCAAACCCTTTCGGTTTGAGAGATATTCTCCGCTAAAGTTTCCCTAAAGTTACTGACCCTTTAACCCCTTAATGACCGGCCGATCGTCGCGGCATGGTCACTTAAGGACCACGGAGCATTTTTTTTTTTTTTTTTTAATTTCCGCTTCCGGACTCCCCGAGCGGCGTGCAGTCGCGGGGGGGAGCCTGGAATTCCATGACAGTCATAGTACGTCATGGGTCGTTAAGTCAGATCGACCCATGACGTACTATGACTGTCAAGGGTCGTTAAGTAGAACGATGATTACAAAAACATTAAAAACAAACATGGGGAACACCGTGTTCTAAAGGAAAACCGGACTTGAAGGCATGCAGCGTGATGTGGGAGAGCACAGAGAAGGCAACATACTTGACTTTTCATTTCAGTGAAAGTTAATTTTACGATTATTACAAAAACATTAAAATTAACTTTCACGGAAATGAAAAGTCAAGTATTGTGCCTTCTCTGCACTGTGCTCTACTGATAAAAATGTAATGGTGCAATCTTGCACAGCACTGCCCTGGCATGCGCACATTATGTTGATGTATGCCTTCAAGTCCTGGTTTCCTTTAGAACATGGTGTTCCCTATGTTTTTAATGTTTTTGTAATCATTGTTCCACTTAAGAAGGCACAATAAAGAGGCAAAGTAAGGATTATGAAAGTTGTATGCGGGCACAAAGGTAGCGATGTTTAAAAAGGCGACATGAGAACCTTGCGCTTTTATGCAGGGCGAGATTCTCATGTCGCCATTTTCAAGAAAGTGCATGGTTAATGCAGTTGTTAGCTGCACAGCATTTTCCATGCAACTTTTTAAAAGTTAACCTACCCGACCATGGCCAATAATCCATTGTTCACATGACCCAATCCCTATCCACTGGTCCTTGGCACTGAAAATACCTTTAGCTGAGGACATAAAATGCAATACATTTTAAACTAGGATCAAATTTCTGGTGAAGTAATGAAATTACTCTTGCTTCACCCACATCTCAGCACAGTGGGTGTGTCCAGCACAGCTGAATCCCACCCCCTCTCACATTCAGCTGCCTACCTTGCCTAATGGGATATTCGGCCTGGGATGTAGCTACAGATTAGTCTTCAAGCATTTATGGGGCTAATTTAAATCAATCAAAAATTCTATTTGTTCCTGTGGTCAAGGTTCTTCCTAGAATTGCTTCTGTTCTTATAAAATCTGCCTCATATTACTTAAAAAATGCCAGTATATACACATTATAAATCATTCAAAATACTCTAATTCCAAACTGACCCATTTCATTATATATTCGGATTCACTTGAAGAAAAAGCTATCCAAATAAAAGGGAAAAATAAAAAACAGATGTAGCCATGTATTTGGTAAAGGTCCTGTGTTATAAAGAGAGCCGGAGCAATTCTGGAGCAAACTATCCACACTGTAGGAGACAAGTAAATACATTCCAAAGATTTAAATTGGCCTTTAAAAGGGATAATAATACTTAATATGTAAAGAAATATATATTGTAATGTTTATCTGGATGAGCAAAATCAGGGCACTGCCACTGCTTAGAGATGCTTTATTCAAAAGTTACTGCAGCTTAAACTTGAGTTTTTTTTTTAGGTACGATAGCTCAGTGGCCTGAAATTGTACTGTGGCGCTGTTGCTTGTTGTTGGGACAGCTCTGGTTGATTGACCATAAATCTCCATAGGATGAAGTAGCAACAGCACCACTAACATTTCAGGCCACTGAGATATTGCACCAGCAGTGGGAGTACCCTGGTTTTCCTCAGCAGGGTAAACCCTACTATATATAATGTGTGTGCGTGCACGTGTGTAAAATGTTAATATCCCTTTAACCCCTTCAGTGCAAGGAATGTCCACGGTGCATTGCTTACCAGTGTACCCTGTATAGTATTCATGGGGTTAAATCATCATTTAACCCCTTGAGCACCAGCAAGGTATCCAACGCATTGCAATGCCTTACAGAAACTCAAAGGGGTAAATCAATGGGAATTTGCACCCTGTATGGTGCAGCTGGGATGTTCTAGCACTGCCCAGTCAGAATTCTGGGGCAAACCAAATGTCCCATGGGGGTAAATTAAAAAAAAAAAAAAAAAAAAAAAAAGTCTTTTGTATTTCAACACCAGAGAATGGCACTGAAATACTCTCTAGCATTCAAGGCGTTAAAAGCCCCATTTAAAACCAGTCACAATATTGGGACTTTTTATCAGCTATGGTGAAGTTTGTATGTTCCAGCATTGCTCCCGTCCTCCTTAGTATATCAGTCAGAGTGTGTGTTTGGTAAATTGAAACCATTGAAGGTAAAGCGTTAAAGCAGGGAGAAAACCTACCTCATTCATTTTGTGCTTTGGTCCCTTCTCCACAAACAGCTGAATTTCATTCCTTGGAATGCACTCACTAACACACAAAACAGAGGCTCAGGTTACTTTCTGAAAGCACTTCTTGGCAAATGTTCCCGGCCAGCTACCACCCTCGTTAGAGTTATTCACTGTGCAAAAAGAGGGAAAAAAAAATTAAGGATTTCTGTTCGGCATCAACATACCTTAACTATTTCACTGATGGGAACAACATGGAGAAAAGCTCATGCCCAAACCATGAGGGGCGTCAGACTCTTTTGGCAGAGAAGGCTTTAGTACTACAGCAGAGAGAAATGTCTGCTGCAGTTGTGGATTGGGCCCTCCTCCAGCTGTTGTTGGACTACAACTTCAGTTATCCTGTCCGTTGTGAACTACAGTCCAACAACAGCTGGAGAACTGCAGGTTACCCACTCCTGCTCTTTGCTTGGGTAGCAGTTAATGGGTATAGAGGCAGAATTATACACAAGTCCCAGGTAGGTATTGCATACTTATTATACTGTTTGGAATCCCCTCTACAAATCCTGGGTGTGTCCCTGAAACAATATATCATGTCTAAGCTGATTCTCTCTATAAGTAGCAATAATTACATGTAAATAACCCAGTATAAGTGGGCCACACACACACACACTGATCATCATCATATCCCACCACGAGGCTGATGTACTAATAAGAACTGGGGGGTTATTCACTAAGGCGCGATAAAGAGGTGATAACACGGAGATGAATTTTCCAGTGATATCACTTCTCCAAGTCCTATTTTATTCTATGGAGCCTATGTACAAACATTTCTTAACCCGTTGAGTGCCAGAGGGGTATGCTGTGCAATACCCCTCCAGCACACAAAGCGTTAAGTTTTAGAGATCTTAGTGCATAGGTTCCATAGAATATCATAGGAACTGGAGAAGTCACCTAAACTGTATGACGTGTTTATCACGCCTTAGTGCATACCCCCCCCCCCCATTGTAATTCTGGGGAAACCCAAATACACCACAGAGAAGGAATAAACATTTCCAGTTGTTTAAAAAGAGCTTTTAACCCCTTGAAAGTTAGAATGTTTTAAAAGCCCCATTTAAAGCGAAACTACCACTGCACAACATCTTTAGCTTAATTAAGTCCCCATCTGGCGACTAGCTGCTTAGTAGCGCAAGTCGCCAGAATTATTACCTTACATAACATATTTATGCTTTCTTCCATAGCTGACAGTAGCACGGAGCGCGGACATCTTGAAATAGTGATGTCCGCGTGCTTGTGCTGTCAACCCATTTTGGAGCCCGCCGGCTCCTAGCAACGCCTCCTAGATCTGTCTGGGACTGACAGCGCAGACGTGCTGACGTCATTATGGCAAGGTGTCCACACTCCGTCCTGCCTGTCACCCATGGAAGAAAGCATAAATCTATTAAGGTAATAATTCTTTTGACTAGCGCTACTAAGCAGCTAATCGCCAGATGGGGGCTTAATTAAGCTAAAGATGTTGTGCGGTGGTAGTTCCGCTTTAAATCAATGGTGCAATTGTGCAATTAGTGCAATGGTGCAATTAGTTTGCCCCAAAATTACTGATCTTTGTACATAAGCCTCAATATGGCTGATGTAAAAACAACAGGATTAAAACTGGTGTAAACTATAGGGCAAACTATAGGGCAGTGCCCCCTCACCAACAGACCATATCTTTCATGTGCACAAGCAGGAAACTCTAAAGTTAATTATCGTATTTGTTCAACTATAAGGCAAAGTGTCTTTCTAGGCATTTTAGCATGAATAATTACCTTGTATTATATTTGAGGTTGTATTTTAATCGGGCTGCCCACTGGATCAGTACGAGTTCCAATTCAGAGGCGAAAACCAATAGAGTTCCCTCTGGTGGGTAGCATGTCTATCCATGTCCATTAAGGTCCCATCTACCAATGGGCAGATTGGTACCAACAGATGTTAGTCTGCTCATTGGAAAATAGGACTTGGTAGGAACTGGAAGGAAATAGGGGCAAGCAACAGGATGTAAATATATGCACTGAAAATTAGGATTTGGCAGAAAATGAAAGAACAAGAAGAGGCAAGTAACTGAGCAAGAGGCAAATCCTGCTGCCCGCCAGATGGAACGTCTACCAGACTGTGCCCCTTTGTGGTAAAGGAAGGGAGCTAGAAAGGGACAGTCACCTTCAATTTGGTGCTTTGTATATTTCTTGGCTTGAACTTTAACATTGGTGGGTCACCTTACGTTTAGAGTCACCCAGTAATCGGTCAAATACAGTAAATTGCTGGGCCTCTGCTGTGTTCGAGTAGGAAAATCATAGAGGCCTGGCCTGTCCCTGAGGAAAGGTTTGGGAACCACTTCTTTAGGGAACATGTGAGAATTCACACCGATTTAAATGCGGCTTTTAACCTTGTAGACGAGAAAGGTCTCCAATGTATAGAGAATGTATATTTATCCCCTATGGTGCAGATGGTTTGCTCCCAAATTACTCCAGTTCTTTACAGACACTAGCACTGTGGCTGAGGTACTGTTTTCTTATATGAGGGGGACCTGTGGCCCTCTAGTACAGCGAAGGTCTACACCTCCCATCATCTCTGGTTTCCTAGATGTCACTGGGCTACATCAAAGGATGATGAGAAATATAGTCAAACAGCTGGAGGGTCACATGTTTATCACCCCTATTTAATGAGCAGTTAACAAAACAGATCATCAAACAGAATAACCAACACCTGCATACAGTTCTAATAGCCACAGAGTAGCCATGCTGTGGAACAATGTGCATTGGAATTAACCTCATAAAAATAAAGTGAGCATTCAAGGGGTTAAGGCTTTATACTTTGTATTTTGTCCAGGGCCCAGCACCGTCACACTGTGCGCCAGAGAGGTATCCCATGGATTGAGATGCAATGTGTTAGTTACTTTATTGGTACTCAAAGGGTTAAAACGGCTCTGAGTGAAACTAAATGGAAATTCTCAATAGTCAAGGTAAAAAGCTAAAAGTGCATTATTTTGGCTGTATGGCTGAGGGAAAGAGCCAAAACATTATTTGCTGTTCTGGATGAGCAACAGACATACAATCAAGCTGATTTGAGAATGGAGAAAGCTTGTGACCCATTCAGCGGGTCTTTAGAACTGTCTTCTGACAGCATGTGGGTATAATCAAATCTGATGAACATGTCGGAAGAGATGAAATAGCTGTACAATACAACACGTCTCAATATCAATGAACAGATGACACATACAAGACAACTCATACAGGAAGGGATTAGGTCACCCTGAGACCTTGCATCACGTCTAATGTAACTCTCTCAGTGCTGTGCAGCGGCAGAGTACAAATGCATTGGCGTTGTCTATAGCATTCAGTTTTGTGTGTCCCCAGTGGTGCAGTTGCTCTGCTCCAGAATTTTTTTTAGTTCTCCTTAGTACATCAGCCATAAATGATTTAACCCTTTAAGGACCAGATGGGCGTACAAAGAATTGCTTAGCAAAGTGCTGCACACCTTTCTGGTTCTTAAAGTGTTAAAATAGCTACAACCTCTGGAATATATGTTGTAATTCTTTATGCAACATAACAAAATAAGGGCACGCTTCCTGCTTCTGGGGGATTTTTCATTCAAAAGCTTACAAGTGCTCAAATGTGTGTTTCTTAACCCCTTAACGACCGGTGGATGTGGAGCACATCTGGTCGTTGAGGACCATGAGGTTTTTTTTTTTTTTTTTTTTTTGCAACGGCTTCCAGGGTCGCTGCACGTGCCAGGACAGTCACCGATCCTTAAGTGCCTGGACAGGCGTGACGGTCCTGGCACTTGAAGGGTCGTTAAGGGGCTAAAGTGCAGTTTTCTATAGTGGTGAATAGGAGCTGCTGTTTCTTTCACACAGTCTGCTGAGTCCCAGTCAGTGGATCTTATGTATAAAAGCAAATGAACAATTCTGCAACAAACCGTCTACACCGTATGGGATGGATAAAAAGCCTCCCAAGTTCCCTTTGATTCAAATGGGATATGAACCACTTGAATACTAAAGAGGTCCCCAATGCATTGCAACGCAATGTGTTGGAGACCCTTCTAGCATTCAAGGGGTTAAAAGTCTATTTAAATAAATTTACCAAAAAAAAAAAAAAAAAAAAAAATTCTCTACTTTTAAGGCCTTTTAACCTTAGAGTTCCATTTGAGTAGCCACTGTATTGTTTTGCATAGCACTGTATTCACCTCCAGCACTGAAAAGGTTACAGGAGTAGTAATGTCCTACATGACTAAAAAATCATAATGTAGATAAATTGAAAAGAAATCCATTGGTACAAGTCCTATCTCTCAGACCTTTATGGTTTGAGAGATAGAACGTCAGCTGATGTCAGCTGTAAAGTGTGCTTGGCTTGCCGGTCCCGGGACCAGGATCTCCTGATGTCATCTTACAGCTGACGTCAGGGAAAGGGGAGGAAGAGGGGAACTTAAAACAAACTGTTTGAGAGATAGGACTTGCACCGATCGATTTCTTTTTAATTTATCTACAATATTATGACATTACTATCCCTTTAAGCCTTTGAGTGCCAGAGTGTTAAAGTACCCCTCTTTGACTCAAAGAGTTAATGCCCAATGACTGTAGCTCTCCCATAGAGTGCATTATAAGGACAAAAAATTGCCGTTGGACACCAGTTGGAGCTGTTCTTCAACCCATTGAGTGCTGCAAAGGTATCCAACGCTATGCATCGCAATGCATTGGATACCTCTCTGGCACTCAAAGGGTTAAAGTCTGAGCTGTAAATAACTTTTGAGCAAAAAGTATCTCCCTTGTCCTGTAACATTTTTCGAATAATGTTTAGTTCTCCTTTAAATACATTCAATGTGACACAATTAAATAGTCTCATTTTCCTTATTGGAACCGGCAATAAAGCGATAGAAACAAGCCCCAAAACAAGATGAGAACAGTTAAACGCAAATCCTCATTGATTTAAATTAGACTTGTATCCACTTGAATGCTAGGGGTATCCAAAGCATTGCTACTCACTATGCTGGAGACCTCGTTAGTATTCCCCCAGTGGGATGTGTGGGGGTTTTCTAATAAAATAAACCAGACTATATACACAAATACAAAGTGGAGAAATAATGAGGCAAACCAACTTCACCATGTCGGACAATAAAAACCTGAATGCTCTGCAAATCCATGCATCAGATCTCTGTAGGATTCAGTAAGTTAAAAGCCTCATTTAAATCAATGAGGAATTTCATTTGTCCCCTATGCATTGGTGCATATTGTCCCAAGTGCAGTATTTATTTTAATACAGGGGAATCAAAATAATGTATCTCTCATGTACTCTTACAGAGGTATATAAAGATATCATTTGTCAGGGGATGTATATTCTCCATCTCAATCAATCTGGGTTTCAATCAACCTGACGACACTTCAGTGAACATTAACCCTTTAAGGATCAGAGCGGTATGGTTGCACAGAAGGGTATGGTTGCACAGTCCTCTGATCCTCTAAGGGTTAACACACTGGCTACTCAGACTATATTAGCCAAATAATTTATATTGAAGAACGGTCTAAAACAGTGTTTCTCAACCACTGGTTCTTGGACATGTGCTGGTCCCTGTAATGCAGTGGTTCTCAAATCCTGTCCTCAGGACCCACTAACAGGCCAGGACTTGATGATTTCCTTGTTAGAGCACAGGCGAGTTAATCAATGTGAATGAGCCTCTGATCACCACACCTGTGCTCTAGCAGAGAAATCCCTAAGTCCTGGCCTGTTAGTGGTCCTGAGGACAGGATTTGAGAACCACTGCTGTAATGCTTCATGTGGGTATGTGCTTCAATATACAACAATGTCTTGGACCAAGGCGCTCATTCCTCTTTACTGGAAGTCAGATATCCCTTAACCAGTGAGCGCTTGGTTTAAAAAAGTTGAGGACCAATTACTCTTTTTAAGAATAGCCTGGAGGCGCAAGAACATAGACCTGGACCAATTTCACAGATGGCTTTCGGCCTTTCTTACCCTAAGGATTCAGTAGGTGCGGGATTTAGTCAAGTTGGGCCCCTCCTTTTCCCCATTCATGCAGGCCCGGGCTCGTTTCTGTCTATTACTTTGGTGTGTTCTTTATCTTTCTTTTTCTCTACTTTATTCTCCTCACTCTTCCCACATTCACATTTCTCCCTCATTCTCTCATCTCTATTCTATACTGAACCTCTTCCTCTATTACCACTTGAGCCCAGAGTCTGCAGCCATTTCTTCCTTGTAGGAACTGAGTATGTATTCTTTCTCCTTGCTCTGGTCTTCTTCTGATCTTCTTTTTCCTTTATCTTCTTCTTCTTTTCTGTCTTTAAACTATAAAATGGGACCTTTCACAGGATCATGGTCATCTTTTTAATTCGGTAATATATCATGTATGTATTTACTGAACTTCCTGTACATGGATACGTTTCTTGTGAGGATCATTCAATAAAATCTTTAATTTGAAAAAAAAAAAAAAAAAAAAATGGCTTGGACTATAATAGCAATCCATGTCAGTTTAGGGAGGTAGCCATTTGGTCCCTTGTTTCAAAATATCAGAGGAACACTGGTCTAAATCATAGTGGGACAAGGGACTGGATCAGAAAGAAATTTACCAGGTCACCTCACTTCATAATGCAGGGTTAGTAAACGGTTTGACCTCCAGCTGCCAGGGGCTAAATGCCCATCAACCATAACGAGGCAAGGGCTGGTTGGGAACAGCTGTAGGTTGAACAATTGCCTCTGTCCAAGGGGATCCGGTAACCAAGTATATAAACCGGAGTTTCCGGGTCACGTCCGGAGACATCCCTGGACTTTATTTGATTGGAGGTGATAAGGTTATTCCTGGTTTTACCTATAAATCCTTCCATACCCTTCAACAGGGAGATAAAACTAGTGATAATATTTATTATCTGCAATGTAATCAAGGCCATAATCAGAAAGATAAATATTTTAAAAGCCTGGGGCCTATGCGAGGAAAAAAAAAAACACTAAGAATTTTCAGAGCATCTGCAGCCTCTTGAGAAACATCTCCCAGTCATGCCCCCAATATGTTGATTAACACCCACTGCTGATCCCAGAAGTGATGACCACTGAGATGTGACTGATCAGTGTGAACCCACTCTGAGTAAGAAATGAATAGCACTTCATAAATAAGGTATGGATAAGGTCAAAATAACCTGTGTCACACCACTAAATTCTTGAACAATGTAGCCAACTGTGTTGCAATGTCTAGGAAACTTCTCTGGTAACGGAGAAGTTAATAGGAATGACAATGAGAGGCATATCGTCAGAGGTGAAAGATTTGGGTGTGGTGGGATCTAAAGCATTACAGCAAGAGTGTGCATGTTTATAAAAAAAAAAAAATCAATCTTTGTATTGTTCCTGTAACTCACTGGATGCAAGAGACATCCCCATTAGGTTAAACAGGGGTATATTAATGCATGGTGTACCTGGCGCTCACCAGAGGCCTTAAGTTTCAGGGGTCCTCATGTTAAGGTGTCAAAGGTCCCAGATTTCCAGCAACAAACCAATCATTCCCACAACCAGGAAGTGGAGACTGTCCTGGTGGCACATTCTATCAATGTGGGTACTTTTCTCACAAAAACTAACAGGCTTAAGAAAACCAACCATGAAACTTAAAGGTATCCTATATTTGAGAGCTTGTAAAGTCTAGTTAAATCATAAAATGTTCTTAATATGCCCTTGGGGTAATAAAATATATAAAAAGCTTAAATAAACACTTTAGGCCTTATGTATAAAAATAAGGTGTAGCAAATATGGAGCAAACCATAACCCTAAGGAAAAATAGCTATTTGGTTTAAATAGGGCTTTTACCCTCTTTACCGCTATAAAAGGCCTCCAACTCACTGTGAATCAATTGTGAAGCAATGTTGCTGGGAACGCTCCACCATACAAGAAGCTAATGGTTCAATTTTAATCAATGGGAATTTGGGTAAATGTATTTGAGCCATATGGTGCAGTTGGTTTGCTCCACTTGGCCTTTACACTTTACTTCTAGATTAGTTACAAGATTACACAACTATAGTGACTGACAAACCCGTTTTATTTGCATGTTAATAAAAAACATCAATTACAAAATGTCGTCCCAGCCCACCAAAGGAGATGCACATTGATGTGCAATTATCCAATCCTCTGGACTGCTGCAAAACTTAAACAAAAAGCAATAGGGTTCTATTTGGTTATATTGCCACTTATTTCATTTCACGCAGTTATTTCCCCCTGAATCGTTTTTCTTATTCTGTCCTGTTGTTTCTGCGTCAAAAGAGAAGTGTAGTATGTTTGATCAATTAACCACAGGCGTTTATTCCCAGAACCTGAGAGAATTAACCTGTGAAAGGACTGGAATCCCTTTCAGTGCCAGAGTGGTGTGTGATGCATTGTGGAGCAATACATTTCACCCCTCCCTAGCACTGAAAAGGTTAATCGTTTCACCAGCAAATTGGTTATTCACAGCCTACAGCTGGAGCATAGAATGACATAAGTTATTGTCTAGTGTGTGCCTTTTTTAACCCATTGAGTGCTGGAGTAGGGTGACCACGGGTCCCGGAACGTCCGGGACTGTCCCTTATTTCAGGGCTATGTCCCGCGTCCCGGGTCATCTTCAACCGGGACAATGAAGTGTCCCGGAATGAAGCCAAGCCGCCCTGGATGTCAGCCTGCAAGCGGTGTGTCACATCATGGACGCCGCGAGGGAGCGCTTGGTAGCATAAATCAGCGCTCCCTTGCGGCATCCATGATATGACACACCGCTTGCAGGCTGACATCCAGGGCGGCAATGCAGCTTACCTGATCTGGAGGCAAGCGCTCTAGTAATACAGAGCGCTGGGAGATGACATCATCTCCCAGCGCTCTGCATTACTGAGCACAGCGCGCGGGAGCTTCAGCTCTGTGCCGGAGGAGGCACAGAGCACTTTCCACGCCACTAGACCACCAGGGACTCAAGGTAGGGCATGAAGGGGCAACTAGGGTGACCACGTCCCGGAATGGCAGAAGGGAAATGTGGTCACCCTATGCTGGAGAGGTATCCAACACATTGCAACACAATGGGTGTTATGCACTAAGGGGTGATAAAGCTGAGATGTTTTCTCCAGAGATATCACTTCAGTTCCTATGTTATCTCCAAACCTGAAGAAATCTTAATGCACTGAATCTATACAATAATATAGGAACTGGAGAAGTGATATCACTGGAGAAATCATCTCCGCGTTATTACCACTTTATCACACCTTAGTGTATAAACCTCTGGCACTCAAAGGGTTATATCTGCTGCAAAATGCATATAGCTTAGCATGATTTATTTATTAAGAATCTGTATATGCTGCAATGCTGTAAAATGGGGGAACAAAGACAAGAGGACATATTTATAAACCAATGTGGTGCAGTTCCTGGGGAAAAACAACTACCATAGGTAACAAGTAAAGATTCTTATTAATATAAACATACCAACATTTCAAATGGCCAAAGAGGGACACTTTTGTTTTAGATGGTGTTGTTGCGGATGTGGCTGGTGGGCGGGGCATTACTGAGAATTTTTAGGTTATTTCATTAAGTATTGATACATTTGTGGAACTGAATAAATGATTTAGAGCAAGATCAAAGCATTTTCTTTATACAGACTAATTTATAAACACATGTACTGAAGTTTAAATAAACATTAATGTGAGTTTTACTGCCATGGAGCAATGTGATACACGTATATACGCACCATGCAGACTGATCTCCTAGAAAGAGGGACGCCAGGGTGGGAAAGAGGAACTGTCCCTCTTAAAAAGGGACACTTGGGAGGTATGTAAAAAGTAGGGTGACCAGACCTCACCTTTAACCGGGGACACAGAGGAAACAGGCATATGTTAGGACTGCACTGAAATCAACTTAGCCCTGCAGCATGTATTTCTCATATGTGTCCCTGGTTAAAGGGGAGAATCTGTCACCCTAGTAAAAAGGGGCTTTTAAAGTGATAGTAATACATTGAAAAATTAACTTTAATTCTGTTGATATTACAAAAATAAATTAATTGCATCAAGTCCTATCTCTCAAGCCTCCTATCTCTCAAGCCTCTATGGTTTGAGAGATATAAGCTTACAAAGTTTCCCCTTCCCATCCCTTACGCTGACGTCTGCTTTCTGTCTTCAAGAAGGAGATTCCGTTTCCCAGACATCCTGCGGCTCTTCAGCAGAGCGGAAATCGTGCTAGTAGAAAGAAATACTTCATTTGAACGGTCTACAACATGTGCCTGGTTTGCAAGCACACATTTTAGACCGTTCAAATGAAGTATTTCTTTCTAACTAGTGTTATTACGGCCAGGGGTCAAGTCCTGGGAAAAAAGTGTGGGAACTCACCCAAGATTCCCCCCCCCAAATAAATATGTATGGCTCACGTCAAGTGTTTATCTCTATATGTGTGTGTATCACTGCATGTATGAGTGTGTCTATCTCACTCTATGTATGTCAGTGCATGTGTGTTGGAGTTTCTCTGTCTATATGTGTGTATGTCTGTTGCTTGTGTCTTTGTCTCTATCACTGTTGCATGCATACACACACATTGCTCCCCATCATCTCCACATTGCCCTCACATTACCCCCCATCATCTCCACATTGCCCCCCATCATCTCCACATTGCCCTCACTTTGCCCCCATCATTTCCCCCCACCAGCTCCATATTGCCTCCATCATCTTCACATTGCCCTCACATTCCCCCCATCTGCTCCACTTTGGCCCTCATCAGCTCCACTTTGGCCCCCATCAGCTCCAACTTGCCCCCCTGTGTTCATTTCCTACCTCCCTGGTGGTCCAGCGGCCTGGCAGGAGAGGTCTGTTCGCACAGACCTGTAGGGACTGAAGCTCTCACGCCGTCTTCTCTTCAATAATGCGGAGCGTGCTGCATTACTAAAGAGCCGAAGGCGACGAGGGAGCTCAGTAGCTACAGGTCTGTGCTGAAGAAGGAACAGACCTGACTGTGCTGCGGTGCCGGGCGGGGGAGTCCTGCTAGCGGGAACGGCATTCCTGCTCTGGAAAATGTACAGGAATGCCGTTCCCACTCGTTCCTGCAATACTCGAGCCCTGATTATGGCTCTGCTGAAGAGCCACAGGACGGTCTGCGGACGGGGAGCTCCTTCTCTAAGACAGGGGTGGGATGTGGGAACTTTGTAAGCTTAGAAGTTTGAGAGATAGGATTTGGTGTAATTAATTTATTTTTGTAATATCTACAGAATTAAAGTTAGTTTTAACACTGTATTACTATCACTTTAACTCCTTCAATAGTGGAGATCTCTCCAATGCACTGCACTGTAATGTAATGTGCTGGATACATCTCTAGCACTGAAGGGGTTCAAACACCATGTCAGATTTGATGTGTTTCCTAGGACACCTGGTTTGCTACAATATATCTCAGAATTTGTACATAAGGCCCAGTAACACTATAATCAACTTATGTAAGACAAAAGTAAGAGATAGGGAGAGCCCTGTCCCAAAGAACTTTGTACCATCCCCAAGATGGTAGTAAAGAAGTAGATTATTGATGTAGACTGAATCCTTTCTTCCTCAGAACACTTGCTGGAATGCATGGAAATGGTCATCCATTTTCACTTCCTTGTCTGGCTAGAGCAAAACCAAATGCACACTACGGAACAAGTAATGATCCCCCAACTTCCCATTTATTTTAATGGTACTTTAAAACCTTTGAATGCTAGAGAGCTCTCCAACATATTGCTTTGCAATGTGCTGGAGACTGCTCTAACATTCAAGATGTTAAAATCTCAATTTTTACTAATATATATATATATATATATATATATATATATATATATATATATGTATGTATAATTATATAGCCTAAAGATTCCATACTACAAAATACTGGGATTGCTACAAGAGCTAGAACCATGGAATAAGCATTAATCTAGGACCAACAAAATAAAGATAATAATTATAAGAGATTTAAAAGTAACAACTTATTTCAAAACAGAAAGCTGTAGCGTGCTATATAGTAGATGTACAAAAGGAATGTTTACAGTGTGAGTTTTGACATTTCACTACCAACATTCCCCCTTCTATACAAGGCTAGACTACAAGCTCTTTGAGACAAGAGCTCTAATTTCCAGAGTTCTACCCACAAACGCAGTGCCAGGCAGCCAGACTGACCAAGAGCCATATATGTGGCCCTCAAGTCAACAAAAACTCAAACACTACGGTCAAAAGTTCTTAATAGGGGGTGAAAAGGGTGACTGAGTGCTAGAGAAGTCTCCAGTGTAATGGTAAACAAATCAAGTGAGACTTCGCTAGGACTCAAGGGGTTTATGGTGTAACGGTTTTTGTGTAAAGGGAAGTAGTCTTTTAGGCAAATTAAGAATAACGTGTATTTTTTAAATGAATATAACCTTTGACTGCCAGAGGGGTACGCAACACGTTACAAAGCAATGCGTTGTGTACCCCTCTGGCAGTCAAAGGGTTAAGAAGGGGGGAATGAACAAATGCGATTCTTCATTAAATCTATTTCTAAGTGTTATGCTGGCTTAGTCCCAATTGAATAACCTTTTTACCCTTAAAACTCTCCCCTTAATGACGCTTGCACCAAGGGAAGGGTTGTGTGGGAGTGTATAGGAGTTCTGTGCATTCCGTTCCTCTGTAACCTTAATGCCATTTACTCATGTAATATCACTCCATTATGTGTGTGTGTGTGTGTGTGTGTGTAATATTACTCCATTACTCTGTGTGTGCAACTTTACTCCATGACTGTGTGTTTGCGTGTAACATTACTCCAATCTACACTGTGTGTGTGCAACATTAGTCCATTACACTATGTGTGTGTGCTCATGCTCAATGTTACTCCATACTACACTGTGTTCGTACGTGTGTGTGTGTGTGTGTGTGCAATGTTAGTGTGTGTGAGATGGAGTGTGTGTGAGTGTGTGTGTTTGCACGTGTGATTACTCTAGTACTCTAAGAGGGAGTGAGAGAGTGTGTGTCTGTAATTACTCCAGTAGTCTGTGAGTGTATGTGCGTGTGTCACAGTGAAAGGAAATTTCTTACCACTGTACCAGTAAACAGGCTGGGGACCATTGGAGAAGCTTCAGGGGACTGCACACAACCCCAGAGACACCTGCTACCATACCTTCTCTATTATTTTATTTTTACAAAATTGGACATGCTTATTCCCTTTTTGTAGCACTGGGATGCTTATTATAAAGGGATTATATTATATACTTATTATTTTATGCAGAACCATATTTGTACAAGATATATAAAATAAGCCTATACCTGTAGCCTTTATGTGTGGATCATGATTATGCCATTTTAAATTAAAGACAAGGTACAGTATGGTCAGCTAGATATTTCCTGCACAATGTTTTATGATGTTTAATCTCCTATTACCTACTGTGCTTGTTTCATGTTAGAAGAAACCATCAGTAGAATTCACAGCTAATACCACAAGAAGTTTCCATCCTGACCATAGATTTTATGGGCTGCATTCAGAGGGAAAAAGTGGGACAGTTTTGGAAAAAGTCAACTACACCATAGAGGACAATTTCCATAGCCCTCCTGTTGATTTAAATGGGGCTTTTAACCCCTTACATGCTAGAGGTCTCTAAGACATTGGATGGGTGAGTGTGTTTTAGACGTAGTTGCAATGGTCTGACACCTTGCCGGCATGTAAGGGAAATTTCCCTTGTTTCCGGTTGTGCTGTTTGTTTACAACAGAATTGCTTCTCTTTCAGTCTATGTATGGAATTATATATTATACACACATACATACATACATACATATAGAGATGGGGGAGGATTGATGTAATAAGAAGAATGGGGGGGATGGGTCACTAGAGTGATAAAACCATGTCTGTGGCACCTACTCCAGTGGTGGTGCTACAATGTAAGCAGACTAAGCAGCTGGTCAGAAGTCCCCAAAGACCTTGTAAACAAAATCAGATAGCAAAGTCTTATTAGAAATACTTCCGTGGGAGTAAAGGGGGGGCCATGTGAATTTTTCCCTTATAGCTCCCAAAAATCTAAAGTCACCCATAAACTACTCACTAAATTCTCTAGATCTTTGGAGGTTGACTGTCAATTTAAAGCTGAAACCTGACTTATGTGGATAAGAATAAGTTGAATAGAAATTACATAGAATCTGTATTAAAGGGATATTACTTATTTTGACTTTACAATTTCTGTAAGTGCATAAAGTAACATTGTCTATACCAGTGATTCTCAATCAGGGTGCCGTAGCACTTTGTTGTGCCACGGACACCAACTTAGGGTGCCCTGTGTTTTCTATGAAGACTGACAGAAAGGGACTTTTAAATAAAGATTTATAGAAATTGTTATGCACATTATGTTTCCTTCTGTTATTATGATTGTAAGACCTAATAACTGTATATTTATGCATTGTACTTTCATTATGCCCTTGATAAAGTACATTAAATATGTTAGGGGTGCCCCGAATGTTCTATATTACGTGTTAGGGGTGACCTGAACAAAAAAAAGAATGAGAACCACTGGTCTATACTTTATTGTATTTATTTTTTCCCCTTTACATTTTTATGTTCTAGACAGGGCTTTCCTGCATATGTGTCTCCAAAGGGATTTCTGCCAGGGACAGAAGCAGGGAAAGTAGTAGCACAATGTAACTGCAGTCTATGCTGTATTCACTTGTTTAACATTGCATCTCTCTAGATTGCAACAATATGTCTTCTTTTACAGTCCAGGCAGAAATAGCTCACACACATCCAGGGAACTCGCAAAATCCTACATAATAAATCGCTAAAACGTGTGTAACGCCGCATTCATGTCCGGCTCTGTATCAGCCGCGGCGCAGGCAGTCTCTACTGCACATGACTGCCCCGCGACCGGCTGGCAGTGACACTGTGGCCTGTGTAATGGGCTCTTCAACTAATCCTATATAATAATTCGCTAAGTTGTGTGTAACGCCGGACATGCGCAGTACACACTGCTGCGCGTGCGGCAGTCACACACAGTGGAGACTGCCCGCGCCGCGGCTGATACAGAGCTGGGCGCTCCGAAGGAGCGTCCAGCTCTGTATCAGCCGAGGCGCGGGCAGTCTCCACTGCGTGTGACTGCCCCGCGACCGGCTGCCAGACGCACTGTGGCCTGTGTAACGGGCTGTTCAACTAGTATATAATAATTTAAAAAAGGGGGATGATGAAATAATAACTGTAGTTAATTTGCACATAATATGTAAGGCCAAAATCAAGGGTTACTATGATTAAGAGCTTTATAGGTGCAACAAATGAATGCAGGAGATCTTATTTGACATTAATCACTATCAAAATGCTACATGCAAGGACACTTATAGCCAATACACTAGTCTGCACTTCAGGGTTTTGCACAACTTAGACACTGGGCCAAAGTCTTCTATGCAAGTCGTCCTCCGTGAAATGCTTTCTAGTAACATACAAGTTCTAGTGATAGCCATAGACTAACATGTTTCAGGTGACAATAGATTAGCTGGGTGGAATTCTAAGCAGAAGTATGTCTGCAAGATTAGAATTAAGATTCAACTTTCCACATGGGAATGAAGTCATTTTGATTCAATATGATTCCTCTGACAGGAAGATCTCTACCAATGAACAAAAACAGAACTGAGGTGAATTGCTAATATTCCCCAGTGTAGATGACACTTGGGATAAACAGAAAACCTACCAGTAATAAAAATGGCAAACACCTTTGAATCCCCTGACACATGGGGTAGGTCAGTGCTATAGTCAAGTCACATTAACCTTTGAATGATAGAGTGGTATGCAACAAATGCTTTTCAATGTGTTTAATACCCCTGGCACTCAAAGGGTTAACCCTTTCAATAGTAGTGCACCCTATAGCACACTGACAAGCATTTACAAAGGGATGAATCCAGACCAAAGGTAACCAGCCTTGGTACTCATGCACTACCAACAGTGCATGTCCTCTACTTGGGTACAGATGGGTTAATAGTCACTTTAAAGCAGGGGTGTCCAAGTTTGACCTCAAGAGCTACTAACAGTCCAAGATTTAAGGATTTCCCTGTCTGAGCACAGTTGGGCCAATCAAAATAAACTAGCCACCAATTAAATCAAGGAAATCCTTACATCCTGGACTGCTGGTGGCCCTTGAGGATTGAACTTGGACACCCCTGCTTTAAAGTGCTCTAATAAGTACAGCCTGAAACATGTACTGTTACTATTGAGGACCAGGGATGGCTAAATATAGGTCCAAGACCACTGCAGCCCAATATGTTGCAGAATTTTCAGTAGAATAATCATGCTGACCAGACACGGGAATAAGGCTGGAATGTTAGATAGTGTATGTTTGGTTCTGTGACTACCAATGGCTATGTGGAAAACCAACAAACATCTCACACAATGCAACAGTACTTTTGTTAGGAGGACTGTAATCTAGTCAAATCTTGAAAAAAATTATTGAATATAACTACCGGGTATCCGTAACCTGATGCATCTTTTCCTAATAATTTGGACTTCAGTTTCTGAAAACCACTTATCTAGAGCACTACCAGGAGATCCAAAGGGCAAACTGCTTAGAAAAATGGATGTATAATAAAAAATATTTTAATTTTCATTCAGACTTGTCTTAAAAGTGAACTACCTTAAGACAAGCTTAGTTTGGTTTAAAATCTGCCTATATTCTTCTTACATTTTTCTAGTTTGAGAAATTAATGTTTATATTCTGATGGCAGAATTTGGACCTTTATGCAAATTACCTGAATTACCAGTCAAGATTCAGTCATAGCACAGTGTTCAGCAAAACTGACCCAGCACAAAAACTAATTAGTATAAAGTGCCATTATGTGCCACCAACAAAAAAAAGTATATTACAAACAGCTAAAACATATAGGACATTTTTAACGCTTTTTTTAAAACTAACTAAATTTATTTTAAGATGACAGGTCCACTTTAACCAGAGATGGTTAATGAAGGGTCAAACAATCTGGTGATTCTCAACCTGCAACAAGTAAATGGTTCCAATTTCTTAAGAAATGTCAGATTTATAAGGACTAGGAAGCCAGTTAGAGTGAGAAGTTTTAATTAAAGAATTCTTTAGGACAGCACAACCATTCCCTATATACTATTGTTCATATTTCGATGCAGACTGCAATCCACAAAATAGGAACAGATTACTGATTGATATCTCCAGTCGGGATTGCCAAATACATATTAGGCCATATGCACTAAACCAGAAGTGGAGCAAATTAACAGCAAACCAAACCAAACTTCCATTACTTGAAATATAGAGAAGTTCCTAATGCAATGGTGACATCATCAGCATTCAAGGTTTTAAAACCGTATTTTAGCCCTTTGAATGCCAGGGGCCCGGGCCATTTCTTAGACCCTGGAGGAAGGACACATTTTCAGCATTTCGATAGGATTCCTGTAAGTGGCTTTCTAGTTGCATACTTAACCCTTTGAGTGCCAGAGGGGTACGCAATGCATTGTGAAGCAAGGTTAATTTTTTTTTTTCCAGAACAAATTGAACTTTTTAATGGTGACTCACATGAATTTAATTTGTCATTGTGTGGCAAGATATGTTGTGATAAATAAAATAAATGTTTTGTATCATGTATTAGGCTAATATCATACACTATATATTAAAACATTTAATTTGGAGGTGAATGTTTCAATTATTTGTAAAAGCCCTAAATACGCCAAGTACAAAAATAAAAAATATCAATAGTTTTACCCCACATGCATGGCCTGCACAGACCCCTAATTACAAGGAGTGAAAAAGGGTATTTTCAACATTATGAACTAAAATGCACATTCCAGTGTTTATGCTGTAGAATAAGACAAGTACAGAATTCCTTTAAGAGCAAAACAATTACTTGATGTGAAAAGATTCTATTCAAGTGGTCAAATACAAATGTAGAGGCATGTGTCCATCTCTAAACAATCATGCCTCCCCTGAAGTGAGCCCCCAGGTGGTCACTATATGGAATGTCAATCATTCTTTCTCCCTGTGTTGTTGCTCTCCAATGTATTAAACAGAAGTTGTAGAAATGCCACTGCATCGAATGAGGGGCATATGCCTTTCTACCCCTTGTCTGGTATACACAAATTTTTCCATTTGTGGTGCTAAAAGAAAAAACAAATGGTATTTATTTTTACAATTCTGTCCCTTCAAATTACTGAAATTTGTGAAAACTATTGAATTTTGACCTGCATTCATTAGCTACAGCTTTTTTGCACCAAAAAAATACACACATATATTTATATATATATATACACACTAAAATGCTTGTATCAACTACAGAGGTGAAGAAAAGGTAGACAAAGCATACCATTTTGGAAATATACCCCCATGTTTGAAAACTGGAATTTCCTACTATATTCATTAGCTACTGCTCTTATAAGAAAAATGTCACCCCAAAATGATGATGAGTTGACATACTGTATGGGGTGACATAAGCTCAAAACTACACCTACCCGTTTGTCTTTTTGTTAATGGCTGCCTGTAGTAAAGTGGTCATAACTATTAGATATGAAGCAAAGGTATGCAAGGTATACCATTTTGGAAAACAGACATTCATCAGAATCAGATGAAGGATCACTTGCCTTTCTACCCCAGGAATCAGGGCCACACCTGATACGTGCGGCCCACCACACAGACATACAGCTTACTGATCTCCCATCTGATTGTCCTGGAAGATCAATACAGGCGATGCAAGAGAGAAACGTGTGCACTTTCCTGCTTCCATTCCTACCCAAACTTACAGATCGGTGTGGGCAGGATCAGGTAAAGCCTCTGTATGTCACAGGTTCATGGTGATCTCCTGTGTCACCTGCATTGTTCTCTCTGAGAGATCTATAGCTGGGGGGGGGGTTCAATCAGAAACTGTCCTGATGTACTCAGAGGAATAAAGCAATGGGGATCTTGGGAGATTCTAATTATATCTTATACTGAGCTGCTTTGCCTTAGAACTGCTACACATTTCCTCCTGAGCACAGCTCAGTGTGTTTTGTTTTGGTAGTTTTTTTGTTGCAGCAGCCAGGTATTGTAATGTTGTTGAACTCACTTTAGACTAGGAGTGAAGGTGTGAAGGAAGCAGTGCCACAGGTGCCAACAAGAAAAAAACATTTCTTTCCAACACTGCATATTTTTGAGAATGACTTCTATTCTCCACAACAAATATACGAAACACGTGCAAGAAAACATCTCTGGTAACAGGGCTTGAATTTAAACTCCTTCAGTGCCAGAGGGGTGAGCTCTGGCACCCAGAGTTCAACTTCCAGCCCTGTTGCCAAACCGATGTCTGTGACTTAGTAGTGTGTTGTTTTCAGTCTACTGTTTACTCCCTGAAGTTGTTCTACTCAAAACAACTAATGCAACTCTAGGGCAAAGCACCCACACCACAAGGGACAAAACCATTCTCACACATATAAATAAGCATTTTGAAACCTAGAGGCCTCCAATTGTGATGCATTGTGATGGGCACCTCTGGCATTCAAGGGCTTAACCCTTTGTGTGCCAGAGGGGTACGGAATGCATTGCAAAGCAACACATTCCGTACCCCTCTGGCACTCAAAGGGTTAAAACCAGCATTCAAAAAATTTGTATTCATCCCCTGAGATGCATTTGGTTTGCTCAATAATTACTCACGTCCTTTTTAGCACAGCAGCCTCAAAGAGTTAAACACTAGAAAAATAAACGTACTAATGCAACGCAGTGCTCTGAGATAATAGGTTTGTATCTATGTATTGCAGTGCCATTCGAGAAGGTTTGTGAAGGCTCATTATTGTAACACTGGAGAAAAATTCCATGCCTGAGGATATTGCTTACAGCCTATTAACCCCTTGAATGCTCCACAATGCCTTGGAGAGCTCTCTAGCATCCAAAAGTGTAAAGAAGAAAAGACTGTCACCTAGTAGTTCATATAAAGTAGAAGAAATTGAACTTTGGAAGGTAAAATCATTTTATTTATCTGTATCTATCCACAGACATATGTACATACACACGTCTTGTCATTCTGAAAGTCAGGTCTACCATTACATTGTTTGCTAAGGTTATGAAAGGAGCCAGTGTATAGAAGAATTGGAAATATCTGTTCACAGCTTGCTTCAAACTATGTCACTGGTCAGGCAGGGGCACTATACATCAAATTTCATGCGTGTCGAGACCCATTTTCCCCTTCTGAATACTGTCAAACCTAATGCAATAATTCATTTTAACCTTGCTGTTGCCAGACTGGGGCATGATTGTTACTTCCAAGTAAAAGGCAAGTAATTTACACAACTTTGTATATACCAGGTACATTTGAGATCTGACATGCTAATGGCCAGTTGCCTGCTAGAGCAGAGATGGACAGACAGTTTCACTCCAAAAGCACAAGTAAGGACACCTGAGTCCTCCACAGAGCTGCATATTAGGTTTAATCCTTTGCTGAAAGACTGGAAGAAAGGGGTTTGTGTCTTTTTGGGATTTAAGAGACAGAATACTGACGCTCAAGTACCATATGAAAGAGGAGCAATCCTGGGGCAAACCAACTGCTCCATGGTGTATAAATAAAAAAACAAAATCAGAGAGAATTAAATGGAGCATTTAACTCCTTGAATGCTAGAAATGTCTCCAAGATCATTCGTATATCACCACTGGTATGTGTGTGTAAAGGGAGGAATGCTGTGAATCAGGGGTAGTCAATTACTGAAGCACATGTAATTAGGGACTACAACCCCATAATCCTAAACCAGCGATGGGACCTATAGTACTGCAGCTGAAGGTCTAACAATTAACAAGAGTGAATATGATCTTTTGGATTGAACAATAGTGTTAGAGCTATTTCCATTGTACTAGTAAAGATGAATGGGGAGGGGGTCACAAGAGAAGTTTGTAAGAAACCTCTGAACTAGCTGTTGCCCCCCACTGCCCTTAACCCTCTAAGAATCAGGGGTGTGTGCAAAGTGTTGCTTCGCAATGTGTGCACAGCCCTCTAATGCTTGGGGGGGGGGGGGTTATGCACCAAGGTGTGAAAGAGGTGATACCACAGAGGTAACTTCTCCAGTGATATCACATCACCAGTCCCTATGTTATTCTATAGAGCCTATGCACTAAGATATCTAAAGTCGGAGAAATCTTAGTGCATAGGCTCTATATAATAACATAGAACTTAGAGAAGCGACATCACTTGAGAAGTCATCTACATACGCTTAGTACATCGCTACAATTTTCACCTATAAAAAAAAAAAATGCTGTAAAAATCCTCTATATGTTGTTTTAGCCATTTTATTATTTCGAAAACTTGATTTGAGTTACTGAATTACTGAGATTTCTAAATTATGCTAATTAAGGTAAGTCATGCAGGAACTTCACGTCTTACCTCCCCTACTCACAGACACTGCTCAGCAATGCATTACTCGCTGTTCCTAGTGTTCAATGGGTTAAGTGTAAATGAGTGGGGAGGTAATGAAGTTCAAGGACAGGAAGTGCCCACATTCAAAATAAAAGCAGATTTCAGCCCTTTGATTGCCAGGGGGTACAAATTGCATTGCTCTGCAATGCATTGTGTACCCCTCTAGCACTCAAAAGGTTAAGTAACACATGCCTAATACAACATAGAGGTGATGTTAAGGTGATCGTTTCCCTAGAAATGTACAAGAGTGATATATTTGACATGGTTTTCTGTTTACAGTGACCCCACAAACAAAATAAAAATATAAATCTACCAGCAAAATGTGTCAATAGCACTAGTATTTTTTTAATCTAGGTGTTTTTTTGCAATAAAGCATGCACATTATTCACTTCTGAGGCCCAGTCACCTTTCTACTCAGTAATAAACTATGCAGAGGAGACAGTGGCAGCTCAAATGGTAAGAATAAGAGAGGAGCAGTAAACGAGAACATGTTTCTACACTGCCTTTTGAGAAAGTTTGGCTCCCAGCTATGCACTGATTAATATCAGATCTCCTCCTTTAACTTGCCTCTTGACAATCGTGTCACATCTGGCTGACAAATCCTTACAAGCTTATCCAAACCTAGGCAGCCCAGATCATGCTCCGGGACTTGCTGCGAGGAAGTGGCAACACCAGCCCCCTTGTACTGATGTGCCATCATGAGACTAATGAAGCTGACTTCACTTGGTAGATTGCAGAAAAGCAACACAACATGCCTGGGGGGTGGGGGGGGGTCTTGCAACGTGTAGTGTTAGCTCGCCGGAGAGGTAAAGACAAACAAATCGGCTTTTGCAGTTCAAGAAGCCAAGTAGCTACATGACTTTGAATACTGAAAGAGAACTGAATAAAGGGGATCATCACACTGTAAGAGAATTAACCCTTTGAATGCCAGAGGGGGTTTTGCAGCGCATTGTGAACTTATGCATGGCATACTCCACTGGCACGCAAAGGTTTAACCATTTTTGCGTGTCATATGGGTTAAAAAAAAAAAAAAAAAAGGTACATTAAGGCAGAACAGAACATTTTGTTCAGTAAGCTAAAGAGGTGCAATTCTGGAGCAAAGTAACTGGGTGAACTCAAAACTGTCATTAACTGAAATGGGCAATTTAACTCCCAGAATTCTAGAAACTTCTCCAACTCACTGTGGAGACCTCTCTAGCATTCTGAGGTAATTTGGTGACCTTTTAGTTGTTCCCCAATGCTGCAGTTGGTTTGCTCCATAACTGCACCTATTTACCTTATTGAATATGGCCCTATAGGTGTCATTCTGGGAAAAGCCCACTGCACCATAGGGGACAAACAAAAATCACCAAACCCATTGATTTAAATAGGCCCTTTAACCCTTTGAGTACCAGAGGGGTGTCCAACTCTTTGCTTTGCAAGGAGCTGGACACCCCTCTGGTGCTCAAAGGGTTAAACCACCTGAATGTGAGGTGTCCCCACATGCTTTTGAAGAACTGTTTCACATTCATTTGGTGCACTTGGATTACGCCACAAATACTCTTCTTTATCTTACTGGATATGGACTTAAGGGCCATATACACAAAGCTTGTGAAGCAACTGCAATAACCTCTGGAATGCTAAAGTCGTCTCCAGTGTCAAGATATTTCTAGCATTCAAAGGGTTAAAAGCACCATTTTAAAAATCAGCGATACGTTGGTGAATTTTTTCATCTTTATTTTTACAGCGCTGTACATATAGATTGTAAGAATAGTACAAATTGAAAAATCCAGGGATAACAGCATCAGGCTAAAGTGTGATCATTGCATTATTAGGGGAGGATATGAGCAACCAAGTGAATCATACAATGGAAAGGTGACCCTACCCCAAAGAGCTTACAATTCATTTAGATTTATTTGTAACTCGTTACCTGTGGTGCAGCTGGTTTGCCCCATAATTACTTGAATTCTTTCTTTCTTTCTGTATATAACCCTAAAAGCTATCTAACCTAACCATTACTCCGAACTAAGAAAATTAATTTGGCAGACCTAATACGTATTTCCTATAATGGATAATGTACACTTGAAGCCATCTTTCACTGTATCGATTGCGCTGTACAAGTTCAGTGGAAAGACTTGTTCCCTTTTCACCACTGCAATCAAAATGCTAATGTAAAAATAATTATTTCCATACATTTCCAACCAAAATGTGACTTTTAAAAAAAAGTATAATAAAAGTACCTGAGAAGGCAGTAAATGCAGCTCATTAAATATTAAGACAATGTAATTTCAGGAAACAAGAGCATTGTAAAAGTACACCGTGGTCTACTGATAGCCCACCCTTGTATCTTTGCAGTCACTCAATGAGGCTACTGGGATCCTATACATGGAAAAAAAACTATAATATGCTCCAAGGAAGGGCAATAGCAGCCTTTTACAATGAAAGCACAAGAATGTATGCATAATTTACACAGAACATATCGCAGGACACTAATAATCCTGAAAAGGACTTCAGGAAAATTGTTTTTACTGCCAGCTCTTAAGAGCATTATTCCAGCATCGTAATAAGGACGTTAATGTATTTGCTTAAAGCACTTTATGTAGAACTCATTTAAAGTCCCATTGTCACATATTTACATTAGATCAGTATATTGTGATGAAGTCTTCTGTATACAAGGTCTGCAGAAAATGGACTGGCCAGCCTGCAGAATTAATGATAAAAGCTCTCAAGCGATTAGCAATATATTACTCATAGCATTACTTGTAATGAAGATATTTTAACCCCTTGGATACCAGAGAGGTGAGTATTAAATATATTTATATATATATATATATATATATATATATATATATATATATATATATATATATATATATATATATGAGAGAGAGAGAGAGAGAGAGAGAGAGAGAGAGAGAGAGAAAAAACTTTCATATTGACTGAATTTTTAACCCCTTGGATTCGAAACAGGACTTGCAGTGATTCAAAACACACCAGTTTTAAGTAAGACAGTTCTGTGAAGACTGTTTAACCCCTTAGATGACACAGGTCTCCAATATATTGCAAAGCAGTGTGCTATAGACCCCTCCATCATCCAGCGGGTTAAATATATTGTTTTGATGCGTTTCTATTTTTAATCTGTAAAATCAATTGAAACAAAATTGTATAAAAAGTTCCTTACTTTGTCCATCTTTAGAGAGGATTCATATCCACTGATCTCAAGCAGTTCCTCATTCCCTCTAGGAGCACTCCAGCTATGCACTTGAAGCACACTCCTGTCTGTACAAGTATTGAAAGAGAACCATCACACGCCTTCTTAGCCTTGTCTGAATAGGAGCACCTCAAGGTCTGATGAATACCAAGACTGTGCACAGGGGAGTGGAATGAGATCCTCCCACTTGGGTTCTCTGGGCCCTGGAAGTTTATGTCTGTCTCTCTCACCTCTGCATCAAGCTCTCACCTCAGTGCCCTGGTGTGCTCTGTTCCAGCATGCTCTCAGAGTCACAGGGCAGTCCCCTCACAGCTGGCTTGGAGAGGGCATGACACTCATCTTTCACAGAGATTTGATCAAAAGGAATCACAGAGGCTTGAGGCACTCCTGATGCAGTCTAAGGAGATTCTACCTCTGTTCTGGCAGCCTAAGTAATGCATTAAATCAATGCAGCTGACCTAAGGCCACTTACAATTTTTTTTCTTGGGAAAAAAAAAGAAATAACTATCTATGTATAAACTGCTAGGTTTATTTCAAACTAGAATAAGTTCTTAGCACCAGTGCTCCTTACCTTCCAGTTCATAGCTTTCAAAATAGAAGTTTACAAAAAAAAAAAAAAAAAAGTACAGGGATATATATATATATATATATATATATATATATATATATATATATATATATATATATTTTTTTTTTTTTTTTTTTTTTTTTTTTTTTTGGACCATTTGAGCACTCCACATATATAGCTCATAACCTCTGAGCGATAGAGAGGTAATGTGTTTGATACTTTCTGGCACTCAAAGGGTTAAAAAAAATGTTACAGATACAAAAGGAACAAACATTTATTATTATAAAACATTACAAAAAACTTTAGTGTTTTTTTTAAGGTTGATACATAGCATGGTACTCATGAGAATTAGGATAGGACATGCACAGATTTTAACCCTTTCAGTGCCAGAGGGGTAGCAATGTGTTGCGTACCCCTTTGTGACTGAAAACATTAGTGTAGTGATTGGGTTTATCATAGGTTATTTGTTTTAATAACACAAAAGGGGAGATTCACTAAGTGGCGATAAAGAGGTGAAGACTTCTCCAGTGATATCACTTCTCCAGTTCTTATGTTATTTTATGGAGCCTATGTACTAAGATTTCTTCAGCTTTAGAGATCTTAGTGCATAGACTTAGTGAATAGGAACTGGAGAAGTGATAAACTGGAGAAGTTACCTCCACTTTATCTCCTCCTTATCCCCTCTTTATCACCGCTTAGTGAATCTCTCCTACAATGTATCAAGATGATCTGTATGTCTGCTGAAACAGTTGTTTCCAGTTGCCCACGGCCCTATGCCTACATACATACTTGCACTATATTTCTCTTATCAGAGGGGAATACAGGAATGGAATTCTGTACAAACGTAAGCACATACATCTTCCCTCTGCTCCAATGTGCTGGCTAAGAGCAAACTTGGAGCAGTGGAAATGTCGTCAAATTTCTTCCTTTACCATCCTCCATGTAGAAGAGTGGATAGTGTTAAGAGACTGTTTGCATAGCAGTTGTGCCCTGTTATAGTTGTGCACTGAAATGTACCAATTCATTCTTAAAACAAGTGCAGGTGGTTTTAGTGAAAATCGATACAGTATAAGCTCAACTCTTACAATACAATCTTGTTTCATACATTCCCTTCACAAAGCTGCCTCCCTATAAAGAAAACACGTGTGTGGTTCACGTAGGTCTACACCAAGAGTGGGCAACCTTCATACCTCCTATCATCCTCAGGGAGGGTTGACCACCTCTTGTCTAGGCACAGGCAGCCGTAATGGCATTTTGAAGAAAAACCCCTGTCTGGGTATCCTGGGTTTGCTCTGATTGTATGTTTAATTTCATCTATGATTTAATTTGATATTTAGTGCCATTAGTGGATGTAGCTCTTTACAAATTACAATACTGTATAAAACACAATATAGGACGTAAAGTGCAGATAAGTGTTGGAGTGTACAAATAATATCTTTATTCTTAAATAACTTTACTAATTTATAGGCAGACCTGTACATAACATGTCTCTGCCCCATAGAGCTTACAATCACAGGGACATAACATTACTTACTCAATGCCACTAGAATTAGAAACCAGAACTGAACCAGATACACCATAGACAGTATCTTGGATTCAAATCTGGTCAGTTCAGGAGGCAGCGCCTCCTAGGTCATAACTTAAATAAGTGCATTAGCAGGAGAAGGGAAGAAAATTTATGCGGTTTGTGTTTTTTTTTTTTGTTACCAAACCTCCTCTTAATAGAAAAATATATTTTAAAAAGTGTTTCTGTAGCCATAGTAACACAAGAAGCTTGGCAGAGTCCTTACTCTCAATCCTTTTTCTGTTAATGTCAGCTTCTGAATTCTTACAGTCCCTCTTGGCTCATGCAACACTTTCAAAATTTTCTTTAATGGGGGTAGCTTTTGCTCATCAGTGGGAGGTTTAAAGTATGAAAGGGGCAGAAGGAATAGGAAGCTAGCTGAATATATAGGTCCTAGTGAAATAACAGATAATCATGAAACTATCAAAAAACAACTCTACCTTCTTAAAGGGATAGTAATACTTTATTTTAACTTTATTTTATTTTGTAGGCATTAAAAAAACATGAAGAATGATTTAAGTCTTATCTCTCAAACCTCTATGGTTTGAGAGATATTCACAAGCAAAGTTTCCCCCTCCCGCCCCTTTTACCTAGTGTAAGCCATCTCTTCTCAGATGTGGAATGCAGTCTATAGACCAGACAGATAACAGAAGGGGACACTCTTATTCCTATGAAAACAATGAAATCCCTGCCCCCCTTGAGAAGCTTTTCAGGTTTTTCCCTTATCTTAATTGAAGATTGTCCCTCTTGCAGTCTACCTGGGCACCTCCCTTCTGATCTGGCTGAACAGTATAACATCAGTAAAAGGGGTGGGAGGGGGACACTTTGTCATCGAATTACTCTGGAACTACAACTCTGACAGAATTGAAATAACACTCTCCAAAGTCCAAATACTATGATGATTAATTAGAGCGGCTTTTATTATGAAACATTACTATCCCTTTAAGGTCTGTGAGGCCTCTTAGAAGTGTTGAGGGCAGGTACCCCATGGCTGCATTTATTATGGAAACCTGTGTTTGATTTTTTTTTTGTATGTATGTTTGTGCATGTGTTTATGTGTGTTTATCTAAGAGGCACTGCCTTTTAACCAACTGAGGCAGCATTAATAAATTACATGAGGAGAAGTCATACCTTGAATAACTTACAATATTTATCATTATTATCATGAAAGCGGAGCTACCACCCATGATTAAACCTGGTCCAAATAAATACCCATCTGGCGACTAGCTGCTCAATAGCACTAGTCGCCAGAAATATTACCTGGTGTTTGAGAAATGTTCACTGTTCCCGGACTGACAGGCAGGAAACAGCACAGACATATTTCCATAGCGACGTCCGCGCACCTGAGCTGTCAGTCCCTTTTGGAGCTGAACGGCTCCTAGCAGCGCCTCCTAGAGCAGGCTGGGACTGAGAGAGCAGGCGTGCAGACGTCACTATGGGAAGATGCCTGCACGGTTTCCTGGCTGTCAGTCCGGGAACAGCGTACAATTCTCAAACACCAGGTAATATTTCTGGTGACTAGCACTACTGAGCAGCTAGTCACCAGATGGGCATTTATTTGGGCCAGGTTTATTCATGGGTGGTAGTTGCGCTTTAATAACATAGTTTGGACTAAACTGATAAATTACCAAACAAAAGGGGTAAAGGAGATTATTTATATAGGTACAAGTGTGTCTGTATATAATATATATATATTTCCCTCTCATACACATTTTAGAAAACAATGAAAATGAAAAGCACCTGGAGACCAATTCAAATTTCACAGTATGCTCTCTCGAAATTCCCAAAAAAGAGCTCCAACTGTGTGACCCAAACTTCCTCTATGCACAAAGTAGTTTATTTAGCCATTTCTTTAACCCACAGATGTTAGTGATGTCGCCAACTCATTTCTTTACAATGAAGCAATCATCTACTTCCTTAACCTTCTAGGAGTTAAATAATTGCCAGTAAAGGGGTAAGTAAACTAGTAAATTAACTAGCCAATTTAAAAAAATAAAACAGAAGCAGACATTGGGACTGCTTTGGTAACAACCACAATTCAGAATATGGGAGTGGCCAACACAGCCGAGGCACTCCTACAAAGTTGCCTACACTGCAAAGGGCCAAATCTTACATGAAATTCATTCATAACCTTCATTTAATTAGATCAGAGTTGGGAAAGCTAAGGCCCTCCAGCCATTGGATGATTGGAACTGAATTATATGGTATGCTTACAAATACGCTTAAAGGGATAGTAATGTTTCATAATAAAAGCAGCTCTAATTAATCGTCATAATATTTGGACTTTGGAGAGTGTTATTTCAATTCTGTCAGAGTTGTAGTTCCAGAGTAATTCAATGACAAAGTGTCCCCCTCCCGCCCTTTTTACTGATGTCACACTGTTCAGCCACAGCAGAAGGGAGGTGCCCAGGTAGACTGCAGAGAGGGACAATCTTCAATTAAAATAAGGGAAAAACCTGAAAAGCTTGTCAAGGGGGGCAGGGATTTCATTGCTTTCATAGGAATAAGAGTGTCCCCTTCTGTTATCTGTCCGGTCTATAGACTGCATTCCACATCTGAGAAGAGATTGCTTATACTAGGTAAAAGGGGCGGGAGGGGGAAACTTTGCTTGTGAATATCTCATAAACCATAAAGGTTTGAGAGATAAGACTTATATCATTATTCATGTTTTTTTAATGCCTACAAAATAAAATAAAGTTAAAACTAAGTATTACTATCTCTTTAATGCAACACGAAATAACCTAAACGTAAAACACTAAATGCAACACGCTAAACATACCAACACACACAATAACCCCTTAACATGACATGCCAGGACCGTCAAGCATTAAGGACATTGAGGACCAGTGACGGTCCTGGATCATGGAATTCTGGGATCTTAGTGCAGAAATCCCTAAATGCAGATGTGAACGGAAAAAAAAAAGTGCTTTGATCCTCTAGAGCACCCCACCCCCGGACCGCACGGTCCTCAAGGGGTTAAAGATTAATTTATATATAAGATTATGTTATATACACAAACACCATATACATTCCTTTCAGAGATGAGCTGAAGTGATGGGGAACTACTGGAACACACTTTGGAGGGAGCGGGTAGGAGTGTGGAGTGTTGGGGGTGAATGGGACTTCAGTAAGACTTTTGGAGGGAAGCAACATGGAGTGATCTGCAAGGTCTCAAATTATGTTGGCCATGTGAGAAAGAAGACATAGCTCCCTGCAAGTTAAGCCCTTGAATGCTAGAGAGGTCTACAACACATTGCAATGTGTTATCTAGATCTCTAGAATTCAACAAGTTAATGCCCAGTTATATCTAAGCTCTGCCCAACCTTCCCAGCAGACAATCAAAGCCTTTAACCCTGACCCTGTAGACACTCCATACACTTTCCTGCGGTTCTGCTCTTGTTCCACTGGGCCTCTGCATCCATTAGTTCATCCACTGCCAGCTCAGGGTGTGGTTGGCACGGATCACAAACAGTCCAAATGACTAATTTTTTTTTTTTATGTATATATGTTAGCATTTCTTTACTGAGCGCCAACATATTCCAAAATACTGCACAACAGGGAGACAAAATAAAATACAGTCTGGTGTAATGGAGCAATTCTGGAGCAAACCAAATGAATATGCTCAGAACGCAATGTTTTTGAGACCTGTCTAGCACACATGGGCCCAAAGGGAATTTCTATTATTTCCTAATGTGCAGATAATTTGCGCAGAAGAGCTTATGTAGAGCAAGGGTGAGCAACCTGAGCCCTCAAGCTGTCCATAACTACAATACCCATCATCCCCAGCCATTGGCTGGGAGTGATGGGAACTGTAGCTCTGAATTGCTGGAGGATCTCTGGTTGCCGATAACTGATCTAGATTAAAGCACAAGATGGCTTTTCTTGGTAGACATACATTCATAAGGATAAGCAACTTTCAGAATTCTATTGACACTGAACTGAGGTGAGAGCAAACCACAATCTGCATTGGGGGGGGGGGTGGAAGTAAAGCTTAAAAAAAAGAATCAGACATTAGAAAAGACACACCACTTAATATCCAACACAATAAGGTCATGTAAGGGTTATACATTTTACTTGTACAGAGAGCAATTTCAAGGGATTTAGAGGGCAATTTATGGTGGCTGACTGCTCAGAGATTGCAGGGTTTAAGTAAGAGTCATATTACAACCCAAGGATATACCTTAAAACACAAATACACAGAAAGCTTTCAATAATGGTTTAGCATCAAAAGACACAAACAAGTGACCAGAAAAGTCAAAAGGGGGCAAGTCACTTGTAAAAAGACAAAATGTTGCCTTGGAATACCAAGCAGGCAATTCATGGGGGGTCTAAGCAAAGGAAAACCCTATGACTAATTAAATCCACTGTCAAGATCAGGGATAGTTAACAAACATATGGATCTCCAGCTGTTGGGGACTACAACTTCCATCACCACCAACCTGGAGTTGTGGCCCAGAACAGCTGGAGACCAAAATATTTATTGCACCAGGGTAGATTGGGGTGGCCAAGCTGCAGCCACCCAGCTGTTGGGTACTGAGGAACTTCCCAGTATCCAGGTTTTAACAATGTATTGATTATAAACTAATATTTGTATGTAGCTCATACTATGTACTGTGTACACCTGAAACGTTGACCATAATTGTTACCTTGTTTTTTCAATAAATCCATTAAAAAGTCTCACGGGTGCTGCCCCATCCTTCTTTAATCATTTACATTATTATAGGGATTGTGCACCTGGGCATTAGCTCTGCATTAGGAGTGAGTGCTTTCCACCTCTGGACATTGTATATTATATATATATATATTATTATTTTTTTTTATATATATATATATTTTTTTTTTTTTAAAGAAAGGACTAGATTATAGTGCTTATTACAAGAGAAATTCTACAGAAAACACAGCTGCTTAAGCTGTCTAAACAGCCATTTACTGCCACGCCAGCGTTTGTTCTCCACTGACCACTACCTACATTTGTTCCATGAAACACCTTTGTGCTTCTTCAGGTTCCCTGTTAGAGAAATACTGAATTTAGATACGTGGGGAATTGTATTTATGATTCAGAATCCATGTCATCTGAAAAAATGGCTCCTTATCTTTTTTTAACTTTGGCTTCATGTTGGAAAAGCAGTCTTGTGTCCGTGGCTTCTGAAACAGAAGACACACGGGGCAACAGTAAGGAGGAGTTAATGCTTTAGTACAGGGCTCAAAATTTTCACTCGCCACTAGCCAATGGAGAGTGAAAATTCAGCCCTGCTGGGTATGTTATGGCTTGCAGTGGCGAGTAACTTTTCAAGTCTGGCTAGTAGCAAAGGACTTCACATTTTAAGCCCTGCTTTAGTAAACAGTTTTTTAAGTCGTTGCAGCTGTTTAGGTTAGAAAACCACAACCCAGCAAAACTGAAAGAATTTCTGTCCCTTGTTTCAATATTTGTCCCTATGTAATATGTTAAATAGCTTCCAGACTCAGTATAAAATATGTTGCTCCAGTCAGCACTAGACAGGCTGCATATACCTGTGGATGTCAAACTGTTGGACTTTAGAGAAACAGACCAACAGAGACAGCAAGACTGACAGAGGTAGAGACAGCTCATAACCATAGATGTGAAATCTCCGGATATGCCCGGAGACTCTGGTTTTGACTGTGCATTACCAGGTTTCCAGGGCAGAGTCTGATTCTCCGGGTGGTGTGGGCAGTTTCTTATAAACTCTGCCTATTGGTGCTCCTTCCCTGTCAGTTCCACCCCCGCCCATTTCTCCTCCTTCCCCAGCCTATTGCCTATATTAGCACATTTCTGAAGCCCTGCCCTTAGTCATGAGAAAGCCCCACCCCCTTTTGACACAAACTGTGCCATTTGTCATCCTCACTGGGACCACAGGCCTCCCCCTCTGGGGAGTCCAGAAGAAAAAAAAAAAAGTTCCCAGATATGCTCATAACAAAATGCAAAAAGTAAAGTGTGAACGAGATATTTTCGGAGCGAGCGAGCGAGAGAAGGAGCAAGAAAAGAGGTGAAGAGAGTAAATGTGCGAAAGAGCATGAAAGTGAAACAGACATTGACAGACAGAAGCAGTGAGAGATGGTGAGAGAAACACAGAGAGAGATATACAATAATACTGACACAGTGGAATGTCTGTATTACACACCCTGGGCTACGTAAGGATATAAATATATTTAGCATTATTTATGCAGTTGCCAGTATATAATCGCTCCTGATGTCGGACTTTAGTTCACAATTCCTCCCAGTTGAAAACAGGCTTCAATAGTCCTGAGTGGTTGGTATGCATCACTTGTCTATCAGATTACACACTGAAACCATCTAGCAGTAAGCTACAACAGAAATTAAGTATGAAAATACAGTTATACAGATGTACTCAGAGGGATGTGTCCCTACCAAAGTCCTTCTGTTAAACAATTTCACAAGCCACTTATTCCTAAGGTATAATTCTCTTTTAAGAGATACTTATTTCTAAGGTAGAGGTAGTCAACCTTGGCACTCCAGCTGTTGGAGACTATAACTCCAATTATCCACAACCAGCCAGCTGGGGGAAGATGTACTTGAGGGTGAGAAGGACCAGTATGAAGATATGGTGGTGAATTCATGTTGATAGCGCATCAATAGCATGTACAGAGATGTCTTCACTATCATATCCCTGTGAATCCACCACAAATTTGCAACAAACCTTCAACATCACCATGAATCATTTATGTTTTTGGTTGACAATGGCTCATTTACATATGAAAATACAGGTCAATGTGCCAGTCATATACATGTGGTTGCATTTATATGTTAATGGACTAAGCTCTGACAGCAGCCTTTGCTGTTAGAGTTCGCAGTCCCAACATCACCAACCTCAGGGCTCTTCCTACAGCTCCCTATGGAACCAAAGGACAGTTTGCTGCTTCTGCTAATTAGCACAGACAGCAGCTGCCCTCCCTTAACCCACGGAGTGTCAGAGATTATAATATTATAATCTCAACTCACAGGTTCTTGATAGCCGTTCTCCTAGACTTTTGCGATCATTTGCCTCCTTCCAAACCTCAAGTGCCCCCTCTCAGACAAGTTATCTGGGGATAGGACACCATTTTGTGCCTTCTGGAATGCCTGTGATCAGATCTTTTACTCAAAGCCTCATACTTACTGCAAAATCACTGGGCTGCCAATATGCAGTGGAATGAACCTGTGATGAAGGATCAGTTTTGTTTGGGACTGTGATTCTTTGAAGGAGGAGCCAGCACGAGTTGGGTTATCTGAGTCACTGGAAGCCTTGATTACCTTGTGTATTGTAAGTGATAGAGGTCTTGAATTTGATCAGGAGAGGATCCGTTTTCTCTGGCTGCGGTGTTGCATAATCCTTCCCCTACTGAGCAGACTTCATTGACGCATTGTTCAAGCATGCCCATGTGACTTGCACTTGCTGCTGAAGCGAGGGCCCAGTGACACACTTTGAATCTGTTTATATTGTGGTAAAGTTGGCCATCTGCTCTGTTCCTGTCCCGTTAACCCTCAGAACGGTTTGCACAGGATGACTCACCAGATTACTTCCCGTAAAACTGAAGGTCCTAGTAACCGGACAGCTCACTGCTTTCTAACCATATCTTTACAGATGGAGCCAAAGGTCGTTCCACTCTAAGATGTTGTTGAACCTGGGGCAACAAACTTCATAGTATTTGGGAAATGGAGAGCACTATTTCAATATGTAAAAAAAAATATGTTGTAGGGTTTATCCCCCTGAGTAAAACAAGAGTACTCCCACTGCTGAAAGGTGTTTCATTCAAAAGTTATTAATTTTCAAAGTTGAATTTTTTAGGTGCAATATCACAGTGGCCTGAAATTGTACAGTGGAGCTGTTGCTACATGATCCTATGGACAGCTCTGGTCCCGGGACCATAAATCTCCATAGGATGGTGTAGCAACAGCACCACTGTACAATTTCAGGCCACTGTGATATTGCACCTAAAAAATTCAACTTTGAAAATTAATAACTTTTGAATGAAACACCTTTCAGCAGTGGGAGTACTCTTGTTTTACTCAGGGGGATAAACCCTACAACATATTTTTATTTACATTTTAAGTATTACTATCCCTTTAAGTGTTTTGCTCAAGGCATGGTAGCCTCTCAGGTGCTGCTCAAGTTTTTTCATACCCATATACAATTGCAGAGAGGAGATTTCCTTTCATATTCATATTCATATCAGACTGGTCCCACCCTCAGAGGCCAGCTCCAAAATTTCTGGAAAATCCTCTCTGCCCCAGGTGTAGGTTTCAGCCTATGTGGGCATTGTCAGTGCGGTGCAGCTGCGTCCCTGTAGGCACATGGAACCTGATTTGTCTGACATTTCAGAGCTGGACTGTCTGAGGGCAGGGCCAGTCTCAAAAATATGGAAATTTCTTCTCTGAACATGGGAATAAAAAACATGACTTAAGCAACACCTGAGAGGATAACATGCCTTGAACAAAACACTTAATTTTGTTCCCTCTCAGTGTGCACTTACAAGACAATTGGAGATGCCGTTAGCAAGAATGAAGTTGAAAACACTCCTACCACATCAGATATAGGACTGTCCAGTCAAACGGTTTCCAGGCTCAAAGATACCTTTTGGTCGCATTTATCCATTATCTGAACATAAGCTCAGATGTCTGAGGAATAACTTTGCAGGGAGTTATTCGACCCTCTATTCCTGGCTCTCAAACCCTAAGGGCATTACAAGAAACTCAACAAGATAAAAGTCTAAAGCCAGTACCCTATTACTTTAATATCAGAGCTGTCTGATCATCTTAAATTTGCCATAATATTTAGTAAGTTGGATCTCCATGGATCCCATAACCTGGTGCAGATTAGGGAAGGCGATGAGTGGAATACTGCATTTTCAACTCATTGTGGGCATTTCAAATACATGGTGATGCCTTACGGTCTATGCAACTCTGCTAACAAAATTTTTCATGATCTGCTGGCTCATTTTGTAGTGTCTTCATCCCAGGAGGAACACCATGCTGATGTTCAAAATAATACAATTTTAGTGAATTTTTCATTAAATCCTTTTCTCTTGGTCCATACAGAACACAGGAACCACTGTGTAAAGCTCCCCTCCTCCAGAAGGCATGGCACTTAAAAAAGGCAAGGCCTTTCAGGTGGCGACTCCCCTCTCTCCCATCAGCTTTACACACCACCTCCAGATTTACATATAGGAAAGTATCACGAGAAACAAATAAATAATAAAAAATAAACCTGGAAGAAAGGAAGGCAACCCCCTGAACAAAGACCCCAGGAGGGGGTCCTGTGTTCCATATGGACTGAGAACAGCATTTAACTGTAAATTCACTAAACTCCTATTTTCCCTTATGTCCTATATGGAACACAGGAACCATGGAGATATACCAAAGCATCCACGAAGAAAAAAACTCTCCCCACACAAAAAAAGTATTTAATAGCACTGAACTAGCATTATGTAAACCTCAGGCATCAATGGACACAAAAATAGCAAATCAAACAGCCAAAAAAGAGCTATCAGTGCTTAAAAACTCCTGAACAAGTTGGAAAAATGGAAAATAGTCTTTAAAACAGGCATAACAGCCTGATGGACTTTCTCGCCAACCCTGGCCTCAGCGAAGACCTGGACACTGACATTGTAAAATGTCTTGTAAAAGGCTTTATGTGAGATGAACATGATACTTAAACCATACAAATCACATTTAACAGGTGAAGATCCTGTTGCTGTTTGGTGAAAGGATCAGGACAAAAAGAATGACAATTTAATGGTTAAAGTGAAAATTGGTAAGAAACCTCTAAGAGTACAAGGGGCAGCATTATCCTGATGAAAACCAGGAAAGGAGGTTCAGCAATTCTTTGTACAGAAAAAATGGCCAAAAGGGAGGCCATTTTAAGCTTCAGAACTCAAGAGACCAGAAGAGATATTCAAAAGGAGGTCTCTGCAGAACACTCAGCACCAGATTAGGGATCCTAGTACCCCCATTAGACCTTAAAAGGAGGGGAAAGCAGAGCCACCCTTTGAACAAAAGGTTTTAATATCAGGAAGAATAGCAATTTGCTTCTGGAAGAGAACAGAGAGTGCAGAGATCTCTACCTTGATAGAACTCAGTCAGGTTAAGACTTTTCTTCATCTTGAAGGAAACCAAAAATCATAGGAAGGAATGGGGAGACACATTCCTATCAGCGCACCACTGGTAAAAAAAACAAAAAAAACCAACAAAACAAAAACAGACCCTAGGCTTTAGAAGATTTGGGCTTCCTAGCTTGAATCATGTTGGAGATGACAGCATCCGAGAAACATGGCATCAAAGCCAATCTTTCCAACTGCTCGAAAGCAAAGTGGACCCTGGGTCGGAAGGTCTGGTATCAGTAGAAGACAAAAATGGCTCCTCAATGGAGAGGTTGAGAAGGTCTGAGAACCAGGCCAGACAGGATCAAAAAGTGCAAGCAGGATGACCTGATCATTCTTCATCTTAATCTTCAACAGCATCAAGGAAATCAAGGGAATTGGAGGAAACACAGTACAGATGAAAAAGTTAGAGGATCCATCTCCTTTCTGCAGAACAGCGGATCCTTCCTGTTCTCATGGGATGCCATGAGACCCATTGATGGAAGGCTCGAGCGGTGAACTTACTGGTCGAATACTTCAGTTTCCTGGGTCCAGCTCCTGACTACTTAAGTCTACAACTGTTTTCCATGCATGGGATGTGAACTGCTATGATGACATTGCATTGTCTGACTGGGTCCTCACTGCAATTACAGTCAGTACCTGGGACCAGTGAAGAAGCACCAAGCAAATGACTCAAATTTTCAGAATGTTGATCGAAAAGAGACTGTCCTCCCCGGTCCTCAGGTCGTGAACGGTTAGGGGACCCAGAGTACCTCCCCAGCTTCTCAGGCTGGTATCTTTAGTAACCAAGGTCCAATCCGGTATTACACAGGAGTGTTGCCATGCCAGATGTGGGAGGTGAAGCCACCAGTGAAGGTGTTCTCTTGTCTTAGGAGGCAGAGACATAAGAGCAGTCAGATGGGAATGCTGTCTTGACCAGCTCCTGAGAATGTCTAGCTAAAGCTCCCTTGTGTGGATTTCCCCATGTGTACCTTACGATCAGACGTTTTTAGAAAACAAACCCCAAAACTAGGACAAAAGTCTAAAGTAGTGAGAAAGAAATTGCACAAAAAAACGCAAGATAATTATCTGACTGCAAAAGGTTAAAAAAAGGTAAAGAAACACAGCCTCTGCATATAATAAGCAATGGGTAGAGTAAGATGGCTGACAAGGTACCACCCCTCCAATCAGAAAAAAAAATGAGAAAGGAGGGATACACTGCCTATGCTCAGCAAATGGTGGGTCTCTAGCCACAAAAACACAGCAAGAGAGATTATCCCTGAAAGCTTAACAGGACCTACTAATAGCAGAAGCCACCTTTATATCATATGCTCTAATGAGAGAAAGAAGGACTTAGTGCAATTTTTGCAGAGACTCCATTTCAAGTGGTTGACCAAAGTGAAATAGTACATAAATAGAACTGTAGCACTTAAAACCGTTAACTACACAGTCTTCTTTCTTCAGGCTCTCATACAGTGCCGAACTTAAGAAGTTCAGCCATGAGGATCTGGCTTGTAATAAAGTCAACATCCACAGGGAAATGGTCCAGAAATTCACCTGTGAGCTTGGCAATCCAACTGCAGGGAAGCCAGTTAACGGGAACCACATAATCAGGGATTACACAGCCCCATATCGAACCAGAAAAATAAAAAAATAAGTCTAAAATGTAAAAGCAGTGCCAGATTACTTTTTTTCTCTTGAGAGGTTACATGAATATAGATCTTGGGGGTAAAGCTGGAGAAAGAGAGGGGGGAGTCTCTGCCTCAAAGGCCCTGCCTTTTTTGAAGTGCCCCATGGTTCATTCCTGTGTTCTGTATAGGTCATAAGACATTGTTCTGTTGACCAAGCTGCAAAAATGCTCCCTTGAAGCAACCACAATAGAGTTCTTGGGCTTCATTTTCTCATCAGCTGGAATCACAATGAATCCTCAAAGTCTCAGCCATCCTTGATTGGCCAGTCCCAAAGGACCACAAAGACTCTACAACAGTTTTGGGTTTTGCATATTTCTAATGGAAATTGGTTCAAAATTACTCAAAAGTGGTTTCTCCTCTTATTTGCCTAACCAGTCCCAAGGCCCGCTTCCTCTGTTCCAGTAGTGTTCAGTTGAGTTTTGGCACTCTCAAGAAGTGTTTTTCTCAGGCTCCTTTTCTTAAGCACGCTGATGCTGAATGGCCATTTATCCTTGAAGTAGATGCCTCTGAGAATGTGGTAGAGTCTGTCTTGTCTCAGTGCAATGGTCCTAAAGACATGCTTTACCCAGTAGCTTTCTTCTCTCCAACTAACCCCATCAGAATGGAGTTTACATTCCTGACAGAACTCTTGGCTATTAAACGTGCTCTAGAGGAGTGGTGCTATTTGATGGAAGGAGCTAAATCAACCAGTTACCATCTACACCAATCACCAGAGTCTGAAGTATCTCTGCACAGCTAAAAATTGTTGCCTCCACCTCAGGCCAGATGGGCTTTGTTCCTTTCCTGCTTTCAATTTCACCTCACCTACTGACCAGGGTTGTGGCATGCTAAGGCTGATGCATGGTCATATCAGTTCACAATGGAGCATCTAGTGTCGGAGGAAACGATCTTGGCCCTGGTCCTTTCCGTCTTACATAAACCAACATCTATACCCTGATCAAATCTTGTCCTGTAGCAGAGTCTGACTTGCCAAGCAACTTCTATATTTTAAACGAAGATCTGCTGTTCATCAATGATCGAGAATTTGTCCCAGTTACGCTACAGGTGGAAGTTATGAAGCTCTTCCATGATGCTCCCTTGGCCAGTCATCCTGGAATTCAGCAAACCAAAGACCTTGTATCTTGACAATTCTGGTGGCCTGATGTCCTACATTGATAACCATGTCCATTCCTGTACAGTATGTGAAATGTCAAAGGGTTCACATACTAGGCTAGCTGGCAAACTATTGTCTCTCTCTGTTCCAGCATGCCCTTGGTTTTCCATCTCCTTGGATTTCATAGTGGAGCCACCTCCAGTTGGATCCTACTCAACTATCCTGGTATTCGTGTATAGACTAACCAAGATGGCCCATTTTGTATCTGCTGACAGCTACTGAAACTGCTGGATCTAGACTGGGTCAGTCAGTCCTTGGAACAGTGCTTGAGAGGTTTCACATCCTACTAGCAAAGTAACTGGACTGATTTCCTTCCCCTACATGAGTTTTCCTACAATCACGTCCATTCCTCAACACATATGGCCTCGTTTTATGCCAACTATGGTGTTCATCCTGCCACTTTCCCTGGATGCATTCCTGCTACATGAGTCCCTAAGACTATGGATAGGCTCAATGCTGTCACCTGTATCGTCCTTGAATGATAATCTGTTGTGGGCACAGGCTGCACATAAGTTGACAGCCAGCCAGAGGAGAAGTTTTCCTGTATTGTTCCAAACTGGTAATAAGGTGTCTCTCAGCTAAGCATTTGAGCCTCTCTATACCTTCCTAGAAATTGGGACACCATTTTATCAGCTGTTAACAAATTTGACAGTGTAGTAATCCTGTGGTAGTGCAACTGGAGCTTCCTCATGTTGGTGATCACCCAGTTTTTCATGTCTCCCTATTCAATCATCTTGCTCCCAAACTTGCTCATGAACAAATTCCTACTCATCCTGCTCCAGAAGACAAGTGGAATAGAAAGTCAAAGTCATTCTTGATTCCCAGTTACGCAAGTGTCACCTTCAGCATCCAGTGAAGTAGAAGGATTATGGTCCACAGAAGAATTCCTGGGTGCCAGCTCCTTTACTTTGCTGTCCTGCTCTTCTTCTGGCATTTCACTATTCACATCTGCAATGCCCAGGTCTTGCCACCCAGATGGGGTGGGGCCATGTCATGAATCACTGGTTCTCTCTGGCAACTCTGCTAGGCTTTGTGATCATTTGCGCATTAACTTGTGCAGATTTGTTAGCACTTTTGTTTGCAGGTGAAATGATGAACTCATTTCCGGTGCGATGTAGCATTCTCTCTCATTTGCGGGCTCACGCGCCTATTTTAACGCATTCATTCTCTCCCTCAATTGCTATCATTCTTGGTGAAGACTCAGTTCATGTTATTGATATTTCTGTTTAACCTCAGCTTGTTCTTTGACCGTCTCAAACCTGGTCTGTTCCTAGACTCTGCAAGTTCTAGGCCTGCCTCAACCTTTTGGCTTGTCTCGACTATTTTTTTACTTCACTCCTAAATGACTCTGTAGCTTCACTCTCTAGAGTCTCCCTGCCTGTCATCTGTCCCTCCATTGGTATTCTACCTCCAGGTTTGTGTAAGCACCCTTGTATATTGTCTGGGCCAGTATCTTCTTCCCAGTCATGTATCCAGTACCATCCAAATGTTCCCTGGCCTGAGGCAGTGTTCATCTTGCTTTCTGGCTTTTGCAGCCGGTACTTCTAACTCCAGACCTGCGCTGCAGCAAGTACACTCCCCACCCTATCATTGCTCCCTATACATCTTTCTCTAGTATTTTCTGGATGGTACTTCCCGCTTTAGATTGGGGATTGTCAAGGTTAGCTAAACAGCTTATAAGACACAAGTCCAAATATCTCTCTTTTTCAGTATGTCCTCATACAATTCCTTTTGTTGGCTGAGAACATCTTATAAATATTGTGATTTGCTACATTTACTTTACTGATCACTCTGGTCATTGGGATGAAGATTGCAGCCACATCTGAATGAGAACTCCCTTCCCTCTTCACGTCTCCTTGTGATTTTCCGATGAGAGGAGAAGTGAGTGGTGTGGGGAGAAAAGAGGTAACGAGAATGGAAGAGGGAACAGTTCTCATTCAGACATGGCAGTAATTTTTATTCTGTTGAGTGACCACAGTGATCAGTTAATCAAATGTAGCAAATCACATTTATAAGATGACCTCAGCCAACAAAAGGCATTGTATGAGGACATGTGGAAGAACAGATATTTGTACTTGTGCTTGTGCTTATTTGCAGTTTAAATTGAGGATATTGGGCATTCAAAATAAAATGTGGTTATTTAACCTTTTGAGTGACAGAGGAGTCCAAATCCTTATGGCACTGAAAGGTTTAAGGGAGTGATGCGGTTTGTAGTGTGGGCGAGCAGAGAGGATGTCCTCAGACTTCAGGGATGTTGAACTACTAGTGATGTGTAAGGAAGGTAATCCCTTTCACATAGCCAGCAGTTTGAAAGGATGATATGCTAATTATTAACCCTTTGAGTGCCTGAGTGGTATGGAATGAATGCATTGCGCTAAAGTAGACACATACCCCGCATACCTAATTCTTAGCGCATATGGAGATTGGTGTCTCCATTGCCAAAGTAATCTGCTTGCCACACATCAGACACCCATTGATACAGCACCACCCCTTAAAGGGATAGGAAAGTTTCATAATAAAAGCAGCTCTAATTAATCATCATAGTATTTGGACTTTGGAGAGTGTTATTTCAATTCTGTCAGAGTTGTAGTTCATGAGTAATTCAATGACAAAGTATCCCCTCCCGCCCCTTTTGCTGATGTAAAACTGCTCAGCCAGATCAGAAGGGAGGTGCCCAGATAGACTGCAGAGAGGGACAATCTTCAATTAAGATAAGGGAAAAACCTGAAAAACTTGTCAAGGGGGGCAGGGCTTTCATTGTTCTCATAGGAAGAAGATTGTCCCCTGCTGTTATCTGTCTGGTCTAACAACCAGATTCTACATCTGAGAACAGATGACTTACACTAGGAAAAAGGGACAGGAGGGGAAACTTTGCTAGTGAATATCTCTCAAACCATAAAGGTTTGAGAGATAAAACTTATATCGTTCTTCATGTTTTTTTAATGCCTACAAAATAATATAAAGATAAAAGGAAGTATTACTATCCCTTTAATGCATCTTCCCCCCTGGAGTGCCATGGTTTGCTTTGCACCCCACTCAGGAAATCAAGGTTTAAAGTGCATACTGCAACTATTCATTGACCCATTCAAAAACCTATTTTAAACCTAAATAGTATTATTCGGCACAAACAAATCAAATCAAACTACTAGGACACCAATGACATATACTAAAAAAGGCACAGACACAAATCTAATTGTATTTAGAAGTTTGGAAGTTAGGTGACCAAGTCCTTTTGTGTTACATCCTTTTAGTAATCATTGTATTATACGCATTCCTTTATAATGCACAAAATATTTCACAGTGTTGAATAATAGTAATTATCTAATTCAAACGCCACCAGTAATATTCTGCAACACGGTACAAAAGGGAGGCAAGTCCTAGTACCATTTGTTTTGGCCAATGTTTGCATGCCACTGTTGGGTCTTCAGTCCCAGTTATACAGCACTGCATGATATGTTAGCTAGCAATTAAATTAAAAATTATGATTGTATGGTGGCCATCTCCACCATGTGTATCAGTTTGTAATGAATATTCCCTAATTGGGTTTTGCCCAATACTTGGGCAATGTAGTAAGAAGGACTGGAAGCACTAAGAAGCATGGGCCTCTTCACAGCTGTATCAGTCTGTCTACATAGGCCCTTGGTTTGTAAATGTTTGCTTTACAGCTGTACAATGAACACTGTGAATTAGATTAACACAAATAAAAAAGGATTGTGATAATATTAACCACTTCAATGCTAGACATCTCTAGAGTTTCTATTATCCAAAGAAATAATAATATGTGGATGATGCAAGGTGAAAATGTAATACAAACCTCTGGCAGAATCGGCATTATAAAACTTACAGCCCTTAATGTATAGGTTTCCCACAGCTGATGCGGTAAGCTCCAGAGTCAGCTGATGATTCCTATTGTTGCTGTAAGATCACTCACCTGCACAGCCAGTAGGAATAGAGCTGCCACTGGCAGTTTCAGCTCTTGAAGAAAAAGGAACAAGAAGCCTGTGGCAGACCTAGAGATTAATTAATGCTCTTTCCAGCATTATAAACTTACAGTACTCAACTAGAAAAAGACAGCTTTAACAGGATTTTATAATTTCCCCCCACGTTAATCACCCTTTAAATGAAATTCAAAGAGTTAAATTGCTAACATGAGTGTTCTGTAATAACATTTGCTTTTTGTATTAACAATATCATGTTTCTTCCAACATTAGAGTTCAGTAGTGCCTGCAAATGAGCAATAGATCAGACAAATTGCATGTAAAATATAAACTGATTTTTTTTTATTTTTGTTTTTGCGCTGACGTGTCCCCAGGCCCCATCAGTTTTCCCTCTCCTTTCAGAGTTTTTGACACATTTTATGACTAGAAGGGTTAATTTTCTGTCACCACTAGCTAAACTGCTGAAGAACATTTGGCTTCAAACAAGCTGGTCTCAAACAACAAAACAGATTTTTCTTTGCCGATGTTCCCCAGAGGTGTGGCTTTTAATCCATAAATTGTAACACAAGTTTTAACAGGCAAGTCTGCTCTGTCACCAGAAGTTTAGCAATTAACAAAAACAGCCTTTTTTTCAATGGTTTATTTGAGATGCAAACTAGCAAAAGGAGAAAAAAATGCAAAGGCACTCACTGCTTTTCAAAAGAGGATATCCATCTATCTAAATGGGTGAGCTTTTCTGTGGCATCCAATTAAAAGCAGCCTATAGGGACAGAAAGACACACAAACACAGCATTCCTGAAGTCATGTTCAACTCCAGTGATCTCTTTTAGAAGTGCAGATAGCAACATGGAAATAGAGAAAAACAGAATGAAGCTCTAATCATGCCAGAGCAGGCTTTAGATACAGTAAGTAAACTTCTAAAGAGACAGTCCGTTTTTATCTCACACATACACTGGTAAAGATTGTCAATTGCCATCTTTAAAGGGTTAACTTTAATTAATCCTTTGAATGCCATAGTGGTAAACAACACACTGCAAAACAAGGCTTTGTGTAGCTCTCTGGCACTCAAAGGGTTAAGAGCCATAGGGATATGCAACATGATGCAGAGCAATACACTGCATATTCCCTGGCCCTGAGAGAGTTAACCCTTTCACTCACAGGTGCACTAATAATGCATGGAATTTAAGGTTTATTTTTCCCCGTTTTTATTTTAGTAGCATATAATTATCTTTTTACATTTTACAAATGTATTGCATATCTTGAATTTGCAATTTAAGTTCTTCTCGTCCAATATCTGTCAGATATGTGGCAGGTATGTGACTTAAGTCTGTGGCAATGTTTTCTACAAAGGATCACAGAGGTCTTACGGAGTATGTCACTTTCTGTCCACCTTCTATTCTCTGTGCTGCTGAAAATCTGGTGCATCTGAAGGGGACATAGAGAAGCTGGGTTGCTAGGAAGAGGGGTGGAGGGAGATGCACGAACTTGATAAAGAGTGGAGATGATGGGTGTTACGCACTGGTGTGATAAAGAGGGGATACAGTGGAGATGACTTCTTCAGTGTTATCCCTTCTCTAAGTCCTTTGTTATTTTATGGAACCAGGGCACTGAGATTTCTCCAACTTTGGAGATCTTACTACATAGGCTTTACAGAATAAAATGGGAACTGCAGAAGTGATATCAGTGGAAAGATGTCTCCGCTTTATCGCCTCTTTATGACTCCTTAGTGCATAACCATCCAACTTCTCCAGTGATATCACTTCTCCAATTCCTATGTTATTGTATGGAGTCTATGCATAAAGAGCTCCAAAGTTGGAGAAAGCTTAGTGCATTGGCTCAATAGAATAACATAGGACTTGGAGAAGTGATATCACTGGAGAAGTTATCTCTGCTTTATCACACCTTAATACACCAAAGTATATGATATGGGGGCAAATCAAGTGCACTATAAGGGACTAAACATTCACACTGATTTAAGTGAGGCTATTTTTAACCAACTGAATACTATAAATATTCCCAACACATGGTTTTGTAATGTGCTTGAGACCTGTCTAGCATTCAAGGAGTTCAAAGAAGTAGCGAAATAGCGGTTGTCATTTGTAACAACATTTCAAAGTACGGTGTTGTTGGGCTCAGTTATATTTTCAGAGCATTGGTTCTGATCTGAAATATGTAGTTGAAGTACAATTCCTGACTGAAATTGTTTTATATAATGACAAAAATGTGACATTTCCTCCAATTTTTTCCTATCCTACAAACTCTGTTTGCACAACATTTTTTTGTTGTTGCATACGGCACATTTAATTTACCCCTATAAGATGCTGGCAAATCGTTTAACCACGACCTTTTGCCTGGCAATTCTGGAGTTGTGTTGTACACGACAGACATTACCAGTTTTTTGTCCTATATGCTATAGAAAATATAGGTCATTCATGCATAAAATTACTTATTTTTGTCACTCATACAACATTTTTTTTTATTGTTATCCCTTTGAATATATGGCCCTATGATACAGAAGTTTGCTCCACAACTGCTCATCTTTGGTTTGATACATTTGGCACACAGAGGCTGATGCACTAGGATGAACTGGAGTCGTTTTGCAGTAAACCAGCTGCACCATAAGAGACGCATTGATTTAATAGGATTTTAACCCCTTGAATTAGAGTGTCCAGATATCCCCGGTTTTCGGGGACAGTTCCCGGATTCAGGTTACTGTCCCCAGAGAGAACGTGCCCCCAGAAATGTCCCCAGATCTCAGTGCCTGGCACTGACATTCTGCTTCTCTTCATGGAGTCTATTAGGCTCAATGAAGTGAAGCTAGTTGAATACCATGAGTACCATGCACAATGAAGTCATCACGGACCTAGTGATAATGAACCATGAGGGGGAGGGCACATATAATTTCCTTAAGGCAGCTTGCACGCAGAGCGCTCAAGACTGCATGGCTCACCTCAACATGCCACCAACACTTGGCTGCTACTCCATGACACCAGGGGTCTGAACTAAGCTATGACAGGGGGCAATGTGTGGAGGAGGACAGGGTGGGCAGTTGGAGGTGGACAATGTACAGTTGGACAGGTTGGCCTATTTAAAAAAAAAAAGTATAAATGATTTGCTTTAGAGCCTTGCATTTAATAACATATGAACCCCTTCATGGCTGGAATGCATTGTTTGCAATGTGTTTCCAACTAATCCAGCGATTGAGGGGTCAATGGTGAGCCGTGTTAGGGCTAGTGGGAAAGTTGAGATATTGCATGTTTACATTTTTTGCCAGTTAACCCCCTCCAGTGTCAGTCTACAACACTGGCTGTATTTTGCCCACCTCTTCAACAGACTGACACATTGGCCCACAAGGATGCTTCTTAAACCACAGGTATAATGGTAAAAATGTATGTATCTGAAGTAAACATTGTCATTTAAACTAGACAACACAGGTAATTAGTTTTGCCCTTCCTGCCATAACCCTTTGAATGCCAGAGGGGGATCCAAAGCATTGCCATATACAGAGAGACAGGAGTCTTCCCACAAACCCATATGAGGTTAGTGTAAAATGGGACAAACCTTGTTTCTAGAGGGGACTGTGTAATCTGAAGACAGCCTGATTGTAGCACATCACATATTGCTGCCATCATTGTAAATTCAAAATTGCAGGGTTTCTCTTGTGGAGGTGGACAATGTGAAGTTGTACAGAGTGGGCAATGTGGGGGATGGACAATGTGGGTAGTGTGTTGAGAAGGACGGGGGCAGTGTGGAGGTGGACAATGTGTCGTTGGACAGGGTGGGCAATGTAGGGGTGGACAATGTGGGCAGTGTGGAAGAGGACAGGGTAGGCAATGTGGGGGTTGTGGTGATAGTGTTGAGGTGGACAATGTGGGCAGTGTCGAAGTGGGCAGTGTGTGGAGGAGGACAAGGTGGGCAGTGTGGAGGTGGACAATGTGTAGCTGGACAGGGTGGGCAGTGTGGGGGAGGACAATGTGAAGTTGGACAGTGTGGGCAATGTGGGGGTGGACAGTGTTGAGGTGGACAATATGGCAGTGTGGAAGTGGGTAGCATGTGGAGGACAGGGTGGACAATGTGTAGTTGGACATGGTGGGCAATGTGGGAGTGGACAGTGTTGAGGTGGACAATATGGCAGTGTGGAAGTGGGTAGCATGTGGAGGACAGGGTGGACAATGTGTAGTTGGACATGGTGGGCAATGTGGGAGAGGACAATATTGAGGTGGACAATATGGCAGTGTGGAAGTGGGCAGCGTTTGGAGGAGGACAAGGTGGACAATGTGTAGTTGGACAGGGTGGGCAGTGTGGAGGTGGACAATGTGAAGATGGACAGTGTGGGCAATGTGGGGGTGGACATTGTTGAGGTGAACAATATGGCAGTGTGGAAGTGGGAAGTGTGTGGAGGACAGGGTGGGCAGTGTGGAGGTGAACAATGTGAAGTTGGACACTGTGGGGTGGACAGGGTATGGGAGTGGTAGTGTGGAGGTGGATAGTGTGGGCCGTGTGGAGGAGGACAGGGTGGGCAGTATGTGGAGGAGGATGGGATGGACAGTTTGTGGAGGTAGGCAGTTTGGGCAATGTGGAGGTGGGAAGTATGTGGAGGACAACTGGGTGGACAGTTTGGAGGTGGGCAGTGTGTTGAGGTGGACAGGGTGGGCAGTGTGTGGAGGAGGATGGGGTGGACAGTATGGAGGTGGACAGTGTGGGGAGGACGACAGGGTGGGCATTGTGGGGGAGCAAAGGGTGGGAAGTGTGTGGAGTATGATGGGGTGGGCAGTGTAGACAGGGTGTGGGAAGTGTGTGGACAGGGTATGAGGGTGGACACAGTGTGTGGACAGGGTGTGGGCAGTGTGTGGACAGGGTGTGAGGGTGGACAGTGTATGGACAGGGTGTGAGGGTGGACAGAGTGTGGGCAGTGTGTGGAGAAAAAATGTCCCCGAATTTCATTTAAAAATCTGGTCACCTTACCTTGAATGCTAGAGAGGTCTTCAGCGCATTGCTTTTCAGTCCTGGAAATGTTTATTGACCTCTACCTCCCAACATTTCAAATGGCCAAAGAGGGACATCTTTTTTAGGGGGAGTTGCTGGGGGTGGGGGTGGTGGGCAGACCATTACAGATAATTTTAGATTATTTTATGACCCATTCACAGCTCTTTGTGTAACAGAACAAATGATTTAGAGCAAGACCAAATTATTTTATTTACACAGACTAAAGTATAAGTACATTTACTGAAGTTTATACAAACATTAATGTGAGTTTTACTGCTGTGGAACTGTGAAAAGTGACACTAGGGTGGGAAAGAGGTAGAGAGGGATTTAGGTCTCAAATAGTGATAGTCCCGTCTAAAGAGGAACAATTGGGAGGTGTGCTATGGTGCAGATGTATTGTCCAGGAATTGCTGCCATTCGTATTGACACATATGCCTCACAGACTCCGTTCATATGATCGGTTGCAGATTAACTTGAGTGTTATACGCTTTTTACAGAGGTGACTAAAATAAGTGGTTTAAGATAAGTACAGGAAACAGGAAAATGAAAGCCAACGGGTTAAATAAATTGCTGTAATATATAATATTAAATATTAAAATGTAAAATAAGTTCAGACTGTGATATAGCCCCTTCAAGACATCACCGTTTTTACCAATTACCCTCTGTGCTGGAATCACAGGTGGAGTGGGACAGAGGCGTGGATGACGGGTGGCCAACTTCAGCATCAGCTCTATAGCACTGGCTGTTGCCCATGTGGGTTACCCATTCGTTGGACTTTGAGATGAGCACAAGCTGCCATACAGATCACCTCTGCTGAACTTAACTGCACTCAGTGTATGAAATGCTGTTGGGCTCCAGCTGCATTCATGAGTTGCAAAATCATCAATGTGAATGGCCTCAAAGCCAGTAAATTATTCTAATTTATTCGCGAATACAGAATCATTAAAAGCACTACCCTTTAGCTCAGTAGTTGGCAAAAGGAAGCCCTGGGGCCCTAACACAGCTCTCAGAGACATCTCCTGCAGCCCACACTCTGTTCTCTGGTACAGAGAGAGGAACATATAATTCCCTATCCCACATCACACCTCCTATTTTCACACCAACAAGCAATTTTTTTCTTTTTTCCTAACACCATTGTTCAGCCTTAATCCCTTGGGTCCTAGAGGGGTCTGTTAAATGTTTTCATGTATCCAAGGGTTAATCTATTTTTAACCCTAATTTGAAGTAATTTGGTGTTTGTATGGATCATGTATGTAGCCACTGGAGTGAATCTGGTCACTGGCATAGCTGGAAAAAAATCTATAGTCTCCAAGATGTTAAAGGGATAGTAATACTTCATTTTAACTTTATTTTATTTTGTAGGCATTAAAAAAACATGAAGAATGGTATAAGTCTTATCTCTCAAACCTTTATGGTTTAAGAGATATTCACAAACAAAGTATCCCCCCCCTGATCAACCAGATCAGAAGGGAGATGCCCAGGTAGACTGCAGAGAGGGACAATCTTCAATTAAGATAAGGGAAAAAGCTGAAAAACTTGTCAAGGGGGGAAGGGCTTTCATTGTTTTCATACAAAGAAAATTGTCCCCTTCTGTTATCTGTACTGTCATACAACCAGACTGACATCTGAGAAGAGATGGCTTACACTAGGTAAAAGGGGCGGGGAGGGGAACTTTGCTTGTGAATATCTCATAAACCATAAAGGTTTCAGAGATAAGACTTATATCATTCTTCATGTTTTTTTAATGCCTACAAAATAAAATAAAGTTAAAACGAAGTATTACTATCCCTTTAAAGTCCTAGCAACAGTAATATCACAAAGTACCCAGCATCCCTATTCATGTTGTAAAATAAATTATTCCTATGCTGATAGTCAACATTTATCTGCATATTACCAACAACTCTTATTTTATGTTGATTTCAAATTATTCTTGATTTAAAACCTATATTTACAAAAAATAAAAGCACAATACACCAGGTGTAATAAATCTCTGGGCCGCTAACTGTTACCGTACAACTACCATTATTTCCAACCAGCCACTGGCCAACTGAGTGCAATGTGAGTTGTAGCAGACACAGAGAAACCAAAGATTGATGACACCTGTACTAAATTACTATGGTTATTTATTCAGATATTGCAATGTTAGTTTGTTTTGTCCAAGTTACATTTAATACTATGTAGTAAAGAAGATGCAGAGTGCCCACACAATGCCACAAATGTGCTCAAGCCACATGATAAGTCTGCTAAGGAAAGATCCTGTAGTAGATTAACTGGCATGGAAAGAATACACTTATTTTTATAAACCACATAGATCTAGGGATATCAAGTTAGACATTTGGGGTTATTTTCTAACTTTTGGAAGAACAACATATTACAAGGCTGTTGGGAGAAAACTAGGGCTTAAGTATAAAAGGGCAAACAGAGAGGTTGCAGTTAGCCTTGGGCTCTCAGGTCAGAGGGACAAAAAGCTTTAGCAACCAAACAATGCAGAAACCATGGAATGCCTTTTTTCTTGGTGTGTGTGTCTGTGTGTGTGTGTGTGGGGGGGCAATTACCAACCATCTTTCATGCAACAACTAAGATCATGGGTGGACAATCTGCAAGATTCCAACTGTTTGGATAAATATCCTATTGCCTTCAGCAGGTCATTGGTATTATAAGCCAACAAAAGCTGAACACAGCTGGTTTCACACCACTAATTAGGGAGGACATTGGCACAGAGTTGGTCAAAAGTTAGTGGGGCCATGGCTGTGGTGGCCCATCCACTTCTGCTGTCTATATTCAATAATTAGAAATGTTTGCTGCTGATGTGCATATGACTATCCAGCTCAACAGTCGGCTAAGTATGATAGAACTTTTAGTCCAACAACAGCTAGTCTGCTGGTAGGCCAGCTGTGTACAGTCTCCTGAACGGTGTTTAGCATACATAGTTACAAAAAATTGAAAGGTATTGTTACTTCCCACCTTTTGCTTTGTGGAAACCCCTCTGGAAATCCTAGATGTGCCCATTATGCATGAAATGGTGCAATCCAAATAGTTATATAAGCCAACATGTGGAGTACATGATTGTGATGTCAACAAATTCTTGAATTTGTTTTATGTTATAAACACTTCAATGCACAGAAATGTCTATAAGTATGGTTGTTTAAGGTAATGCTGCAGGAGACCTACACTAACACTTTGTTCTGAATGAATGTACTGCACATGTACATAGGACTATGTTGCATCTTTAGGTAAAGCTCACTGCATCATTTGGCTTGGGAATTGGACAGTGCAGTTGCTGGTTTAATACACCCAAACAGGGGTTTAGCTACAGGTTGTGCAGAGGGTACAGTTGTGCCAGGGACAAACATCCTTGATCCAGAGGAAAGCAAAAAAAAAAAACCCAAAACCCTTAAGCCATTTACAATTTAGCCCCAAGTGGGCAAAAAAATTCAGATAGTTCCCTGAATCAACAACCTATTGAACCATCTGTCATAATTTTAAATATCATTCTGTGCTAGGTAGGCATACATTTATTTTTTTTTTTTTAAAGCAGTTACATTATCTGCAAGTACAACATCCCGAGGCAAAGAATTCCATAGCTTTACCGCCCTTACTGTAAACAATCCCTGCCTTTGTTTTAGTCAAAAGAGCCTTTCCTCTAGTCTTAATGGATGACCTCTTATTATTAGCTTAGATATTTGAGTAAATAATTAATTGGATAGTTATTTGTATTGTCCTTGAATGTATTTGTAAATGGTAATCATATCACTACTTAGACATCTCTTCTCTAATGTAAACAAACCCAGTTTGGATAGTCTCTCTTTAGAACTCAGACCCTCCATTCCCTTTATCAGTTTTGTTGCACGTCACTGCACTTTCCAGTTCAACAATGTCCTTTTTAAGAACTGTTGCCCAAAATTGTAGTCCATATTCTATATGAGACCTAACCAAGGATTTATACAAGAGGTAGGATAATATTAGCATCCCTTGCATCTACACCTCCTTTTATGCAGGCTAGTACCTCATTTGCTCTTACAACATCTGAGTGACTCTGCACACTGCTGTGAAGTCTATTGTCTATCGGTACTCACAAATCTTTCTCCAATGACTAACTATGACTGTGCTGCTGGGAAAAATAACCAGAGGATCCCAATGACTCACCTGGAAAATGAAATATAAATGAATGCAACAAACCCTTTACATAAGAAAAAATACCTTCTTATGGGGTTTTTAAGGAACTATTATTCTTTTTTCCAATTGGAGGCAGATAACTATTCATCAGACCTTACTGTTTTAGCAGTCTGCAGATGGTATTACAAGTATGCATGAGAACAAAAGCCACTGCAAATTCAGATATCAGATCAGCTGGGAGATCTCAATCACTTGGTTTATTAGAAAAAGGGTTAACAAAGAAGATCATGCAGGTGTGTCATAATGGATGGACTTGCATTCCTTCCAGACAACTAAATGACAAACAGATTTCTTCCTGGATCTCCTACCTCCTTCCTGTACTGAAATGAATTAACATAACATGTACTACTTTACCATAATACACTGCCTAATAGTGTATCTGCCATCATAATCTTGAATAAATGATCAATGATTCCAACATGTGACTGTTTATACTGAAAAGAAGGTGTGGGCAACCTACAACACTCATTCTCAGCAGGCTATTTGAGTGTTGTGGATGATGGCATCTGGTGTTCAACAATACAGGCAGAACCACGGTTTGCCCAAAACCTGCTGTACAGAAACATCTAACTTCATGAAATGTACATATAATTTCCTCTAAGCTCCAAAGATGTGACACTATTATTTAAAAAACAAACAAACAAACAAAAAAAAAAAAACCAACAAACAAAACAAAAAATACTTAACGTTTACAATCTTCTACCCCAAAAAAAAGATAGAAATTTAGGATATCAATAACACAGCAGGGAGGATGCACTATTAGAATTCCACACTATAATTTATTTCTTAATGCTACATGTGCCAGACAATTTACCAAGCTACTTAAAGAGAAGATTCTTCTCTTAATGCCACTTTTGCTAAGAGAAGGGTAGTGGGAAAGCATACAGGGTTTTGGAATTCCTTTACTCTGTCTTGTTTAAGTATTAATGTAATGGTGCACCATTACTCTATTTTTCTGCACATGTTACAGTGGATATTTTCAGGGCTTGATAGCATTAAAGTCTTGCTGGTGCAATGGTATGCACTTAAAATGAGCATACATACTCATACCTGGGAACATTTTGTTGAGGACACCCTAGAGAGGGGAGTCCTGTGGTACCAATGGGAGATAAAAGCGATGAGTTATGTGTCAAAACATGGTGGGGCTTAACTGAAAGTGGGGGCGGAGCTTGAAAAAAAAAAAAAAAAGTATACAGAATATCCTGGAGGAGAAACTGCCGGGGAGTGGGAGAACACAATGGAAGGAGCGGATGTGGGCAGAATTTCATTAGAAACTCCCCACATCCGGAGAATCAGCCTCTGCCCTGGAGACCAGGTAATTAGAAGCTACAACTGGAGTCTCCGGGGCAAATCCGGAGTGTTCCCAGTTATGTACATACTAGTGTGTACCCCTATAGTATGTATTAAAAGAGGATTTAAGTCTTACCTGTTAAATCCTTTTCTCTTAGTCCATAAAGGTTACTGGTAACTTTGGATAGGTGATCCGCCCCTTTAAGTAGGCAGGAACAATTCTAGAAGTGAATGCAGGGGGTACAGCCTAACTTCCCTCCTTGGCTGCAGCTAGCCAACCAGCTCCAGTAAGATTTGAGACACTAACTATTGACTAGATAGTAGAAGAGAAAGAAGACTCCTGTGAGCATGACCCCGAAGGACCCCCACGGTCTGCCACAGGAGAGCCAAGCATGGTACCTTGACAGGGTGGGAGACCAGTAACCTGTATGGACTAAGAGAAAAGGATTTAACAGGTAAGACTAAAATCCTCTTTTCTCTGTCATCCAATACAAGGTACTGGTAACTTTGGGATGTCCAACCATTGAGTTTCCAAGAGGTGGGACGTAAGGCAAGGACCAGGCGCAAGGATTAGACATTCTCACAGTGTCAAAACATTTAAAGTATAAGGAATTACCCAAAAATCGCTAAAATGCACTTACCTGGCAGGCGAAGGGTTAATCTGCAGAGGAGAGAAGGAATGTCCAAGCCCTGCATAGGATACTTGTTCAGGAAAAGGCACAAAATGGCTGCCGCAGTGTAAGCCAATCAGTAACGAGCGTGCAAAGCAAGCGCTCATGGGAAATGTAGTTTTCCCAGAAAAAGTGCCCCAACAGTGCCCGAAGCCCCCTGAGCCCCCAACACACAAAACATTAACCGGATGACAGAGCAAGGGCAGACAAATAAAATGAGCCATCTCTGACGTCGCTAAGTTGAGCGGTTGTAGAGATATGCCCGAAACTGTACAGTCCCATAGAAGTGATTGGAGAAATGGCGTCTATGCGGTAAAGCGTGCCGGAACACAAATTTTGCAAAGGTGAAAATGTGAACTAAAATTTCATGAAACATCAGTAGAATATGTTAGCAGACCTAAAAAACACTAAACCAGTAGGGAACGTGCCAATAACCCCCAAAGGCTGCAAAACCAGCAGCTAAAGGGTTAAGTTACCACAGAAACTTGCTCCAAAACACCCAACAGACATACAGATAAACACAATGAGTGCAGGAGTGTGCAGTAGGAACTCCAAAAGAAAACCCCTATGCGGAGGGGCACTGTGGGACCTGCAGCACTCAAAGGATTGCTCACCTTTCCTGCACATCTTCTGTCTTCAGATTACCATGTATTAAGAAGAAACCTCAGTGGGCAACTCCTGAGGAAAGAACTTGAACCCAAGATTTCCCCCCTGGGCTTAACCCCTCAACGACGCATGACATACATGTATGTCATGAGGTTGCGGTCCCTAAAGGACATACATGTACGTCATGGAATTCCAGGCTCCCTGAGTGGCTGTACACCGTTTGGGGAGTTCGGAATCGAATTGTAAAAAAAATGCTCCGTGGTACTTAAGTGACCGCACCATGCATGCGCGGCCGGTCCTTAAGGGGTTAAGATGCAAAAAAGTACCTGGATATTGAGCTAGCCATATCTAAGGGCATTTGTCAGTCATGGTAATTCGCCTAATGGTGGTATTCCACATCTAACAGAAAAATAAAAAAAATGAGCAAGAACTATAGCAGAACTGTTCTCTTGCCTGTGTCTTCACACCAAGGGAAAAAAATCTTACTGGAGCTGATTGGCTAGCTTCAGCCAAGGAGGAAAGGTAGGCTCCACCCCCTACATTCACTTCTAGAATTGTTCCTACCTAATTAAAGGGGCGGATCGCCTACCCAAAGTTACCAGTAACCTGTATTGGACGACAGAGAAGTAATTATATTTGGGGGAAAAATGCACTGTACAGAATATAGAATGGGTAAAGGGCAGTTCCATGTTAGCTGCAGAAACAAGCAGGAAACTGGAATAGCATCCTAGAGCCACTCAGACAATAAAGGTATCATTTTTACTCTAGCATCCCCACAGCCTGTAGTTATATTTTATGTCAGAGCTGTCCAAGTTCAGTCCTCAAGGGCCACCAACAGGCCAGGATGTAAGGATTTCCCTGATTAAGCACAGGTGAGTTACTCAGTGGCTCATTCATTTTGACTGACTTACCTGTGCTTAATCAGGGAAATCCTTAAGTCTTGGACTGTTGGTGGCCCTTCATATTACACATAAAAAGTATGTTATTCCTGTTTTTAATCTATTCTTATCCCACAAAATTTACTTTTAAACACATACTATTAAATATTATATTTTATTTTTGAAACTGGATAACCCCATTTTTCTTACCTGTCTCTCCTGAACCAACTTTTGTGACACAGCCTAGTAGGTGGACTAAATATTTCAGATGCAAAATCTTCAGCAGAACTGTCAAGGTTAAAGAGGTTTAGAGTTGTGAAGGGGAAGTAATGGAATTATATTTACTTAAAAGACACTAATAAATTTCTAAGGCCGGTGATGTTGACTGGTAGGCAATAGGGAATTAAAACCAGACCTGCTTTTTCAAGGGCTCTAAAAACTGGCAGTGGAACCACAGGGGAGGGAAACAACAACAACATTACTGACTGTATGTGCATTTTACTGGAAAGCATACAAGCAAATAAATATCAGGTATAACCAAAAACATTTTGTATTATTCCACTATGTATTACTGAATCCTGGTGAAAACAAAACAAGAAATGAATGGTGGTGGAGTATTTATGTTTAATGGTGACTAACTGCAAATTTTCTCACTAACATATTACTGAACCAAAACTATATTGTTTCACCAAATCTTTAAATGGAAACTACACATATATATGACTCAGTGTTTAGGAGAAGCATTCCCCTAGACTGGAGACCTTTATGCAGCAGTCAGCTATATCCATGTATATATTTTTGCATAGTACATGCAGTTCCCTATGTTTGTAGTGCACCATTTTAGGTCTGTACTTCGTTTTCTCATGCACGGAATAACCTATAATCTTTCAGTCTGAATGGAATTAGTCATAATAAGGGGAGTTGCTAGGATCTGCAAAAGACTCATTGTTAGTGCTTTAACCTTTCAAAGGCCACAGCGGTATTTTCACGGCTCCCAGGAATAAACCAGGAGTCAGAACGGTAAAGTAAAACAGTCTTTTATTAGAAGAATCACAGTAATGCAAGCACTGTATCAGAAATAGCAGTCCGCCTATAGATCCACCACACTGTCTGAGACTAGGCCTCAGCCCACTGGAGCCTCGAGTTAATTCTGAACGCCCAAAGGACTAGCACTTACTCAGCCTGCAGTCAGTAAGCTAGGAGTCTGATAAAGCCCCAGGTCCGAACTAGGATGGGTGTCTGTGGAGCGGGGACCAACACACGGAGGAAACAGACAGAGCCCCCTAGTCAACACCAGAAAGGATAGTCAGACAAGCCGGGTCATACACGGAGCGGGTAGTCAGCCAGAGCCACAGGTTTGCACCAGATAGGATATCCAGTGAAGCGCTGGTATGCTGGATGGGCAGTGGACAGAGCCCCAGGTCAACACCAGAGTGGGTAGTCAGACAAGCCTGGTTATACACGGAACTGGTAGTCAGTCAGAGCCACAGGTTTGCAACAGAAAGGATGTCTAAGCCAAATCGGAACGCACAAGGAGAATGGTCAGACAGAGCCAAAGGTCAACAACAGAATGGATGGACAGACAGGCTGGGTCATACACAGTTCAGGTAGTCAGCCAGAGCCACTGGTCCGCACCAGACTGGGTGTCCACTACATAATGGGAGCAGGCAAAAGAGTAGTCAGATAGAGCCACAGGTCAGCACCAGAATGGATGGTCAAACTAGCCAGGTCATACACATACACAGATCCCAAGGAAAACAGAACTGTGTTGTATAACAACGCAAGGGAAACTGAGTCAGGACTCAGTCTGCCCTTTAAACCCCTCCTCAGGAAGTACATAGGAGGAGCAGCTCAGAGGGAGGAAGTAGGTAGGAGGAGACTACAGGAAGCAAACACATAAAACAGAGGCCTGCTGCATGCTTGAAGCCTCGCGCCTGCCGATGACACATCTAGCTTTGATGCATCCAACCATGTGTCATTCCGGCAACATTGGTGCGGCATGGATGGCTGATGACGCCGAAGCATCATTTCAAGCGTCGCCTGAAGCTGTGGCACTCGAACCAAGGTAATCTGTAACAGGTATGCAAGACACTGCAAAGCAATGGTTTATAGGGTTAAGCGTATAGCAAGACTAGGGAGGTGATGCACTAAGCGGTGATGAAGAGGTGAGAGTGGAGAGGACTTCTCCAGTGTATCACTTCTCCTATGTTATTCTATGGAGCCTATGCACTAACATTTCTTCAACTTTGGAGATCTTAGTGAATAGAACAACAAAATAACACAGAAGAAGTGATACACTGGAGAAGTCATCTCCACTTTAATCACTGCTTAGTGAATCTGTCCCAGAGGCTTAAGTGCCCTTGGCCATCACAGAGAAATGCCCCGGCCATAGATGGAAAGTCCCACCCATGTTTCTTAAGGACCATGTAATCATTTAAGGTAGTAATAGGTCTGTTCTTTAAACTACAGTAGAGTTCAACTTTAGAAGAAAAAAGTAAAATAGATATAAATGACTACTGTATGAAAAATACATTCCCAAGTAAGTCTTTGTATTAAATAAAGGCACACTTGTTTCAAAGTTATAATTCCCTTTAAGATTCAACAAAACCCAAATCCTACCATAAATGGACAGATTCTGCCATAATACCTTATTAAAGGTATAGTAATGTTTCATAATAAAAGCATCTCTAATTAATCATCATAGTATTTGGACTTTGGAGAGTGTTATTTCAATTCTGTCAGAGTTGTAGTTCAAGGGTAATTCAATGACAAAGTGTCCCCCTCCCGCCCCTTTTACGGATGTAACACTGCTCAGCCAGAGCAGAAGGGTGGTGCCCAGGTAGACTGCAGAGAGGGACAATCTTCAATTAAGATAAGGGAAAAACCTGAAAAACTTGTCAAGGGGGGCAGGGCTTTCATTGTTCTCATATGAAGAAGATTGTCCCCTTCTGTTATCTGTCTGGTCTATGGACTGCATTCCACATCTGAGAAGAGATGGCTTACACTAGGTAAAAGGGGTGGGAGGGGAAACTTTGCTTGAGAATATCTCTTAAACCATAAAGGTTTGAGAGATAGGACCTATATTGTTCTTTATTTTATTTTGTAGGCATTAAAAAAACATGAAGATAAAACAAAGTATTACTATCCCTTTAAATGCTGGGTTTGGTGCAGCTTACATAGGTCAGGATTTGTCTCAGGTACTTTTTACAGAAAAAAATAATAACATAGATAAAGTGTTTTGCTTAGACCAGAGGTTAGCACATTACTCTCCATCACCACACTATAAAATACTGTACAGCAAAATCCACCTGGATGCCATCAGTCTTGCCCAAGTAAACAATATTGACACAAGAGTTAGCCTGCTGACCAGCACAGGTTATGAAGGGTCACACAGACAGAACGGTGACCAAACTGTGCCTTAAGGGATGGATGTTCTGGAAGCCGTCACAGTAACAAGGTCTGAGAGTTGTTGTTTCTACTTCCCCAGAAGCAATTTATTGGCGTTTTCAAGAACTTATGTAAAGCAATGTCATTTACAAGAATCTAACCGCAATAAAAATCCTACGTATTTAGCCAGTTTTCCTATGGAATGTAAAATGTGCTGAAATAAGAACTGCTCATTGAGTGATGACGTCCCTCAGTTTAAAATCATATTGAAAAAAAATTACCAATATTGTTGCAAACACAATAAGTATTAATTTAATGGACCTTTCACCTTAAAATAAGTTTAGTTAATTGTAAAGAGAAGTAAAAACATCCTGTATTTTGTACTAGCCATTTCTATGTAATAAAAATACTCAGAAATAAATACAAATATTTGTTGGTTACATAGTGTAGCATATAATGCCAGTTTGTTTTTGGGCCAATATTACAACACTCTGGATTGAAGCATTTCCTACAGTACACTGAGGAGAAGATTGGAATGTGCAGGGAATTAGCATAAACTGGCATACAATGTCACCAAAATGTAAAGGTTAATTTATCAAACTCTATATTTTACAGAAAATTGGTTTGTACATTGGTTCCCAAAATTTTTGACAGGAAGAACCTATTTTAATTTTCACCAAACTTTTTTGCACACATTTTAAGAATCAATGCTTTGAACACTCTTCTAGCACTAAAAATGTTAAAGGGATAGTAATACTTCGTTTTATCTTTATTTTATTTTGTAGGCATTAAAAAAACATACAACGATATAAGTTTTATCTCTCAAACCTTTATGGTTTGAGAGATATTCACAGCAAAATTTCCCCTCCCGCCCCTTTTACCTAGTGTAAGCCATCTCTTCTCAGATATGGAATCTGGTTGCAAGACTAGATAGATAACAGAAGGGGACACTCTTCCTATGAGAACAATTAAGGCCCTGCCCCCCTTGACAAGTTTTTCAGGTTTTTTCCTTAATTGAAGATTGTCTCTCTCTGCAGTCTACCTGGGCACCTCCCTTCTGATCTGGCTGAACAGTGTTACATTAGTAAAAGGGGGGGATACTTTGTCATTGAATTACTATTGAACTACAACTCTGACAGAATTGAAATAACATTCTCCAAGGTCCAAATACTATGATGATTAATTAGAGCTGCTTTTATTATGAAACATTACTATCCCTTTAAAGTTCAGTTGCGCAGTTGGCCAAAGGTTGATTAAACAATGTTACTTTATATCAGGGAATGGCAACATTTTGGGAATGATGGGAATTAAAGTTTCCAACAGCTGGCTGGGTACAGTGGGAGTTGTAGACCCCCAACAGCTGGACAGCCAAAGGTTGCCTGATCCTGCTTTAACGCTTCGTTGCCAGTCTTGGTTAGCAAAGTGAGCATCCACAACCAAACCCATGAAAATTACCATGTCCTCTTTACAAGCCTTTCCCTATATAGTCTGTGCCAGGAGAACCTTGAAAATGGCAGGGCAAAAGTTTACATTTAAAGGCCATACGATCATTCCAACACTTCCAGGGATGATCATGTGGCTTTTAGTAAGCTAACATGCCAGGATCCATTAATCCTGCAATGTAAATAGCTTCCAACTAAATATTTATTTTCTGAATGAAGCCCAGACACTCTCCCTAGTTTCCCAAAGCTTACTTTTCAATCTGATCTGAACTCCCTCCATTGGAAAGCTGTGCACAATGAGAATTAAACCTGACAGTAACTTGTGTGTTTAGTCCTGGGTTCTGTGCACCGACGGGCAGCGACATGTCTGTCCTTCAGAGGACCTAAAATAAATGTAAAACACAGCTACTACCAGCACAGCTACTCAACACAAGCAGTTTCAAATTATTTGGAAATAACTTTGAAGGCCATCAGCAGTTCCCCCTGTATATGTACATGGGTCAGCAGAAAGAGTTATTATTGTGGATACCAGGGAATTCTGAGAATACATATCTGGGGCATGGAAAGAGTGCAGGTACTTATTGGATGACTGGGAGAGCAGTTAGGGAAACTGCAGGTAGGTGACAGCTTGTGCATTGCGAATGTGTGTGAGACGAATTGTGTGTGTGTGTGGGGGTGGTGTATGCAATATAAACAGTGACTTGTTATGAGGGTGTGTGCGACAAATTGTGACTTGAGATGGTGACAGGAGACGAACGAAGACATGAAGTAGTACTTTTTGTATGTACTAACTTTGGCAGAATTTTTATACATATACTATATATATTTAACCACAAATGGAAATTCCTCTGTATCTGAACCTCTTTTGGGTCTCATTTTTTAGCCTGCTCCATTTTCCTAACCCATAAGTTCAATTTTGTTTGTACTGCAAGAACTGCAAGATCATTTTATTGTATATTACCAATTATTCATTAGAGGAGGCATTTGTTGCAAACAGTCTATGCCACTGCGCTTAAGTCTACTCCAGATCTTTCACGTTTAAGTTGAGGGGTTGCTGGTAATGGTTCATCAGGTGATCAGTGTGTAACATGATGTTCCCATACCAGCAACTCTGGAGGGAAGAAACCACAGACCATATATGTGCAATGACAGACACAGATGAGCAGGGCATATTAACCCACTTTTCACATATCCATCCTCTAGAAACATTTGTTTACCCCACTCTAAGGGTAAAAAGCCATGCCAGACACTTATGAATTCTCTCAGCTGTATTATTTTAAGAAATGTATGCTTTTTGGTGTTAATTTAATCTTTCTTTCTGTTTATGGCTCTTTCTAAACCATGTGTTATATGTTTTTTGGCTTTGGAATGCAGTTGTCAATCATAATCACAAACTTTGACTTGGGTGTCTTTAGATACGAGGATTTTACACTTCATTGGAAACCTCTCTATCATTTGAATCAATGGAAAATTTAGGAAATTTACTTTGCCCCATGGTGTAGTTGGTTTGATCCAGAATTAATCCAGCCTGCTTTTGTACACAAGAGCCAGGTTTCTTTCCCTTGACAGATTTATTTAATTCTTGACTTCCCCATCCATATGCTTTACTCCATTTACTCCATATAGATTCTTAGCTGGTGTTCAATCTTCAAATCAACCTAGAATGAGCAGCAAATCAATCAGTGGCTCGGTTACATGGACAGTTCCTACAAAGCCAATTATTGATCCATCCATGTGAGGTGATCCTTAATGAAACACTAACACTTCATAATAGCCTCCCTCTTACTTAATTATGGCTAGAAAACCCTAACGACCAATATGAATTTAGATATTATGCCTTGGTTCAAGAAAGAACATCTTCCTTTAGTGTGGATATCTGATCAATGGATGTGGACATGACTCTTGGCGGCAGGGCAACATACCTAAAACTCCTCCCAATGGATTCCCATCCCCATCCCCCCAAAACTGAAGCAAGTAATTTGCATTAGGCAGAGTTTAGGTGCAACAGTCATCTCTGACTCCATATATGTGACATCCTAGATTGACTGAAGATGTTCTATATTGATCCAAGGAGAAAGGGCAAAATTCACAGTGGCCATTAGGATTTTATGGCCATAAAAAGGTAAAACAGGGGTTAATTATTAGAAGGAATTAGTGTTCCTTTATAATCTGCACTGAGTGATGCTTTACGACCAATTCTGAGACCTAGCAAGAGTGTGCTACCTCCACAGTATCAGCTGTTGGACAACAACACTACATCATCCTCTGTTTGCCACTGGCCAGCTGTTAAGGATGAGAGTTATATTCCAGCAATAACTGGTGAGATGCTGTTGACACCCCATATATACAGCAAAATCCTGTCATGCTCAAATTCATCATTTTTCAAATTCTCAACATAAGTGGATCCATCTTTATAGCACAAGTGGATTTGTCAAAATGATGTAGCCACTGACTGATCTACCTTTGCTCATCTTATGGCATCATAAAAAAACTGCTCTATTGGATTATTTTTAACACCAAGGGAAACTCATTTGGACAGTGCCCCATAGGCAGATCTGCTTCCCGGGCCAGGGCTACTGATAATGCAGGGACTGCATTGGAAGCCCTGGTGGAGCAACAGGGAGCAGAACGAGGCCTGAAGAGAGACTCCAGATGCTCACTAGTAAGAGGCAGTATTGCACTGCACAAACTGTTTCCTGGTCTGTGAGCTGCATGTGTCAGTGGGCCCTCTCTATCAATCTTGGAAGACCTACTCAGCAAGTCTATTGTTAATGCACACTCAACCTAGACTTTTGTGTCTGAGAGCTACAGATCTCTACATTGCATTCTATTCCACTGCCAAGGGGGTCAATTTTCTGCCCAGCCAATGTCGATAGAAGCTGTTTTCAGGCGTCTCACATTGGAGTAAACTTAAAAATGCCCTTTACATTTAAATAAGGTGAAACAACTCCTTGTGTACCATTCAAACTTTTTGATTATGTCTTACCTAGTGGAATACAGTGCTGACACTTATGTCCATATTAAATGAATTATGGTGCAAACCTACAGAACCGGAGTGGGCAAAATCTCCCACTGATTTAAACTGACAGTTTTTACCCCCTTGACTGCTAGGGAGGTCCTAAAGCATATGTCCACTATGGCAAAGTTAGGACCTAAAATCAGGAGGTGGGAAATACTGGTCCACTGACTATTGCTAAACTACTACTCCTTCACTATGCCATTGGCTGTGGATAAAGAAAGTTGGAATCCAGCAGGTGGATGGTCACAGTTTCCTACTCCCAATCAAAACCCTATTCCTCATAGTCTGCACTGGTGCTGTAATCAATTAGTCTACAAGGACATCACAGGAGGAGACAGCCGGGCAACTGTAGAATACTGCTTATGGCTGGGGTAACCCACTCTGGTACTCAAGAGCTACCAATTGTGTATGTTTTTCAAGATATCCCTAAATAAACACAGGTAAAACATTTAAAGTAACTGAAACACTAATTAATCCACCTGTGCACCAGCTGGGATAGTCTGAGAACAAGCATGGTTACGGCGATACCCAGAGGACTGATAGATAGAACAACACATTTGTCCAATGACAATCTAAACTACACAATGTTCAATAAAGCTTTAACTTAAAACAGTACACTTTTGCACATGTTCTATAGCCTTTGAGCCTTCTTTCAGTAGTATCTCCCTTGAATGTACGTGATCCACATGCAAATCACTAGGGCACTGATTTTTATTTGCAAAAGCTTGAAATGAGTGTCACACAAATTATGTGTTTCACATATAATGTAATGTCTGAACTTGAGCAGAGAAGGCAAGAAACACTAAAAAGTTAAAAAGAAGGTCTAATCTCCGAACTACGGTTTCACATTGCAAGTGGCTACCTTTCAATGTCTTGGGCTGGTGCTGTAATGAAGTTTGTTACTATGATAACTTAGTGGAGTAAAAAGCTACTGACAGGTTACAGCAGGGGTAGTAAACTTTGGGCCTCTAGTTGTTGTGCACTACAACTCCCATAATCCCAAACATGGAAATCTTACTCTCCAACAGCCGGAGGTCCAAAAATATACTGCCCCACTTAAGAAAGTAATCAGTTACACAGACAGGTCAGTTAAATGGTAACCAACATTCTGGACAAATATCTATTTTAGACCTTATTTCTGAGATAAAAATTACAAATTCACAGAAACAGCTGGTTTAAGACACCTACCATAAAAGGTAGTAGTCCTAAATAGGACTTCATTTTGACAATGAATGCCTTTTAAAGCAGTTTTTGTTTAGATTCTCTAAATGTATCTACAGCCCCTTTGGATGCTACAGATCTCTAAAGCATCTGAAGTCTTGAGCATGTAAATTACCATGGGACTGAACCAGAGGCTAATTGTATTACCTACTCCTTTTCCCTGACTTAAAATCATTAACTTCATCAAATTTTGTTACCATATTCATTACCCCACTGACTTGCATCCAGCAAGGTACTCCTGTGATTGGTGAAGAGTACCTCCTTTGATAAACATGGGATACCTCAGCCCACTGCCAACTGGCTTGTTTATACCTCTGCTTGCTTACTTTTGGTCAGTGTGTCCCAAAGCCCAACAGCTAGGCTTACTTTTGTTAATCTAGCTCACATAAGGAATTATGTATAAAAATGTGTGTTTTTTTCTCTTTTCACGTGCCCTGGTTTTCAGCTTTGGGTATCTGGTTGGGCTTTTATTTTTAGCTTTCAACTAAAACGTTTCCGTTTTCTAAGATTATGGTCTCTGGTGTGATCTCCAGGTACGAAGATCCCTGGCAGGGACAGTTGCAGCTTTCTCCTGTCATACAAATGGATAGTTGGTAATATGACTGATTATTCACAAAGCAGTAGTGGAACAGTACAGAATTTTAGTGGGTAGACAGGTATTTTAATGTGATGAGGAGCTTCAGGTTTATTTAAAGAGACAAGAACCATGACTGGTTGTTGCCTGGCGGCTTTTTCCCTGAGAGAATTTGGCAACCACATTTATATGTTATGCTGATTGCATTATATAAAAACTGTGTTAAAGCCAGTCATTCAACGGGGTCTAGGTGTGTGGGCTGGCGCCTGGGTGCCTGTCAGATGAGGAGCTCGGGGCTGCACTGACAGAGCCGCCGTACAGGTAACGGCCGTGCACGGAGCTGGGAGAGTGGGTCACATGGAAGAGCTGGCGGCCGGATGCCTGTGGGCAGAAGATGCAGCCTGACACTCAGTCTATTCTTCCAACTGGCAGCAGGGGAGGGGGACAGCGGCAGTATTGCGGTGATCCCCAGAGCATGCCACTCTACCGCTGCTTTCCTCTCCACTACCACCGTGCCGGGGAGCCATGTGCAATTTGCTAGGGGGCATCCCATGTCTGTGTGTGTGTTATGCATACAGAGAGCGATGCATCCTAGCAAATTATAATATTAGATAGATAACACCAGCTTCTTGTGTGCCCTACTACTGGAGGAAAAATGCCCACATCTGATGCCTTCACTCTGTCAATTTTTCTCCAATATCCTGTTAAAGAAACATGGGAAATTAAAGGAAACCAATAATGCTACACATATTCTAATCAAGCCTTTTGGTAATGGAGGCATATCCAAATCAATGTACAGCAATGAACTGGGGATATGTCTAGAACAGGTATGGACAATCTGAGACTCTCAAGCTGTTGCTGGCTGAGGATGATGGGATTTGTAGGCAATCCCTCTGTTAATGACTACGACTCCCATCATCCCAGGCAGGAAATTAAACTCCTCAACAGCTGGAGGGCCTTAGGTTGCCCCACCCTGCTCTAGCATCCAATCAGTTAATCCTTTGAGTGCCAGAGAGGTACGCAACGCCTTGCAAAGCAAATCGCTGCATGCCCCTCAAAGGGTTAAATACCAGTTCAGTATTATTGCCGATCCTTAGTTGTCCATTGTAGCAGCATTTGCATACAATGTTTTTTTTCCATTCATTTTTATACCTCTACCCTTGGAAGTTAGCCACTAGAATGTGTAGGCAATTAGCAATGTTCGTGTGCTCATCCCAGCATGTAATTTGACAGCAGAAGCATAACAATTGCAGCCACCACTGTTTGGTTCAATCTAACCAGCCCAATGCAAAGAGTGTAGTAACCAATTGCAAAACAAAGCAGTCTATGCCAAATCACTCCATGAGCTATCAATTATATGCTAACAACTCACTTGAATTAAACAATGCATTTGAACAGCCACTAATTGTAGTGATTTAAAACAATTACTTTACAAAAAGGAAATAAAAACAAAGACAAAACAATCCTACACTACTCTCAGAAGGGTTAAATACATTTCACAGCACAAGGCCTTTCTAAAACCACAGGTTTGTTATAGCCAAAATCCAGAAAATGGTTACTATCCACATAACTTTAAAGCAGGAGCATTCAATCGTGGGACACATGTTCAGAAATCCATATGTATGAAGAGGTGCAATAAAAACTACAGTAAATTATAAGCTGTTAGCAATTTTAAAAACAAGTTATCAATTGTATTGTTAAAAGGGCACAGTTATACGCCAAGTGCTAGTCACTTACCAATTTTGATCAAGTCAATGAAAATATTGGCATATAATATACAAAGCTATTTTTGAGAACAGTAGTGTAGAGCAGGCCCTGCTCCTATGTATGGAGATTTAGCTTGTAGTGTCAGAGGTTGTTTGAAGAGGTGGTGGCATTGGGTATCATTTTTATGAAGAGCATTCAAAACTCTTATTATGAGACCATATACATGTGTGAGGGCTCTAGTTTATATTGTAGAGGCCTTTTAGTAACAGATACATACTGATAAAATCCTATTCGAATATATAGTGTGGTTGTAACGGAAGCTAAGAAGGGACCACGTCACCTTCTGCCGTCGTTCCCGGGTCTCTCCTTCGACGCCGGACTGGCGCCATCGGATGCACCAGTCGAGCAGATAAATGATCAACTCAAAGTGACGACGAACCCAGGTGTAGTCAACTCTGCGTCGAAGGATGTGGATCAAGGAGGGGTCGACAGGGCTCCCGAGCAGTCGAGCATCGCAGAACTGGAACACTGGGCAGTAGAGAGTGAGGCCTCTACTCCTGGGCTACGACAAACAGGGAAAGTGTAGCAGGAATGAAGGTAGCGGTCACCAAGCAGATTCGAGCACTCCGTAGCTTGAATCAAAGGATTGCAGTAACTTGAAGAAGCAGGGAAGCATCCACGTTGCCACCTGACAGCATCTGAAGTTGGGTCGCAGGATGCTGGCAGCAGACGGTCGAACGATACAGTCAGAGTGGCCGTTTTAATACCATGAGAACATAAGACTCCAGGGCGCTTGTTCACTCCAAAAGTAACTCTCTTTTTATTGACACAAACCACACATTTATACACAGCAAGCACATTGAAACTCATGGGGAAACCAGATACAATGGGAACATAATTCAATCACAATACAGTAGACAAAAGGCCAATGACAGATGGCCTAACACACACAATAACTCAGACATGATTACATTTCAGATACAAAAGGGCTTGATGAACAAAGACTTGAGGGCTTGAACGAATTACCACACGGCAGGGGGTCTGACTGCAGTTCATAATGGCTTAATTAAAACAGCAGGGGGTCTTGCTACAGTACACATAGTCAATGGCTGGAGTGGCTACAATACCCATCTTAGGGACATTGGCCCAAGATTGGAACCTTTGTTTGACTACTTTGAATGCCCTGCTCCAACCATGACCAATCCCTGAGCTGCCTACGGTTCCCCAGCTTAGGCTATGGAAGATATTTGCATGCCTACTCCAGGGTTTCTAGTGACCCAGCTTTCACCTCTTGCCCCTGCCGCCGAACGTTCGATCCGGTGGTGCTGATCGCACACACCGCCGGTACCCACCGACTGGTAGTCAGTGAGTGTGTAAACCCTCGACCACAACAATACATTAAACATAGACCATTCGACAGTACATTAACCAAAGTCTATGAACATAAGTCTTCTAGCTAGGGTAATGGGTGGCCAGTTTCGTACGACCGGGCCCAAAGCAGAGTCCAAACAGTGTAAAATGTCCACAGTCTTTGGCTAAACAGTCTGATGGCCAGATAAGGGCTCAAGTAACGGTTAGGATCCGTTACAGTGATAGATGGAATAAAGAAAGATTTTTTTAAATAAATATGGTGCACAAAAAATCCGTTGGTTGTAAAAATTAGCAGTACAGAATACTCTGTCTGACCATGCTGCAAGATGATAGATTTTTGGTTACAGTCACTGTTAATTTGTTGAATACATGTAGTGTTGGTGGTTGTTTCAATTGGTGACTGATTTAGATATCTGAATGAAGAGGGATCAAAATCTAGTAGAACATATAGGCATGTGGTATCTTTAGGTTATAGTGTTATGAGATGCAGAGAACCGATACAACAGCTGATAAAATTCTGATTGAATACAGTGTCAAAGTTAGATTTCCTCCCTTAAGAAGCAGAGGGGTGTGTAGAATAAAGAGTATAGAGTACAGTGTGTAGAATACAGTGTATGGGAATATATGTTTGAAAAAACTGCTACGGAGGTGATGAGGGTTTTTGGCTACATTCACTGATAATTCCCAGTTCGAATGTAGTACAAGATTGTTTGAATGAGATGATAACATTTGCATAAGAGAACATACAGGTGTTGGGGCTTTAGATTACAGTTTCATGAGCTGGAGAGGGCTTTTGGTTACAGTAACTGATAACATCCCGAATGGATACGGTGTCGTATTTGTTGGAACACGCAATCAAATTGAGTTTAGGATTAGTGATGAGGTGATAGTTAATGTTTGCAGTGTTTGGAATTGAAGATTGGTGTTTGTTTGTTTTTTGTTTTTTTGAACATTAAGATTTTTATTGACAATAGCAGTAAATGCACATACAATAACTATGCTTCATAGGTCAGAACAAGATGGTACAATAATCTGATGAGCATATATAATATAATAGAAGCAAGCAATGATCCATGTATAACCCTGCCATAATTTTATAGGAATGTTAGGAGGTAAGTGTTGCGTGTGTAGGTGGTGAGAGGGAGGTGTAGGGAGGAGAGGGGGGAAAAAGGTCGGGAAAGGTAAGAAAGAAGAGGAAGAAGGGAGACAGAGCCGATTGCCAGGTGCTGACATAACACCCTGGGTTGGGTAGGAGCTGTAAGGGAACAGGGAAGACAAGGAGTAGAGTGTTGAAACCAGATTGGTTAGTCAGAGGTCAAAAGCCCATAGATGGGACCTGGGAGCAGGAAACAAAATAGATACAGCAAGAAGAAAGAGAAAGAAAAGAAAAGAAAAAAAGTGGGGAGAGGTCTCCTATGTGGCTTGAAAGGGAGATTTAAGTGTTTGGGATTTCAATGTTGGATGCATTCGACCGAGATAGGAAGGTCACAATGGAGGTGACTGAAGTCTGGCTAGCCTGGTGATTAATAGTTGCTCCCCCAGCCTGCCATGTCACTACAAAAAAGTTGGTATGTTGTGGTCTTTCCAGTGAGCATGGCTTAGAGACTTCGCAGCACTGAGCGTAGTAATTAAAAGACTTCACCAGGTTGAGGGGATATCAGGTAATTGAAAGTGAAAAAGGACAGACAATGGATCAAGAGGTTGATGTTTGGTGATGTCTCCATATGTGAGATGCATTGTGACCAAAAGGAATGCATCTGTGGGCAAGACCACCAGATATGCCCACATTTGTAAATCTCCAGCACAGGGAGCTCACAGAGGGTGACACATTGTGTCATTTGGATGGGGTATTGTACCATCTATATAGGAATTTGTAATTTGTTTCAAGGGCTTGGGACGAGAGAGGAGGTCGCCGTCCATTTCCATATTTCAGACCAGTCCTCCAGGGTCAAGTGGACCCCGAGCTTCTTTTCCCAGGCGGAGGTGTAGAAGGGGGGCTGTGTCAAGGAGCTATTATATATATATCTTTGGGTGTGCTTACCAAAACCTGGACTGGAATTGTACTTTTGGAAGTACAGGGGTGAGGGAGTACTCCTCCCACCCCCAGGTGCAATGCTCATTGTCTTCAGGAAACTATATAATGCCTGTCAGAGAGTCTCTCTCCATTAATGAGTAAAGTGGAAAAAGATTCAGCTCTCAAGATAAAGTAAATTACGGTTAGTAAATGCCTAAAATGGGAGAGAGTCAGCTCATAAGAAAGCATTCTATGGCCACATGATGTGACTAAATCCTAGTGATATGCAGGCACAATGCTGCAAAGGGTTAATGGTGATGACAATTTGGATGTGTACCAATATTCTGTGTATTTGCTTTTAGCTATTTTGGTCAAAATTGGTTGCACTCCAATACTTTTAAAATGTGATTTTTTTTCCTTTGGGTGTGCTTACCAAAACCTGGACTGGAAATATATATTTATTTTATATTATATTATATTATATTATATTATATTATATTATATATATCTTGCCCAGGTTTCTGGTCTTTGGCCTTGAGGTGAGACATAGGATTTCAAATTGGGTTAATTGGCGAGATGCACCCTGGCGAGTAGATGTTTGGTCCAGAAAGTGTTTTATCCTAAGAATGCCAGAGTTTGCTGGATGGGAAAGAAAGCTTTTCTTGCATGGGGGAAAGGTACGTATCAAAGATGTGTTAAAGAAATCATCTAAGCATAGAGGAGAGTGGGTTGACCAGTGTGGGAAAGAAGCTGCTGGAAGGGTGACTGTATTTGGTCTGCAGCAGAAGACCCTTGAGAGTGGGGAAGGGAGGGACAACAGATGATTTCTATGAATCCACCAGTTCCTTCTGTTTAGTATTAGAGTTATAGTAGGGCGGGATTTTAGTATCGGGTGCTTGATAGGATTCAGAAGAAAGAATTCTGCTAGGACTTTGCCGTGTAGAAAGAGAGATCGTTGTATCGTGCCCCAAAGTCTGGTATCAGAGTTATGACACCAGTTGGGGATCAACAATAAAAGAGCTGACTGATAATACAGTCAGGGGACGCCTAACTTGCTGAAAAGTTGTGGTCGGCGGATGGTTTCACGTTTGATGCGCAAGCGGCAAGAGTGCCAGATGAAGTCATGAAGGATATGCCCTAAAGTCGCAAAAAAAGCAGGTGGTAGATGTATAGGCAATGTTTGGAAAAGGTATAGAAGTCAAGGGAGGACATTATTTTTGAGAGCATTAATGTGTCCCAGCAATGAAATAGAGGGATTTCCAATTATTGAGATCTTTACGAATGGTGGAGAGTAAGGGTAGGTAGTTGGCTGTGTATAAATTATTGATCGATGGGATAAGGCGAATGCCTAGATATTTAATGTATGAAGAGGCCCATTTGAATGGAGAGGAGGCCCATAGAGAAGCTAAGATTTTAAAATCCAAAAGGTTTGAGAAAGTGTGGATCTCTGTCATCAGTGCCAGAATGGAGTCAGAGGACCGGGTAATGGTGGCTAGGACAATTTGCAAACATCAAAAGTTTCTGTTCACGTTGAGCGCAGTGAATGTGTTGTGTTGTGCAAGAGATTCCATTATAAGGAGGAATAGTAAAGGAAAGAGAAGGCATCCTTGGCGCGTGCAGTTGGTAATTTTAAATTGCGCAGATAGTGGCCGTTCGTTTTCACCCCAATGGTAAGGTTGGAATATAAAGCAGAGCCAATGTACAAATTTGCGTACAAAACCAAAAGCTTGTAGTGTAGGGGACAGGAAGAACCAGCTCACTCTATCAAATGCTTTTTCAGCATCTGTAGAGATGAAGATAGAAGGCATAGAGGAATGAGAGGTGATATATAGAAGATTCAGAAGTTTCCTGGTATTATCCCTTGCATTCCTCCTAAGTGAAAACCCAGTTTGGTCAGGATTGATAAGATGTTGTAAGTGTAGTTTAAGTCACTCTGCAAGGATTTTTGCGTACAGCTGTACAACATTCAGTAGAGATATAGGCCTATAACTGTGAAAGAGCAGTTTGTCCGGTTTAGGAATGACTGACATAAGCTTCTAACGTCAATGAATGGTGAGGAAGTTCCTCTGGGAAAGGGCAGAAGGAATCCACCAAGGGAAAAAGGGGGGGGGGGGGAGTGTGTTAGGACAGGGCTAAATGTTTTATAATAGGCTTGTCAGAAACCATTCGGGCCTAGGCTTTTACCCGATGGCAGGGATTTAATTGCCAGCAATATTTCAGGGGCTGTGACTGGGTAAATTACCAGAAGCTAAGTAGGAAGAAATCATGGCAAATCAATTGAGGTAGAGCTTCTGAGATTGTACAAGGATTCATAATATTAGCAAAATCTGGGCAAGATGGCAGAATTCTTCCCAATAACACATTTCTGTGCATCCTAAATTGTTTGTGGGGATAAGTCTGGCATGAGATTGATGCCAATGTATTCCCTATTTTTTTTATTCAGTAGCTGCCTTGACATCTTCACCCGTGAGGAGATATTCATCAAGTTGCCATAATCTGAGTTTCGAGGCACCAGGGGGATGGGAGAGCATGACAGAGATGGGGGTATAATCTGACCAGATAATGGTACCTATGGATGTGGAGCATATGAGGTGAAGAGAAGAATGTGTAAGGAATAGGTAATCGATTCTGGAATAAAGGCTGTGAGGATGGGAATTTTAAAAAAAAGATTTTAGTCTTACCTGTTAAATCCTTTTCTCTTAGTCCATGTGACATACAGGTACCATGGCGTAGATGACAGCTCCTTCCTGTAGGCTGGCACAAGTCTAGAAGTTGTAGGTGGAGCCTCCCCTTCCTCCTTATCAGGATATCCCACTAGCCCCACCACAGACAGACTTGAGACAAGCCTACTAAGTAGGACAGCAAGAAAAAAAGGAAAACTGCTGTGAGCAACAGACCCAAGATGACTCCCAAGTCCAGCCCTTGGAGACCAAGCATGGTCCCTTTCACTGGGTGGGAGACCTGTATGTCATATGGACTAAGAGAAAAGAGGATTTTAGTCTTACCTGTTAAATCCTTTTCTCTTAGTCAATACAGGTTACTGGTAACTCTGGGAGGCGATCTGCCCCTTTAAGTAGGCAGGAACATTTCTCCAAATGTATGCAGGGGGTGGAGCCTCACCTCCCTCCTCAGCTGCATCCCAGTCAGCTAACTCCAGAATGATTTGAGACACTACTAACTGACCAGAAATAGGAGAGAAGAAGACTCCTGTGAGCATGCCCCGAAGGACTCCAACATACTGCCACAGGAGAGCCAAGCATGGTCTCTTGACAGGGTGGGAGACCAGTAACCTGTATGGACTAAGAGAAAAGGATTTAACAGGTAAGACTAAAATCTTCTTTTCTCTGTTGTCCAATACAGGTTACTGGTAACTCTGGGATGTCCAACCATTGAGTTTCCCAGAGGTAGGAAGAAGGCAAGGACGAGGAGCAAGGCCCCCAAAGTCACCAGGACCTCTATGAACCTACCGGTCAGAGATCCCAACAAAACAGAAGTGTCAACAGACACCAACTAGGGGTAAAAACAGACCCCAGGAACTGTTACACTGCACCATGAACTAGAGCCAACAGGGCTCAACAGTAAGGAAGCACAGAGAACCTCAGAAGAAGAAGATCCTAGACAGGCAAAACTGCCTCCAGGACCTTCCTCCCAAAGCTGGCATCAGCCGAGGCCAGCACATCCACAAGGTAGTGCTTCGAAAAGGTGTGCACAGAGGACCAAGTGGCCGCCCTGCACAACTGATCAGCAGACGCTTGATTCCTATAGGCCCAAGAGGCCCCAATAAACCTTGTGGAATGAGTCGTGACCCGAAAGGGAACATGCTTATTCCTCAATTCGTAAGCCTTACAAATAGTGGACTTAATCCATGATGCAATAGTCACTTTGGATGCCGGTCTCCCTGCCCTAGGACCTTCAGGAATGACGAACAGAGCGTCAGACTTCCTGATGGATTCCGTGTGATGCACATAGAACTTGAGACAACGCACCACATCAAACAAGTGAAGGTCCCTTTCTTTGTCAGAGGAGGGGTTAGGGCAGAAAGAGGGCACCACAATCTCCTGACTGATATGAAACTCGGAGACCAATTTAGGTAAGAACTCCTTAGAGGTGTGAAGCACAGCTTTATCCTTATGAAACACCAGATAAGGTGGTTTACAAGAAAGAGCTTGCAACTCCGCCACGCGACGAACTGACACAATCGCCAGAAGGAAAGCCATCTCCCACGTCAAAAGACGTAAAGGAATAGCAGCCAAAGACTCAAAGGGAGGACGCTGGAGAACTCCCAAAACCAAATTAAGGTCCCACTGAGAAGCCGGGCTCTGAAAAGCAGGACGCACATGAGCAACGCCTTGGAAGAAAACCTTGACATCAGGAAAGACAGCAATGCGCTCCTGGAAAAAGACAGAAAGCGCCGAAGTCTGAACCTTAAGAGAGCTCAGACTGAGCCCCTTATCCACACCGTCCTGCAAAAAGGCCAGGACAGTTGGAAGATGAAAGTCATGAGACAGATCTCTGTCAGCACACCAAGACACAAATGTCGACCAGACACGGTGATAGATCTTGGAAGATACAGGCTTACGAGCACTTAACATACTAGAAACCACAGCAGAAGAAAAGCCTTTCTTCTTCAAAATCGAGGATTCAACCTCCAGGCCATCAAATTGAGCCGAAGAACATCCTTCTTTCACAGATAGCCCTGCAGCAGAAGATCTGGACGAGAGGGGAGCGGAAAGGGCTCCGCTACAGACAGGGCCAGAAGGACTGACTAGGCCAATTCGGAGCGATCAGGATGACCGGACAACGTTCCACCTTAAACTTCTGAATCACCCATATCAACATCGGAAGGGGAGGAAAGATGTAGGCCAGGGAGAATGCCCAGGGAATTGACATGGCGTAGACGGCTAGAGCTAGCGAGTCTCTCCACCGGGAGCAGAACATCGGAACCTTCCTGTTGTTGCCATCAGATCCACTAGGGGTACTCCCCACTTCTGAGTTAGGAGCTGAAACACCTCCGGATGGAGTTCCCATTCTCCGCTGTCGACTGTGTGACCACTGAGGAAGTCTGCCATGACGTTGTCTACGCCTGGAATGTGCACCGCGGAAATGACGGGAACATGAACCTCTGCTCAGGACAGAATGGCCTTGACCTCTAACCAAGCGGCGAGACTTCTTGTCCCGCCCTGCCTGTTGATGTAAGCCATGGCGGTGGCGTTGTCGGATTCCACTCTGACTGGACAGCCCTCCAGCTGAGATTCCCAATGGCGCACAGCATGCAATATCGCTCAAAGTTCCAGAACGTTGATGGGAAGAAGAGACTCCTCCAAGGACCACTTCCCCTGAGCGCTGATGCGACCAAGAACCCGAGAGGCTGGCGTCTGTCGTGACCTTGGTCCAGTAGGGGATCCGGAAGGATCTCCCCTTCAGGAGATTGGAAAGGTCCAACCACCACTCCAAGCTCAACTCGACATGAGGAGGAAGAGAGATCGACAGCTTCAGATGATCCGGCCGGTCCCTGCATGTCTGAATCACAAATCTTTGAAGTTCCCTAGTGTGTGCCATGGCGAATGAAACCGCCTGTATCGTAGATATGAACTTCCCCACCAGAGAAGACAACTTCGGCACCAGGATCCGATCATGGGCAAGGATCTTGGAGACCCGTTGAGCAATCTGATGAGCTACCTCCTCTGGTAGAAACACCATGCACCTCTGAGTGTCGAACAGAAGACCCAGGAAAAGGAGTCTCTGGGACGGAACCAAGTCTGACTCGTCCAAGTTCACAATCCAACCGTGACGTGTGAGGACTTGAATGCAGGTCTGGACCTGCTGATGAAGAAGGTCTGCAGACGCAGCCTTCAACAGCAAGTCGTCCATGTACGGAGTCACTCTGATGCCATCCCGATGGAGGACAGAAATCAATGCCCCCCGTTGGAAAACTGGGGAGCCGTTGTCAGACCAAATGGAAGAGCTGAAAACTGAAAACGACCTCTGGTGCAGGCAAACCTCAGATACTGCATGCTCTCTAGATAGATTGGGATGTGAAGATACGCATCCTGAAGATCCAGAGAAGCAAGAAACTCCCCCGGAGACATGGCAGCAATCACAGTGCGCAGAGACTCCTGGCGATAGTGAGTCTTCACAATAAAGGAGTTGAGATCCTTGAGGTCCAAAATAGGACGACCTCCCCCATCCTTCTTGGTCACTACAAAAAGGTTGGAATAAAATTCTGAACCTTTGTCCAAAGGAGGCACCGGCTCCAGGACGTCTTTGTCCAAAAGAGCCTGAATAGCATCGTTGAACAGATGGCTTCTCTCGGCATCCTGAGGAGAAAGAGTGAGATGAAAGCGAAAGGGAGGAGGCGAAAAGAAAGGGATCTTGTATCCCTCAGACACCACCTGTAAAACCCATGAATCCGCCACCGAATCCTCCCAAACCCCGCGAAAGAGGTGGAGACGACCACCCACAGCGGGATGTGGGCCCGGGTTCGGCGAGTCATGACGAAGCAGTCTTGGAGGTATTGGGCTTGGATGTAGTCTTGGGCTTCCAGGACTGCTTGGGCTTGCAGGAGGAGCGCGGAGTAGATGGAACCATCTGGTTCATCGAACATGTCTCAGTTTGAAAGGAGCGAAAGGACCGGTTTCGCTTCGTCAGTAACTTTTTCTTAAAAATCAAGGGCAGAAGAGTACTCTTGCCCCCAGTGGCCTCGCTAATTAGTTCCTTGAGCTCAGATCCAAACAAGGAAGTACCCTGAAAAGGCAAAGAAAGCAAAACTTTCTTGGAAGCAGTGTCAGCAGACCAAATCTTAAGCCAAAGCGCACACCTGGCCACCACAGAAGAAGTGTAGGCCCTGGCCATCATGAGGACAGCATCAAAGGCAGCATCAGAAACATAGTTCTGAGCCTCAGAGATATTAGCAAGAAGACATAATTTCTCTGAAATAGGCATGTCCTGATGGCCCGCCGTGGTGAGTTGCTCAGTCCAGACCGCAATGGCCCGGTTAACCCACGCCACAGCAAAGGCCGGACGCATAGCAGTGCCAATAGAGACGAAAATAGACTTGAGGCAACCCTCTAGCTTTTTCTCAGTCCAATCCTGTAATGCAGAAGCATCAGACACAGGTAAAGCAGTAGATTTAGACAGTCTAGATACAGGTGAATCCACCTTAGGGGGATGAACCCATTTAGCCAGTTCAGCCTCAGAAAAGGGATAAAGTTTAGCAAACTCTTTTGAGACTGAAGAGGACTTGTCAGGATTTTTCCAGCATCAGAAACCAAAACGGTCAAGGGTAGGGTTAGGAGGAAAACAAGTAACAGCTTTTGCCAGTTTCTGAAAAAAATCAGAGGGCTCAGAGGGAACCTCTTGACCCAAAGGAAGGTTGAGAGTGGTCAGTACGGCTCTAATTAAGCCCTCAGCAGAGGGTTCAGGATCACATTCAAAGGGGTCCCCAACAGACCTGGAAGACTCAATAACTACCATCCTCAACATCAGAATCCTGCAACAATTCTTCCTCAGAAGAATCGGACACATCAGATGCTCCCTGTGGTTTAGGCAGGGAGGTCCTGATAGTAGAGGGGGCCTGCCATAACTGCAGTGCCCCCTGTACCTGAGAGGGAAAGAGTTGAAGAGTGGACCTCAGGTCCCTAGTTGCAGCATTAAACTCTTGTACCCAAGCTGGCTCAACAGCATGGCCGAAAGGCCCTGGGTTGCTGTCAGGACCTTCTGAACATGCTGGGCATAAGTGACCAGAGAATTCCTTAGGTAGCCCTGAGTGACAGGAGGAGCAATATGCAATGGGGGATACGGAGACCCCAACCTCCTTAGTCTTAGGTCTAGCCCCAAGCTCCAGCGGTATAGACATACTCACAGTGTCAAAATAACCCACTAAATAAATCACCCAATTTAAGTGTGAGAGATTAAAGATTCACCCCAGAAACGTTAAAATTAAACTTATCTGGCAAGCGAAGGGTTAATCAACGGAGGAGAGAGTCCGGTCCCTGCGTAGGATACTCGCTGAGAAAAGCACACAAAATGTCTGCCGCAACGGGAACCAATCAGAAAAGAGGTGAGAAACGAGCGTTCATGGGAAATTTAGTTTTTCCCAAAAAGTACCCCAAAGCAGTGCCCGAAGCCCCCCCAAGTCCCCCAACACACTTGAACATGAAACCAGATGAAAGAGCAAGGGTAGACAATAAAAATGAGCCCACTCTGAAATCGTTGTGTGAAGCGGTTCCAGAGATACGTCACAAACAGTGTAAGCCCATAGAGAGTAAAGGAGCAATGGCGCCTATGCGGTAACAGCGTGCCTTAAAGGCGCAGTGCATAAATTTTAAGAAATTTAACCCCAGAAATGAAAAGGTTAAAAACACATAGAAAACACTAACCCATAAAGTAAGTGTTACCAAACCCCCAATAAACTAGTCAAACCAGCAGACAAAGGGTTAAAGTGCCATATAGACTGCTCCAAAACCACAGACATACACAATCATACATTATATATATATATATATATATATCACCCAAAGAGTGCCGGAGTGTACAATGAGAACTCCCAAATACAAGCCCAGTTAAGGGACACTGTGGGACAAGTGGACCTTCAGCACTCAAAGGGTAGCTCACCTTTCATGCAGATCTTCTGTCTTCAGGTCACCATGTAAAGAGGATTACCTCAGTGGGTAATCCCCAGGGAAGCACTTGAAACCAAGATATTCCCCCTTCTGGGCTTAAGGTCCACCAATAGGCCCTGGACACTGAGCTAGCCACTTTGGAGAGGGCATTTGTCAGTCATGGTAACCCACCTAATGGTGGTATTCCATATCTGACAGAAAAATAAAAAAGAAACTAAAACGAATGAGAGATGTTCTCCACCTGGTGTGTTCACACCCAGGAACAAATCATTCTCGAGTTAGCTGACTGGGATGCAGCTGAGGAGGGAGGGGAGGCTCCACCCCCTGCATACATTTGGAGAAATGTTCCTGCCTACTTAAAGTGGCGGATCGCCTCCCAGAGTTACCAGTAACCTGTATTGGACGACAGAGAAAAATATTTAACAGGTAAGATTAAAATACTCTTTTCTCTGTCGTTCAATTTGACATACAGGTATCATGGGGATGTAGCAACATTAAGCTCCAATGGTGGGGAGAAAAAGGAAAGGACCAAGCATCAGTCCCCATGAAAACAGAGTTCCCACGGACTATCCAGGACATGGACCAGCCCAAACTAAACTAAGTGTCAACGGACACTGAATAACAATATCACAGCACACAAGAACAAACGCAAACAGGGCTCAAACAGTTAAAGAATGGTAAAGTACAGGAAAGAAAAAGGTCCTAAACAGACAGAACTGCCTCCAAGATCTTCCTGCCAAAGCTGGCTTTAGCCGAAGCCAGAATGTCAACACGATAGTGCTTGTCAAAGGTGTGCACAGAAGACCAAGTAGCCATCTTGCACAGCTGTTCAGCAGAGGCCTGATTCTTGTAGGACCAGGAGACCACAACAGACCTGGTGGAGTGTGCTGTAATGCGGAAAGGAACAGGTTTCTTTCTGAGCTCGTAAGCCTTGAGAATGGTAGACTTAATTCAAGAAGCAATATTGGCCTATGACGCAGCCAAGCCTACCCTAGGACCTTCTGGGATGACAAATAAGGTATCAGTCTTGGAAAACTCAGTAAGGTGCACATAGAACTTAAGGCTGCGTACCACATCTAACAAGTGGAGGTCCCGCTCCTTGTCAGACTTGGGGTTAGGCCAAAATGAAGGCACAGCAATCTCCTGATTCATGTGGAACTCAGACCACCTTAGGAAGGAATTCCTGGGAGGTCCGGAGAACAGTCTTACCCTTGTGAAAAGCCAGAAAAGGTGGTTTGCAGGACAAGGCCTGCAATTCAGCAACCTGCAGACAAAGACCACAGCTAGAAGAAAGGCTTTCTTCCACGTCAGAAGGCGCAAAGGAATGGTAAACAAGAACTCAAAGGGAGGCTGCTTGAGGACTCCCAAAACCAGATTAAGCTCCCACTGCAGAGTGGGAGCCTTATAGGCAGGGAAGGCATGAGCAACAACTTGAAAGAAGACCTTGACATCTGGCAAGATGGCAATGCACCTCTGGAAAAACAGACTTGAAGTCTGAACCTTCAAGGAGCTAAGACTGAGCCCTTTGTTCACACCATCCTGTAAAAACGACAGGATAACCGGGAGTTCAAACTCTTGTGACCTAAAGTGGATCTTGTTCAAGGCTGGAAGGCCTGGATGGTGTTGTAGGTGCCACAGCACATAAGGGGTATAAGTGTCCTGAGTACTCTCTAGGGAGCCCCATTTGGCATAAGCAACAGTAAGCAAGGTGGTTCAGAGACACCCCTGAGTCCTTAGCCTTGGTCTAGCACCATGTCCCTTTGTATCCGACATCCTAACAGAAGTGACAGTATGAGAAACCCAAATACTGTGACCAAGATTAAAATATCACCTCAGGAAGCCCAAAAAAGTAACTTATCTGGCAGGCGAATGGCTAACCTGAGAAGGAGAGTAAGGAGAGACAAGCCTCTGTGTAGGATAATCCAGCAAATAGAGAAAGAAAATGGTGTCCGAAATCACAGCCAATCAGAAGAAAGCCAGCGAAATGGGTATTCTGGGACTTGTAGTTTCATCTATTTGCGGTTACCTAGCAATGCTTGAACCCAAACTTGCGGGCAAGACACTGGGAATGTGAAATGGATCACAAGGCAAAAGGAAACAAGAATGAGCCCTCTCTCAACTCTGTAAGTCAAATGGCTGCAGAGATATGTCCCAAAGCAGTTGTCCCATAGAAGTCAATGAAGTAAGCGGTAAAGCTCGCCTTAAAGGTACGGAACTAAAAATATTTAACATTTTACAAAAGTGAATAAAATTGCCCAAATATCCAAGGAACTATGTAGGGATAAATAAAAACATAGAATGCTAGAAAGGCAAGTCAAAATAAGCCCCATAACCTGACGAAACCAGCGGGGAAGTGGTTTAATACATAGAATGCAGCCATCCAAGCTCCCTGGGATCAAACCAATAAGATACCCAACATGACTTCAGGAGTTTAATACTCCTATAAGACCCCTGTATGGAGGGGAACAGAGGCACAAGTGGATCATGGCACTCAAGGGGTTGCTCACCTTTTTACTTGACTTCTTTCTTCAGATTACCATTGAAAGAAAGAGCCCCAGAGAGACCCATTCAGGAGAGAGACATGGGCTTCATGAAGCTCTCTATCGAAGGACGCCCCTATTTCAGGACCAGCAGGTTGAAGACCTCCGGATGAAGCTCCCACTCCCAGGGGTCCACCTTCTGACGAATGAGGAAGTCTGCCAGAACATTTTCTATGCCTGAGATGTGCACGGTGGAGATGGCAGGAACATGTTCTTCTGCCCAGGCCAAAATAACATTGACCTCTAACCAAGCGGAAGTGCTTCTTGTGCCTCCTTGCTTGTGGATGTAAGCCACGGCCATGGCACTGGCTAACTGGACGTGGACTGGACAGTCCATCAGTGAAGAGGACCAGCATGCCAGAGCATGGAGAATCGTTCTGAACTCCAGAATGTTGATGGGTAGGAGGGTCTCCACTGCAGTCCATCATCCCTGAATCCCCAGGCGACCCAGGACAACTCCCCAGCCATAAAGGCTGACGTTCGTTATCACCAGAGTCCAATAATGGACAACAAAAGGTTTCCCTTTCCTCAGGTTGGAGGGGTCCAACCCCCAGAGAATGTCCTGCCTCACTTCCTGGGTAAGAGACTAGACGATCCAAGAATTCCGGATTCCCCTGATAAGCTCGGATGGTGAACCTCTGAAGCTCCCTAGCATGCGCCATGAAATACAGAACCGCCTCCAAGGTAGAGATCATTTTGCCCACAAGGGACGAGAACTTGCGTACTGGGGACGAGGTCCGCTCCAGAGCACAGGACACCTTATTCATGAACTGCTGAACAGAAGGAGGATCTGGACACATTCCTGGACCTGGTGGCCCAGAAGGTCCCTAGAAGGATTCTTCAGCACAAGGTTGTCCATGTACGGAGTACCCTGGATCTCCTTGGGTGTGCAGGAAGGCAATCAAGGTGCCTATGACACGTGCAAACACCTGAGGAGCCTGAAGGGAAGAGCGGTGAGTTGGAAGTGTCCCAGAGTGCAAGCAAACCTGAGATGCTTCTGACTATTCGGATGAATTGGAATATGCAGGTAAGCGTCCTGCAGATGCAAAGAGGCCAGAAATTCCACTGGACACATCTCTGTAATGACAGAGCACAAAGACTCCATCTTGAAGAGAGTATGAACCACAAGAGTTTTTGGACCTCAAGGACCTTTTGTGGTTGTGCCGCCAGTGGCTCTCGTGCGGATATGTCGATATCCTGGGTTATTACCAGGATCAGGACACAGACTGCACGATCCCGGCGGCTGAACTACAATTTAATGGTAGGTTTTGTTTACTGCCTTTGGATAGGATGATCACTAAGGTGTTTTAAGAGAGTCCAATCAGGGTATGTGAAGTGGTTTTAAATGGCTTTCCTTTTCTTTTACAGTTTATGATTAAGCGCTGTTTAGCGCGAAACATGTCAGACGGGCTCTGTGTGATCATCGTTTACTGATAGATCAGTGTTCTGCTCCCTCTGCTACTGGAAGTGCCCGATTGATCAATTTTTTTATTTTGATACAATAAAGTTTTTTTGTTTTTAATCGACCTGGATGTTATGGTTTTGTCTCTCTTTATACATCCACAAGTGGTTTGTCTCTCTGGATCGATGAGTGCTCCTGATAGCTTTGTTTGTGTGAGGCTCCACCACTACACTTCTTTCAGAATTGTTCCAGCCCACTGAGAGGAGCTGTCACCTCCCCATGGTACCTGTATGTCATATTGGATGACAGAGAACGCAGATATCCTGAGAAAGAAAGACTTCTCTGAGCCAGTCATTGCAACTATGCTTAAAGCCCATAAGTTAATTTCATCCTATTTCTATTATAGGGTCTGGTGGTTTGGGACTTTCTCCAGGATAGCCTCTTCAAGGGCATTCAACTCTGTTCCATCAAGCTTCAGATCTGGAGCTTGTCTGTTCTGTTTCAGAGAAGTATAGCTGTTGCCATATGTTCAGACCTTTGTTGACCACCTACCCCATCTTTAGGGCTCTCACACATGAGATCTGAATCTGGTCCCTCAGTAGAATCCTTGTGAACCACTGTCTTCTGTCTCTTAGTTTCTTGACCTTTAAGACCATGTTCCTGTCACACTGACTGGCTATTAGGAGCTACACTCTAATTTGAACTGCAGTTGTGAGCCAAATATGTGGGGAATGCTGCTAGAGTGCAGAGATATAGAATGTTGGTAGACCACTGCACAGTATCACTGTGGCCAAAACCAAGTAAAGGTTCCAACCGCAAGTTTGGACAGCACAAATCAGTTGGGCTGGACTGTGCTTAGGATGACTGATCAAGGTCTGTAGAAATGGTCACAAGTGGAATTCTAGAGTCAGTTGCCAGACAGTGACAAACAGGACTAGACTAGATACTGTAGATTGACTTCAGTACAGGAAATGAACACCAGGAGGAGTAGCGAGAACTGTTTACAGGGTGGAAATCAAGAGTCTTTTTCCTGACTGTGTTACTAGTCCTGTAATTTTTCTGCCAGGATTCTCGATCAAGACCTGGATTCACCAGGATTAATTTAAGTCAGTGAGAATGTTCATTTCAGCCCTATGGCACAGTTGGCTTGCTCCTGTATTGCTCGTCTTTAACCTGGTTAATTAGAACCTAAGTTTCATCGAACCAATTAGAAAGAAAAAAAAACCCCAAACAAACAAAAATCCTTTCATGGTTGTGCAATAGAAGGAAATCACAATCTATGAAGTGAATGTAGATTTCTGGAAGGTTTTAAACACAGCTGTTGGAATTGCAGAGATCAGAAGTGTGTCACCTACCTTAAACTTGGCTTCAGGGCAATCTCATGATGTTCTGAGCATGATGACTCATCTGGCTTCTATCTTAATATATATGTGCTTGAAACAAAGATTAGATATCTGAAAAAGACCTCAGAGGCTTCTAAAGCTTGTACATCTGTACATCATTTACGAGCTCAATATGCCGGTCCCCTGACAACACTGTTTAACAATAGGCAAACATAAAATGCAAAAATCTCAAATATAATACCAAAATTATGCTGCTGACAGAAGGAAATAGAAATTACAAGTTGACATTGGAAACCTTTAACAAGACACCTTGTAAAATCCTTACATTTACCAGCCTGCCTAGAATGAATAAAACATTCCCACATTCCCTCTACATATTTACAACAATTATAGTTTTACATAAGGATCATTTCAGGATCTCATATGCACCTATATAGCTCTGATCCATTTGAACCAAAAATTGCTCATTGACAGAGATTAAAAGGAGAGCCAATACTTCTTACAAATAATACCCACTTACTACACAATGTCAAATAAATCCTAATGGGTCTTATGATTTTTTTTTGGTCAAGAGAAAACATGTTCAATCAGTCCCGTATGTCACAATTGCTGTCGTTTTTTTTTTTTTTTTTAAACTGATGCAGAAAGAGTTCAGGAGCGTGGTCCACTCTTTATGAGCCAGAATGGTGTGAAACGACTTATGAAGAAATGCACTGTTCATGCCTTTGGTCCTTAGAGTTAAGACTAACACATGAAAATGAGAAGTGTTTGAGATTTTGTTATCCTCCTAGCAACTGCCATGTCACACGACATCCCGGAATGACTGAAGAGGTTGTCTCTTTAACAAAGTAGCAAGGGAAAAGTTCATATGGGCCTGTCATCCCAAGGCATGAGTCGGCCCTTGCAGGGCCCTGGTATATACGATTTATTTTGTGTATTTTATTCCACCTTCTAAAGTGTTAGCTAAATTAGCTGAGTAGATAACATCACCAGAAACTGAATGAGCAGATCACCGGAGCAGGACAGAGTGTCATAAAACATATTGGACCATCTGCTCTGGGGCGGGGGGGGGGGGGAGTATTAGCCAGGGGACACCCAAATAACCTGAAATAGGGAGAACTTGTATATATCATATAAAATGGTTCAATAAAACTATATATTTAAAATGCCCATGTTTTATCCTTTTGGTGGGTACCAAACATGCCAGGGGGAGGTGTTCCTGCTATGAGTTACAAGAATAGCCACTTTGCAACCAGTCAGACCCAGCATCTTTGGTGTCCAGATATTCACACAGATGAGGAACATGATTATTATAACATTATAGAGGTTGCTGTGGGTTGCATGTTTTGTGAAGCCTTATGATTTTTCAGGTAGAACTCTGCAGCGATATCCCTGATAGGTCAGACTGAGTGGGCCATAAACTGTCAGGGGGTTTGGCCTCTTAGAAGAACTGTGGAAAGTATTTAATATGGTTTTTTTGGATAAAACAGTGAATTTCTTTGTAACAACTGAAGGGGAAAATATCATCTTAAGTTCCCGCAAGAAATCTTAAGATATCAGTAATTGTATTTAAGGATTTCTTGTATTTCTCACATTCTATTATATGGACTGTTTTGCCAGTGTGTAATCTTTGTGTATGTCATTTACTTCTGTATTTTTGTAACCAGCACTGTGAAGCCTTTTGTCAGATTAAATGTTCAATTAATCAGCTCTTGTTCTCTAATATGAACTCACTACTCTGAAGTAAACTCAGAATTAAACCTTTAGTAGCGTGTTCTAACTATGTCTGATTATTAAGGTGATTTTATACTGTAATTCTGTTGTGTTTGGGGTAACCTAAGAAGCCCAGATATAAAGTCTTGGTGGTGGCAGCAAATTGTAGTACTGGGGTTATAGTGCAGGAGGGATTTCAGGGGCTAATTTGGTGGTTGCTAGGAATAGTAACAGGTAACCAGGGGTCTGGTATTGTTAACCCTTTAAATCCCAAACTCTCCCCACTGTCTCAGCAGGGCCTATATCCTTCGCTTGTGCCACGGCCATTACGATTTTCTGTCACTTCTTATAAAAAAAATGTGGCTTTGATCAATAATTAACAACTCCTTCGATGCTACAACCATATTTAACAGATTGCGAAAAACACAAAACAAAAGAGCTCACTCTGCCTCTAAGTGTAGTATTAGGAGCCAAAAGTATTACCCTGCTTATTAAGTGCTTCCCTGCTTATTAAGTGTTTCCCATCCAGTCTGCTTGAAGTCTTGGGCTGTAACGCAATTGTTTATTAACAATACAGTCTCCTGGTATGTACTAATCTACCCTTCACCTGGAACTCCAATCTCATCCAGTCTCCCTCTACAATTTAACCCCATTTTGCATGTACTAATCTACATTAGCCATTTTAACTCCCTGTTCCAGTCTCCATATTGCCTTCCTCCCCCATTCCTCTCCTATATCTCTGTCTGTTTCTTATCAGAGATTTAATAGTGTCACAACTGAACTCACTCAGGGCTCTACCAGTCCAAAACAATTTGTAATTTGGAAATCCCTCAGTCAGTCAGTCAGTGTTCTTAGGGACTCCAGTTATTATATATTCAGGCCCAGTTAGGGGTGGCATTTGCCAGGGGTATTAGTTGGCACCTTTATCAAAGTACATTTTTATCTAAGTACTGAGAGTTAGGCAAGAGAGTTGGACAAGAGACAGACAGCTGCTGCAACCACCTAAACACAAGAGGCAAGTAAACAGGCTTAATTCAGAGTGAAGAAACAGTCACTTCCACCAAGCACTGACATTTGCATCTTCTATTGAAACTACTGACCACCTGATGCAAGAAACCAAGATTTCCAGGACTGCTTTTACAAACTGCCTATTTAACCACTAAACCACTGGGGAAAAACAAATCTGACTTTGATTTCTTCTCCAACCACCATTAACCATTACAATATCTACCTCTCCTGATCTTCAATGGACTACTTCATTTAACCCTGCATTGACCCTCACCAAGTACTTCGCAGTTCTGCTACTGACTCTCCTCACCATCCCTGGCACCTATACCCTCTGCTCTGTGGATCGACCCTTGATTCCCAAGTCATCTGTACTCTCCTGGATCCCAGACTGTTGCACATCTCTACTGCCCCATTCATTAACCCCACTATGGGCAAATTAGCTCCTTGATTTGTCATCGCCATTCTCACCTGCATAAGACTCTCCTCCTCCTGTGTCCACATTAAGTGTCACGCCATTCACATTGCACCCTCAATTCTTCCCTCACAACTTTTCTGCTCCCATGAACTTTTTTCATTCCTCCGCTCCCTATCACCACCATCTCCTTCTACCCCTGCAAAAAAGCCCCACTGCTTCAAATCTCACTCTCACCTTACGTCCCTGTCCCTTCTCCTCCTACTTGCTGCAGGTGATATCTCACCTAACCCAGGCCCCCCTTCCATTCTCTCTTGTACCACAGAACCCACTCACACACGCAACATTCACAACCTAATAATCGTACCCTGTCACCTAACCTCCCCCCCCTCTTTGTTTTGGTCTCTGGAACGCCCGCTCTGTGTGTAACAAACTAACAGCTGTTCACAATCTGTTCATTTCTCATTCCCTAAACCTCCTTGCCATCACTGAAACTTGGCTCACATTGTCAGACACTGCCTCACTCTCACATGGAGGCCTTCAATTCACACACTCACCCAGGCCTGGCAACAGACAGGGAGGGGGAGTAGGCATCCTGCTGCCCCCTAACCATATATTTCAGGTAATCCCCACTGTTCCCTCTCTCTCCTTCCCTACATTTGAAGCTCACACACTTCGCCTCTTTTCTCCCTTCCCCCTGTGTGTCGCTGTCATATACAGGCTACCTGGTCCCACTGCACAATTCCTTGATCACTTCTCCTCCTGGCTCCCTCACTTAATGTCCTCTGATGTCCCTACTCTCATCATGGGTGACTTCAACATCCCTATTGATAATCATAACACCTCCGTGCCCTCAAACTCCTCTCCTTAACAACCTCCTTAGGCTTATCACAGTGGACCAGCTCTCCCACACACAGTGATGGTCACTCCCTTGACTTGATCTTCACTAACCTCTGCTCAGTCTCCAACTTCTCTAATGTCCCCTTTCCCCTCTCTGACCACCACCTCCTCACCGGCAACCTCATCATAACACGCAAACCCATCCCCCCCGCCACAATCAAGCGCATGCGGAGAAATTTGCATACTCTTGATCTGCAACAATTTTCCACCTCCCTGCAGCCTCTTCTCAACCCCATCCTCACACTTACTTGCCCAGACAAAACTACTGCTCTTTACAACAGCACTCTCACTTCAGCCCTTGACATCGCTGCACCTGCAACTCCACGCCACCCACGCAAAACCCCACTACAACCCTGGCACACAAGACTAACGCGATACCTCCAAAGGTGCTCACGCACTGCTGAAAGGCACTGGAGGAAGTCGCACTCCACAGCTGACTTCACACACTACAAATTAATTCTCCGTTCATATAGCTCTGCCCCCTCACTGGCCAAACAGTCATACTTCTCCTCTCTAATTTCTAATCTTTCCTCCAACCCGAAACGCCTTTTCTCAACCTTCACATCTCTTCTACACCCACCAACACAAACACCTTCCACTAACTTCTCTGCCCAAGATCTCGCCAACCGCTTCAAGAACAAGATTGAATCAGACACGACATTTCATCACTACCACCCCCACCCAACCAGCCCAGCCCTGTCGCCTCTCCCACATACACACTAAGCTCCTTCCCACCTGTCATTGAGGATGAAGTCTCCCTTCTCCTCACTCGCTCAAACCTAACCACATGCCCTCTCGACCCAATCCCACTCAAGAACTATCCCCTCTACTAACTCCAATCCTTACTCACTTATTCAACCTCTCTTTGTCAACCGGCACCTTCCCATCCTCTTTCAAACATGCACTAATCACTCCCATCCTAAAGAAACCCTCCCTGGACCCAAACTCACTGTCAAATTACCGTCCAATTTCCCTACTCCCGTTCGCCTCCAAGCTCCTTGAGCGCCTTGCATATAACCGGCTCACTAAATTCCTCTGCTCCAATTCCCTGCTAGATTCCTTGCAATCCGGATTCCGCCCTCATCACTCCACTGAGACTGCCCTCACTAAAGTGGCCAATGACTTGCTCTCAGCCAAGTCAAAAGGCCACTACTCCCTACTCATTCTCTTGGAACTGTCAGCCACCTTTTACACAGTTGATCACCCACTCCTCCTCCAAGCCCTCCACTCCCTAGGTCTCTGACACTGCACTCTCCTGGTTTTCATCTTATCTCTGCAACCGCTCCTTCAGTGTTTCCTACTCCAGCTCCACTTCCCCACCCCTCCCACTGTCTGTTGGTGTGCCTCAAGGATCAGTACTGGGACCCTTGCTCTTCTCAATCTACACTGCTTACCTTGGAAAACTAATAAACTCCTTTGGGTTTCACCATCATCTCTATGCTGATGACACCCAAATATATATCTTTCCTCCCCAGACCTCTCCCCTTCCCTCCTGTCCCGAGTATCTGACTGTCAGTCTGCTGTGTCTTCCTGGATGTCCTCCCGTCAACTCTAACTTAACCTTGGCAAAACTGAACTAATTCTCTTCCCTCCATCTACAACCAGCCTTATCCCAAATATTACCCTCACCGTTAACACTTCCATCACACCAACCCCTACAGCACGCTGCCTGGGGGTCACATTTGACTCTGCCCTACCCTTCATTCCTCACATCCAGTCAATCTCCAACTCATGCCGCCTCCACCTCCGCAACATCTCTAGAATCCGACCCTTTCTCACACAAGACACTACCAAAATTCTAATCCAAACACTCATATCCTGTCTTGACTACTGTAACTCTTTACTAATTGGCCTTCCTCTCACCCGACTAACCCCGCGACAGTCCATAATGAACTCTGCTGCAAGACTAATCTACCTCACTCATCGCTTCTCTAACACCACACCCCTCTGTCAGTCCCTACACTGGCTCCCATTAGCATACAGAGTAAAATTCAAAATTCTGGTGCTAACATATAGAGCCCTTACTAACACTTGACCCCCCTAAATTTCATCTCTCATTTCCAAATATACTCCCGCCCACTATCTTCACACTACACACGACCTTCTGCTCTCCACAGCTCTTATCACATCCTCCCACTCCCGCCTACAGGACTTCTCCCGTGCTGCACCTGAGCTGTGGAATTCTCTCCCCCGCCCCATCAGACTCTCCCCCAGCCTTCAAATCTTCAGACGCTCCCTGAAGACTCACCTCTTCAGGGAAGCCTCTCAACTGCCTCCATAAACATCACCAAGATTCACCCCTTGCACGGACTACTGCAATCAACGGGACTTCTCACTCCCACCCACTGACTGGCAGTGCATGTGATAGGAGGCACTTAAACGCAATAGCACTTACTCCTTCTGTAAGAAACCTACCTTCCTCTAGAATGTAAGCTCTAACGAGCAGGGCCCTCTGATCCTCCTGTTCTCCACATCTGATTGTACTATTTAATACCTCTGTATGTCTATTCCCAATTGTACAGCGCTGCGGAATAAGATGGCGCTATATAAATAAATAATAATAATAATAATAATAGAATTGGAGGCTTTATCTTTACTGGGAAGAGATATGGAGATTTACTAGCTTGGGGCATAATCAAGCACATGTGGTTATTCTAAGAGGCAAGATAAAGCCTCCAATTCTACTAAGTACCACTTAATAAGCAGGGTAATACTTTTGGCTCCTAATACTACAGTTACAAGTGGATTGAACTCTTGTTTTGTTTACTTTTAGAAGGTCGCTCGCATAAAAACGTACAACAAAATGACAAGGTTACCATGGCGCCTGGATTAAAATGTTGACATGAGAATCTCACATTGCATGACAGATTGTCATGTTAAGTAACGAAAGGTCGCACATCTCAACGTGCTGCCAGGGTGGGTGGTTTCCGTGCGTGCGCTATCACCTTTTTACTCTATACAAACAATGCAGCAGAGCCTCACATAGTTGTTGGACTGCAGCTCCCATCATGCTGCCCATCATGTGGAAAGTTACAAAACATTCATCCTACTGGCTGCACGGCTGTATAAAACTTTAATGTCCCATCAGGAAACAAGTACATTACATACATGGATATGGGTACAGCCGTTTAGAAGATCAGCATTATATACAGCGCTCTATGCTCAGTACTGGCTCTCTAAAAGTCTGGCTCCAGTGTGTGCAAGGCAAGGCACCGCTTTCTATTCCCAATACAAGTCCCTCTGCAGCAGATGACAGGCAAGTCGCAAATTGTCAGCAAACAGCGACAGAGCCAGGCAGCATGATGAGATGTGCAACCTTTCATTAGTCGACATAAGAATTTTGCGCTGTCATGTCATGGTTTTATCCAGGTGCCATGGTCACATGCTGTTTTGTGTGCAACCTTTTAAAAGGATACCAATATTTTAACCTCTCCAGTAGAAGCAGCGCCCTAGGATTTCATCTCTCACAATATGCATCATACAGAAGCCATTATGAACCTGGAAATATTCCTGTACAGTGAGCCAGGAGGAAGTGATCTTCTATATTTAACAAGATGCTTTGCAATCTGCTAGAGACATTTCTATTATCCAAGGGTTTATAGATTATTATTACCCAAATACATAGTAACAAAGTTGATGAGGCTGAAAAAATACGTGTCTATCTCATGTCATATTACCTTGTTGATCCAGAGGAAGGCAAAAAAACAAACCCAAAGAAGCCATTTCCAATTAAGCCCCAAATGAGTAAAAAAAAAATCCTTCATGACTCAAAGATTATGTAAAATGGCAACTTGAAGTTCCATAAAAAATGTAAATCTGGTCTTCACCTAAACAAGTAGCCTGAATTTGTGTTTTGAGGCATATTCATGGAAGTATACAATTTTTCAAATAAGGGTAAAATATAGTAACATAGTTGACGTGGATGAAAAAAAGATTTACACCCATCAAGTCCAGCTCATGCCAAATCACATCTGTCGATCCAGAGGAGGTTGAGAAAACAAAAAAAAAGCCATTGAAGCCATTTCCAATTAAGCCCCAAGCAAGTAAAACAATTCCTTCCTGACTCCAAATAAGTTTTCTGGATCACCAACCTACTGGATTTTAAGCCAACTGTCAATTATCAATACTGTTCTGTATTAGATAGGTAACCGTTACTTTTTTGAAAGCAGTTACAGTATCTGCAAGCACAGCATCCCTAGACAAATATGTATTTAAATAAACCGTTAAGTCAGGGGTGGACAAGTATACATAGGTGTATACAATCTAAAACTGTAGAAGCTAGCAGTCATTTTAGGAGCCCTGGCTCCCAGGTCCTGGGATTTTTCCAGCCCTGCCTTAATTTCTGGGAAAGCTAAGCAATGTGCTGTGTACCCCTCTGGCACTCAAAGGGTTAAAAGGATAGTAATACTTTGTTATAAAAATCTCTACAATTGTAGGTATTAATTGAATTAGAATAAGCCACTTCCCATGTCTTAAAACATCACAGTTTTTGTGTTTGTAGCATTTAAACTACCCCCCCTTTATAAGGTCAGAGCTCTAGACAAGGTTCTTTAGCAGAGCTAAAATCACAACGTTTACGAAGAAATCCTTCAATGGAACGGTCTACAAAATGTGCCTGGTTTGTAAGCACACTTTGTAGACCATTCCAGTGATGTAGTTCTTCATAAATGTTGTGATTTTGGCTCTGCTGAAAAGCCTCCGTCTGGTCAAATGACCGGATTCTGCAGCTGTCAGCTAGAACGCTGACGTATGAGAAAGGGGTGGGGGGATAGTTTAAATGCTATGAACACAAAAACCATGGTGTTTTAAGACCTGGGAAGTAGCTTATTCTAATTCTATTAATATCTACAATTGTAGAGATTTTTATAACAAAGTATTACTATCCTTTTAAGTACAAGGTTACTGTGAGGGTATGACCGACAAAGGTTAGAGATCACCAGACCCTGTAAATTAAAATAGAAAATAAGAGGATTTTAGTATTACGTGTTAAATCCTTTTCTCTTAGTCCATACAGGTTACTGGTAACTCTGGGAGGCGATCCACCCCTTAGTAGGCAGGAACAAATTCTCAAAGTGTATGCAGGGGGTGGAGCTTCCCTTCCCTCCTTGGCTGCAGCTAGTCAATCCGCTTCAGAAAGATTTGAGACACTAAGATGACTAGTTAGTAGAAGGAAAGAAGACTCCTGTGAGCATGACCCCGAAGGACCCCCACAGTCTGCCACAGGAGAGCCAAGCATGGTCCCTTGACAGGATGGGAGAGCAGTAACCTGTATGGACTAAGAGAAAAGGATTTAACAGGTAAGACTAAAATCCTCTTTTCTCTGTCGACCAATACAGGTTACTGGTAACTCTGTGATGTCCAACCATTGAGTTTCCCAGAGGTAGGAAGAAGGCAAGGACCAGGCGCAAAGTCCCCAAAGTCACCAGAACATATATGAACCATCAGATCAGAGATAGCCCAACAAGACTGAAGTGTCAACAGACATAAAACCGGGGTAACGGCACCCCAGGAACGTTACACAGCACACTGAACTAAAACCAACAGTTCAACAGAGGAGGAAGCACTAAGAACCAAGGAAAATCCTAGACAGGCAATACTGCCTCCAGGATCTTCCTTCCAAAGCTGGCATCAGCCAATGCTAACACATCCACACGTTAGTGCTTCTAAAAGGTGTGCACAGATGACCAAGTGGCTGCCTTGCATAACTTATCAGCGGAGGCCTGATTCTTGTAAGCTCTAGAGGCCCCAATAGAATGAGTAGAATGAGCCGTGACCCTGAAAGGGACAGGCTTCTTCCTCAGCTCATAAGCCTAGCGAATAGTGGACTTGATCCAAGAGGCGATAGTCACCTTGGATGCAGGTCTTCCTGCCCTAGGACCCTCAGGAATGACGAACAGAGCATCAGACATCCTGATACTCAGTGCGATGCACATAAAACTTGAGTCAACGCACCACGTCCAACAAGTGGAGATCCCTCTCCTTGTCAGAGGTGGGGTCAGGGCAGAAAGAGGGCACCACAATCTCCTGATTGATGTGGAACACCGACCACCTTCGGTAGAAATGCCTTAGACGTGCAAAGCCCCGCCTTGTCCTTGTGAAACACCAAATAAGGTGTCTTACAGGACAGAGCATGTAACTCTGCAACACGGCGAACAGACACAATCACCAGGAGAAAAGCCATTTTCCACGGCCGTGGTGTTGTCGGACTCCACTCTTACTGGACAGTCTTCTAACTGAGAAGTTCAATGTCTCAGGGCATAAAATATTGCCCCAAGCTCCAGAATGTTGGTCGGAAGAAGACTCCTCTGGAGACCACTGACCCTGAGCGCTCAGGTGCCCCAGGATCGCTCCCCAGCTGGAGAGGCTGGCATCCGTCGTCACTGTGGTCCAAAAGGTCACCAGAAAGGACTTTCCCTTCAGCAGGTTGGAGAGATCCAGCCACCATGACAAGCTCAGCTCCACATGAAGAGGAAGGGAAACAAATGACCTCCAAAAATCCTGTGGACCCTTGGACATCTGGATCACGAACATCTGGAGTTCTCTGGTGTGTGCCATGGCAAACGGAACCGCTTCTATGGTGGAAATGAATTTCCCCACTAGAGAGAACAGCTTCTGGAGTGGGACCGGATCCTGGGACAGAATTGCTGAAACTCTGTGAGCGATCTGGTGAGCCACCTCGTCTTTGAGGAACACCATGTTCTTCTGAGTGTCGAAGAGAAGGCCCAGGAAGACCAGACACTGGGATGGGACAAGATCCGACTTGTCTAAGTTGATTATCCACCCGTGACGGGTGAGAGCCTGAATGCAGTCCTGAATTTGCAGAAAAGGAGATCCGCAGAGGCGGCTTTCAGAAGCAAGTCATCCATGTATGGAGTAACCCTGATGCCGTTCCGGTGGAGGACAGATATCAAGGCACCCAGAACACAGTAGAAAACCTGAGGAGCCATCGTCAGACCAAATGGAAGGGCTGAGAACTGAAAATGTCCCCCGTCGCAGGCAAATACGCATCCTGCAGATCCAGAGAAGAAAGGAATTCTCCCGGGGACATGGCAGCAATCACTGTGCGCAAAGACTCCTGGCGCTAATGAGTCCGGGTCACAAAGGAATTGAGGTCCTTAAAGTCTAAAATAGGGCGACAGCCGCTGTCCTTTCTGGCGACTACAAAAAAGAGGTTTGAATAGAACCCCGAACCCCTGTCCTGGAAAAGGCACTGGCTCTAGAACATCCTTGTCAAGAAGAGCCTGAACAGCGTTGTAGAACAGACAGCGTTTCTCTGTACCCTGAGGAGTATGAGAAGGATGAAAGTGAAAAGGAGGAAGAGAAATGAAAGGGATCTTGTACCCTTCCTTCACCACCTGTAAAACCCATGGGTCCGCCACAGAATTCTCCCAAAAGCTGTGATAGTGTCACAGACGACCACCCACAGCAGAGTGCAGACCCAGATTCGGCGAGTCATGCCGAAGAAGTCTTGGAAGCCTTGGGCTTGGAGGAGACCTTGGGCTTCCACTGCTGTTTGGGCTTGGAGGAGGTAGGCAGAGCTGAGGGAACCGTTTGGTTCGCCGGATGTGTCTCATTCTGGAAGGAAAGAAAAAGCCGGTTACGCTTAAGCGGCAATTTCTTCTTAGGGACCAAGGGTAGAAGAGTACTCTTACCCCCAGTGGTTTCACTGATCAGATCCTTAATATCTGGCCCAAACAAAGAGGTACCCTGAAAAGGCAGGGAAAGTAAGACTTTCTTAGAATCTGTATCAGCAGACCAAATCTTGAGCCAAAGAGCTCGCCTGGCCACCACAGACATGGTGGAGACCCTAGACATCATGTGGATGGCATCGAACAAGGCAGCAGAAACTTAGTGTTGTGTCTCAGATATGTTGGCAAGGAGACACAACTTATCCGAAACGGAGGCATCCTGACGGACAGCCTTGGTGAACTGCTCAGTCCGGACTGCAATGGCCCTGTTCACCCATGCAGCAACAAATGCTGGATGCATGCTAGAACCAGCAGTGGCAAAAACAGACTTGAGGGAAACCTCAAGATTCTTATCAGCCCAGTCCTTCAGAGCAGAGGCATCAGAGACTGGTAACGCAATAGATTTGGATAGCCTGGAAATTGGGGCATCCACTTTAGGAGGATGAACCCACTGAGCAAGCGCGGCCTCAGAAAAGGGATAAAGCTTAGCAAATTTCCTGCAAACAGAAGCGGTCTTGTCAGGAGATTTCCACTCCTCAGACACAAGGCGGTCAAGAGTAGGGTTAGGTGGAAAGTATGTAAGGGGCTTAGCAGGCTCCTGGAATACGTCAGAGGGATCAGAAGGGACCTCCTGAACTAGGGGAATGTTAAGTGTAGTTAAGACAGCCCTGATTAGGCCCTCAGGGAAGGGTTCAGGATCAGCTTCAAAGGGGTCCCCAAGAAACTGAGATGACTAACACAGAACATTCCTCAACATCTGAGTCCACCAGCAGTTCCTTCTCAGAGGAATCTGACACATCAGGTACTCCCTGAGGTTTAGGCAGGGAACACCTGACTGAGGTGGCCTGCCAAGCCTGAAAGGCCCCCTGTATTTGGGATGGAAAGAGTTGTAATGTGGACCTAAAATCCCTAGTCGCAGCCTTGAACTCTTGCACCCAAGCTGGCTCTATAGCATGGCTGGAGGTCCCTGGAATGGTGTCAGGGGCATCAGAAAATGCTGGGCATAAGTGACCTGAATATTCTCTAGGTAGCCCTGAGTGACAGGAAGAGCAATGCACAATTGGGGATACAGAGACCCCAGCCAACTTAGTCTTAGATCTAGCCCCAAGCTCCAGCGGTATAGACATTCTCACAGTGTTAAAATACTCAACTGTACAATAAATCACCCAATTATAGTGTGTAGGATTAAAGTTTCACCCCAGAAATCGCTAAAATAAACTTATCTGGCAGGCAAAGGGTTAATCTGCAGAGAAGAGAAGGAGAGTTGCCCAGAAACGCTCACAAAATGGCTGCCGCTGCGGAAGCCAATCAGAAACAAGGGCACAAAGCAAGTGCTCATGGGTAATGTAGTTTTCCCAAAAAGTACCCTAAAACAGTGCCTGAAGCCCCTTGAGTCCCCCAACACACTTGAAACATCAACCAGATGATAGAGTAAGGGTAGACAAGTAAAATGAGCCATCTCTGAAGTCGCTTTGTTAAACTGTTGCAGAGATACGTCCCAAACAGTCTAGTTCCATAGAAGTGAATGGAGCAATGGCGTCTATGCGGTAAAGCGCGGCTTAAAGGCGCAGTAAAACATAAAAATGTGTAAAACATCCACAGAACATATGAGGATACCCAGAAAACACTAATCCAGTAGGAAAAGTGCCATAAAACCCCCCAAAGTGTCAAACCAGCAGTTAAAGGGTTAAGTTACCACATAAACCTGCTTCAAACACCCAAAAAGACATACAGATATACCCAATGTGTGCAGTAAGAACTCCATAAATACACCCCTGCGTGGAGGGGCACTGTGGGACAAGTGGACCTGCAGCACTCAAAGGATAGCTCACCTTTCCTTCAGATCTTCTGTCTTCAGATTACCATGGGGCAAGAAGTACCTCAGTGGGTAACTCCTAGGGAAGCACTTTGAATCAAGATTTTCCCCCTCAGGGCTTAAGGTCCACAAAAAGCACCTGGATAGCCACATGTAAGGGCATTTGTCAGTTACGGTAATCCATCTAATGTGGTATTCCATAACTAACAGAAAAATAAAAAAAGATTCTAAAACTATAGCAGAACAGTTACCATCCTGGTGGTGTTTTCACAGAGGAACAAATCTCTCTGGAGCTGACTGGCTAGCTGCAGCCAAGGAGGTAAGGGAGGCTCCACCCCCTGCATACACTGAGAATTTGTTCCTGCCTACTAAGGGGTGGATCGCTTCCCAGAGTTACCAGTAACCTGTACTGGACAACAGAGAAATATCATTCTGCAGGGCTGTGGAACAGTGTAACTCTGCAGAGCAGTTTTTTCATAAGTATTCTGCATTAAAGGGAAAATTTGGTCACATTAAGAAAAATCCAATTATCATTAGCAAAAATATGGGTGAAAGCGAGCTACCCTGAGGACTAACTAGAATAACTATTTTTCTGTTCTGCGTTCTATTAGTGCAGTAGTAGTGGTGGTGGCGTGTAAAAACAAGCCTTTCATCCATTTGTAAGTGTATTGTGTGTAAGCAATTGCATACTGCATCAGTGATTGGTGAGTTTCATTTTGATTATTGGGGTGTAATCCGTGGCTTTCTGCTATATAGAGCAGAGTGAGAGTGAATATTTGCACGTGTCAATCGTGGAGAAGGGCTGTGAAATTAAACAGTGAATTCAAACACAAAAGGAGTAAACGGGGGAACAAAAGGTAGTTGATCAAAGGATTAGTAAACTTTTTTATGAAACCCTATATGTTAGGGTACTTACACCACTGTGATAACAGTTAAAATAATCAAGAAGTAAATTACAGTGTGTTTACTTCCTGAAAAGGTTCTGACAGAATGACTCAGAATTTTCTATTATATTCTATGAAGAACTGTTTGTCAGTGACTCAAACAGAATGAAACAGAATAACTACTTGGAATCTAACCACTAGAAATCACAGTTTATGTAAAAAACAAACAAAAAAAACAAAACAAAACAACTACCACCACAAGTTTAAAACCGTAATAACTCTGTAAATATGCATCTCTCAACAACAGAAGCCAGCACTCTAGCACTGATGGAATCAGGACCTAGGCACAGGTAGTGATAAGGTAATCATCAGGATCACTACAATTATACATGTTGCCGTCTCCCGGGTGCTCTGGTTTCACATGTAGGAGATCAGGTTGATAAAACATTTGAAGGAAGGGGCTGGGCTTCATCCAATTGTCATGGTGCATATTGGTACCAATGACTGAGGGCTGTTAAGAATGATTTCAGTGATTTAGGCCATAAACTTAAGCAAAGGATCTCCTGTTTCTAGAGAACTCGGTTGTTTTTGCTTTAGGAGCCAGTCATTATAGTAGAGATGGATTGAACCTTAACGAAATGGGAAGCTAATGTAGTAGGTTAGAGAATTGGAGGAGACTTTAAAACTAAGAAAGGAGCAGACTATGTAGAAGGGGAAATAGATTAACTAGATCATCTTCTCAAATCCTAACTGAGCGTTGCCTAGATTAGTCTGATAAAAAGCAAATATTTCAAAGAATGCACATCTTCAGAATGGCAGTAACATCAAATGCATGCTTGCAAATACTCCTAGACTGGCTGCCAAGATGGGGGAACTGCAAGGGACTGCTATGAATGAGCAGTATAATATTAATGAAACCTGTTCAAATATTTACATATGCATGTAGTTTGTATACGTAGCCAAGAAATTGTTCTTGCTTCTGTCCTGGATACACACATGTAACTATTTGAACACCTTTTGTGTATGTATTTTGGGAGGTTTGGCCTCACCTCTTGGTTGGTAGCTCCCTGCATCAGGTCCTAACTGTAATTAGGGAAGGATAAATACCTCCCTGATTTCCATCAAAAGGGTTTTGTTCACAGTATAGGTGGCATCACTGATTTTGAATTATATTATATTGCCTAAATATGGGGTGCCTTGATGGGGCTGGTAAGCTTAAAGTATTAATTTGGACAAGTGTATTGCTGCTGATGTAGTGTACTTGAACTCGGTAAAAAAATGTTTTGATACTATGCCTCAAAAAAGTTTTGCTTTTCTTTGAAGGGGATAGTATGTGGAGTGTCACTCCATTAATGATCTTCAAGTGCATATTGAAATGTGTGTCCCACGCTAAACTGTATAAGGATATACAGGCAGAGCAGAATGTGCTGTCTCTGTAGATATTTGCATAATCTGGGTAAATGGGTTGAAAAGTGGCCTAGGAGGTATGGAGTAATGTTTTGGGACCAGTTCCTAAAAAAGAAGTTACTGAACTGGAAAAATAACAGATGTGCATAAAAACGGATATAGATATTAGAAGATTTTAGTTATTAATAGAGACTAGTCGAACTGGGTTTGTTTAGATTAGAAAAAATATATCTAAGGGGTGATGTGATTACAGTTTACAAATATATTCAAGGTCAAAAAAAAAAGAACTCTCTACAGAACAATTTATAAAGATCTGAGGGATAGTCATCCAATAAGACTACATGAAAGTCACTGTCCACTCCAATGCACTGGAGACCTCTCTAGCAATTGAGGTGTTATAAGTCCCATGTCAAAGGAAATTTTCATTTGTCCCCCATGGTGGTTTGCCCCAGAATCTAGCCACTTTAGCTTACGGAATTTAGCCCCTTATGGACCCACGAAGTACATATACGTCATGGGAAAACTTGCGTTAAGTACCCATGACGTATATGTACGTCAAGGAATTCAGGGTCCACACTCAACTGCATGCCATTCGGGGACCCCCGATTCCATTTAAACAACAACAAAAAATGCTCCGTGGTCTTTAAGTGATGGCTGCAGTGCCGTGCGGGTGGTGCTTAAGGGGTTAAACCTAAGGCCCCCTCCCTATGCACAACAGGAGCAATTCTGGAGCAAACCAAAAAACATAATGGGGACAAAAAATCCATTTGAAATGGGACTTTTTACTTTACCCTCATGAATTATTTAGCAAAGCATTAGAGACTTTTCTATCATTCAGAGAGCTAAAATCCCTATTCAAATTAGTAGAAGAGAGTTGGTACAGTGTTAGCTGTAGAAATACGGGAGGCAAATCTAGTCAAATTGATACCTTTTTTGGCTAAATAAACAGAATTAGAATGCAAGCTTTCAAGACCTCTTAGGTCTCTTCCTCAGGTATGTTAACATGCATGAGAAAGACCCAAGAGGTCTTGAAAGCTTGAATCCTAAATCCGTTTAGTTTGCGAATATAGTCAAGTTGATTATATTGACTTTCAAATTAAGGCATTCATATGAGCCACCTATGGTGTCATTTTTTTTTATCCCAGAATAGCTCCTCTTCTTTTCTGCATAAGAGCTGAATATGTTAGAATCCATTTGTAGCTGTAAAGCGGTTAGGGCTATATTCATTAATAATGAAAAATAATAATTCCCATTGATGTAAATGGGGCTTTTAACATCTCAGAATTAATGCACTAAGGAGTGATAAAGAGGTGATAAACTGAAGATGACTTCTCTAGTGATATCACTTCTCCAATTCCTATGTTATTCTATAGAGCTTATCCACAGATCGCAAAAGCTGGAGAAATCTTAGAAATGGAAGTGGAGATATGATATTACTGGAGAAGGCATATCCACTTTATCACCGCTTAATTACACCTTAGTGCATCTACGCCATAAAATGCTAGTGAGATCTGCAATGCAGTGGATGGTAGACCTCTTCAGCATTCAAAGGGATAAAAATGCATTTATAAATCAATGGAAATATTTTTGTCCCTTATGGTGCATTTGTTTGTTCCAGAACTGCTCCAGGTGATCTTAGCACATCAGCTCCAGTTTGTCTTCTGGCAGTTATAAAGCTCTAACAGCCTTATGCAGAAAGTAAATGAAACAAACCACCTTTAATCAGTGATTTTCAACGTTAGACTTCAAGACACCAGCAGGTCATGTTTTCAGTACAAGTCTGCTTATTCATAAGTGGGTAATCAGTGTCTCAGTCATTATGGTTGGATTGCAGGCACTTAACTAGGAATACCCTTAAAACCTGACCTGCTGTGAGTCCGTCCCACGGACTGGAGAGGAGAATCACTGGACTAAATCATTCCATTTTAAATTCCCAATGATTTAAATGGGGCTTTTAACCCCAAGAATGCCTGAGAAGTCACCAATGTTTCATAATGCATTGGAAGTGTATCTAGCATGATGGGGTTAAAAGACAAAATCCCCATTTCCATCTATGTGAATTTCGAGGTCTACTGGGATAGTAGAAACGTTGATGATAAAAATGGAGAGGAGAAACATAAAAAGTAAACACTTCAACTCTGTAGGGGGAAAAAAAGTCAGGCCTTTGTCCTGTCATCAGTGTCTAAGAACTGAACTTGCGTCAGACACTTCAAAATGTAAGGCATTCATTGCCTCTGGGATTTAAGACTTCTGTCTGATTAGGTATTTAAGGTAGAACGCAAAGATGCTTACCTAACTGTTCCTATATCTACCCTTCTTCAACCTCCTCTTCAGTTCCATTGGGAATGAGGAAAAGAGTCAGTTCACTTGTCTCCCTTTCAGTTACCAAATTAATGAAACCTCTCAGGCATTCTATGGGCTAAAAGCTCCATTTAAATAAGTGCAAATCAAAAATTTTCTTAAAAGCATTTCTTTTTTTTACAAAGCAGGGACATCCGGATTATTCTTTACATAAAAGGACATGTTCATGTCTCAAGAACTGATGGTAATAAAGATGAACATATCAGCAGTCAGATAAAGCATTTTGGAGGAACATCGAAAATCCTGACCAATCTGGGTAAATATTACTGGCACTGCTTGGAAAAAATGACAAACTATTCCTGATGAGAAGGCTGACTTCATGGGTCCCTGGTTTATTGATGGGCTTTGGGAATCTGGTCAATCCCAATCCCTCATGGCAGAAAATTAAGCTCCTGGCATCCACACTGGCTATAGAGCTTTATGATCTTTCTGGTCTCACTGGTGCCCGGAAAAGAATCTGGATCAGTTTCTGTCAGTCATATCAGGGTTCTAATTTTTTATTTATGGATTTATATGCTAGCCATGCCCACATCCTGACATCTGACACCTCTGTTTTCATTGGCTGCTGACAGCCTTACATTCTTGCATGAACCTCACCTTTGTCCCAGTTCTTTGAGGCGTATCCTGTTGTTCAGGTTCTAAGCAGTTTTTATTCTCTGGTTTTCAACCCCAGCTTCATTTTGATTCTACTGACCGCTATTGCCCCAAACTCTACTTTTCCTTCAGTTGTGGATTTGGTACCTTACTTTTGGATCCTTTTTTGTAAAATGCTTGCCCATTACCTTGCTTCTATCTGACTAGCATTGATCTCCAGAGGTCTTCCTCCCTTGCACATCCTGCAAGGTTCAGATCACCACCAGGCCTTCAGTCATCCCCACGTGCTACAGGGATCCCCTGAAAGCTCCGACTGCCAAACACCTTATGCCTTTGCTCAGCCTGCAAGGTTCTGTCTATTGCCAGGCCACACCAGAGCCAACCTCTTCTCTTGACTGGTTGGCTGCCTCCTGGTTCTCCCGATGCCTGGAGTGGCCCCGACTCAATTGAGGTCTGATATCTGGCTTTGTGACCAGAACCTTTATCTTCGCCGCAGTAAGGACATACCAGAGCCTAGCACCAAATCCAAGCTTTGCTTGTTAGCTATTGCTCTCAAGCATCATCCCAGGGAAGCCATAGCCAGATGACCTAGCTCAATAACTGGTGTGCCTCCCTGCACTGAGGTTCCAATTTGGGAACAGAACGTTTGCAGTGCTTTCAAGCAGGGAAAGCATACAGGACAATTAATAATTACCGTTCGACTATTTCTACAGGTCATGTATACATAGTCTGTACAATTAGTAAACACCCTCCAGTTTTTGCAGCTTAATTCATCTTTCTAGAGCTCCTCATCCTAGATACTGCATCCTTTGGAATTTTATCATTATGTTGCAGTTATTAGATTCCTGGATGGATAGTTATCTATCCGTGAAACAGTTTTGGATAAATTTACCAAGCTTCTATGTCAGGTATCATTCAAACGAATTTTGGATGTTGGAGCTTTGAACACTGAAGTGAGATCTTTTGTCCTTGATGGTGTTTGTCTGTTTCCAGGAGGACTAGGCCTGCTTCTAGATCCCCCACACAAGCAAACCCGTAACACACATACACAATGGTAAACTAGCAAATATAATGTATATACTATAAACTATTAAACTAGACAATATAAACTATTAGAGGGGATCAGCGGCAGGAGTACATGCACAATTCATGGGGTGTGTAGTCCAGCTGAAAGGACTCAAATTATGGCACAGAAGACTGCTCTGTCTAATGGGAAATCCGGCCCTGGATAGTATGCTGGAAGTTAGCTTCGATTTGAGTCCACACAGTCAACAAATCCCTCTAAGAAGAGCTGAAATAATTATGGTTATTGCAATATGACATTTCCAAATCAGTATGTATGATATATACAGAACATGGGTCTGTACTGCCTGAAATACCAATATGCACCTGTTTGTAATGGCAGCATAGCCTCATGTTGGTGTTTATTAATATGGTGGAATATTTAGTTAGTATTCATACAGATGGTTACAAGCACAGTCAGTATATATCTGTATGGAGAGATTATGAAGAGAAGAACAGGGGTTACCTAATCCAAGTATTGTTTCACACTTCCTTCGCCTGAATCTAAACTGAATACATATATGTTAAAGTCCAAAGACATTTGCTGTGCTTGTACATTTGCTACAATACAAATACAGTCTGAGTTATTTTAAAGTGAGATCTCCACCTTATTCTGACTTTACATATTGTGTCTTCCAGAATATGTCAAGTCAAATGGCCTATACTTTTCCTTTCATTATCACCCAATTTGTTCCTTGGCAGGAAATTATCTGAATGTGTTTTTCAAGAATTTTATGTGTGGGACTGTGAAAGTAGAGGTAGTGCAACAATGTTAAATTTATAAATAAATACAAAACAGAAAAGCCTGCCTCTACAGCATATATCAATTACTGCTACAAGGAGAGAGAAACAGTGAAAATAGTTTCTTTCGCAGTACCTGACTAGCAAGCTACCTAATTATACACATACATACATACATACATATATATATATATTATATATATATATATATATATATATATATATATACACACACACACACAGACACACACACACACACACACATATATATACACACACACACTGTTGCTGTGCTAATTAAAAGGACACTGGAAGAAAATCAAGGGCTAAAGAAAGCAAAACGAAGGATGGCCACACATAGGAGCCAAATGTTTGCATTAAAGCTTTAAGATGGTACAACAGGGAACAACTCAACAACAAATAATATAACTGGTGGAAGAATTATATTCTAATCTTTAGAAGGCTGAAGGATGAAGGACAACAACTGAATGCAGTGGCAGAGGATTAAGTTGTGCCAGAGTTTTTGGTAGAAGTAGAAACTGCAATAAAATCAATGAAAAATGGCAAAGCAGCTGGACCTGATAAAGTTACTACCGAAATATTGAAAGCCAGAGGGCAACCCTTATTCCTAACTAATTTTCAAAATGCCTACTCCTTGGCAAAGTGCCTGAAACATGGAAATGAAGAAGTCATCCTACTGCACAAAAAAGGTGAGAAGTCAGATCTAAAACACCTACCAACAAGCCTATTGCCAGTGGTCTACAAGGTTTTCACAAATGTACTATCAAGAAGAATGGGCACAATACTTAACGAGACACAACCTAAAGCTTCAGGAGTGGTTTCAGTACAATGGACCACATTCAGACAGTGCAACATGTTATAGAGATCATAATGAATACAATCTTCCATTATGCATAGCCTTCATGGACTATGAAAAGGCCTTTGACTCAGTGAAAAAGCAAGCAATAATCTATGTCCTGATCAACCAAGGAATAGAAAGAGCTTACATTTATACATATTTATTATACATGGTTTGAATTCTTTATTATTTACACATACTTCCCTGTTCCTCTCTTGCAATGTGACAAAGATGATTTTAGCATACAAGAGGCAAAAATATAATCATATTATTCTGCATATTTAAGCTGCTTTGACCTATTAGGCTCTGTGCCGATTGTTTAGTTGATGTCAGACACCTAATTATCCAGGATATCATTTGGCATGCACATGTAAAATCCCATGTTAGTTATTATGATTATTTATTATTTATGATTTAAAACTTGTATGTGTGTATTGTTTAAGTATTTATTTTGCTGCTGCAAACTGGCAAAAGTAGACTGCAGGCTTTCATTACATGTGTTACATCAGGACCTCTGTAGAAGGTGATTACGGTCATAAAACAATACTAAAAGATCATAATTATGTTTGTGGGACAGATTACAGGCTGCATTACCTGAGTTTTGCACTCTGTGCTATGCTAAGGGAACCAGAGGCAGATCTAATTGTTCAGAACCCCCCTTTGCACTCCTTGCCCCTATAAAAGCGACAAAGGCCCAATAATGATGTAGACGTGTAAGCTTGGGACTAGCAATTTGTATTTCGCACGTTTCTGAGTAAAACTTCCATCTTCTGCATCCAGCATCCACTTATTGTTGGAATACAACTCACAGCATCGTTATCTGGCTACTGGTAGGCTAAGGATGTTGTGAGTTGTAGTCCAAAAGCAGGAGGTGAGCAACTGTTTAAGGAGGTAGAATTATACAAAGCACATTCCATATTCGGTCAGCAATTTGTTGAAGTCCTGGAAGAATTGGCACAGGCTTTACATTTACAGCAAAGTTTAGACTACAGTAAAGTATCCAATATAATGTTTTACTTGTGGGTAGGTATAAAATGGATTAACCTGAAAAGGTATTCAGCTGCATACCCATTTTATTATACAGATACTTCTAGGATGACAGCAAATTCCGTCATTAAAAAGCAGGATTATTTTTAATTGGGGGGGGGGGGGTAGCAAGGTAACCTTCAACGCCTGTACTTTGAATGTTTTATTTTTTTTTCTATCAGTTTGGTGTCATTTTTAAAGTTACATAAATAATTTAACCCCTGGAGTATTATAGAGGTGAGCGACATGTTGCAGTGTTTAACCCACTGAACTCTAAGGGTTCAATGCATTGACACTGCAAATTTTAAGAAAAAAATAAAAAAAACGCATAAAAATGGCTACAAAAAACTGTTCAAATTATTCCTGTTTCCACTAGATAAAAATCTTGGCCAATAATCACATTCTTAACCAACACCTCCCAATAATCAGACCACACTTACTTTAATCTAGGAAATCCTGATGGCTGCTCTGAATCAATTCTCTCTGAGTTAGTGCCCCAAAGTAATCTTTAATTAGTGCTGATTATTATATCCAGTTAACCCTTTGAGTGCCAGAGGGGTACGCAAGGCATTGCTTTGCAATGCGTTGCATACCCTTCGGGCACTCAAAGGGTTAAGTAGACCTGACTCTTTCTGAAATGTTCATTATGTGGAAGGAAGGCTTTGGGGGAGGAGTTTGGTGGTGGAGTCCAGCAAGAAAGGGAATTTCAGCCGCTATGGGTGTGACATTCGTTACCAATTAAAGCATCATTTTGGGGAACCAATGTACTCTGAACTGTTTTGTGTTTCATTAACATACAAAGACAAAGGCTATATGCATAAAATCAAAAGGACAAATAATCCTTTATATTGATTTGCATGATGGTTTTAATCTCCTGAATACTACAGCAATCCAAAGCATTGCATTAGAGATCTCTATAACAAAGTCCAGTTGAAAGCAATTGGAATTTTGGGAGTTTGTATTTGCCCTGTATGGTGCAGCTGGTTCTGCCCAGAATTGCTCTAGTTCTTACTTTATGTATACAGTCCTAACTGAAGCACTCATACACTATATCCTGTCATTTGGGTGAGGGGTATCTGTCTGTATTACACAATAAAAGCTACATAAATGGTACTCTTACAATGGTAAGGAATTCCCTAATCCTCACCCCCACCCTCACTAGTTTATGGGTGGACTTTCAAGTTCAGCTCTTCTTGCAGTATCTACAGGTGGCTGTCTATGAGCTGTGGGCTTACAGCTGCTGAGTGACAGCTCCCATCAGCGACTCCCTAATGAAGGAGGTTATATAGAAGAGGATCAGATTGCACCAGTTTATACTTTCTCTCACCCATTCATCCCCAAGGACTCAAGAGGAGAGAACATACAGACACATACAGAGATTTTAAACACCGTCTTACAACTGCAGGTCATGTTAAAAAAGAAAAAAAAAAAAAAAAAAAAGCCACGTTTCAGTATAAAACCTTACAGAGTAGAACCTGCACTATGGTTGAAGACACAATATTTCCCCTTGAGCTGTGAATAATGCAAAATGTTAAGTCCCTCTAACAAAAGCATGGGTGAGCAGAGACCCTTCAGCTGTTCGACTACAGCTCCCACTGATGGGAACTGTAGTCTAACAGCAATTGGAATGGGTTGACAGGCAGGCTGAGGACAATGGGCACTGCAGTGAAACAGCAGCTAGAGTGCTACCCCACCCCTGCTGTACCAAGTCACATTTAAGAAGCATTAGGAGTTGCCACACAGAAGTGATACAATAAGCTTGAACAGAGGCAAAGCAATCTGTATACATAAGAGTCATATTCAGTAATGTAAAGAAGTGCAGTTCTGAACCACAGGGCACACTGGAGCAAACCAAATGAACATAGGGGACAAATAAATTCCCCAGGTTCCCACGGCAATAAATGGGCCTTTAAAGGGGAAATATCACCCCAAATAAAGTCTCCTCCCAACAATTACCCATGTAGATCATGTAGATAAGCTAAACCCTTTGAGTGCCAGAGGGGTACGCAACGCATTGCTTTGCAATGCGTTGCGTACCCCTCTGGCACTCAAAGGGTTAAAAGTAGTATTAGCCAGCATAATCACCGCGTTTCTGAAAAATCCTACTTATGCCGAGACGGACTGCCAGGCAATAGTGCAGACATCTTTGCTTGCAGACATCTGCACGCCTGTGCTGTCAATCCTGGCCTCCTCTAGGAGGTGCTGCATGGTACCTTTAGGTATCAGAAGGGACTGAAGATGCATGTGCGAAGATTCCTCTAAAGCGCTGTTTCCTGGCAGTCAGTGTCGGCTGATGAAGGATTTCTCAGTAACGCGGTGATTATGCTGTTATGCTTATCGCTAGATGGGTAATTGTTGGGGGGGGGGGCAGATTTTATTTGGGGTGATAGTTCTCCTTTAAATGGCTTGAATGCCAGAGAGAGGTCTCCATCACATTAAAAAAGCAGTATGTTACAGACCACTCTAGCATTAAAAGTCCCATTTAATATCACTGGAAATGTGCATTTATCCAATATGATGCAATTGGCTTGCTCCAGAATTGAACCCTTATTGAATAAAGTCCTTGGGGGAGATAAAAAAAAAAAAAAAATTGTCCTTAAGTCACAGCAACTTGCAAGAATGTCAGGCCTGATTTATAAATAGCTATAAGGCCGTTTTTATAGATCTGACGTTATTCTGATCTTAAATATTCCAGACGTTAACAACAGATTATACCCTGCATTAAGATTCTGGCGAAAATCCTGTTGCAAAATTGACACAATATCCTATATAATAATTCGCTAAATCGTGTGTAACGCCGCGACATGCGCAGTAGATACTGCTGCGCATGCTGCAGTCATGCGCAGTAGAGACTGCCCGCGCTGCGGTTGATACAGAGCTGGGCGCTCCGAAGGAGCGTCCAGCTCTGTATCAGTCGTGGCGCAGGCAGTCTCTACTACGCGTGACTGGTCCGCGACCGGGTGGCAGTGGCACTGTGGCCCATGTAACGGGCTGTTCCACTAATTTCTTTATAAATAAGCACCAAAATTTCAGAATTTATAACAGCCGCACCGTCACATTTCCAAAAACACAACTACCTAGCGTTATGGCTTCCAAAACTGAAGCAACCTTTATAAATGATGAACTTCAGTTTTAGCACAGAATACTGCTAGTCCTCTTTCTACTCCACTTTTATAACCCTTTGAGTGCCAGAGTGGTACGGAATGCATTGCAAAGGCCCCTTAGAGCCTTTTGAGTGATTCTCGGTAAAAGAAACTGAAACACGGTTCACTTTTAAAAGGTCGCACTGAAAAGTGTGTGATACAAAAGGGAGCCTTCAGCATGTCGCATTGTTTAAAAGGGCAACATGAGAATCTTGCCATGCATAAAAAGTGCGAGATTCTCATGTTGCTCCTTATATGTGGCTGTATGTTTGAGGGGGCAGATATCACTGGCCATAATCCTTTCCTGCGTCGCTGGGATGTCTAATTTTGCCAACAGCCGTCTCTCTCTCTGTAATAAGTGACACTGATGTGACAGCAGCAGTTATTTGTCGCTCTTCACTCTGTCCCTGTAATTTAATTTTTTTTAACCCTTTCGGCACTGGAGAAGTATTGAGTTGAACGCTGACAAATCCAGTAACGATGGCAGAGTTCGACACTTCGCTCCAGCACAGAAAGGGTTAAAAAATTATACTGCCAGAGCGAAACTCCAGAAATCACTGCTGCTGTCACATCAATGTCACTTATTACAGAGAGAGATACGGCTTTGGACAAATTTAGATATCCCAGCAACGCAGGAAAGGATCGCGGCCAGTGATATCTGGCTCCTGATACATACAGTGACATATGGTGGTGAAAACATGAGAATCTTGTGCTTTTTATGCATGGAGAGTTTCTCATGTCGCCCTTTTAAACAATGCAACATGCTGAAGGTGTCCTTTCATATTACGCCCTTTTCAGTGAGACTTTTTAAAAGGATCACCTGAAACACAGAGGAGAAAAAGATTCCTATTGATTTAAGGGCCCGAGGGTTGTATAGTGCAATGGTCCATAAACTGCTTTTTAATGCATTGGAGATCACTGGCAATCTGGGGTTTAAAAGTCCCATTTCAAGTAATGGGAATTTTGGCAATTTTAATTTGCCCCCATAATGTAGTTGGTATGCTCCTGAATTTACATAGAAACACAGGGCTTTATGTATAGAAGCAAGATGGAACAATTTTGAAGCAAAGCATCTGTTCCATAGGCATACATAAAAAAAGAATTGCTTCAGTTTGCCTTTTTTTCTTTTTACAGAAGGCCCACAACTATGAATCAGTCTATTTCCCTATTGAGGTCCAACTGTCCAGTGTTATTTTTCACTTTCTGCATACAGCCTATAGAAGGTAATTTCATTATTTACTTACCTATTTTTAATTTAATGAACACGTACTTCATATGTGCTCAGAGACAACAGGGAAATCATTGGTGGGTTCAGGATCAGGTGGACCACCATTTACCATATAGTAACATACTGACCGTGATGGCCCCCCCCCCATTTACCATATAGTAACATACAGACTGTGATGGCCCTCCACTTACTATATAGTAACATACTAACTGACAGCTGGGTTGGCAAGGGACTGTTCCACATATATTTGCTTGAATATAACGTCTTTTATTCCAATGAAGGCCTCTCTAGCATCCAAGAGGTTAAAAAAGGAACCTCATTTTAAATCAATGAGAATTCTTATTTGTTTCATATAATGCAATCGAGTTGCTTCAGAATTGCTCCATTTTACTTCGTACATCTGCCTCACTATACCCTGCTTTACAAAATATATTAAAGACAAAAACCCTCTCCTTGACAAACACCCAATCTTTTTTCCAAAATGGCCATTCAGTCACCCCAAAAAGCAAAACGTCAGTCTTCTAATGCTATGTAACAATGCCCCTTGTCTACATTTTTGCAGGCTACACATCCTGTTGAAAATAAGGAAAATACACAAATAGGATTCCACTATAAAATATGCACAGAAACCAATGTGTGTGTGTTTGTGCAGCATTTGACAAAAGGTATTTGCGAATCGGTTTTCTCAGAAATTCTCCTCCTTATACTGCTTGTGGCAAGATTAGTACAGTGTGTGTGAGTGGATGTGTGTTACAGGGGATTCCATTCCTTTACTAACAAGGTGCAGAGGAACTTTTATTTCTTTCCTGCTTATGCTATATGGGTGACAGGGGTTTGCTCACATTAAAGGCTTAAAAATAATGGTGTGTGCACCAATATTCACTAATGAGATAGTATATACTCAGAGTTGAAAGTTTGGGAGAATGTATAAATTGCAGAATATGAGCTTTGCTGGCAGATACATACATTCATCTCAGTGCCTGTACTGTTGCTGAGTGCATGACTTCTAGTAAATACAACAAAAGTGGTTTTAGGAGAACATCTTCACCATCCTTTTAGTAACATCACTAGCAATGTGTACAGATCTGAACTGAGTCACTTAGAAAAATGTTCAATTGTGTTTCCAAATTAATAATAAAGGGATATTTTCATTATTTTGTTGTGGTAAAATATCAAACCCCAGTTTGATTCAGTGCCAAATCATAAATCAAACATTAAACTCTGCAATAACTGTATACAATTGTATGGGGCAGGATGTGCTAATAAGATTCAGAGCCAGGCTAGGTATATGTGTGATGCCTATGTATTACATTAAATACACTGAAAATGTTCCCCTTTTGGGGTGTTCCACGTGTCTGCATCTTGTTTATTGACCTGTACTAGACAGAGCAGAGCGTAGAGGAAACATTTCATTTTCCTCCACATGCTACAGGGAAGGTGTTTGGGTCATACACATACACATCTTAAACAATGGCAAAGTGTGTGGACCTGTATCCACTAAATCAACTCTTGTATAACTTGAAGTGCAGCTGCATGATTTGTACGGTAACACATTAGCTTAGAAAACAAGCTATGCTAGACTGGACGCAAACCGACCAAGTTCCACTAATGTACAAAACAGCACAAGTCATTGTGGATAATGGATTCTTTGGACATGTCGCATATTTTTCAGAACTAAATAAAATGTATTCGCATGGTTTTAATAATATTCACTAATAACTAATTGGACATAAGAAAATGCATTAGCAAGCAATGTTTAACAGTCAGATTTTAATGCATGACTGAGATTTGTGTTTGAGTACCTACGTCTATGGTGCATGCTGAGGCTGTCAGTTCAAATAATGGATCTACCCTTGTATACTGGAAAGGACAAAGAATCCAGCTGTTTGTTCCTATAGATGATCAATTACATTACCATCAAAATCAATTGAACAAATACTTTAGGGATGTGGAATAAAGTCTTTGCCAAGTATTGAATGCTATTTTCAAAAATTAATCTACAAAGGAATGATAGGAAATACGCTGTTAACCCTACGTATACTAGAGCCATTGTCAAATAAAGGACTTCATGAGTGAGGCCAGATCAATAAGCTACCAACACTTTACTAACCCTTATGCTACACACACAAAGCTATCGGGCCCTCACTGTTCTCATGACACCTTTACTCTCCCTAAAAGACCTTCTACATCTAGTTAGACCACTGCACTGCAAAGAACTTTTATCTTCTGTTCACTAACCTAGCAGTTAATGTGGCTGGAGGCACGTATACTCTACAGCACTTTTTAGGTCCTATTTTACCTCCCTCTAGATCAGTTTGACAACCGTGGTCCTTAAGTGGTCCCTAACAGTTCTGGATTTCCTGCCTGAGAACAGGTGAACCAATCAGAATGAAAGAGCCACTATTTACACACCTGTGCCCAGACAAATCCTTAATGCATTGTTAGGGGTACTTGAGGACTGTAGTTGAGAAAATCTGCTCTAGATTATAGGCTCCCAAGTGCAAGACATTCTGATTTTTTGTACTGTATATTCTAATTGTACTGTCATATAATGCTGCAGAAGTTGGCGGTTTATAAAAAAAAAAAAAAATTCAACAGCAGCTAGAATAATAAGCACAACAAAAGCCACAAAAGCTAGTAGAACAAAAAAAGGTTAGTGGACCTGTCTCCTTAATGTAGGTTTAGTGGACTTAATATAAATAGTCTGAGAAATGTATTTCTTGGCTGCATAGTGTGGCACTTAATTAATGCCAATTAATCCATTTATATGCTGGGCCAACATTACCACACCGTGCTGTGATGAATCTACACAGAGCCCACACACTTGGCTTATCTGGTAATCTTGCACACAGATACTACCTGAATAGTACATTACAAATCAATACATCACACAATTTATGAATGGTCTCAGAATTTTTTTTTTTTTTCAACCGCACAGAAACAAGTATGATATTGCTCATATTTTTAGTAAATAGGAATTTGCATTGCCATTCTGGAAGAGAGATATAAAATAATTTGGTCCAAGATCTTCTCACAGGATGGTATGATAACTGGACTGAAAAGGATATGCCCCACTATCATATTTAGGAAAGTTAATATCAGAAAAACTGTGCACAGAATGATCAAAGGAGACCCAGAGTACATTCAAACACCAGCTGATAAATGAGAGTGCTGCTGACCCAACATCATCTCGCTCACTAGGTATTATCCCTTTACCCTGTGTAAAAGGTCTCTAGAATGCAAGTGGTTAGTAAAAACTCTACTATCGTGAGTAACACTACAACTAGAATATACGAAAGTTTTGTTGGCCAGTGAAACTCACCAACAAGGAAGAGAGTGACTGTTCATAAACGAGTAGCAGATAGTCATATACACAGCTTCTAGATCTATATTTCAACATTATTCAAGTTGTTGGTTTGACTTAACCTCTATTATGTAGGCTGCAGCTAAAGTTAGAAATGTAGCCTCAATTATTATCAATACAAAAAGCATCATTGGCTGTCATGATCTTCACTTAAGGAACATCAATTTAATTTAGCTACAATTGGTTTTGTTTGGGCTTGGGGAGCCAATGATTGATAAGGAAGGTAAAGTCTGCAGAAATGGCTTTGGGTGGGATTTCTTTGTTTTTATCCCTGTCCTTTAACTATATATATATATTTCTTCCCACAGATGTATTTCCTCTTTGAACCTGAGCCTTACAGCTTCCCCAACAGTTTTGCCCTTAACCTGATTAAACTTATATGCACATTATTATGAACAGTAAGTCTTTACTTAAAATATTGTGCTTACAAAAAGCAAAATAGCATTAGATGAATATTTGGAAGAGAGGAGTAAGCCTTCTGGCATCTGTCTTCATGTCAGCTGCAATGGCAATCACAGTTACTAGAAACAGGTTTTGGTGGATTTGCACATGCCTCTATAGCTCATTTTATCAAAAGACACTGGTAAGAGACAGCTTTATCGAAAAACTGTAGTATGGCAGAGGATTAGAAAGTAACTTGTGATCTGATGGGTCACTATAGCTCTCTATTACATTTTTTCTGCAGTAGTAGCTCTGGGTCAGGCAGATCCGGAGTGCATGAAGAGATATTTTTGAGGCAAGAGTCTTCAGGCTCCTGGTGTATGATTAGTCTTAAAGGAACTTATATGGATAGGGAATATTTGTGTACTTGCCAATAAATCCTTTTGTCTTAGTGCTTGGGGAACAAAGGGGCCATGGGTTAACATATTTTCCTCCAGGAGGCAGAACACTTGCATAACTTATCTGGAGGTGGAGACTCCCTCCCACCTCCACTTTTCCCCCACCTAAAAGCCTCCGTTTCAAAGTATAGCCAAGATGGTAAGGGAAAAAAAAAAAAAAAAAAAAAAAGAAGTAGGACAGGAATGTAGTCACCATACCAGATTTATTTTGTAACAGGAACTATGGGATAATACCACAGCTATTCCACAAGGATTCCATAGAGGGAGAAAAACCCTCAGACGAATCTCAGGAAGACAAACCAACAAGTATGAACCTCAGGTGTCAAGTTACAATGACATACCTAAACCTAATGGCAAAAAGGTGGAAGGAAAGCTGTTTTGAGAGTTAAGTAATGAAGACATACAAAAGCCAAAGACTCAAAAAGGATACTACTGAAGTAATCTCAGGACCAAGTTCATGTCCCATGAGAAGTGGGATCATACAAGACAGGGTAGGCCTGAGCCACCAACTGCTCAAAGGTCTATACATCCAGCAGAAAGGCAACAAGCCTCTGAAAAAGAAAAGGAAATCATGAAATCTCAACCTTGAGAAAACAAAGTTATTTCTGAAACCCATCCTTTATAGTTAGTCTCTGCACATGTGGGTGACACAGAGGGCCATCCGCCAAGATGTCTGGGAGAAGCAGAAAATGATGTGGCCTAGTAACTGATAGATTAACTATATTCAAGAACCATGCCTGGTGAGGCCCATAAGTGCAATCAGAATGACAAGTGCCAGCTCCAACTTGGCCTTTCTTAATGCTCTCGGGATCACAGGAAAAGGAGTAAACACAAGTGCTAAGGGATCTGCCATGGAATGCCCATCAAGTCCACTGAGAGTGGGAGGGTCCAGGGTTATGGGGGGGGGGGACAAAAAAAAATACAAAACAGAGCAACCTTGCAGTTCTACCAAAATGCCACCAGATTAGACCAGATACCTGAACTAAGTAGTTACACACCATCTAACCAAGTTCCCAATTCCAGCGATGCAGATGCTGATGACTGAGAAGGGTACAGAAGAGAATGGCATCTGGGGACAAATAGTTTCCTATCAGGTGACTTCCAGTCCTCAAGTACCACTTGATCAAAAGAATGGTAGTGGAGAAAAAAAAAATCTCTTCCCGTTTATACCTTTTTAAGATAACTAGAGATGAAGAACCTGAATCGCAGGACTCAGAGACATTAAAAGTCTCCAGTACAGCCTGAATAAGGCCCTCCATGGAGGGCCTAGGGTCTTCCATGAATTAATCATCTTACTCCTCGTCCACTGGGGAATCCCCCCTACTGGGAAAAAAATACTTGCCCTCAAAAGGGGATACACCTTCTATTGTGGGGAACTGTGTAGTTTTGGTTCCCAGAATCAAGGACCCCCTGAATAGATGCAGGAATATTAACCATGATAGAAATCAGGATTGTAACCTGTGCTGGCTCCTGCTCAGGAAAAGACAACCTGAAGTGGGTTGTGAAGGGCCACAGAACAAGGAGAATAATGCACCAGTATGATTCCTGGGGAGGCTAGACTGACATGTGGAACAGAGCCACAGGAGACACTCACAGAGTTGGTGGTCAGTCTTCCCAATGTCTCCTTTGTGGTCAGACATACCTAGGAGACCCCCAAGTGAGATAAATACAGAATAAGAAAAAAGGAGTACTTATCTACTGTTATGGGAACAGAGACGGTGCCATGAGGAAGACCGCTACTCAGAGAAGCCTGCAAAGTCAAGAGCCTTCTGGGTGCTCCATGAACTGAAAAGGAAGGGAAGGATCAATGGCTCCACCTCTTCCTTTCCTTGAAGCCCAGGTATGAGAATCTCCAGGGGTTCCTTTCCATTCACTGAAATGGCACAGTGGCTCTCCAGCCTCTAGCTCCAAATCACCATAATTATGGAGTGGTAGCCACTCATGGGTGTCTCCCATGGTACCATGGGAAGCAGCCAAGAGAGCTGAAGCACCTCTATCAAGATGGAAGTCAGGAGAGCCATTCTTCATGGTTCAGCACTCCAAATAACAACAAGTATGTGTCTAACTGTAATGCACCCTTGACCCATTACAAGGATGAGGGGAGAGTAAAAAAACAGGGCTAAATAAAGCATCAAGGGCCAGAAGACAAGAAGTGTCTCAAGAACCACAGATCTCAGACTGTGGCTGATAAACAGAGAGAGGACATACATGGCCTTTGTACTCTGAAACTGCAGAATCCTATTCAGTCTTCAGGCTCTCAGTAATTACAGAGAAAAGGGAGAGTGGCTTGGAAATTCCTGATAGCCATCCCCAAGCAGACCCTAGGTCCTGGGAAGGTCTAATGCCAGTTCCATATCCAAACTGGAGGAAAAGGGAATAGGAACCAACTAAAAATAAAAAATGAGAATATTCACCTTGATGTATCTTCTACACAGAGAACTTGAGAGGATGCTAGTTGGGAGTAAAGTGGAGCTGCAAAGAAGTCTCTGCTTCCAGCTACTTTACCCCATGGTTCCTGAGAAATCAACTCTGTTCAGTTAATTTATAAGGGCAAAATGAGAGGAGGACTCCATTTGCCTATAGAACCCCTTCCACTCGAATATGCCTATCTGATTAGATGGAGAGAGGAAAAAAAAAAAAAAAAAGAAAATGGGAATGCTTTACCAGCTCAACATTGACAAGGTTTTTTGTTATAGTATGCATATTTGAGGGTGTCCCTCCAACTGTTAGACTACAATTACCATCATCTCAGCCAGCTATTGGCTAGCTGAAGATGATAAAAACAGTAGTGCAAAAACAGCTGGTGGAGAGATGCAGGTTGCTCACTTTTAAAAATCCCATGGAAAACCTTGGGCATGTATAACAGTTCTATTCTTGTCAGGTTCTAATTAAAGAGATGTGGTTGGAGCATGTTCCATGATTTTTTAATTTTACAAGAGCCGATGATGGCTGGCCAGTATCAAAATTGGCCAGTTATAGACTTTGGCCACAACATAGGAGAAATAATCAGAATATAAATAAACACCTCGAGGCTATTCTGCAATTCATTTCACTTAAGTGAGAAGACAGAGCCTTGAAACAAAACACTGCAAGACTTCTAAGATCCATATATATCATGGATGTGATTTTAAAATCAGGTCTGAGAAACTACAGCTCTCCAGCTGTTGTTGGAATTCAACTCATCGCTTCCAGCTAAGGATGATGGCCATTTTAGTCCATTAACAGCTGGAGAGTAAGAGGATACCCACCCCTAGGTTAAAGGGCCAAGTAAGGAGGATGGAAGCTATAGTCCATTTGTGGCTAGAGAGCTGCAGGTTGCTCAAGGCTGGCAGAGACAAACAGCCGGAGAGCCACAGGTTGCTGAATTTTGAATTCTAGAGACATCTTCAATGTACTACTTTGTGATAATTTAGAGACTTCTCTAGCATCTGTGGGGTTAAACCAAATGCATTGCACAAGGATTAAATAAGTAACTCTGATTGGCGGCTGATCACTACCACATGAGAGACCTTACTCCATCGCCAAGAACCAGAGAGGATGGGCCTTCCTTTTCCGTTGAGATCCTCTTAGTGCCGATAATTATCATCTTCCTTAGAACAGAACATTCCACTACATGACAGATCAACTACATCCTAGGGCCTAAGGAGATCTGACCTAGTGGCTTAAACCAGTGGGAACCAAATCAGTTACAAAAGCTTCTGTAAAGAAATGTGAGGTAACAATAAATCACACATTCTGTTGCAGTTTCAAAATATAGTCAAGTAAGGATTAAAAGGAAAAAATAAATGCTGAATATAAATATGCTTGTGCTGATTGTTTGCCCTCTTTTAAAATGTGTAGGGTCAAAGGGAATTGCTTTAAAAAAAAAAAAATCAGTCTTTTTGTGTGTGTGTTTTTTTTTTGCCATATTTGATCATGTCACTTGGAATGGAGCAGAACGGGGGCCTGATGAAATTGGAAAAGCATGTGGAGATAAAAATCACTTTCAGATGAATTCAGACACTTCCTGCCACTCTGCAGATGCCACAGTGCTGCGAGCCACCCTCCCAGGAGAGATGATTCACCTGGAAGGAGGGCCAGGCTCTGCCAGATGTGTAGGAAGCTGCCTGGGACCCACACGCTAACACTGTCTCAATTGTATGAAGCATATGCTTTAAGTCAAGGGTGAAAAATGCAGGCACCAGCACATGCCAAAAGTCTTTCAAGCATGGCCCACCAGTCAGCCTCAAGCTTAAAGCTCTGATCCAGCGAGTCAGCAGATGTGTGTCACTGCAGTACAAGTTGTGGCTGGTTAACTAAAAAGGAGCTAAGTGACCTAATCCAGACATTCAGAATGTTCCTGAGAAAACCATAGTGCTGTCACTTTACAGGCTTAATGTAACCGGCGCTCCTACAGTGATGGAATAAACACTGTATAAATATTACCTTTAACTCTGAGTGCCAGAGGGGTACGCAACGCATTGCAGAGTATCTCTCTGGCACGCAAAGAGTTAATTCTTTAATGAACAGAGGGATGTGCAATGCATTATAAAGCAATGGGTTTCATACCCCTCTCGTCCTAAACCCTCCAAGGCCCAGAGGGATACCAAATTAATGGCTTTGCAATGCGTTGGACACCCCTCCGGCATCGAAAGTGAAAGAGTTAAAAAAGTAGCACCGATTCAGTCTGACCAGCAAATGTAACCCTTTAGGTGTTCACAAAATCTCCAATGCGTTGTGAAAAAACAGGCGTTATGTACAAAACAAACCTGAACAACTCTGGGGAAAACATCTGCACAACAGGGAACAAGCTCCCAAAGGGTCCAGTGATTTATATGGGGCTTTTTTAGCCCCTTCAATGCTAAAGTATTGTGAAGAAATTTTTGGAGAGCTCTCTAGCATTCAAGGGGTTAAAATTCCCCAATAATAAATAAATGGAAATTTGTATTTGTCAACAATGGGACAGGTGTTTGCCCCAGAATTACTGTACTTTGTACGATATGATTAAAGACCATGTGTCCTCTGTAGCATACAAGGGAATAAAAAGTGTTTTAAACTTCACAACTGATCATTCTGAAAGCAACGTCTAAACCTTTGTGCTTCTAACGCTTGACCAAATACAAACATTGCAGACACAAATTACATATATTATATACACACACACACACACACATTATATATATTATATATACACACATACACAAACACACATATATACACACACTAGTAAAATGCAACACGGCATTGTTTATGGTCAGTGATCCAGGGCAGCTGGGGATTGCAGTGTTAGTCTGAATGCCAGAGGGTTAATCAATACATTGCTGGTGAATGCATTTAGTACCATCTGGAACTAAACAGGTTAACCCTTTGAGTGCCACAGAGATAATCCACAACTTTTGTTTTTTCTAGTGACCCGCTCCCAAAAAAAAAAGAAAAAACAAAAGAAACAAAAACAAACAGACCCAACCACTGTACCTGCCCTTACCATGAGGCGAATGAGAGGCGCTGGAGCTGATGAAAAACAGAGGGTGGAAGAAGAGAGTAAGCAAAGTATGTGGGGGAGAGAACGACGATGCAGCAAATCAGATGGAAGAAGGGAGGACCTGATGAGGTGATAAGCAGGAGAAGCAGTAAGAATGGGAAAGAGCATGACAATGAAGTGAATGGAGAGAGAACATACTGAGAGGCAAATGTGGGGGACAGAGGACATGATGAGCATAGCTGGGAGCTTTTAAAATGAGCTGACCCGGAGATCTTTTCAATATTAACTTTAAATCTTCCAAGAACATACACACATTCTAGTTCATAGCTCCCTGCTTGCTCTAATTCAGAGATGTGCCAGTCAGTCCTCAAAGAACCGCCAATATGCTACAACTTGGAGATCTCACAGCTTGAACACACACAAGACAAACAGGACTTCTCCCAATTCTCATGGTCAAACCTTGAGCGTTCCCAGGTATGATGAGGAGGCAAATGGGAGGGAGGAAAGTCATGATGAAGTGGTGAATGGAGGGAGTATGAAAAGGTGGAGGAGGAGGCTAAGATGATGATGCGCCAATGTGAAAGTAAGTCTGTGGTGCTGGAATGGAGGGAGGAAATGAAGGGCTGAATGTGAAAGACAGAAGTTTTCCCAATAAATTATTGGGTACTTTGTGAAGCATTGGCACTTCCTGCATAGATTTTCACAGGAGTGGGTAGGGGTGATTTGCCCCCACTGCCAGTCCTGTGAAAATCCTGTATTGCAAGCAGTGCCGCATAATGTGCTGTTTAAATCTGGAGAAGTGTCAATTCCTGCAGAAATTTTGACAGGCGTGGCCATAGGGCCAACTCCTATCAAAATCAAGCCCTCTTATTTGCCCTATGGGACAGAGAGTATGGATGAGATTTGCATAACCCTTCCTTGTTTTGCTCTCTGTCCATTCCAGCCATAATCTCCACCCCCTAACTCCATCTTCCTGTTACCACAGGGCGTGGCCAGAAGAATCAGAAAGCCTTAATAATGCATATAAATGTTACAGAAAATTTTTTTCTTCATTGTATAAACAAATAAATTGGCTACCAGAAAACATGGTCTATATGCAGAAAGAAAGTAGAGCAATTCAGAGGAAAACCAACGAATAATAAGACCTAGTCCAAGAGCTAAATGACCATTTAAATCAGGATTTGTATTTGTCCCCTATAATACAGTTGGTTTCTCCCAAAAGTACCACTGAATTATATGGGGCTTTTAAACCTCAGTGGGAATTTGTACCTCTTCGCTGTGTCGAGGCTGGACAAAAAAGAAAATCGTTGGAGCCAAATAAAAATGTGGCAGCCAGTGAAAAGCAACCTGCATACTACGTGGCAAAAAGTATGTAATCACCCTTATAATTAGTGTATTCGGCTATTTCAGCCACACCCATTTCTGACAGGTGAGCAAAATCAAACACATAGCCATGCAATCTCCATAGACAAACACTGACATTAGAATGGCCTGTACTGTCAAGCTCAGTGACTTTCAACATGGCGCCATCAATGGATGCCACCTTTCCAACATGTCAGTTTGGAAAATTTCTGCCCTGCTAGAACTGTCCCAGTCAACTGTAAGTGCTGCTATTGTGAAGTGGAAACATCTAGAAGCAACAACATTTCAGCCCAGAAGTGGAAAGCCACACGAGTTCACAGAATGGGACTGCAGAGTGCTGAAACATGTAAAAATGATATCTTTGGTTACAACTCTCACTTCATACAGACTCTGGAAGCAACGTCAGCATAAGAACTGTTCACTGGAAGCTTCATGATATGCGTTTCCATGGCCAAGCAGCCACACACACCCACATGCCTAAGATCACTATGTGTAATGGCCTGCGTCAGTTGGAGTGGAGTAAAGCTCGCTGCTATTGGATTGTGTAGCAAAGGAAATACATTCTCTAGAGTGATTAATCGTGCTTCACCATCTGGCAGTTCAATAAAGACTCTGGGTTTGACAGATGCCAGTAGAGCACTACCTATTTCACTGCATACTGCCAACTGTAAAGTTTGGTGGAAGAGGATAAGGATCTGGGGCTGTTTTTTCATGGTTCAGGCCAGACCAGTGAATGGATATCTTAACTCAACAGCATACGACTCTAGACAATTCTGTGCTTTTGTGGAAAAAGTTTGGGAAAGATTCTTTCCTGTTTAAACACGACAATACCCATGTGTACAAAGTAAAGCACATACGGAAATGGTATGTTGAAATCAGCGTGGAAGACCTTGACTGGCCTGCATAGAGCCTTGACCTTAATTCTACGGAACAACTTTGGGATGAACTGGAATGCCCACTACAAGCCATGCTTAACTGACCAACATCAGTGCCCAACCTCACTAAATGCTCTTGTAGCTGAATGGAAGCAAATCCCTGTTCAAACATCTAGTTGAAAGCCTTCCCTGAAGAGTTGGTGGTTGTTCTAGCAGCAAAGGGGTGGCCAAATCTATATTAATGCTCATGATTTTGGAATGAGATGTTCAACAAGCAGGTGTCCACATACTTTTGGCTATGTACTGTGTGTATAATATACTATCAAAACGTACTCCAGTAGTAAAATTGTTGGAGCCCTGGTACCAAGGATTTTCCCCAGCCTCGCCCCGTGACACAGTCTGTTTCCCGCAGAACCACTCAGTTTTGTCTATATACATATGGCCCAATAAATCAATGTCTTCCTTAGACTGTGTTCACAGATGGTGATAATGTTACCTGGATGGACAAGGGAAAAGGGCTCTTTCACACTGGTGACAAACGTAGCAGCCACCTGAACATTTCCATCTTCTATATTCTCAACCTTCCTTTTCCTGTATTCCCTCCGCAATTCCATTGCTGGAGAAGTATGGCTAACATGCTAATAGTTTATTTTTATCAATTAACAAAATGCATAGTAAGTGAACAGAAGAAAAATCTAAAATCAAAATCAATATTTGGTGTGACTACCCTTTGCTTTCAAAACTGCATCAATTCTTCTAAGTACTCTTGCACACAGTTTGTTAAGGAAGTCGGCAGGTAGTTTGTTACAAACATCTTGGAGAACTAACAGTTCTTCTGTGGATTAAGTTGCTTCTCGCTCTTCATGTAATCCAGACAGACTTGATGATGTTGAGATCAGGGCTCTGAGGGGGCCATACCATCACTTCCAGGGCTCCTTGTTCTTCTTTAACCTGAAGATAAAGACATTGGCTGTATGTCTGGGGTCATTGTCATGCTGCAGAATAAATTTGGGGCTAATCAGATGCCTCCCTGATGGTATTGCATGGATAAGTATCTGCACGTACTTCTCAGCATTGAGGAGACTGTTAATTCTGATCAAATCTCCAACTCCATTTGCAGAAATGCAGCCCCAAACTTGCAAGGAATCTCACCCATGCTTCACTGTTGCCTGCAGACACTCATTGTTGTACTGCCCTCCAGTCCTTCGGCGAACAAACTGCCTTCTGCTACAGTCAAATATTTAAAATTTTGACTCAGTCCAAACCACGTGCTGTCAATTTTTTTGCACCATAGTTCCTGTGTTTTCATGCATAGTTCAGTTCTTTAGCCTTGTGTCACGGTTCCCAGGAATAAACCAGGAGTCAGTACGGTAAAGTAAAACAATCTTTTATTAGAAAAATCACAGTAATGCACATAAACAGATAACACACAGAGAGTGATCAAAGAGGCAAGCACTGTATCAGAAATAGCAGTCCGCCAATAGATCCACCAGACTGTCCGAGACTAGGCCTCAGCCCACTGACGCCTCGAGGTAATTTCGGAAAGCCCAAAGAACTAGCACTGACTCTGCCCTAAGGCAGTCTAGGAGTCTGATAGAGCCCCAGGTCTGCACTAGAATGGGCGTCTGTGGAGCGGGGTCCAACACACGAAGGAAACAGACAGAGCCCCCTAGTCAGCACCAGAAAAGATAGTCAGACAAGCCGGGTCATACACGGAGCGGGTAGTCAGCCAGAGCCACAGGTTTGCACCAGATAGGATATCCACTGAAGCGTTGGTATGCTGGATGTACAGTGGACAGAGCCCCAGGTCAACACCAGAGTGGTTAGTCAGACAAGCCAGGTCATACACTGAGCGGGTAGTCAGCCAGAGCCACAGGTGTGCACCAGAAAGGATGTCTAAGCCAAATCGGAAGGCACAAGTAGAATGGTCAGACAGAGCCACAGGTCAGCACCAGAATGGATGGACAGACAGGCCAGGTCATACACAGTTCAGATAGTCAGCCAGACCCACAAGTCCACACCAGATTGGGTGTCCACTACACAATGGGAGCCCAATGGAAACAGAACTGCATTGTACAACAACGCAAGGGCAACTGAGTCAGGACTCAGTCTGCCCTTTAAACCTCTCCTTAGGAAGTAGGTATTAGGAGACTACAGGAATCAAACACAATAAACTGAGGCCTGCTGCATGCTTGAAGCCTCGTGCCTGCGGATGACGCATCTAGATTTGATGCGTCCAACCATGCGTCATTCCACCGATATCCGTGCAGCATGGATGGCCGCTGACGCTGAAGAGTCATTTCGAGCGTCGTCTGAAGCAGCAGCACTGGAACCAAGGTAATCTGTAACATCTTGTTTCCATGTCAAAGGTATGGCTTTTTGGCGCAAGTCTTCCATGAAGACCACTTCTGACCAGACTTCTCCGGACAGTAGAATGGTGTCCCAGGTTCCTACTGTTTTCTGCGAATTCTGAGCTGATTGCACTGTTGAACCTCTTCCAACTGTGAAGGGAAGTAAGCATGATATGTCCTTCATCTGCTGCAATAAGTTTCCTTGGCCGACCACTGCATCTATGGTCCTCAACGCTGTCTCTTTGTGCTTCTTCAAAAGAGCTTGGACAGCACATCTGGAAAACCCTGTCTGCCTTGAAATCTCTGCATGGGAGAGACCTTACTGAAGCAGTATAACGACCTTATTTCTTGTTGTGGTATTAAGTATTGTGATGGTGTATGTATTGACATTAAACTGTCTTCAGCAACCTCACCTTGTTAGCAAAATTTGGCTGTTTCTCACCCAGTTTTATTCCTCCTACACAGCTGTTTCTGTTTCAGTAAAGGAGTGTGTTTCAACCCACATAACATTTATTATTAGCACCTGTTTGACAATTGTTTAATCATAAACCTGACTATATGCCTACAAAATCCCTAATTTTGTGCAAGTGTACCTTGAAGAATTTATGCTGTTTTTAAGGCAAAGGGTGGTCACACCAAATATTTATTTGATTTAGAGTTTTCTTCTGTTCACTCACAATGCATTTTGTTAATTGATGAATATAAACTATTAACAGGTCTATATTTTAAAGCAGTCTTACTTTACAGCTTTTTTCACACCTGCCCAAGTACAGTACTGTACATAAAGCCATGACTGGCCGGTGCCCCTGTGGATCAGTCATTTATGGTTGCAATAAGCATTGCAGCATTCAGTGTGGCTTGTATAGCCACTGTGCAGTTCTGCCATGCAGCAGGCTTTCCTCAATTAAAACAGTAAAGGTCCAGTATGCTGGATCTTGGTACATTCCTACGAGGCAATAGTTGACAGTGGGAAAAACTGCAATAGGCCACCAGTGAAAAGTCCAGCACAACAAGGAGAAGGTTTAAAGGGATAGTAATACTTAAAATGCAAAAAAATATATGTTGTAGGGTTTATCCCCCTGAGTAAAACAAGAGTACTCCCACTGCTGAAAGGTGTTTCATTCACAAGTTATTAATTTTCAAAGTTGAATTTTTTTAGGTGCAATATCACAGTGACCTGAAATTGTACAGTGGCGCTGTTGCTACACGATCCTATGGACAGCTCTGGTCAGTTGACCATAGATCTCCATAGGATGGTGTAGCAACAGCGCCACTGTACAATTTCAGGCCACTGTGATAATGCACCTAAAAAATTCAACTTTGAAAATTAATAACTTTTGAATGAAACACCTTTCAGCAGTGGGAGTACTCTTGTTTTACTCAGGGGGATAAACCCTACAACATATTTTTTTTTACATTTTAAGTATTACTATCCCTTTAAGAAACCCAGAGGACCCTGGCCCATTTGTGAATGGAATCATCTTAGGTTTAGTTCTAACTTTCTTTATCTCTCTTTCATATGTACGAGAAAAAAAAGCCATATCTGTGTGTTATGAGACAAAACAGTCTCACTTCTCCCTGACCAAAGCAGGAAACGGGTTCCTTTCTGTAATTCTTGTACCATAGGGAACCCAAAGTGAGACCCCATGCATTAAAAAGCCATTGAATAGGGCTGCATTGTTGTTACCCTTGTGAACAGGGCCTAATTCATCTTCTTGCAACTGCCCTGGGTTCATTAAAAATGCAGGGGTTTCAGTATTTTAGAGCTGCTCAGTGGCACTGTAAGTTAAAATATTAATTTCCACTTCCAATCCAGGTAGCATCAGCCAGTTATGTGTGGTTGATACTGAAGGGGCCAGCCTTTATGGACACTCGGCAATGAAATTGTCAAAGGAACACTGGGCATCGCATGTAACATGGTTAATTGTAACATGGCAGAATCACTACTGTGTGCTAATGATCATGTGAATATGAACTCTCCTCCCATCAATTACCTGCCATTATCAGACTGTAAACTGAACATAACCAAGTGGCTAACAGAAACCAAATGCAAATCAAATATAATTTAGCAGACTTCTGTCTCAATCCCGAGCCACTCACTCCTGGATTACACATGCAGTTCAGTTTTAGAATGTGACACATTCAGCAGGAGATTTGCATATCAATGACAAGAATGCAAGGAAAATTTGATTATATATAATAATTTGCTAGGATGTTTGTAAGAAGCAGTTATGTGCAGTAAAGACTGCCCGAACGCACAGAATGCTGGGAGTTCTGTGCTGGGAGCATTCTGTGCTTTCAGGCAGTCTCTACACTGCATGACTGCGTCGGCGGCAGGACGCAGAGCAGGACCGGCCTCTTAACCCTTTGAGTGATAGAGGGGTACGCAACGCACTGCTTTGAAATGCATTGCATACCCCTCTGGCACTCAAAGGGTTAACATTACCCGGATCTTGGCCTGTGTAGACTGGCTTCTAGACTAGCGTATTTATTATATATATATATATATATATATATATATATATATATATATACACATACATATACATACATATATATATATATACATATATATATATATATATATATATATATATATATACACACATATATATATACACATATATATATACATACATACATATATATATATATATATATATATACACACATATATATACATACATACATATATATATATACACACACACATACATACATATATACATATATACATACACACACACACACACACACACACACATACATATACACACAAAATATATGGAACGTGTGTGTGTGATGCACTAAGTGTGACACAAAAGTGTTTGGACATTACTGTTGAGAATCACTTCTCTAATCTATCAAGGGGTTAATGAACGCTGCATGACTTGTACCATCTGCAAATGTCTCTGGTCCACTTAAACATAAGGCAGAGCTCCAAACATACCTAAGATGGGAAAAAAAAAGTTTATTTAAGGAGTACCACCATGTACTTGGTATAATCACTGGGTTACATAAGGTATTCATTCCTACACTCCCCACATAGCGCTGACAGTGTCAGCACCGTGAGCTGGCTCTGCTCTCTGGCTCCTACTTTTAATGTTTAACAGTTTCAGTTCTGGAATAGTGAGAATTTAGCTTCAAAAGGTAAGTAAACATTTTAGGACTTAATGTGTAGCAGAAAAGTGGATTAATCTTGAGCCAAACCAACTGCACCATCGGGGGTTGGAACAGTAAGTGGTGCAGTTTGGTCACACCATAATGCCACCTCTAACTTGATGAATGAATAACTCCCCTCTGTTTTGCCATCACATATGTAATGTGCAGGACAACTCTGTCATTTTAACTGCACTTCTATCTAATGGCCTCCAGAAACTGCATCATAGGTATTCCAAAAAATAATTGTTACTGATCCCATGTACATGTCCCAGACGTTATTGCTAGGCTCTATAGCTGTAGCGTTTAGAACAGGAGCCTCTAGTTAGTGGGAAGGGTTTCCAGTAATGTGTGCTTATCACACAAGGCTAAGCAATCAGCACTGAAAACCTAGAGAAAATACATATAAGCCTCATGCACAAAATAAATACATGAATAAAAATTAATTGATCCCCTTGTTAACGGGTGAGTTTGACACCTCTGGGATTTAACCCTTTCGGTGTCAGAGGGGTACCCTCTGGTACTGAAAGGGTTAAGGCGTTACAAAAAACTAACTGCAGAGTTATTTTATTTCTCATTGTCCCTGGTTGGTTTGCCACACAAATATTTATTTCTTTTGTGCATAAGGCCCTATGTATGCAATGTGAAAAGCAATGGTTTAACCCTTTTTATGCTAGGAACTCCTACAAAACATTGCATTGGAGATGTTACTAGCATCCAACAAGACTTATTTCCCAAACCTTTCTCCTTAACAAACATTTTTAATTCTAGTGGTAATAGAAAATATCACCCTTGGGAGGACATGCAGTTTACTGTAGGCCCAGCTGCGTACAACATTAGTACTAGCAGTCACATGCAGACTATCATGTCCTGCAGTTGCCTCTGATTGGACAATGGTTGTTTTTTTTTGAGACCCACCAACAGCACCTTGCATCAACAAGCTGTCTCCAGTCACAGGACGGCTGCTGGTTACTGGACAATTTGCTGTAAATTCTAGATATGGGGCTGAAGTACAGAGAAATATGGTTCAGTTCTGGGGCAATAAAACTACACCATAGGGAAAAATGATTCCCTTCTATTTAAATGGGGCTTTTAAAACCTCATATACATTATGCAAGTACACATGTAAACTCAAAGGGACTTCACTTTTGTGCCTCACTCCCTGAATTTCTGTTTCCAGAGAGCTTTGTGGTCAGCTGACCTATCAGAGGATAGTGAAACGATGTAACACTATCCCTGCAGCACTGAGAGCTCTGTCTGATATCTTTACACTGTATCATGATTCTGACTTTCAAAGTCCCTGAAAACCAAATCTAGGCAACCCAATGTCAGACATGAAAGCAAAACCAAAAAAAAAGAACAAAATATAAATAGCTGAAAGGATAGAAAAATAAAGATTATAGGCAATCTGACTTTACATACGTGCACTTGCAGAATATGTGGTCAAAATAAACGGTTACTATCCCTTTAATGGGTTAAGCAAAAAAAATATATATATATTATATACATAAAATATCTTAGCTTCTTTAGCTGAAGGAAACATTTTCATGAGAACCACTGCATATTTTGGTGCATTTCCCTTTAATCTGTGCATGTGTTGACATCATGGCTTTAACCTCTACCTTTTCCTTAAAGTGACAATCAAACAATAAAAAGTACCTTACATATTCTGCATTTAAGGCAAAAAAATGAGGTTAACTGTCACTTTACACATTTGGTGGAGCTTATTGTTGCACCCACAGATACTACACATTCATAGCAGGATTCAAAATGCTAGAACAGGCTCTCATGAAAGTACGTTAGAAAGGTTTACAATGCAAGAGTTAGGGAGATCCAAGGGAGTTAAGGAAGTTAGATTCAGCTAGATAATATTTTCTGCCATGTACTCTACTGTTACTGACTGGAGTTATATGCTGTGCTGCCCTAAAGACTTGGCCATGTTCAGAGTTTTTTTTTTTTTTTTTTAAAAAGGTAAAACACACAACGTTGTGCAAGAAGAGCTGAGAGCATGACAATACTTTTCATCACATTGTTGGAGTACAACCGAAGAGAGCCAGAGTACACTAAATAAACAGAACAAGCAGATGCAAAGTCTGTCTTTGAACAACACTGCTCCAGTCTCTCACCTGGGATGCATTTTACAGATGTCATGCTCTCTGCTTTAAGTATCTCTTCTTTGTAGGAATGTTGGTGTTAAACAATGACCTCATTGTGTGGTGATAGAGCTTGCCTGAGCTACTGTATGGGACACATGCACACCTGTCCCACCTATGCCAAGAGGCCACTCAAGCCAAAATTTACATCAATCACCATCTATAATCATGAAATAAATAGCCTATGAAAGATGATATAAGACTCAACTTTTCATACAACCCTTTACCTAACTTACTCCAAAAATTAAACTAAAAAAAAAAACAAAAACAAACAAATAGTACTGTAAACAAGTGTCATTTGCTCACCTAGCTGTGTCAAATTAAGACTACAAGCAGGCAAAAAACCTTACTGGATTCAACAATGGATGTATCTGCCTAGATCAATGGTTCTGAACAAGGGTGCAGTAGCTGCAAGTTTATGTTACCATAAAGACTGGATATCACTGTTACACACCATGTCCAAATGAGCAAGTTCACACGTCCAATAAAGGACAGGTACTTTTGAGGACTCTTCTTGGCAGAACATGCTGTGGGTGTGTCAATGTGGGTGGTCCATCACTATCAATTCTGATATACAAACATACATGATTTTTTTTTTTTTTTTTTTAAATAATGTGACCGTTACTCTTCAAATATAATATTTAAATTGTTACTATCACTATTTTTTTGTTCTGATCTTTTTTCCCCCATTCTGAATCTAGGCTCAAGAACTATTATTTTATTTTCCATTTATCATCATCCAGCCAACAGGAAGGGAGTTGTAGTCTCCAAAGTTTAAGGTCCAAAGATAGACTAATCCTGCTATGCGTAGTTAAATGAGGTCCTAGGAATTCCACACGGTTTATAGGTTTATCTGCAAAAACAATCATGATTTCAAGAACCACCATTTTTGATGCATCTATATTACTGAATCTAATTGCAAAACTGTATTAAAAGTGTAGCCTACATGTGGAAAAGCTGTCATCTTCCAACAGTTAAAATACAACTTCGTTTGGCTTGCCTAGGATAATAGGAACTGTATTCCAAGACTTGATGTGGACTGTGTTGCATGCCTGCATCGTTCTGAAAGAGTCTGAAATAACAGGTGAAAAAGTAACAAGATAACAAAATAAAATGTACATCAGGAAGGAAATTAAAAAGAAAAAATGCAAGGCACAAGGATCCCATCACTGGCAGAGAAATGTCTTCAGATATTATGCTTTGAACTTCTCACCCTGAGCATGGTTTTGTCATTGATACCAGTGGACAGCATCTGCTAGGCCAGATCAAAAGCTGTATGCAGTCCAGATGTGTTAAGCTGTCATTATAAAAGTAAACAGTTGTGATGGACAGAGTGTTAACAGCAGCTCGCTCTCTATTCTGCATGGTGGTTACTACAAGTCAGGCACACAGGGATCTGGTGTGAATACCTTAAACACTTCTTCATTCATCATTTTTGCAGACATGTTTTTGATCATCTCCCTTCAGCTAAATGTCCGCCACTTTGAATGATTTCACATTTACACATTTTTAAGATTCATAAAAAACGTATACAGATGTAGCCAGAGTTATAACTTCAAGGAAGCAAAAGCAAGTTTATGGACACAACTCCGTCTGCACCAGCCATTGTTGAACAAACAAACAAACCAATCAAGACAGAAGCACTTCTGGGACAAAATCAACTACACCGTAGGGGGAAAATAGGAGTTCCAAAGCTTTCAGTTGTTTAAAATTGGGCTTTTACCCTCATAGATGCGAAAAAGATCTACAATTCATTATTTAGCAATTTGTTGAAAACCTGTAGCATTCAAGGTATTAAAAGCCATATTTAAAAAAAAAAAAAAAAAAAAAAAAAAAAAAAAATCAATGGAATTTGAACCTGTACCCTATAATCCAATTGGTTCTCAACATAATTTTCCCACTTTTTTGTTTGTGCTTTAGCCCAGCCTGTCAATCACCCTGCTATGTTGCTCCAAAGGCTGTGTAAGGCTTTAAAAAGCATACTGTATGTAGAAAGTAATTCATAACACATCCTGCCTTGGTCAGAGTATTCATGCAACACCCCTTCATCAGGACTTGCCCTGATACGAATACAGAGTCCATACCATACTCAGATGCAGGGCCGGATTTGCCATTAGGCAAAGTAGGCACCTGCCTACAGGCACACGCCAACGAGGGGCGCCTGCCATTTGTATTTTTTTTTTAAATATTCTTAAAAAAATACAAATATACGCCTCGCTGGCTGCGCCAGCGGCACCCACTTACATTGCCCGCCCCCCAGCCTTGTACCTGATGGATATCCCTCGTCTCCTCTTTAGGAATGCAGAGCGCTGGGAGATGACATCTTCCAGCGCTCTGCATTCCTGAATAGGAGACCGCGCGGGAGCTCCGTTAGGTACAAGATTGTGCCAAAGGAGGCACAGACAGATGACAGATCTCCTACCAGGGAGGTAGGAAACGGACAATGGGAGGGGGGGAGGCAATGTGGAGCTAATGAGGAGCAATGTGGAGCTAATGGGGGGCAAGTTGGAGCCAATGGAGGGCAATGTGGAGATGGTGGGGGCAAGTTGGAGCTGATGGGGGCATTGTGAGGGCAATGTGGAGCTGATTGGGGGCATTGTGAGGGCAATGTGGAGCTGATGGGGCAATATGGAGTTGATGGGGGGAAATGTGAGGGCAATTATGAGCTGATGGGGGCAATGTGAGGGCAATGTGGAGCTGATGGGGGCATTGTGAGGGCAATGTGGAGATGATGGGGGGGGCAACGTGGAGATTAGGAGCACTGTGGAGGTATTCAGTGCAGATGGCCCACGGGGGGGGGGGGGGGTGCTACAAATTTCTGTGCCTACAGGCTCCTGAGATGCAAATCCAGCCCTGCTCAGATGTTGACTTTACTGAATAAAATGTATTGTTACAGTGTCAAATTTTTTAGGTGTTTGTGAAAGGAGCAAAATTGCACCAAAATGCTGACTTGACTTGTGAATGCAATTATCAACACTTTTTGTATTAAGATCAGATGTGCCATGGATTAGATTAGGACAGTGCAATGGCTTTCTATACATTCATGCACCCAACATACCACAAAAACTGTATCTGCTATATACAAACTGTATAGAGCCATATTTACATCTCATAAATGTCTACAATAAATGGAAATCTGACAACAGATTCAGACCTTAAAGAGTTCAGCAAACCTTTCTTATGAAAACAATGTGTTATAGGGCTCTTTCCACTGAGTAAAGGGAGCGTCTTTTTTCTATTCAGCTCAGATGTTTTCTTGTTTAATCAAATTACAATTTTGTATCCTGGTCATCAGGTGGTAATGTTCCCATCACTTACTATTGAGTAGTTTAGGATTCTAGTTCTACTATAGAAAGTGTATTATTAAATTTAAAAAAAAAAACAAAAAAAAAAAAAAACTTTCAAGCACCAGATGGAGTGGTTACCAACAATTTGATAAAAATAGTCTATTTTTTATTTATTTTCTTCTTTGTGTCTCCTTCTCTTCCCTTCTTATCCGGTCTCTTTCCATTCTTCTGTCTCTTCCCTCTACAACATGGCTTACAACATGCCCCACCTACTTTATGTACTTAAAGTCCTTTCATGTAGGATACCCTTAGTCTGTAGTTAGAGCCCATTTCTTGCAATATCCATTAAACTTGTCGTTTGCTCAATAGATGTGACTATTCTTTTGTATATTTGAGCGTTTTGATCAAGATGTATTTCTGTATATCATATGACAACACATTTGTACTATGGACAGGGCCGGATTTACAATAAGGCAGAGTAGGCATCTGCCTACAGGCGCACCCCACAGAGGGGCGCCTGCCATTGTGATCGTTTGTGTTTTTTTTTTTGTTTTTTTTTATTAGCCTTCCAGCCTTGATCCATGTCTGGGAGGACTACAAGGGGGGTGGTAATGAATGCTGTGCTGTGACTGTGAGTCTGTGACATGACGACAAGTAAGACTGGGAGATAAGAGCTGCGCCGAATCGGCAGTGTCTAGGAAGCACCGCAGCGCAATACATTTACTTGAGTCCTCAGTGCTCACTTGAATCATTTCAACCGGAAGTTCTGGACCGGAACAGAACAGACTGCCCCGCCTCCGGCCTCCTCCCAGACACACAATGCAGCCTGCAGGGAGCTGCAGCCCTGCCCACCATCGTCCTCGATGAACAACGTAGTGGTGAATAAGAAGAGAATCTCTATAGTCTCATGACATTGTGGTGGAGAACATTGATAAGAGGTGATATAGGTATTCTTTTATGGTAGATCCTGTTCTTTCAGGGTACAGAGCTGTTGTCTTCATCACACCCTTGGTCAGGCTCTGCTCTGCTTCCTAGTGATGGAGAGCCATCCGACATATCCCTCCAGTGGGTACTGATTAGCTCAGACCATGTCTGAGTAACGTATGACCTAGCTGTTCGTGAAGACAGTATGAGTCTCTCTAATGAAGCTCTCAGATGAGGATGAGCTCTATACCCTGGGAGATGCCCTGACTGTGCAAATATATTGTCAGCATTAGACCAGATATCTGACCTGGCCTCCCAGTCTTCCCTTCTCAGCTGTCAGTGCTTAGCCTCATGTCTGTATAAGAGCAAGGTGCTCTGTTCCTAATGTTCCTTTGTGAATGTGGCACAGGGCACTGCTGGGGAACTGAGCACCCTGCTGTAATGCAGACACATGAATTGACTGTCACTGAGCCATGTGCCTGTATTAGACAAGCGTGCTCTGTTTCCCAGCAATTCTCCATTCATATGGGGGCACTGGGGAATAGACTTCTGCATTGTAATAGATATAGGAGACTTAGCACTGAGCTACAAGTAGGGAAAGGAGAGCCAGTGCAGGTAGAAAGCCTCAGCCCTGCTCTAGACAGGGAGGCGATGAAGGAGCCATTAAAATTATTAAAAATCAATTAAAACATAAAACAAGATAAAAATTAGGAATTTGCCTCTATTTATTCAGCATTGCCAAAACAGGTAAAGCCAAACGCAATGCGTTGCATGCCCCTGGCACTCAAAGGGTTAAAGAAACACTTTTTGTAGACTACAAGTTGCATTCTTATGAAAGAGCATCCATATATATGTAAACATGTCCATTATATGATATGGCGCGCTGTTTTTTTATCATCTTCAGGAAAACCGTTATGCTTCACACTCTGACCCTTTAATTTATGTTTGTAAGTTTATGTACTGCATAATTTTTTTGTGGCTGAATAAAAAATATTTCAGTCAAAACTTTCTGCACTTTTTTTTTGGGGGGGGGGGGGCGCTTCAGATTTCTGTGCCTACAGGCTCCTGAGATGTAAATCCGGCCCTGACTATGGATGTATGCTGTATTTTTGAGGTCTTAATAAAATCTTTAAAAATAAATAAATAAATAAATAAAAAATAGTCTTTGATCCAAAACTGCATTTCAGTAAATCTCCCAGAAATAGCAGATGTACTGTTGCACTACTCAGAAGTTAAACGTATTATTTTCTTTCAAAAGTATACTGTTTAAATAAATAAGGCAACATGCTTAATTACAATTTAATAATTACATATTGCTCACAACTCACTGCTGATGGATCACACTGGTGCGGGAGGGAAGAGAATTTCTCCCTATCCTCCAACAATTGTCAAACATTAACAATAAAGATGCCTTCCTCATTCTGGTTCAAGATAAATGAAATCAAAGTTTATTACACCCAATAAAAAGAGGGGGGGCATTAAAAAAAACAACAATTAGAGGTACTGGGGCAGCACAGTGGCTCAGTGGTTAGCACTGTTGCCTTGCAGCGCTGGGGTCCTGGGTTCAAATCCCACCAAGGACAACATCTGCAATGAGTTTGTATGTTCTCACTGTGTTTGCGTGGGTTTCCTCCGGGTACTCCGGTTTCTTCCCACACTCCAAAAAACATACTGATGGGTGAATTTAGATTGTGAGCCCCAATGGGGACAGGAACCAATATGAGTGTAAAGCGCTGCGGAATCTGTGTGCACTATATAAATAAAGGATTATTATTATTACTGCAAAGCAGCTTCATGCATCTCATAAATAAACACAAGCCAAGCTCAGTTGTGAGCAAAAAACAAACCGCCTTGAAGCACTTTTCTACTTATGTTCCTCTGTCCCTCACTATGCATTTTTATTGAATTTAATTTTAGGGGTTTAGAAGGTACTTGCCATATACTGATGTACCTTGACGGGGATGGCACGCTTATACCGTTTTTGGCCAAAATGTGGGCACTAAAACCTCATATCTATCAACAGTATTATTATACATGCCTAATAAAGGACACACGTTTCACAATTAGATTGGAGGAGCACAGGTTTGTTGTTTGTTTTATGTATATTTCCATCCTGAATTACAGGCTGCTATCCACACACACAAAATAAAAAAGTAAAATAAAAAAGTAGCAAGGAATAGCAAAGAAAGCTCATAGACTACAGATGATCTCGTATCATTGACCCCGACAAAGAAGAATGTTGAACTCTGACTAATGCTACAATTTCCAGACAAACAAAATTCAGTGCTCCACTTCCAATTAGCTCTGGTTTAAAGAGCAATTTAAAATTCAGTCCTGGAAAACCTTGGATCAAAATCAAGTTTAGACCTCCTTAACGTTGCGCTGTACACTAGTTCTACATGTATTTTTTTTTGTGCCTAAGAGCCCAAAATTATTGTATAGAAATCAAATTTACCAAAATCTGGCCAAAATAGAAAACAATATACAGGCACCAAAGTCATCTGGAGGCCAGGCATGACTTGAGTAACTACCATCAGAAAGTATTGCCTTTGTTTAAACTAGGCATGTTAACAAAAGTTTTCCTTTTGACAATAATGGAATTGCAGGCCTAATCATAATGTGAATAAACAGTTTCACTAGGCATTAAATTATTTTAATAAAATGGAGCAAAACAGGAAATCATTTTTGCTCTATTTTGTGTGTGTTTCTTCCCCTAGAAAGCAGGTACTATTTAAAGAAACAGTACTTTTTTTAATGAAAACCTATATGTTGTATGGCACCCCTACTGTCAGTTGTTTTAGTCAAACATTTTAATAGTTCAAAACAACCAGAAAGTTAGTAGCACTGTTACTGCCTGAAAATTAAAAACAACCAGGAATGACTAAGCAGATTATATGACGTTCTATGGAGAAAGGTTTGCCACTCACCTCTGCTAAAAAATGCAACAGAATAGTTAACTGAAATATGACAACTAGTGGGTTGTGTTCATTTAAACCCATGGTTGCAACAGTAAAATAGGAAAAGCCCTACTTTAAAAAAATATATAATAAGGCTTGCATGTCCTTTAACCCCTTAAGGACCACTCTGTGGGTGGGCTGCCTTAGAAGAACACGTCACCAGTCCTTAACGTCTGGACACGAGAGCTGGACTTAGAACGTCACGCATCATCAAGGGTTAAGATCTCAAAAGCAAGAACTTCTGATCAATTTGTATGATCTGTCCTAAATGTATGATTGTAAGTATGTATGTCTATTCCCTATTGTACAGCACAGGAGAATAAGTTTGTACTTTAGCATATATAATGGATGATAATTATGATAATAAAAATTAATACTGCAGAAGACCTGGGTTGATTTCCAGACATGTTGATGACATTTGTTTTGTTTTGATTTTTATATTTTTGTTAACATGTTTGTACATTATATTCCTCTTGAAGGGTAATGTAACGTTAAAATAATGTATCACATGTAATACTTCATTGGACTTATGTAATTATATATTGCAACTCTGATCCCATGTAATGTGCAATACACTGCTGCTTTCTTGTAGCCAACTTGCTGGCCTTAAATAGTGAGACTAATACTGGTTGGTATATAATAACTCCCAACAGCTGTTTCTCTAGTCAGTCTCTCTCGCTCTCTCTGGTCAGTCGGTATCACACATACCAACTTGGGGAGTAATGCATTACAGTCAACTAAGTGTTGAGATATTGACAGCCAATAATGAGGTGACCTGGTACATTTGTTTTAAGAATGTCCCCCATGCAGGCGACTGTTTTAGCTATTGCTATATAACATCAATCTTGTTTTGTAATTTTGAAGAATGCTTTGTTCATGGAGATCTATTTATCAGTAATGCTCAAATGTGTTCTAAAGGACTGTATAAAAATTCCATGAAAGAGTGGGATGCCCAAAGACAGAGTAGGCATGAACTATCCCTTGAACGAAAGTATACACGTTAGGCAATGAGACAATACACCTCTGGAAAAGAACAGAAGGAGCGTGATTTTTTACTTAATAGAACTAAGACCACACCCTTTCAGAAGGCCTGAAGAAAGGCCAAGACAAATGGTGACCATGACCCCCCCTCACACCACTTGTAGAAAGAGGGCCAAACCCTGTGATATGCTTTGGAAGAAGCCAGCTTCTGAGCCTGTAACATGCTAGCAATGATAAAATGATAAGAACCATTCTTTCAATGCTGGCCTCAAGAGCAAGGCCATCAAAGTCAACTTCTTGACATGTGGATGGTAAAGCAGATCCAGAAAGAGCCAAAATGTCTCTGCCATAGATAGAGAAGATCTGAAAACCAGGCCCAATGGGGCTAGAATGAGTCAGACTGACACTGCTCCATTCAGATTTTCCTCAATATCCTGGGAATTTGAGGGACATATGCCAGACGAAAGTGGCATGGAATGATCATCTCATCTACCACAAGGGAATATGAATCCCTGGACCTGGCACAGAGTGGAGGAACCTTGTGGTTCAGCAGGAAGGCCATGAGGTCCACCACAGGGAGACCCGCATACATTAGCTATTGAGTCAAAGGTGCTCTGAGTTCCCAATTGCTGGCATCCAGGAGTTGGGAACTGAGAGACTGCCACAATGTTGCATATCCCTAGAATGTGACTGATGAAGACAGCCAGCAAATGAACCTCCTTCCCCACATGAGAATCAGCTTTAGCCCATGTGGCCTCACTACTGCTCCCTCCATGGAGGTTGATACAAGCAACCGCTGCCATGCTGTCTGACTGGATCTACACTGGGGATCTCAGGAGAGACTGAGACCAATGCCTCAGAGCTAAGTGGATTACACATCATTCGTAGCTGACCATCCTGTTTGAGAGTACCTATTTGGCATTATTTTATATTCAATATTGCTTTTGATACACTACACTATTAGGAGCCCTCCTTTTGTAGTTGTTCTAAAGTGGATTACACGAAGCTCTAGATCATTGATTGACATAATTTTCCACCTCAGTCCAAAGACCCTGCATATTCAGGTGACCCAGAGTTGAAGGCAGCCTGTCAAGCTGTCGTCCATCATGACTATGCTAGGACCCAAGTGTGGATGACCAGGGGCCTTCCCAAGGTCAGAGGAGGGCGTTGAAGCCACAAACTAAGGTCTGCTTTTGTTATGTCAGACAGACATGAAATGGGAAAGGTAACACTTATCTACACCAATTGCTGAGAATATCCATCTGAAACTTGCAAGTGTGGATTTGAAGAGTACCTCCAGGGCAGAGAAACTAGGTAGTTAAGTACCTTCATATACACCCCCCCCCCCCATCATCACAGATTGATGGGAAACTGCCTGTATTGCTCTACAATGGACAAAGAAGACAATGAAAGAGCAACAGCTCCAGTCTTAAAATGCCAATCCAAAAAGAAGAGCGGTAAACTGAAAATTATTGTCTTAGAAAGCAAAGAGCAGGAAATGCTGATTATCTGTGTGGATAAGAATTGCAGATAGGCATCTTCTATGTCTAGGGAAGCCAGAAACTCCCCTGGATACATGATGCCAATGACAGAGCACAAAGACTCCATCCTGAAAATCCCAAATGGTTGAGTTGTTTCAAGTCCAGACTAGGAAGTCATCCTTCTTGGGGACTATGAAAAGTTTGGGGTAGAACCCTGTGAATTGTTTCAGTGAAGTAGCTGGTATTAACACCTGCATGTCTACCAGGGAAGTCACAGTGTCCAAAAATAGATGGCTTTGCTCAGATCACTCTGTACATGAAGAAACAATGTGGAGAAGGGACTAGAAATCTATATGATACCCTTCCAAGATTAATCGCAAAACTCAGTAATCTACCACTGAAACGATCCATTCACCAAGAAAAAAGGGTGAAATTTACCCACGTATATTTCCTTTTCTTCTGCGTATCTCCACAGCCCTATGTTAACAATGGGCTTTATCCTCCGCCTCCGGCTGATAGGACCGAACAATTTGTGTATGTAAGTTTACTCCACCTCTTCCACCTCAGTTATCTTATTTAGCCAAGCTGAGTGACCTAAACAATATATGAAGTTAGAACAGATTAATTAAAGGGTGGGTGTGCTGTGGAGATACACAGAAGAAAAGGAAATATCAGTAGGTAAATTTCACCCTTTCTTCTGTGTACTCTCCAGCACTATGTTAACAATGGGATATAACAAAGCTTTCATATGGGGAGGGTAAAAATTCATAAAAACTGATACCATATCTAGTGTCTTCCGAATCTGGCTTCCTCTGAGGAGCTTACATCCAATTTATAGTGTCTGATGAAGGTAGAAACCGATGTCCAAGTGGCCGCTTTGCAGATCTCGGCTGGAGAGGCACTAGCCTTCATTGCCCAAGAGGTAGATACTGCTCTAGTAGAATGAGTTTTCCCTTTCAGGGAAGGAGCTAAGTTACCCTCCTTGTATGTGGCCACAATACACTGCTTAATCCATCTAAATATAGATGGTTTAGAGGCAGCTGTCCCTTGCCTTTTCCCTTGGAAGTGAACAAACAGGGAATCTGAGGATCTAAAGTCTTGTCTAGGTAAGTGGAAATACATCTCACTAAATCTAGAGAATGTAGCCTCTTCTCCTTATCCCCTGAAGGATTATTACAAAAGGAGGGAAGGGCAACTTCCTGGTTTTAGGTGAAAATCTGATACCACCTTAACTTGAAAACCACTTTATCCTGGTGAAAAGTTAGGTATGTGCTCTGACAAGAAAAGGCCTGAAGTTCGTTTACCCTCTTGGCAGAGGTAATGGCTGTAAGAAATACAGTCTTCCATGTCAAGGGCTTGATAGATATGTGTTGAATTGGCTCAAATATATGGGAGTCTGAGTTGGTTTAAAACAATATTTAAATCCCAAGATGGTACAATTTCCCTAATTCTAGGGTGAGCCTTGTCTACTGCTCTAATAAATCTTTTGATCAGGCGGATATCTGAACCTTCAGTGATGCTGGACTGAAGCCTAAGTCAAACCCATTTTGTAGGAATTCAAGGACTGTAGCTGTAGAGACATTTTGCTTAGCAATCTTGTTTTTGATACACCAACACCTGAAGATCTTCCAAATTCTATCATAGATCCTGTTGGTAGAAGCTTTCCTTCCTGAGACAATTGTTTTGATGACTATCTGAACAACCTTTGGCTTTTAGGTATCGCCACTCAGCCTCCAGGCTGTTAGGCGGGAAAAATACAGATTCTGATGATATATCGGCTCCTGATGCAGAATGTCCTTGAGTGGTATCTTGACCATGGAACTATTTGGATTACTGAAGTCATTAACCCTAGAACCTCCATGATAGCCTGAGCTGTTTGAACTTTCTTCGTTTTGAACTCTTGAATCTTCTGATGACATTGAGCACTCTTTCCTCCGACAGAGTTGCTACTGAGTTCTCTGTATCTAGTCTTATTCCCAGGAATACCAGATACTGTGTTGGGATAAACTGGCTCTTCTCGATGTTTACTAGCCATCCTAGGTCGGACAGATGTGTTAACACTCTTCTTGTGTGCTGATCTGCCACTTATTTGGACTCTGACACAATGAGGAGGTCATCCAGATATGGGATGATCTGAACTCCTTCCCTTCTTATAGATTCCATTCCTGCAGCTAACACCTTTGTAAATGTTCTTGGGGCAGTGGATGGCCCGAAAGGAAGGCATCTGAACTGAAAGGGACTCCCTTCTATGGCGAACCGGAGGTATTTTCGATCTACTTGTCTCACTGGAATCTGGTGATAAGCATCCTGGAGATCTATTTTCGTCAAGAAGTTGTTTGGGCAGATAGATCTTATGACTGAGTTCACTGATTCCATCTTGAAGTGCCTCTGTATCATGTGTCTGGTGAGAGATTTTAAGTCTAGGATTATCCTGCATGCACCTGATGACTTCAGAACCACAAACAATATGGAATAGATCTTATCACCTTTTATTTTGGATTTAGAGAGTGGAGGCGGCAGGGAGGCAAATAGGTTCTTGATCTCTCTATTTGCGTGACACTTTAAGTACAAATATGCAATAGACCCCAGTATATTTCTGCCCCCTTGGGACCTGTTCCACAACTTTTTTCTTGACTAGTAGCTGAACTTCCTTCTTGAAACGCCTGGCCATCTGGGAGTTTCTTGGATTCCTGTCTCATGGGAGTCTTCTTGAAGCCCAGCGGATATCCTGTCTGCAGGATATAGTGAACTAATTTGTCCAGTGGGTTCCAGTGACTTGCAAATTTCTGCAGGCGACCCCCTACCTGCTCCAGAGACAGGACCCGCTGATCTTCAGAATTCTTTTTTGAAAGAGGTTTTCTTAGGGAAATCCCTTCTAAATGAACCTCTGGTACTCTGGCCAGACTGTCTTTTGGTGTCACTTTGTGTGTTCTGGTATTTCCCTTGACCTAAAAAGGAATAATTCCTTGTTCTATAATGAGAGGAGCGAACTGGAGATGATCTGCTTCTTCTTCCTTGAGGTAGAAAGGCACTATGTCCTCCTGTAATCTTCTTGATTATCTCCTCCAAATGGTCACCAAACAGCATTTCCCCTTTAAAAGGTAAAGAAATTAATTTGTTTTTTGAAGGTACGTCTGCTCCGCAGGATTTTAGCCAGAGAGCCCATCTTGAGGATACAGATAGTGCAGAGGCCTTTGCTGCTAGTCTGACTGAATCTAATGAAGAATCACATAGGAAACGGTTTGCCTCTTTAATAATAGCCACTTCTTTTAACAGCTTTGATCTGGAGACCGATGAGTCAATTTTCTCTTCCAGAGCACTTAACCAGATTCTCATGGTTCTGGAAATGGATGCTACAGCTGTAGCTACCTTAATATTGCTTCCTATTAAGGCACATTTTTTTTTTTAAACCGCTTCCATTCTTCTTTCCATTGGATCCTTTAGGGCTGATCAGTCTTCCAGAGGAATGGTTGTGTGTTTGGCCGGATATGACACTGCCGCATCAACCTTTGGAGGGGTAGACCATAGCTTAACATCTTCTTCCTGAAATGGATACATTCTTGAACACCTTTTAGTTATACTGGATCTTGTCAGTCTTCTTCCATTCCTCCTGAACAATACTTGTGATGGAGTGATGAACAGGAAATGTGGGGGTGCTTTTTTGGTTCCCCAAAAAGGCTGTATTCATAACATTGAGTTCTTTTTGCTCTTCTTCAATACCTAGCGACTTTCTTATATACCTGACAAAGCCATCAACCTTATCTAAAGAAAATGAACCTATCCCCTCAATTTCACCTTCCTCTTCCTCTGATGTGTAGTCAGACGGTTCTTGGCTATTGGATTCCTCCATTTCTATATTTTTAGCTGACGAAGTGCCCTCTACTGGATCCTCTGTTCTTGCTCTCTTTCTGGGGTTTACAGATTCTTGCATTGCTACAAAGGTTTCCTTCATAAAATTTTGCATCCAGGCCAGGAACTTTTAAAATTGCTGTGGAACTTCTTGCCCTCCAGCCTTCATTAAACATTCCAAACATAATTTTGAACCCTCTACAGGCAAATTCTTCTTATCACAGCCCATACAGACCTTTGCTTTAGAGACCTTAACTTCTGAACCACCGCTGTCCTTAGAGGTACCCAAGTCAGCCTTATCTTTGGAAGAACTACTCTTTGCTGGGGTAGACATACTGACTAACTGGACTGAACAGTTAAAAGACAATACTTTATTCTATTAAGTTAAAAATAGGTAAAAAAAATAACATTTCCTACCTTCTCCAAGCTGGTCTTCGTTTAAATAACTTCTGAACGATGGAATGCACACTGTTTGGGCGCCGCTTTCAACCAAAGGGGATAAATGCATGCCAGCAGCAACTTCCTCACCCCTTCACTCTGCAGATGTGCCCATACTGAGGATGCAGTTGCTTGCTGATGTCATCACGATGCTTCCGCATACACTGGGGAAGACGCTGGGACTGGAAGCCAGGTAACTCACAGAGCCACGGAGGAAAGGTACATTATGGGCAATTTCTAATACTCCTATCCAAATACACTGTGGGGGAAGGAGCAAATGCATAAACTGACTGCAAGCGGATGATCCGTACCCAAGCAATTTATTTAATTATAAAGGCACGGAGGCTACTCTCCTCACGTCCTCCAGCTAGTAGGACAGGAGATAACTGAGGCGGAAGGGGTGGAGTAACCTTATATACACAAATTGTTCGGTTCTACCAGCTGGAGGCGGAGGATGAAGCCCATTGTTAACAGTTCTGGGGAGTACACAGTAGAAAACAGATAACGGACCTCACCCCATGAGTCTTGATGAGATAGTTTTGACAGTTTTGTGCTTCTTGCCCACCCTGTCTTGCGAGGAAAGTTGGAATCCTTATGAGTCACCTGAAGTAATTATGTGCTCTTGCCTCCAGTGGCATCACTCAGCTTTGTCCAGTTCAGGACAAACAGCCATTTTACCACAAAGGGAAGAGAAACCAAGGGTTTCTTGAAGAACTGGCAAGCAGCAAAAAATCTTAAAGCCACAAATGCAATGCTTGGCCACTGAGAAAGCTGTGGCCTTTCCTGTTAGCAACAGACCTCTTCAGTAAGGTAAAAATTAGCATCAAGGATCTTAAATATAAGACCCACGAGGTTCTCCTTGCGTGCACCCACGTGGATGGCATCCAAAAAAGCTGATCCACCAGACAGCCATAGACTAGTGACACAGGCAATGGAGAAAGCAGATCTCGGCAGAGGTTGCAAAATTTACCTTCAACAAGAAGCCAAGGAACTTGTTTGCCTTAACCTTGAGGGCTGCAGCATCCGCCAAAGCAGTGTTTTTAGCAAGAGGAGAAATTGGGGTCAACAGCTGGGGGATTGTCCCACTGCACTATAGCCTCAGCAGAATTAAAATACAAAATAGAAAAACCTCCTGTCAGGCATCTTCCATTTCTTGATCAGCAACTAGTCCAAGGAATAGTGGGGGAGGAAAACACAGAACTTCCTTATTTTAATCTCTTAAATATATCCAGGAAGATGAACTAGTATCTGAAGAGTCTTAACCATAAGAGTCTCTAGGGAAGCCTGAATAAGTCTCAGTGGTAGGACAGGGTTTTCCCTCATAAAAGTCTCCAGCAGTGAACAACAAGAGAACAAGCATAACCCGTCTGCATCAGTTTCCCCATCCTCAGCAGAAGAATCCCCAATAAAGGGGTTATCCCCACTAGAAAATCACTTAAGCGCTCTTTGGGGGGATTCCTATGGGCCAAGAACCTAAAACCCAGATAATGGATGAGGGGATAGAACTGGGATTTGCCCAGGTCTTCTCGGGGTTGATAAATGTAGCCCACTGGATTCCAAATGAGGAAACATGTTTGCACTGACTTAACCCTTTGAGTGCCAGAGAGATATCAACACAATGATGGTTATGCACTATGCAGTGGTAAAGAGGCGATAAAGTGGAGATTACTTAACCAGTGCTATCACTTCTCCAGTTCCTAGGTTATACTATAGAACCTATGCACCAAGATTTCCAAAGTGCACTGGCTCCATAGAACATCTCCACTTTATCATCTTCCTATCACACCTCAGTGCATCTACCTCATTGCGCGGCAACATGTTGGGTACCTCTCTGGCACTAAAAAGGGGAAAGCCACTAAGGTGTGATAACGAGGTGATAAAGTAGAGAGGACTTCTCCAGTCATATCGCTTCTCCAGTTCCTATGTTATTCTGTAGAGCCAATGCACTAAGATTTCTGCAACTTAGATCTTCATGCATAGGTTACAGAACATCATAGGAACTGGAGAAGTCAACTACTCTTTATCATCTCTTTATCATGCCTTACTGCATAACAACCCCCTCCCCCCAGGTTACTGGAAAAGTCTTATGCATTTCTGCACAAAGCACTGGAATCATAGGTGGCACCCAATCCGTTAAAACGAAGTAGGGAAATATTTATCGAAAATCATTAAAGGCCTTATGCACAAAAGGAAGGAGGGAAGAGTAATTCTGAGACAAACTAAATGCATGACGGGATATATAAAACACTTCCAAAATTCCCTCTGATTAAAAGTGGACCTGTCACACCAAGACAAGTTTAGTTTTCAGAGAATTAAAAACTGCAGTTATATACTGTATGATGTAGGCCAAACTTATTTCTCACCATTCTATTAGACATGTCCCCAGTGTGCGAGTTCGGTCTAGATTCATATTTTTATTATCCTCCTCCTAAGGGCGAACTTGAAAACAGAACACAGAATGGAAAAGGATCAGTGGGATCTGCCTATGAAAGCTTACAGTCAGCACTGTGTGTGGTAACAGCCAATCATTTAAGCTAATTATCATAAAGTGCCACACTGTACCACCAACTAAAAGTTTTCTTCCAAAATGTTACACGCAAATGGCTAGAACCTGTAAGCAGTTCTTAATTTTCTTTTAAATGAACTAAATGTATCTTAGTTTGACAGGTTCAAGGCTTTTAACCCTCTCAATGCTAGACACATACACACACAGGTTTGTAAAGCACATGCTGTAAGTTTACAATTGGCTGAACAAGGGCCCAGCAGTGATCTTCCCCAGACACTAAATCATAAACTGTGTGTTTTTGGTATTTTGCATTCTAGCCACAGTTTCAACATCCCATATCCCGTGACATTATGGAATGATAAATCAGCAACTGTGACAGCTCCCTTGTAGAGACTGGTACGAACCGAGGATCTGCCACAGCCAACACCCACAGCTCCTGCCAGATGTCTTCTTGAGGTCGGCAGCTTTAACCCCAGAATGGAACACTAAAGGAAGGCTCTGTTTCTTGACAAAAAAAAAAAAAAAAAAAAAAAAAAACACATGCACCAAAAACACACCTTTCCCAAAATAGAGAATATAGAGAGAATTCTGCAGCCAGAAGAGAAGGCTGAATCGTAACAAAAGTGGTTTTAGGTTTTCAAAACCACACCTGATTTTTATTTATTTTTATAAACAATACGTCAGGGATAGGCTACGTGTAGCCCTCCAGCTTTTGTTGGTCTACAAGTTGATGGCTGGCTGAGAATGATGGGAGTTATCATCCACCAACCACTTGAGGGTACAGGCAGCCCACACCTGCCCTACAGCGCCAAGACTCCTCAACAGCTTTAGTTATTAAGATTTAACTTATTAGAAAGAAACTATGCAAAAAAGAATAGAGTATGTCCTGTATCCCTACTTTTTTAAAATTATTATTGCATTGAAACTCTGTTGTAGATTTCACCTTCATTCAAAATCTGATCTGCTTGTATAGGTATAAATACAGAAGTCTGGGTGGGGCTTTTGTCTATGGGATTTCTCAGGGTGTTTTTTTTTTTTTTTTTATGAAATGAATGCAGACTTCAGTAGATGGATGTCTCATGTCTAGCAAAGCAATGCATTGCCTACCCCTTTGGTTCTCAAGGGGTGAACAAATTAAGAACTACTTATTCCCAGCAGTATATAGTTTTCAATTGTTCTGCAAACAAATTCCATGCATCAGGATCCAGAGAGTTCCAGTTTAGAGCGGGTTACTTTATACTTTATGGACTACAAGAGTAGACTCAATGCTGGTACTATACAGGATAAAAGATAGACAAACCCAGAAGTAGTTGTCAGAGTTAAGAGACTGAAAATTAAAAACTGCCAGAGGCCATTTCAAATTGACACATGAGAATTATTGCAGCAGACGTCTAATGTTAGCTCAGGCTAAGAAACGAAAACAGTGATCTTCAATAGGTTTTCTTTAACCCTTCGAGTGCCAGAGGTGTGTGAAAATGCATTGCAAAGCAATGCGTTACACACCCCTTTGGCACTCAAAAGATTAAGGAAAGTCTGACATGTTTAACGTGATCTACAAATCATATGCTAATAACTTCCATTACATGGTGTAGGGTTGTGAGGTCATAATACAATCATATAATCAGACAATTTCTTACTCAGAAACTCATACATACATCTCCTTGGATTCCGATGTCACAGAATTTGTACCTGGTTGTAATCCCTTAAGGACCAGCTTCACAATCTGTTGCTCACCTTTCTGATCCTTAAGCAATGAAAATAAACTTTTAGTCCCACATTCTAAGTGCTTATCAATAAAAGGATATAAGCTTCCTAATGTAATATGCTTTAAAACTATGCAGAAGTTACCTCTGTATTTTTAATAATTTTCAACCAATTAAAGGGGAACCAAACTAAATAAAGTCCCCCCCCCCAATAGTCAGCCATCTAGAAAGGACCTTACCAATGGTACTATTATCCAGCCTAATTACCTCTTTAGTCAGAAATCCTACTTCTGCCAAGACTGACAGCCAGGCAACAGCACAGACATCTTTTCTTACAGACATCTGCGCTCCTGCTCAGTCAGTTCCGGTCTCCTCTAGGAGGCATTGCATGGTAACTAAAGGTATCAGAAGGGACTGACTGCGCAGGCGCGCAGATGCCTCTAAAACGATGTTGCCTGGCCATCAGAAGTAGGAGTTCTGACTAACGCAGTAATTAGACTGTATAATAGTAAATAGAAAGTTCCACTTTAAATAAATGCTCAGTTTGCTTGGCTGGGCAGGCAATAGCGGGTGCTTTCAGGTGATACCGAAGCAGTATCACATGGCTTCAAACTGTTAAAACGGAATTAACATGTTATAACAATGAGGTGATTTTGAAATATTTCAAAATCAAACTATTTATGTTAGGCATTTTTTATTTAAAACCAAAGCTTAATATATTTAGCTTTATTTATCTGTTAATCAGTGCAAGTCCTACAAGCATGCCTGGATGACTCAAACATTCCACAGAGCTCTGCGTTACCAACTGCCACTTCCTACTAGGAAGTACTAGCTCAGCTGCATAATCTGCCACACAAAGTTATATATCTCAGAAACTGCTTGAAATTAATGACTATCATAAATATGGGTGATTTTGGAGGAATGTATTGAAACCGACACATTGTAACAGACAGTTTTAAAGGGAAAGTAACGTCTGTTTTTACCCAATTGTTCTATTGTAGATGTTAAAAAAAAATAAATGAATTGAGGTTAGTCTGGTCTCTCAAACCTTTATAGATTGAGTACAATGTTAAAGTTCCCCCCTCCCTCCCCTTTCACAGACGTCAGCTGTACAGCTGAAATCATGAGATCCTGGTCCCCGGACTGGCCGGCGGTTCTTCAGCAGAGCCGAAATAGCGCTATTTAAAAATAAATACTTAATTGGAACAGTCTATAAAGTGTGCCTTCAAACCAGGCATGATTTGTAGACCGTTCCAATGAAGTATTTATTTTTAGATAGCACTATTTCTGCTCTGCTGAAGAGCTGCCGGCCGGTCGCACGATTCGAATATTCTTCTGTCAGCTATAGAGTCGAGGTTTGTGAAAGGGGAGGGACGGGGAACTTTACCATATATATTTCAAATTATAAAGGTTTGAGAAACCAGACTAACCTCAATTTTTTTTTTTAAATATCTACAATATTATTTTTAACATATCCCTTTAAAGTTGGAGGCTGTTGTATCCTGCCCCAGCCTCAAACTACATTTAAATTGGAATAAAACCAGTTAGAAAACATGCTGCTGTTCAATAACAGAACAGCGTGGGATGTCACGCAGGGAGGCAAAGCCATGCTCCAAAGAAACTGTGGTATACAGACACTGCACCTTCACTGGTACAGAAGGAAGGTGCTTTCGTAGGAGAGCTCAAAACATTGCAGGAGTTACCCAAGGTGGCTAAACACCTCCATCACCAAGAAGCCCCGATATGCATCTTCATATAATTAATGAAAGGGAAACCTGTAGCCTGTCCAACAGGAATAGTATTAAATCACAGTGTGCTTTAATACTAAAAAAAGTTGTTAGGGGTGTGAGAGTTTCCAATAAAACAGAAAAGAGGATTTTAGTCTTACCTGTTAAATCCTTTTCTCTTAGTTCATACAGGTTACTGGTAACTTTGGGTAGGTGATCAGCCCCTTTAAGTAGGCAGGAACAATTCTGAGAAGTGACTGCTGGGTGGAGCCTACCACTTCTCCTTAGCTTGCAGCTAGCCAATCCCCTTTCAGTAGGTAGTAAGGTGGTAAAGGAAGACTCCTGTGAGCATGAACCCGAAAGAATCCCCACGTTCTGCCATAGGAGTGCCAAGCATGGTCCCTTGACAGGGTGGCAGACCAGTAACCTGCATGGACTAAGAGAAAAGGATTTAACAGGTAAGACTAAAATCCTCTTTTCTCTGTTGTCCAATACAGGTTACTGGTAACTTTGGGATGTCCAGCCATTAAGTTCCAAAGGGAGGGAAGAAAGGCAAGGACCAGGCGCAGGCCCCAAAGTCACCAGAGCACCAATGAATCATGAATAGCTCAACAATAACCGCAAAGTGTCAACGGACACGGAACAGGGGTAAAAACAGACCCCAGGAACAGTTACAAAGCACACTGAACTAGAGCCAACAGGGCTCAAAAGTGAAAGAGTACTGAAAAGACTAAGGAGAACCTAGACAGGCAAGGCTGCCTCCAGGATCTTCCTCCCAAAACTGGCATCAGCCGATGCCAGCACATCCACACGATAGTGTTTGGAAAAGGTATGCACAGACGACCAAGTGGCCGCCTTGCACATCTCATCAGCAGAGGCCTGATTTCTGTAGGCCCAAGATGCCCCAATAGACCTCGGAGAATGAGCTGTGACCCAAAAGGGAACAGGCTTCTTCCTAAGTTCATAAGCCTTACGAATAGAAGACTTGATCCAAGAAGCAATGGTTCCCTTGGAAGCAGGCTTCCCTGCCCTGGGACCCTCAGGAATGACAAAAAAAAAAAAAAAAAAAAAAAAGTGTGTCAGACTGCCGCAAGGGCTCAGTGCAATGCACATAGAACTTGAGACAATGCACAACATCCAACAGGTGAAGATCCTTCTCCTTGTCTGAAGTAGGGTTAGGGCAGAAGGAAGGAACCACAATCTCCTGATTAATGTGGAACTCAGACACCACCTTCGGTAGAAACTCCTGCGAAGTGCGAAGGACCGTCTTGTCCTTGTGAAACACCAAAAAGGGTGGCCTACAAGACAGGGCACTGTCACCGCTTACCTTGGTTCCAGCGCTTCAGTGATGCTCGGTGTCATTCCATGTGTCATCTGCAGACACGAGGCTTCAAAGTGAAGTAGGCCTCTGTTTTATGCCATGCTTCCTGTAGTCTCCTCCTACCTACTTCCTCCCTCTGAGTCTGCCCCTCCTACCTACTTCCTGAGGAGGTGTTTAAAGGGCAGTCTGAGTCCTGACTCAGTTGCCCTTGCGTTGTTGTACAATACAGTTCTGGTTTCTTTGGGCTCAGTGTATGACCTGGCTTGTCTGACCATCCAATCTGGTGCTGACCTGTGGCTCTGTCTGACTATTCTCCTGCCTTATCCTATATATAGTGGACACCCAATCTGGTGCAGACCTGTGGCTCTGGCTGACTACCTAAACTGTGTATGACCTGGCTTGTCTGACTATCCTCTCTGGTGCTGACCTGTGGCTCTGTCTGATTATTCTTCCATTTGTTCCTTGTATCTAGCAGACACTCAATCTGATACATACCTGGGCCTCTGGTAGACTTCCTTTATACTAACTGCAGACGTGAGTCAAGTATCGCTTCCTCTGACTGACTGCAGGCATGAGTCAGGTATCCTGCTCGTGGTTCCTGATCGGAGACATTGTTTTCCTGTTCCAGGTCCTGGTTCCAGCGGAAACTACCAGTGGCTTCGGCCTAGTCTCCAGCAGTGTGGTCAATCTTGGCAGCTTTCTATTTCTGATAGTAGCATGTGCTTGCTTGTGACCCTCTGCTTATTTCTGTTTATACTCTTGTGTTGCCTTATTATATTTATCAATAAAGTCTATCTTACTATACCATACTGACTCCTGAATATCACTGGGAAACCGTGACAGTCATGCAGAGCCGCAACACAGCGAACAGATGCAATCGCCACGTCAGACGGAGAGGAATAGTGGCCAAGGATTCAAAGAGAGGGTGCCCAAAACCAAGTTAAGGTCCCACTGACGAGCGGGAGTCTTAAACACAGGATGGGTATGAGCAACGCCTTGGAAGAAAACCTTGACATCAGGAAGAATAGCAAAGTGCCTCTGAAAGAAAACAGAGAGAGCAGAAGTCTGAACCTTAAGAGAACTCAGACTGAGACCCATATCCACACCATCCTGGAGGAAGGAAAGGACTGCAGGAAGATCAAAATCCTGAGACAGGTCCCTATCCGCACACCAAGAGAAAGGTCGACCAAACTCGATGGTAGGCCTTAGAGGAAACCGGCTTACAGGCACTAAGCATAGTAGCCATCACACCAGAAGAAAATCCCTTCCAAAATTGAGGATTCAATGTCCATGCCTTCAAAGCCTGACAATGAACATCCTCCATACACAGCTAACCCTGTAGAAGATCAGGACTGAAGGGAAGCAGAAGAGGTTCTGCCACAGAGATCCAGAAGTTCCGGAAACCAAGCCTGCCGAGGCCAGTACAGAGAAAGCAGAATGACTGGGCAGGGCTCCAGTCGCAGTTTCCATATCACCCTGTGCAACAGGGGAATGGGAGGAAGGATGTATGCCAGAGGAAAATTCCATGGAATCGACAAGGCATCCACTGCTAGAGCCAGGGGTTCCACCCAGCGAGAGCAGAGAGTTGGAACCTTCCTGTTGTGTCTTGTTGCAATCAGGTTGATGCACGGAAGACCCCACAACTGGACAATGAGGCGGAATACCTCTTGATGCAGTTCCCACTCCCCACTGTCCACTGTGTGTCGACTGAAGAAGTCTGCCAGAACGTTGTCTACTCCAGGAATATGAACTACGGAAATGAAAGGGACATGCTCCTCTGCCCAGGACAAAATAGCCTTGCCCTCTAGCCAAGCTGCGAGACTGCATGTGTTGCCTTGCTTGTTGATGTAGGCTGCTGCTGTGGCGTTGTCTGACTGTACTCTTACCGGGCAATCCTCCATCTGATGTGTCCAGTGTCGCAGGGCATGAAATATTGCCCGAAGGTCCAGGAGTTTGATGGGAAGGAGAGATTCTTCTTGGGACCAACGGCCCTGAGCATTCAAGTGCCCCAGGACCGCTTCCCATCCAGAGAGGCTGGAATCTGTCATCACTGTTGTCCAGAATGGCACCAGGAAAGGCCTGCATTTCAGAAGATTGTTCAGGTTGAGCCACCATGAGAGGCACAGCTCCACTTGAAGAGGGAGAGATAGGGACCTCTTCAGGAGATCCGGTCGACCCCTGCATGCCAGGATTAGAAACCTCTGAAGTTCCCTGGTATGAGCCATGGCAAACAGAACCGCTTCCACGGTGGAAATGAACTTCCCCACCAGAGATGACAACTTCTTGGCTGAAACCAGATCCTGAGACAGGACAGCTTGGACCTTCAATGCTATCTGATGAGCCACTTCATCCGTGAGAAACACCATCCCTCTCCGGGTGTCGAAAAGGAGGCCCAGAAACACCATCCTCTGTGAAGGAACAAGGTCCGACTTGTCCAGATTGATTATCCTCCCGTGATGGGACAGAGCATGAATGCAATCCTGCACCTGCTAATGAAGGAGTTCCAGAGAAGATGCCTTCAGAAGGAGGACGTCCATGTATGGTGTAACTCTGATGCCGTCCCGATAGAGGACGGAGAACAATGCTCCCAGGACTCTGTTGAAGACTTGAGGAGCTGTGGTCAGGCCAAAGGGGAGGGCTGAAAATTGGAAATGCCCTCGGTCGCAGGCAAAGCGAAGATATTGCCGCCTCTCTGGATGAATGGTGATGTGCAAATAAGCATCCTGAAGATCCAGTGAGGCCAGAAATTCCCCAGGGGACATGGCAGCGATCACCATGCGTAGTGACTCCTGGCGATACTGGGACCTGACCACAAAGGAGTTGAGATCCTTCAAATCCAAAATGGGATAGCAGTCCCCATCCTTCTTGGAAACCACAAAGAGGTTGGAGTAGAACCTCAACCCCTGTTTCTGAGGAGGAATAGGTTCCAAGACCGCCTTGTCCAGAAGGGCCTGAATGGCTCCCTCGAAAAGGCGGTGCTTTTCTGCTCCCAGAGGAGAGCAAGAAGAGAAGGTCTGAGAAGGAGGAAGGGAGGTAAAGGGGATCCTGTACCCCGCAGCCACCACCTGCAAAACCCACGGGTCCACCACAGAGGCCTCCCAAGCCAAAGGTATTGGCATAAGTCATGCAGAAGGAGGTTTGGAAGCCTTGGGCTTAGTGGAGGATTTGGGCCTCCATTGCTGCTGAGGCTTGGATGAGGAGAGTGGAGCCAGAGGCACCTCCTGGCTTGCTTGGCGCGAGTCAGCCTGAAAGGGACGAAAAAGCTGATTCCTTTTGACAGGCGCCTTCTTCCTCTGGACCACTGGCAGGAGAGTACTCTTCCCTCCAGTGGCTTCACTGATCAGATCCTTGAGATCAGGCCCAAATAGTGAGATGCCCTGAAAGGGCAAAGACAGGAGAGCCCTCTTGGAGGCCTTGTCAGCAGACCAGATCTTGAGCCAAAGAACACGTCTGGCTACCACAGACATAGCTGATGTCCTGGCTACCATACGCACAGTGTCAAACAGGGCAACAGAAACATAATGCAGAGCCTCAGAGATGTTAGCAAGAAGCCACAACATGTCAGCAGTAGGAGCCCCCTGACGGACAGCTGAAGTGAGCTGTTCAGTCCAAACATCCATGGCTCTATTCACCCACGCCACAGCAAAAGCGGGGCGGAGAGCAGAACCAGACATCTCAAAACTAGCCTTGAGAGCAGTCTCAAGCTTCTTGTCAGTCCAGTCTTTCAGAGCAGATTCATCAGCCACAGGCAAGGCAGTGGACTTAGAAAGCCTGGAGACAGGGGCATCCACTTTGGGAGGATGAACCCACTGAGCTAGTGCTGCTTCAGAGAACAGATAAAGCTTAGCAAATTTCCTAGAGACAGACGGTTTCCTGTCTCGGAACTTCCACTCCTCAGACACCAAGTAGTCAAGGGTGAGGTTAGGTGGAAAACAAGTATGGGGCCTAACAGGCTCCTGGAACACATAGGAGGGATCGGAAGAATCCTCCTGCACCAAGGGAATGTTCAGGGTGTTCAACACAGCCCTGATCAGGCCCTCAGCTGAGGGGACATGATCAGCCTCAAAGGAATCCCCAAAAAACTGAGAGAAAGGGAGAGCAGAGAAGTCTTCGTCATCAGAGTCCATCAATAATTCCTCTTCAGAGGAATCAGACACATCAGGTACGGCGGTTTAGGCAGGGAAGATCTGATAGCGGTGGGGGCCTACCACAAGTGGAAGACCCCCTGCAAGGTGGATGGAAGAAGTTGTAAGGTGGACCGGAAGACCCTGGTAGTAGCCTTAAACTCTTGCATCCAAACTGGCTCTAGTGCATGTCTGGAGGTCCCTGCTGGGGATTCAGGGATAGCAGCGCATGCTGGGCAAACATGACCTGAGTATCTCTAGGTGACCCTGAGTGAAATGAGGAGCAATGAGCAATGGGGGACACAGACGCCCCAGTATCCTTAGTCTTAGGCCTAGCCCCAAGGTCTAACAGACTAGACATTCTCACAGAGGTAAAGTATCAGAAACACCCACAAAATAGTGTGTAGGATAAATAAAATCTCCCCAGAAATGCTAAATTAGACTTATCTGGTAGGCAAAGGGTTAAACTGTTGAGGAGAGAAGGAGAGTCCAAGACCTGCGTAGGGTACTCGATCAGCGAAGGCACAAAATGGCTGCTGCGGCGAAAGCCAATCAGAAATTTTTCTGCAAAGCAAGCTCTCATGGGAATTGTAGTTTAATTGAAAAAAGTATCCCAACAGTTGCCAAAGCCCCCTGAGCCCCCCCAACATGCCCAGAACGTTGACCGATAACACAGAAAGGGCAGATCACTCAAATGAGCCATCTCTGACCTCGCGACGTGGAGTGGTTGCAGAGATATGTCCCAAACTGTAAAGTCCCATAGAAGTGAATGGAGCCATGGTGTCTATACAGTAAACGCGCCTTTAACGCAAAGTTAACAAGGTGAATACCGAAATGCAAAACCACTCATAAGCCCGCTAGAACAAGTCAGCAGACCCAATAAACACTGGTCCCAGTAGGGAAAGTGTCCACAATGTCCCTAAAAGATGGTAACCAGAAGCAAAAGGGTTAAGTTACCACACAGACTTGCCCCAAACACCCCACAGACATACAGATAAACCCAATGAGTGCATGCGTAAGTACTAGGAACTCCAAATGAGACCCCTGTGTGGAGGGAAAGCATGGGACATGTGGACCTCAGCATTCAAAGGGTGCTCACCTTTTTCAGCAGATATTCTGTCTTCAGATTACCATATATCAAGAACAAGCCTCAGTGGGCAACTCCTGGGGAAAGGACTTGCAGCCAAGATTTTTCCCCCAGGGCTTAGGTCCACACAAGCACCTGGTAAACTGAGCTATCCACATTTGGGTGATGGGAATGGTCAGAGATGGTAATCCGCCAGTTGTGGTATCCCTTATCTAACAGAAGATAATAAATTAAAACTATAGCAGAACTGTTCTCTTGCCTTGTGTCTTGACCAAGGAACAAATAATACTGGAAGGGGATTGGCTAACTGCAAGCTAAGGAGATGAGGTAGGCTCCACCCATCAGTCACTTCTCAGAATTGTTCCCGCCTACTTAAAGGAGCTGATCGCCTACCAAAAGTTACCAGTAACCTGTATTGGACGACAGAGAAGAGTCATTTTTTTGTTTTGTTGGGTGTTGTTTCGTCTTTTGAACCCCTTACACCTACAATGCATTGGAAGTGTATCTTGCATTCAGCTCATTAAAACTAAGCTCCACTTTGTCCATTGGATAACATTATTTGTCTTCTTCCACCTGATTATGAAAACCTGCTCCTGGTGAAACTCTATAGCAGGAATATTTAGGAGTTCTCCATGATGTTAAAAGACAGTTTCACTATGGAGAAACGGCTGAACAGTGCTACCATACAAGCAGGAAGACACTTGTGTAAAGCAAATTAGTCAGATTTAGTTTGGACAGGGCTATATAACATTGTGGTAAAGGAAATACAGATCTCTGTATTGTCTGCAAAATATGTAACAGGTTAGACATTTATGTATGGCTAAAATAAATTTTTGGATTTAAAGGGATAGTAATACTTCGTTTTATCTTTATTTTATTTTGTAGGCATTAAAAAAACATTAAGAACGATATAAGTCTTATCTCTCAAACCTTTACGGTTTAAGAGATATTCACAAGCAAAGTTTCCCCTCCCGTCCCTTTTTCCTAGTATAAGCCATCTCTTCTCAGATGTGAATCTGGTTGTAAGACCAGACAGATAACAGCAGGGGACAATCTTCTTTGTATGAAAACAATGAAAGCCCTTCCCCCCCCTTGACAAGTTTTACAACTTTTTCCCTTATCTTAATTTAAGATTGTCCCCTCTCTGAAGTCTACCTGGACACCTCCCTTCTGATCTGGCTGAACAGGAGGGGGGGGGGATACTTTGCTTGTGAATCTCTCTTAAACCATAAAGGATTGAGAGATAAGACTTATATCGTTCTTCATGTTTTTTTAATGCCTACAAAATAAAATAAAGATAAAACAAAGTATTACTATCCCTTTAAAAAAGAAACAAGGAATGGACAAGAGGCAACATTTAATGCTACAGAGTGTAAAATAAAGCATTCAGGACACAAATGACAAATGTGGAATACAAAGATTAATGGTGCCGCTCAGAGGAAAGGTACTGGATTACATATGATGAGGTATTAGCAGCAGGAAGAGAAAGTTACTAAATACTAATGTCAGTTTTAGATCAATAGTGGGACTTCAACATAAGTACTGTGTACAGTACTAAAGGCCCAATCTCTAGAAGCACATGAATAAATGAGAGAAAATTTAAAAGAAGGGCATCTAAAATAGTGAGAGCTCTACATTATAATACTTATCAGGACAAACACAAGGCAATTAAAGGGAAATCATCATGTTTTACCTAAGGGAGCAGACTTTCTAAAATATTAAGGCTGTACATCTTCATATTGGTTCCTATAAGCCATTGTGGGGGTCAGGTGACTGGCAGCTGTGCTGTCAATGGGGCTGAACACAACCAAAAAGTTAGTGGTCACAGCCACGTCCTTTGCCAAACTGTGCTTTTGGCTTCATAGTCTGCTAGGGCCAGAGTCAGGTCTTATTTTTTTACTTACTCTTATTGAGGTTTCCGCAAAGCAAGGTGTACATGTATGGAGCTATATAAATACATGTATACATTTTCAAGTCACTCCATTAGAAGTCTATGGGGACTATTTGTTTGGCCACCACATGACTGACTGCGAGACCCCAAGCCTATCATTTCAGTGTTTCGCATTATGAAAGGAGGAGCGCTGGAAGTCATTCCAGACTTCCCACGCAGCTCCCCTGTTGATTCATCAGAGCTTTCAATGGAGCAAACCTGGCAACAGAGCACCAACTGATAGTTACCCTGTAATATGTATAGCTTGGAGGAGAGAAGGGAGAGAGGCGATTTTGTTCTGCGCAAGCATACTGGCTATATTGGTGTTTAAAGGGGAATTATTCCCCCCTATACAAGTTTGCCTAATAATGGACTAAATAAATACATTGACTAACTTGAATACTTGTGTAATTTTATTTTTTTAATTCATGGTTTGGCTAAAATTTAAGGTTTAAAAATTATCAGTGGCCTTAACTTCCGGACAGACTGTAGGTACAGCTCTGCACCACAGTTTGTCACTCTTCCTCTGCTCTCCTCCTATGTAGCTTCTTGATCCAACCTCCTCCAATGACGGAGGATTTCTGCTTGTAAGCTGGATCACTCTCACTGCGAGAGTATTCCAGCTAGTCGCTATATTTAGTCCATTATTAGGTAAACTTGTACAGGGGTGATAGTTCCCCTTTAAGTCCCCACTCCCACAAAACCAGTCTCTGATCAGCTCTGGAACTGAGGCCTCTTCTCCCTAATCCCCGTTTGAAACAGCAGAATCAGTCATGCAACTGGGTACAAATTAAACCATGGAGCATGAAGGACACATGGCAAATCTTCTACATAGGTTAGAAGTTTTGGTTCTACCATACCTTAAAAGGAATATTTGTATAATTATGCATTCTATACCTGACAACAGTCCCAAATTTACCTATCCCTGGTTCTTGCTGCCGATTTTAAAATTCTAACCCTATATTCTTTGAAATATTTATACTTGTAGTTGGCGCTTAATAGGCTACAAGCTTCCTAACATGTTAATATGGCTTATTTATAGGATTTGACGTAGTATTTTGATGTGGGTAATATATGTTCTCCTGCTGCGCCAGCTAGGTTGCATAAGGTTTTATGTTGGCTTTGCTCTGAGCTATACTATGGACAATTAAAGAGGTTATTTGATTTCCAAGTGGAAAAAGTCTCCAATATTTTTTCCCAGTTGTGGGAAGCATACATTGTGCTTATATGATAGTGTATGCTGTAAAATTCACAGATGTTTGTAACTAACTACTGTGTTATAGAACCAGAGATATATTGTTTACATGTACTGGTTACTGGTTTTAAGAATGCTAGGTGAAGCAAAATTCAGTTGCATTTCCTCCGTACTGTTATTTCTTATACAAAATACAGTCACCTGAGCGGGAAGTGAGGAATACAAATTCCATCAAGGTATGGGAGAGTCATATTATATTATATATATATTTGCTCTTTCATACAAGACCAAATTTATATTTTGGCATTAGCATTCCTCTTATAAAAAAATCTTCAGCAGCACAAATATTGTTCTCTGAGTCCACATACAATATACACAAACATGAAATAATGACACACAGTTAAGACATGAGGGCTTATATTGCAAGCTCAGACAGATTGACTCATTGCTGATACATTAGCAGAGAAGACTTCTCGTCAGCTTTATGCCTGTCTATCATCTACCACTGACTTTAAAGAAATAAGCAATACAATAGCAATGGCTAGCTGAATCAACTTCATGTTAGAATAAATAAGTTGGTAAAATATTTTTCTCAAGGCCTCCTTATGAGTCTGGAATTTTCAAGGCCCCCTTAAGCCTTTAAGCGCTAGAGGGGTGTACAACGCATTGGCACTCAAAGGTTTAACATCTCAAAAGTAGTTTGTCGAGGTGACATTGAAGGAGGGACATACATACATACGACACACACACACACACATTATACACACAGCTGTTACGCTTAGGTTTCATAACAGATGCAAGGGGGAAAATAAAGGAACGTATTGTGCATTATACATTATTCACCCTTATATAAAGGGCAAAAAAGTGCAATTCTGGTGAAAACCTATTGCGCCAAATCAGGCAAACACAGCTGTTCAAATGGGACCTTCAACCCCTGGATGCTGTGAAGCCTCCAACACATTCAAACGTTAAGAAAGTTCAAAATGTCAGGAAGTGAATTACAGTGCGATTACTTCCTCAAAGTTCTGACAGCATGATTTAGCAGTTTCTATCACATTCTAATTGTGTGCCATTGAATCACTTCTCCTAGAGAATGCAGCAGAATAACTTACTGGAATCTGACCTACAATATATTTTTTTTCATGAAAAATACTGCTCTTTTAAGCTTTGAGTTCCAGGGGGGGTATTGCAAAGCAATGCACTGGAGAACCTTCTCTAACTTAAAGATTTAAAAGCCCACGTAAAATCAATAGGAAATATCAGAATGCTTATTTGGTCCCTATGATTTCCCAGAGTTGATCATATAATGTTGCCTTTATACACAAGGCCCAGTGTACATCACATAACATTAAGATTTTTTTTTCCAGTCTTATTCAAAAAAATGTGGCTTCCTTTTGGCATCAGAGTGCCCTAGTGTCTTGGTTGATAAACACTGCTCTAGATGTTGATGCAGGCCTATTTTAATCATTTGAGTGCTGGAGACACTGCAGCACTCAAATTAAATCTTATTATACAATTCAAGCAGTGTCTACACTCATATAAAGAAAAAGCAACACACATAAGGAATGTTGTGTGTGTATCATGTTTGCACTGTAACAGCAGGCAGAGGGAGGAAAAAAAACAAACAAACAAACTTAACCCCTTAAGGACCGGCACGCATGCACGAGGCGGCACTTAAGGACCACGGGGAGCCCTGAAATCCATGACGTACATGTACATCCTTCATCGTTAAGGGGTTAACAGCCAGCTCGCATCATTTTATGTGCTCCCATGCAGTCTTTATCTTATCACTCCATCATAACTGGGGTAACAAAAATAAACCCTAAACATAAATTAACCCCTTAATGACGTGTCAGGATAGTCCCAGTTTTTTTTTTTTCACGTGTGCCGGTACACTGACATAGTTCAGAGCGGTCTTTAAGGGAAGGTTACTTCACTGGACCGCTTGTTATAAGGGGGTTAAAGTACTGCTTTGAAATGTATTGGGAGACCTTAATAGCATTCAAGGAGTCGGTAAAACTGCTGTAAGGAATTTTGTATTTATTTATTTTTTATTAAATACAACCATTCCTGGGAAATCTACTGTATGAAAGTCCAGTGTGCAGGCTTTCACGGATTTTATGACCTTCATGTTTTATATGCCCCAAGAGATGAACATTCACTGTTTGCACAGATTTGTTTTAATGGTTTTAAGTGTTTATGCCACAGACTTGTTGACTCATTTCCTGTGACTCTCACCAAGTGCGACTTAGACGCACAGGATTTTAAGGAACACAACATACCTGGGAACTTTTTCTTCCCTGGAGGGGACTCATGTGGCGTTGGTGGGAAGATAAATAAGCGATTCACATCACAAAGGGGCAGGGTTATCAGGCTGTGTAATAAAGTGGGCAGAACAGGGTGGGGAAGGAGAAGTGGTGTTAACAGGCTGGGAAGGAGCAATAGTAGGCAGAGTTTCAGAAGAAGCTCCCCACCACCAGAGAATCTGCTTCTGTCCCCAGAGACCCAGCAATTTCCTGCAAAAAACAGTATCTGGGGCAAATCTGGAGAGTTCCCAGCATCATTAATCTGTGAATATAGCACTATAGTCCACTATGAATTGGGACCTCAATACTGATCTTTACATATACTCGGATATATCAATCCACAGAGGAAGTGAGGATTGTTTGTTGCTGGATTCCAACACTTCAAACTCCTCCCACTGAAGTGTTCTTTCTTATGGGGAATTCTGTGGGAGGAGACAGTGTTCCTGGAGTTCTCCGTGAACATGACATCCAGCACGAAGACTAGGTTTTGAGGGACTAATCTACACAGAAATGGATTCATAATGGCATTAGGATTTGTTCCCAGGATTATGCATGAGGCATTTTAATTAGGCCAGAATAGTGTTTTTAAAGGGATAGTAATACTTCGTTTTAACTTTATTTTATTTTGTAGGCATTAAAAAAACATGAAGAATGATATAAGTCTTATCTCTCAAACCTTTATGGTTTATGAGATATTCACAAGCAAAGTGTCCCCCTCCCACCCCTTTTACTGATGTAACACTTTTCAGCCAGGGCAGAAGGGAGGTGCCCAGGTAGACTGCAGAGAGGGACAATCTTCAATTAAGATAAGCAAAAAACCTGAAAAGCTTGTCAAGGGGGGCAGGGATTTCATTGTTTTCATAGGAATAAGAGTGTCCCCTTCTGTTATCTGTCCAGTCTATGGACTGCATTCCACATCTGAGAAGAGATTGTTTACAGTAGGTAAAAGGGGCGGGAGGGGGAAACTTTGCTTGTGAATATCTCATAAACCATAAAGGTTTGAGAGATAAGACTTATATCATTCTTCATGTTTTTTTAATGCCTACAAAATAAAATAAAGTTAAAACGAAGTATTACTGTCCCTTTAAGTATCAGAGAATTGTCTAATTTTGTGGTTCTCAAAGTTTTTGCTGTTATGGAATCTTTTCATTTCAAATGAAACCCCTAGGGAACTCAATCAGTCCTCTTAACCTCCTGGATAAGAACATAGTTGATGAGGCTTAAAAAAAAAAAATGTGTCCAAGTCCAGCCCATGCCAAATAACCCCTATTTATCCAGTGGAAGACCGAAAAACCCACACAAAAACCAACAACATTGAAGCCATTTTCAATTAAGCCCTAAGTGGGTAAAAAAATGTCTTTGACTCCAAATGGCAGTCAGATATTTCCCTGCTTTGAACCAACTATTATAATTCTCAAATCTTATGTGATAGATAGGTATGCATTACTTTTTGAAAGCAGTTACAGTATCCTACGGCAAACAATTTTAAAATGTTACTGCCCTTACTGTGAAAAATCCCTGACTTTGTTTTAGCTGAAAGGGCCTTTCCTCTAGGCTAAATGGATAACCTCTTATTCTTCTATCAGTTATTCTTCGATCAGCTCTTTGAGTAAATTGTTACTTGGAGAGTTCTTTGTATTGACCTTGAATGTATTTGTAAATAGTAATCAGATCACCCCTTAAACATCTCTTCTGTAATATAAACAAACCCAGTTTGGCTAGTCTCTATTTATAACTCAAATTATCCAATACCTTTATAAGTTTTGTTACACGTCTCTACAATTTTTCCCAGTTCAATAAGAACTGGTGCCCAAAACTGTACTCCATATTCTAGATGAGGCCTCATCAAGGATTAATGCAGAGGTAAAATTATATTTGCATCCCGTGCTGCTACACCTCTTTTTATGCATGATAGAACATTATTTGCTCTTGCAACAGCTGAGTGACACCGCATACTGTGAAGTCTCATTACTCCTAAATCTTTCTTAAATGAGGATTCTCCAAGTAGTTTCCCATTTAGTGTATATGTAGAATGTTTGTTTCTACAGCCCAAATACATAGCTTTACATTTATCTACATTAAATGTCATCTTCCTATTCACTCGCTTTATATAAGCACTTCTTTAGAGAAAAAACATGCTGCTCTGTATGTATTTCCTTATACAGCTTAGTATCATCAGCATAGATTGAGACATTACGTTCAATTCCCAACTCAAGGTAATTAATAAACATTAATAAAAAAGCATTGGGCCTAGGACTGAACCCTGTGACATCCCACTTATAACTTTAGACCAATTTGAAAAGGTTCAATTTACAAAAACTCCCTGCCATCTATCATTTAACCAGTTCTCAATCCATGTACAGATAACACCGCCCAAACCAAAGCCTTTTAATTTATGCAGTAGACTGTTGTGAGGCACTGTATCTAAGGCTTCTGCAAAATCCAAGTATACTACATCAACAGCAATTCCCTTGGGCAAATAACTACTTAGTCTTACATAAAATGCAAGTAAATTAGTCTGACATGATCTGTTCTTCATAAAGCCATGCTGATTCCTACTAATAATATTGTTTGTCTTCACATAGTTCTGAATACTGTCAGTTAATAACCCTTCTAGTATCTTACCCACTATGGAAGTCAAGCTCACAGGTCTAATTTCTTGGTTTGGATCTTGCCTGCTTTTTAAACAAAAGGTACTGCATCAGCTGTTCCAAACACAGGGCAATTTGCCTGATGAAAATGAATCAAATATTAAGTATAATGGTCTTGCTATTACTGAACCAAGTTCCTTACGTACCCTTGGGTGTATACCATAATACCCAGGTGCTTTATTCACCATAACCTTTTCCAGTTTCTTTTGGACATAGTCTCATGTAAATGATAGAGGAATTTCTGCATCTGACTCTTCTGATGGAAACACTTTAAAAGCCTGCTTCTTATTTCTCATTTCCACGCAAACCTCTTTATTAAGCCACACTGGTCGTAATTTGCTCCTCTTGTACTTATTCACCAATGGTATATATATATACAATCGTTTTAAACAAATTCCATGATTATTGTGCATTTTTATCGTTAAAGATTACATCCTACTGAATATCCTTTAACAATGCTTTTATTATTGTAAAATTAGCCTTTTTAAAATTGAATGGTGTGTTATATCATTACTGTCAGAGTTGTAGTTCAAGAGTGATGATAAAGTATCCACCTCCCACCCCTTTTACTGATGTAACACTATTCAGCTCAGAACAGAGAGGTGGTGTCCAGATGGATGGCAGAGAGGGACAATCTTCAATCAGCATAAGTGAAAAAATCTGAAAAACCTGTCAAGGGGGCAGGGTATTCATTGTTCTCACAGGAAGAAGATTGTCCCTTGCTGTGAGCTATCTGGTCTCAAGACCAGATTCCACATATGAGGTATTGAAATAACACTCTCCATGGCCCAAATACTATGAAGATTAATTGGAGCTGCTGTTTTTGTGAAACATTACTGTCCCTTTAATGTTTTTGTTAAAGGGATAGTAATTCTTAATTTCACGTTTATTGACTATTGTAGCCATTAAAAACTTTAACTAAATGCTCCCAGTCCCATCTCTCAAACCTTTATGGTTTGAGAGATAATCTTATTTAAACTCCCCCTCCCTCCCCTTTCCCTGAGGTCAACTCTCTAGCTGACTGCAGGGGAATCAGGTCCCTGGACAAGCAGAGGCTCTTCAGAAGAGCCAACATCACGCTGATGTCAGGGAAAGGGGGGTGGAGTTTAAATACGATTACCTCAAAGTTTTTAATGGCTACAATATTCACTAAACATGAAATAAAGTATTATTATGCCTTTAAACCCTTGCTATTGGGTTTCTCAAACAAAATTTCAAAGGATACCAAATTGTGGTCACTGATGCTTAAATGTTCTCTTACCTGTATACTATGAAGCAATGAACTGTTGCATGAAAGAGTTAACCCGTTAAGGACAAGAAAGGTGCATAATGCATTTGAATTCTAGTTGGTACCTTACATTTATTACTAAAATTGTCATATTAAGGATACTAGTAAATTCTGATTATTTTAATATAATAACACTAGTTGAACAGCCCATTACACGGACCACAGTGCCACTGCCACCTGGTCGTATGGCAGTCACGCGCAGTAGAGACTGCCCGCGCCACAGCTGATACAGAGCTGGACGCTCCTTCGAAGCGCCCAGCTCTGTATCAGCCGCGGCGCGGGCAGTCTCTACTGCGCCTGACTGCCGCACGCGCAGCAGTATGTACTGCGCATGTTGCGGCGTTACACACGATTTAGCGAATTATTATATAGGATTGATAATATATATTTGTTTTAGTCATCTACTGGTAGTCACAGACTCACACATGCATGTTGCACTCCTGCAGCCTTGTTTCCATGCCCATTTACTTTACCTGCAAAGCAATACGTTGGAGACATCTCTAGCACACAGGGGGGCACAGTTTTTCCATGGAACCCCTTTTATTTCTTTGGGTAAACCCAAGAATCCAGAGAACTCTAGATCTAACAGATTTCGAAAAGTTCCGGATAAATGGAATGACTAACGTTTGGGAACCTCATGTTTCCATCAAATACAGTTTTAGAACGAATGCCATAAATAAGCCATTTTTTATTCTATTCTAGAGAGTTAAAATACCTCTTGCTTGTGGCTTTAAGATGGCACCTATAAATCCCCCCTCCCCTCCTTTATCTGGTATTTGTTATAACAGACCCATCTGTACTGGTCTGCAATGAATCTCTGGCACTAAAAGACGTTGTTTAGCTGTTTCTAACCCATTTACTGGTCATTTATATAATCACACTACTCTGCAAGTATGCACCATTACATAAATACCTAGCTGGAAATGATAAGAAATGCCCCAACACCAGCAATTTCTACATTCCAGACGGATCTGGAATGCAAGGATTATAATTAGCCATCTTTAGCATAGACAGTAAAAAGTTGTAACCCTGGATTTAATTAATGTAACTTTTTTTACTGAATGTTCACCTTTCAAAACCGTTATGGTACTGGATTTTCATGTAGGCTGAAGTCAACTTGATGGTAATTATTTATAAAATATGCCAAGTTAAAACCCTGTGACAAATTCTGTAAACTGTTCAGGGCAGGGAACCCTTCCTTTGAGTTTCACGGACTGCATTTGTATTCATTCTCTATATTGCATACATGTTAAACTATGTAAAGCAGTGGTTGGCAACGTGAGGCCCTCCAGCTGCTGTCCAACTACAACTCCCATCATTCCCCACCAGCAAGTGGCTGGCAGGGAATGATGAGCATTACAACCTGGTACCAGCTGGTGGGCTTCACCTTGCCCATCCCCGATGAAAAGAGTGCACACCTCTATAGCACTTTATCTATATACAAAAACAAAAAAACCCACACACTTTTATAAATTTATATTCTTTTTTTTAAATGGGGTCAAAAAGGGCATTTAACCCTTTGGATGCTAGAAATCTCTCCAATGCACTGATTTGAAATGTACTGGAGGCATATCACCGAACACCCCTTAGTGACAGACGACTTACCTGGTAAGACCAGGAAGTCATTCGCTATAATGAAAAAAAATTAAACCCTGTCATTAAGGGGTTAAGGTTGAAAAGTAAAAAAAGTGTAAAGGGAGATATGCGTAAAGACAAAATAAAGCAGAAGCAACTTTTTGGGGTTAATAAACAAAGATGTGTGTGTTACATTGGAAACTGCAGGGGGGCGGGGCAAGTGTTCCCATAAAAATATCAGTTTAGCTACACAGGAGGAAACTCTTAATGGGATAGTAATGTCAGTAAAAAAGTTTTATCTATATGGTATATACAATTAAAAGAGAGTACTTGCACTTATTCTTATCTCTCAAATCGTTATGGTATGAGAGATATAGGACAATAAAGTTCTCTGGTCCCTTTCTGCTTGACGAGCTGTAAAGCGGTCAGAAAAAGATTCTGGTCGCTTGACCAGATGTGGCTCTTTAGCAGCGCCAATATAACGATATCTAAAGATAAATACTTAATTTGGAACGGTCTACAAAGTGTGCCTGGCTTGCAAGTACACTTTGTAGACCATTCCAATGAAGTATTTATTTCTAAATAGCGTGATTTCAGCTCTGCTGAAGAGCCTCTGTCTGGTCAAATGACTGGAATCTTCAGCTATCAGCTAGACAGCAGACTTGAGTAAAACAGCCAGGAAAAGGTAACTTTAGCAAGTTATCTCTCAAACCATAACGGTTTGAGAGATAAGACTAACATTGATGTTAATTTTTTTTTTTTTTTAATGTCTACAAATTCAACATTAAGTCAACTTAAAATTAACAATTACTGTCCCTTTAACCAGAAGGCTTCAAAATAATATACAAATAAGAGAAAACAAAAATCCATTAACCCCTTAAGGACCCATGACGGTCCTGCACCGTCATGGGTTGTTATAACCTTAACGAACCATGACGGTCCAGGACCGTCATGGCTTAAATGATAGAAGCGTGCCTCCGTGCACGCTGCTATCATTAAATCCAGGCTGAGACTGAGAGCTCCAAGACCGGGGCATTCAGTCTCAGCCCTTCTTCCTTCTTCCGGTTCATGCGATCGCCGTATCAGCGATCACATGTACCGGCATAGTGACAGACAGAGGCAGCATGCAAAGCATGCTGTCTGTGCCTGTCTGGTCTGCCACTGTCTCCCTTGCTCTCAAAGTAAGGGAGACAGAAGTAGACTGGAAACAACTAGTGGTTAAAAAAAAATACAGCAGTTGGGGGTATTAACCCCTTCACTGCTGGTGCAGGAGGCTGGCTAAATGCAGGTCAATTTTTGACCTGCAATTTTACACTTTTTGTAAAAAAAAATATATATATATATATATATATATATATATATTTTAAAAAAATATATATAATTCAACAATATTGCAAGTGTGATTGTTGTGGAGCCATGTAATACACTTATATACACCACCAAATGCCAGGGGCAAAAAAGTGTCAAAATAGGGTGGGAAAAAGGGACATGGGGATTTTCACCCAGGGGGGACAGTGGCCACTTTAAACTGCGCATTTTGTAGGTATGACTGACCGGTCATACCTTTCATGCAGTCTCCATAAAAATTTAACCCTTTGTGGCCAATTGATCCCAAGAGAAAAATCAAAAATGGTGTTTTTTTTTACTTTAATAAAGTGAATGGTGGGTTATCCATATAAATAGGGTATCAAATGAAAGCTCTATTTATGCTTAAAAACACAGTATTTAATTTATGGGGGTGGAATAAAAGCCTAAGAGAGAAAACACTGTTGAACAAAGACATAGTCAAAAAGGTCAGAATTGCTCCGGTCCTTAAGGGAAAACAACCTCAGATTTTCACGGTCCTTAACCCCTTCAGTGCCAGAGGCTCGGGCCACTTTCTGAACCCTGCAGGCCAGACACTTTTTCAACATTTTTGCTATCCTTCCGTTTAGGCTTGATTTCCTCTGGGGATTTTTAGTTAAATATGGAAAACTATATATTGTTTTTTTCAGAACGAATTGAGCTTTGTGGTACCTTACACGAAGAGAATTTTACATCGTGCAAAAAGCTATGATGTCATAATGACAAAAAAAGTGAAAATTTACTCATTTTGCTAAAATCACATACTATGTATCAAAAACATTTACCTTGATTGAAAAAGTTTCAATTATTTGAAAAAGCCCCGAGTCCCCAGAGTAAAAAAATACCAAATTTGTATAGTTTTACCTACGTCCATGGCTAGCGTAGAGCCCTAATCACCAGCAGCACAAAATGACATTTTCAACTTTATAAACTAAAATGCGCATTCTAGGGTTTTTGTGGTAAATCTACCCTAAAACAGTGGAATAACTATATAAAACTATATATTTCTGGAAAGTAGACAACCTACTGCATCTAATGAGGGGTGACTTTCCTTGTTACCCCAAGCCTGGTGTGCACAAATGCCTCCAGAAGATGGCGCGAATGAAAAAAAAGGCATTTTCTTACATTTCTGCCCCTTCAAATGTACTAAAATGTGTGAAAATCATGGCATTTCCAACTGTATTCATTAGCTAGAGCTCTTAGGAGAAAAATGACACCCCATTGGTATGAGTTCACCTACCTCAGGGGGCGCTACAAGTACAAAACTACACCTATTGCAACCTCTAATTTTTCTAACATTTTCTCAAACATTACTTGTCTGTACAAAAATGGTTATAACAACTAGAGAAGTGAAGAAATGCTACACAAACTATACCATTTTGAAAAGAAGACACCCTGCCGCATCTAATGATGGGTGACTTGCCTTGTTACACCAAGCCTGGAGTGCACAAATGCCTCCAGAAGGTGGCGCTAATGAAAAAAAAAGGCATTTTCTTACATTTCTGCCCCTTCAAATGTACTGAAATTTGTGAAAACCATGGCATTTCCAACTGTATTCATTAGCTAGTGCTCTTAGGAGAAAAATGACACCCCATTGGTATGAGTTCACCTACCTCAGGGGGCGCTACAAGTACAAAACTACACCTATTGCAACCTCTAATTTTTCTAACATTTTCTCAAACATTACTTGTCTGTACAAAAATGGTTATAACAACTAGAGAAGTGAAGAAATGCTACACAAACTATACCATTTTTGAAAGAAGACAACCTGCCGCATCTAATGAGGGGTGAATTTCCTTATTACCCCAAGCCTGTTGTGCCCAAATGCTTCCAGAAGGTGGCACTTTAGGAAAAAATGGCATTTTCTTACATTTCTGCTCCTTCATCTGTATGGAAATCTGTGAAAACCATGGAATTTCCAACTGTATTCATTAGCTAGTGCCCTTAGGAGAAAAATGACACCCAACTGGAATGAGTCGACCTACCTTAGGGGTGCCAGAAGCACATAACTACACCTACCTGTTTGCTTCTTCGAAAATGGCTGCTTGTACTAAAATGTCCATAACTGTTAGAGACATGAAGGAAAGGTATAAAAGGTATACCTTTTTGGAAAGTAGACATTCTCCCGCATCAAGTGAGGGGTCACTTGCCTTTCTACCCCTGGGCTGAAGTGCACAAATATTTCCAAAAGGTGGTGCTATGGGAATAAATACATGTTTTTTTTACATTTCCACCACTTCAAAGATACTAAAATCTCTGAAAACCATAACATTTCCTGCTGTATTCAGAACCTAATACCAACATGAGAAAAATGGTAGCCCATTTGTGTGGGTTAACATACAACATGTGGGTGCTAGGAACACGTACGTAAACCTGACACTTTTGTTTTTTAAATTATCTGCTTGCACTAAAATGGTTATAACCATAATAGATATGCAGGAAAGTTAGAGAAACAATGCCATTTTGGAAAGAAAACAACCTACCGCATCTAATGAGGGGTCACTTGCCTTTTTACCCAAAGGCTGGTATGCACAAATGCTTCCAGGAGGTGGCGCTAATGAAAAAAAAAGGCATTTTCTTACATTTCTGCCCCTTCAAATGTATGGCGCTCTGTGAAAACCATGGAATTTTCAACTGCATTTGTTTGCTAGTGCTCTTAGGAGTCAAACGACACCCCATTGGTATGAGTTGAACTACCTTAGGGGGTGCTAGAAGTAGAAAACTACACCAACTACAAACTCTGATGTTTCAAACATTTTCTCAAACCTGACTTGCCTGTACGAAAATGACTATAACACCTTCAGAATTGAAGAAAAGGTAGAAAAACCATACCATTTTGGAAAGAAGACAACCTGCCGCATCTAATGAGGGGTCACTTGCCTTTGTATCCCTAAGTTAATTGGCACAACTACTTCCAGAATGTGGTGCTACAGGAAAGAAAAACAAACATTTGTTTTACACATCAGTCACTTCAAAGATACTAAAATGGTTCAATGGCGTGGGATTTCCTAGGAGGACTTCTTGCCAGCCAAAAAAAAATGGTACCCCACTGCTCTGGGTTGACATACCAATTTACGCTACAAGAGCGTAGCTACCAGTGAAACAGAAATGGGAAAGCAAACAGTGTATGTGTGATTTTATGGCTAACAGATGAAAGAAGCTAGGACGTCAGCCGGTGTACGTGCGGACCTGTGACTACAAGTCTAACAAAATGTGTGAGAGGGTGAGGGATTAGGCAGTGTGTGTGGGTATGAGCAGAGGAGCAAGGATGGTGGTGATGGTGGGGCAGTGTCTGATAGAGTGTATGGGAGATCTCTGACTACCATTGTGCACTGTATGTCCCCTCATACAAAGCACTGCGTTGGACCCCCTTCCTGTTGCACGTGCATTTTTTGGGGCTTTTTCCCCCAATATTTTTGTGTAGACCTCGTTGGGGGCATCAGAACCCATACAATGAGGTCTAAATAAAAAATAAAGGGGGAAAAAATCCTTTATGTGCGACAGGGGTGTCCAGCACACAAAGGGTTAATTTTTTTATCGTTACTTTGTATTCAGATGGCCACCAAACAAGCTCTGATCACAAAGTAATGATAAAAAGTCCTGTGTGTACCACAGGAAGGGGGTCTGCATTGAACCCCCCTCCCAGTGGCACACACAGGGTTAATTTTTTATTTAATTTTTTTTTATTATATATCTCATTGAGGGGCATCAGGACCCCCTGATTCCTCCCCAATGAGGTCTTAGTAAAAAAAAAAAATATATGTCCACAAACGGAGTGACCCTGTGAGTGCCACAGGGGTCTCCAGCGCATTGCAAAGCAATGCATTGGATCCTTGTGGCACTCAGAGGGTTAATTTTTTTTCTATCATTACTTGGTAATCAGAGCTTGTTGGGGGGCCATCAGGACCAATCCTGATGACCCCCCCAACAATCTCTGATAACAAAGTAATGATAAAAGCCCTGTGTGTGCCGCAGAAGGGGGGCTGCATTGCCCCCCCCCCCCCCGTGGCACACACAGGGTTAATTTTTTTTTTTATTTACTTTTTTTTATTATAGACCTCATTGAGGGGTATACAAACCCCCCCCCTGATCCCCCCAATGAGGTCTTACCAAAAAAAAAAAAAAAAAAAAAAGTTATCAAAAAAAGTGTCCCTGTGAGTGCCACCGGGGTCTCCAGCGCATTGCAAAGCCCATTGCAAAGACCAATCCTGATGACCCCCCAACAATCTCTGATAATAAAGTAATGATAAAAGCCCTGTGTGTGCCACAGGAAGGGGGGGGGCATTGGACCCCCTTGTGGCACACACAGGGTTAAATTTTTTTTATATATTTTTTTTTAATTATAGACCTCATTGAGGGGCATCAGGACCCCCCCTGATCCCCCCAATGAGGTCTTTAGAAAAAAAAAAACCCCAAAGCAAGTGACCCTGTGAGTGCCACAGGGATCTCCAGCACATTGCAAAGCAATGTGCTGGGGACCCTGTGGCACTCACAGGGTTACTTTTATTTTTTTTATTTATTTTTTATTTTTAACTTTATTTATTTTTTATTTTTAACTTTTCAGACCCCGTGGGGGACATCAGGACCCCTCCTGGTGTCCCCTCAGTCATTGATCTCCCAGCCGATAGGCTGGGAGATCAATGAGGCGACTGCAGGAGAGCAAAAGCTCTCCTGCCCTTCTCTCCTACCACCGGTAGGAGTGAGCAGGACCGGGGAAACTTCCCTAACATGGTCACCGATGACGTTGGGAGGCTTCCCCCGGTCCCGCCCACTCCTACCCGGAAGTTCGGGTAGGAGAGACAGGAGAGGAGAAGCTGCGCTTTTGCTGTGCTTCTCCTCTGCTTTTATTGATCTCCCAGCGCGATCGGCTGAGAGATCAATAACAGGGGGGACATGAGGAGTGATCCTCATGTCCCCCCACGATTGCCCAGCTTTTTTTTTTTTTTTTTTAAATGCGGCCACTGCATGCCGGTTATACCGGCTCATGCAGTGACCACATTTTAGTGGGTACATTGTACGAGCTTGGCACAGCGGGTACAGCTGTCCAAACTCGTACAATGTACCCACTTGGCACTCAAAGGGTTAAGGGGTTAAAAAAAGGAAAACTGTTGATAAAAAGTCAGTCATCCACACCAACCAATTAATACCACAAAAAAAAATTATAAATAAAAAATAATGATATATATAAATCAATGGAATGATTTTTGGAAAAAAAGAGGGATAATTTCACTTAGTATTGACTATCATCTATTCAAGTGGATTAACTTCTATTTTCCAACAGTTTCAGTTCATTTTAGGCTATTCTACCTCAGGATAACATTAAAAATTAAAAATAAGAACAACCAACAACAAAAGACACAAACAAAAAAAGTATCCACCAACGCAAACTCATACGGTTTGTATAAGTACAAAACTGAAACAAATCTTGGCCACCACAATTCTAAGACAACAATAAATAAATAAAAATTAAAAAAAAAAACTAGTAGTAAACTGTCAATTCCTTTTCACTTAGTCCATATGGACAGAAACCGTGGGGGTAAAGTCCCCCTCCTCCTTAGGGAAGGGCACATCAAAAATGGCATGGCTTTTGATGCAGTTGCTCCCTTCTTTCCCACAAGCTTCACCCCCTCTCAGTTTCACATATAACAAAATATCAGAAAGAACAAAAAGAGTGAGAAAGATTACAGGATTTAGTCTTACCAGTTTAATCCTTTTCTCTTAGTCCATATAGGTTACAGGTAACTTTGGGAAGGCGACTGCACCTTTAAATAGGCAGGAACAATTTTTGAAAAGAAGTGCAGGGTAGAGCCTTCCTCCTTCCTTCGCTGGTTCCCAGCCAATCCCCATCCAGTAAGATTTGAAATGCTACTATTGACTAGGTAGCAAGAAGGGAAAAGAAGACTCCTGGGAGCATGAACCTGAAAGGACTCCAAAGTTCGGTCATAGGTGATCCAAACATGGTCCCTTGACAGGGTGGGAGAACTGTAACCTATATGGACTAAGAGAAAAGGATTAAACAGGTAAGACTAAAATCCTCTTTTCTCTGTTGTCCAATATAGGTTACAGGTAACTTTGTGATGTACTAACATGGAGTTTCCCAGAGTCGGGAATGAAGGCAAGGACCAGGCGCCGGTTCCCAAAGTCACCAGAGTGTATATGAACTAATCAGATCATAAAACAACCCTTATAATGAATAGAGTGTCAGGCACAACTGTCCAACACACCAGAAACGGACACAGATTACAGAACTAGAGCCAATGGGGCTCAACAGTTAAGGAGTACTAAAAGTTAATGAAGAAAACCCTAGACAGGCAAGACTGCCTCTAGGATCTTCCTACCAAGGCTGGCATCAGCTGATGCCAGGACATCAACACAGTAGTGTTTAGAGAAGGTGTGCACAGATGACCAAGTGGCCACCTTGCACAACTGATCAGCTGAGGCCTGGTTCTTATAGGACCAAGAGGCCCCAACAGACCTAGTGGAATGAACTGTGACACAAAATGAAACAGGCTTCTTCCTAACTTCGTAAGCCTTACGAATAGTAGACTTAATTTAGGAGACTATGGTAACCTATGACACCGGTTTACCTGCCCTAGGACTCTCAGGAATGACAGAGTGCGCACCACATCCAACAAGTGAAGATCCCTTTCCTTGTCAGAAGAAGGGTCAGAATAGAAGGAGGGCACAACAATCACCTGATTGATGTGGAACTCCGAAACCACCTTCGGGAGAAATTCCTGAGAAGTGTGAAGAACAGATTTGTCCTTGTGAAAACCAAAAAAGGGTTGTTTACAGGACAAGGCGTGCAACTCAGCGACTCTGCGAACAGACACTATCGCTAGGAGAAAGGCCATCTTCCAAGTCAGCAGGCAGAGAGGAATAGTCGTCAAAGACTCAAAGGGAGGGCGCTGAAGGACTCCCAAAACCAAATTAAGATCCCACTGAGGAGCGGGGCTCTTAAAGGCAGGACGGCATGAGTCACGCCCTGAAAGAGAACCTGAACATCAGGAAGAATGGCAATGGTCTCTGAAAGAAAACAGAGTGCAGAAGTTTGAACCTTTAAGGAACTCAGACTGAGCCCCTTATCAACTCCGTTGTAAAAAAGACAGGACCGTAGGAAGGTTGAAGTCCTGTCCTGGGATGGAAGATCCTTATCAGCACACCAAGAAAGAAAGGTAGACCAGACTCTGTATTATGCCTTAGACGATACAGGTTTCCGAACACTAAGCATAGTGGCCACTACACTTAAAGAGAAACCCTTCGTCATGACTATTGAGGATTCAACCACCATGCCATCAAACCCAGATGGTTTACATCCTCCTTCCACAGATAGCCCTGTAGAAGAAGGTCCGGCCTGCGGGGAAGCCGAAAGGGCTCGGCCACCGAGAGATCCAGGAGCTCCGGAAACCATGCCTGGTGAGGCCAATACAGAGCAATCAGAATAACTGGAGAGCCCTTCAGACGTAGTTTCCTCAACATCCTGTGAAGCATGGGGATGGGAGAAAAAAAAAATGTATGCCAGAGGAAAGAAACAAGGAATAGACATGGCATCCACTGCCAGAGCAAGAGGGTCCCTCCAGCGAGAGCAGAACACCGGAACCTTCCGATTGTGCCTGGTCGCCATCAGGTCAACACAAGGAAGTCCCCATTTCCAGACAATGAGACTGTACAGTTCTTGATGCAGTTCCCACTCTCTGCTGTCCACTTTGTGACGAATTAGGAAGTCTGCTAGAATGCGGTCTACATCAGGAATATGAATGGTGGAAATGGCAGCAAAATGTACTTTTGACCACCAACCAAGCTGTGAGACTTCTTGTTCCACCTTGTTTGTTGATGTAAGCCATGGCTGTGGCGTTGTCGGACTGGACTCGAACAGGACATGCTTCTAGCTTGAGTGTCCAGTACCAGAGCATGAAATATCGCTTGAAGCTCCAGAATGTTGATGGGGAGCAGAGATTCCTCCACAGACCACCGACCCTGGGTGTTCAGGTGACCCAGGACCACTCACCAGCCGGAGAGGCTGGCATCCGTTGTCACTGTTGTCCAGAAGGATACCATGAAGGACCTGCCCTTCAGGAGATTGGACAGGTCAAACCACAACAGACTCAGCTCCATGCAGACCTGGATCACGAACCTCTGAAGTGATCTTGTGTGAGCCATTGCAAACGGAACCGCCTCCATGGTGGACATGAACTTCCCCACTAGAGAGGTTAACTTCTTTGCTGGGACTTGATCGCAATCCAGGGCTGCAGACACCTTGTGGGTTATCTGGTGAGCCACCTCGTCTGAGAAACACGATGCCCTTCAGGGTGTCGAACATAAGACCCAGAAAAAAAAAAACAGTCATTGAGATGGAATCAAATCCGACTTGTCCATGTTCAGAACCCACCAGTGATGGGCGAGAGCATAAAGGCAGTCTTGGACCTGCTGGTGAAGGCGTTCCGGAAAGGGGGGGCCTTCAAGAGCAAGTAGTCTATGTATGGAGTGACTGATGCCGTCCCTGTGCAGGACAGAAACTAACGCACCAAGGATATGATTGAAGACCTGGGGGCCATAGTCAGACCAAAGTGAAGAGCAGAAAACTGGAAGTGCCCTTGGTCACAAGCAAACCTGAGGTACTGCCGGCTCTCCGGAATGGATGGCTATATGCAGAAAGGCATCCTGAAGGTCCAGAGAAGTGAGAAATTCCCCAGGACACATGGCCGCAATCACAGTCCTTAGAGACTCCTGGTTTATTATGAGTTTTGACCACAAAGGAATGGAGATACTTGAGGTCAAAGATCGGATGGCAGCCGCCGTACTTCTTGGAAGCCACCAATAGGTTGGAATAGAAACCAAAAGCCTTTTCCAGCTCAGGAACCGGTTCAAGGACCTCCTTGTCTAAAAGGATCTGAATGGCCTCGTTGAAAAGATGGAGCTTTTCTACTGCCTGAGGAGTGCGAGAAGGAAAGAACTTGAAAGGAGGAAAAGAGGTGAAGGGAATCCTGTACCCCTCTGAAACAACTTGTAAACCCCATGGATCCACCACGGTGTCTGTCCAAACACTGAGGAAATGGCTCAAATGTCCACCCACTGGCTCCTGGGGTTTGGGGCTTGGCGTGTCATGCCGAAGAAGATTTGGATGTCTTGGGCTTGTTGGAGGACTGCTTGGGCCTCCACTGCTGTTTGGGTTTAGAGGAGGAACATGCAGCCTGGGGAACCACCTGGGAAGTGGCACACGTCTCAGCTTGAAAGGGACGATAAAGCCGATTCCGTCTGACCTGAGGCTTCTTCTTGGAGAAGAAGGTGAAGAGGGTGCTCATGCCCCCAGTGGCCTCACTGATGAAGTCCTTAAGCTCCGACCCAAATAAGGAAGTTCCCGAAAAGGGAAAGTAAGGATTTCTTAGAGATGGTATCCGCGGACCAGATCTTAAGCCAGAGAGCTCGTCTGGCAACCACAGACAAGGTAGAAACCCTAGCAACCAAACTTATAGCATCAAAGATAGCTGCAGAAATATAATGCTGAGCTTCAGAAATGTTGGAAAAAAAGCCGCAACAAGTCAGCGATGGGAGCTGACTTGTTACTGCCACAGTAAGCTGTTCAGTCCAGACAGCAATGGCCCTGTTCACCCAAGCAGCAGCGAATGAGGGATGTAAGGATGTGTCTGAAGTAGTAAAGATGGCCTTTAAAAAAGCCTCAAGTTTTCTATCAGTCCAATCCTTAATAATTAATCTGCTGAGGAGAGAAGGAGAGTCCAAGCCCTGCATAGGATACTTGTGAAGGGAAAGGAGAAAATGGTGTCCGAGACGACAGCCAATCAGAAAGAAGCGTTCGAAACGGGCACTCGTGGGAAGTACCCCAAAAACAAGTACCCCAAAAACAGTGTCTGAAGCCCCCAAAGGACTCCGAACGTTAACCGGATGACAGGGTAAGGGTAGACAAACAGAATGAGCTGTCTATGAAGTCACTACATTGAGCGGTTGCAGAGATATGTCCCAAAGTGTAAAGTCCCATAGAGGTGAATGGCGATTGGAGTCTATGCGGTAAATCGCGCCTTTCAAATAATGCAAACTAAGCAAAATGATTCTAAAAGTAGAAAAACACATAAGAATCACCAGAATAAGAGTAAATAACACTGAACTCAGTAGGGAAAGTGTAATAAACCCCATAAAAGTGCTTAAAATGGCAAACGGTAAATTTACCACAGAAACCCTAGTGCTCCAAACCCCAAAGTACATACATATAAACCCAATGAGTGCAGGAGTATGTAGTAGGAACTCCAAAGGAGACCCCTGAGCGGAGGGGAAGCGTGGGACAAGTGGACCTCAGCACTCAAAGGGTTGTTCACCTTTTTTAGCAGGTCTTCTGTCTTCAGATTACCATTTTGTGAAGAAGCCTTAGTGGGCTTCCCCTAGGGAAGGTCCACAACAGCACCTGGGAACTGAGCACTCCACCACTGGGACATCAGTAATGGTAATCCGCCTAATGGTTGGTATTCCATATCTAACAGAAAACAATAAATATACCTAAAATCTATAGCAGAATTGTTCTCATGCCTTGCTTGATCAAGGAACAAATCTTACTGGATGAGGATTGGCTGGGAACCAGCTAAGGAGAGAGGAAAGCTCCACCCTGCACTTCTTTTCAAGAATTGTTTCTGCCTATTTAAAGGGGTGATCGCCTCCCCAAAGTTACCTGTAAGCTATATTGGTCGACAGAGAAAAACCCTTGAACAAATAATCCAAGAGGACCCCTCTGCCTGGGGACTTAAACCACATGGTTTCTTCTCTGGGTGAAAGTCCTTGGACTAATTGAAAATGATTTAATGGCAAGTTCACTAAAATTCTCTTCTCTTGCGTGCAATGAGGATACTAAAGCATCTACCACGATGATAAAAACCCTCCACTGTAGATCAGTATTCCACAGGACTAACTGGTTCCATATAAAACCTCCGGTGTCAATGGACCCCAACCAAGAACTGTACAAGAACCAACAGGGTCTGCAAAAGAGAAGAAAACTAGTAAAGAAGTCCCTAAAAAGGTACTACTGCCTGAAGGACCTTCCCAACAAAGCTCACTTCAGCCGAGTCCAGAACATTCACATGGCAATGTTTGTGGATGGCGTGTAAAGATGACCAGATTGCCACCTTACAGAGCTGTTCAGCAGGAGCACGATTCTTGTAGGCCCAGGAGATGCCCAGAAATCTGGGGAAGTGCGCCATACATACGACTGTCAGATAGTGGCATTGATCAAGGAAGCAACGGTTACCGCGGAGGCAGCCTGGCCCATTTGGGGGCCCTCAGGAATGACAAAAATAGAGTATTTTCCGGAAAGGCAGCATGTGATGAACACAGTATGCCAAACAATTGGTGCTCCTGCTGGGTAGTATCCTGATTGATATGAAAATGAGACAACTTTAGGCAACTAACCTCTGGGAGTACATAGAACCTCCTTGTCCTGTAAAATCCCAAGAAGAGGGTTTTCAAGACAGGGCTTGAAGTTTAATTGTGAAGCGAAACAATAGCTAAAAGGAAAGCCATCTTAAAGGGATAGCAATGTTTTCTAAACACATCAGATCCAATTACTCTTCATAGTATGTGGGACATTTAGCAATGTATTTCAATAATGTCCATGTAGTAGTTCAAGAGCAATTCAATTCTAAAGGACCCCGCTCTTGCCCCTTTTACCTCTCCCTAGCCACCTCCCCTCAGTTGTGGAATGCAGTCCAGGGATCGGACAGTGAGCAGTGAGGAACAATCTTCATACGCAGAATATAAGGAAAACACTGCCTCCCTTGACGAAAGAGGGCAGGCTTTTCCGGTTCACTTTTAAATGGTCGCATGCAAAAGAACGTGCAACCACATACAACATTCAACATGTCGCCATGATAAAAATGGGGAACCGAGAATCTTGCGATGCCTGAAAGCGTGTGATTCTCAGGTCACACTATAATGTCACAATGTAGCTCAAAAGGATACTGTAATTATCCTCTGCCGGCCAATGAATCTCCACCTCTGCTCCGATTCTGCTTCCGATGCAGGCTGGGGCTCTGATGGCTGCCTGTTATGTGGAGAGTTGTCACACTGAAACGTTTGTCTCTGGAGGTGTAGCACATGGTGATCAATACATTCTGATACTTTTCACACAACTCTCCACATGACAGGCAGCCAGTAGAGACCCAGTCTGCATCGGAAGCAGAATCAGAGCAGAGGTGGCGTTTCATTAGCTAGATTTTCTTGGAGCAACCCTGTGACTCTCCAGTTGGTGTCGAACCACAACTCATATCATCCCCTGCAGGGAAATGGCTGGTAGAGGATGATGGGAGTTGTAGTCCAACAAAATTGACCACATTGAGATGTTACATAGTGTGACCTGAGAATCTCGCGTTTTCATGCAGTGCAAGATTCTCAGGTCGTTGTTTTTATCATGGATACATGGTGAATGCGATTTGTGGTTGCACACTTTTTTTGCCTGTAACCTTTTAAAAGGATACCATATTTTCCTTATGCTCAGTGAAGATTGCCCTGCGCTGCATGCTGTTCATCAGGCTTAGAGAGGCAGGGTGACGAAGGAGAAAGGGGAGGCAGGGGGATCCTTTAGAATTGAATTGCTCAGAGGTGTGGGATCCCTGTGTATGTATATTTAGGTTGTCTTCAATGCCTCTCAGTGTTCAGTGTATATGATTATTAAGATACTGTGGGTACTATTAACCCCTTTGCATTCGATGAGTTACCAGGTCCGTCACGCTGGTCCGGCACTTAAGGACCAGTGACGGTCCTGGCATGTTACGTACTTTTACTCACCACACTCCAGCAGGAGCGCGGTGAGTAATACCAGGGACTGAAGTTGATCTCTCGCTTTCAGTCTCTTGTGGGGCAGCACGTTGAACTTCCCTTAAAGGACCACACAACCCGGGACTGCTGGTCCTTAGGGCGTTAAGGAAACTATACAGGTGTATTCAAGGGGTTAGGATTCCCATGTAATATAACATGGAATTTGGGGATTTTGTGTCACCAGTGAGGTAGTTTGTTCAAGAATTGCATCACTACAATTTTCTGAATATGGCCCTCTTTAAAGACAATAAGTGAATAAAGACAATTTTAATCATGTAATATCTACTTTGCCAGCAGTTTCTGTATTTATCATAGCTCTCCATATAGTGCAAGGCTGTCTAAAAAGTGGCACAAGTGCCTCACGTGGACCACAATGGGATTGTGGCAGCTCTCTACTGCACAAGTACTTCATAGACTTAATTAGGTTATAAAGCGATTTAATAAGATCTGCTGGTCTCACTATCAGAAAGGTAGTCAAGTGATGTAAAACAAACAAACCTCTCCTATATCCTAGCAGATAAACCCTCCCTCTGCATAACTGCCTTCAGTTTTAACCGTTTCCTTGAAGGAGGTCTAGGGCAACCTTTCTCCTCATATCTTCTGAGGGCCCTCACTTTGCGAGGAGAGTCTTCCTATTTAGCTCTAATTCCTAGCTTTCTTCCTTTGGGATAGCTTAATCTTTGAATCACAGAGGCACAAACTCAGCCTTTGGCTGTTAAGGTGGGGGGGAAGCTCTGTAGTTACTAGGTGATCTTCGTGGGACACATACAGGTTTGTTTTTTTTTTTTATAGGATATATTAATTGGTTTTAATTATAGAAAAAAATTCAAATGTATTTATTTATCTAATGACTAGTATGGAAGCCCGTATACACAGGCTAAAGTGCACTCGCCGAATGCACTGAGCCTTAGCTGGGAGCTCCAGACGGCTCACAGCGAAGCTCCCTGTGTGCAAAACCACACATGCACAGTAGAAACTCTGCTGCGCATATGCGGTTACGGCTCACAGGAAGCGATGCATTCTACCACTTTATGGTATAAAGGATTTCAAATTCCTATACTAGTTATTTTATATTTATTTATGTAATTATACTAAATTGACCTCAGTGCATTGTGCCAGTGCTGGTTTCCTTTTCCACGCAAGAGTTTGCTTGGCCATTTGTTTTTTGGGCGGACTCCGGTGGAGCAGCGCTGTAAATAATTTTTCTAAAAATATACAGTTTATAAGCTACACACAGAGTGGATATAGTGCATTCTGTTATCACTCTGCACTGTAGTAGTTAGAAATAAACCATGCCTGTTTTGAATTATATTTACCTTCAAAACGAAAGCTCATAATGATTAAATTAACCCCTTAATGACCAGCACAGGCACGTGGCGGTCACTAAAGGACCACAAAGCATTTTTTTTTTTTTTTTTTTTTTAAAGAATCCGATTCCGGACTCCCCGAACGGCATGCAGCCGCGGGGGGAGCCCGGAATTCCATGACAGTCATAGTAAGTCATGGGTTGTTCAGTCAGATTGACAGTCAAGGGTCATTAAGGGGTTAAAGAATTGCAGCGGTCATAACTATACAAATGTTGACACAATACTACTTTAGCCCATTGGTCAAAATGTATATATTGACAATTACCATTGATTTGTATAGGGGTTGTAATCCTTGATGGTAGGTATGTCTCCAGCATAATGTGGCAAACAAAGAATGCCTGTTTTACCCATAGAGATTCATTGACAGTGAGGGACAATTGGGCTCTGTCATATATTAGCACAAAACTGTTTTTTTGTGATTAAGAGGGAACAGACATTTAAAATATGAATATACAATATCAAATGCTTTGATACTTAGGCAGGCATTATCAAATGGCAACAACAGCAGCATATCAGATAAACTACTCTTCACAAGCTCTTCTCTGTGATCGCTGACGGATACCTTTATGCATTCATAAAGACTGTATATTGCATATGAGAGGCAGGGAAATATGCACAAATGTTGCAATTCTTGTGATACACATATACAAATGCACAATACATTTGTGTATACATGCGTCCACCTACATCGAAGTCCATGGGATTCAACGGTGATAAACAACCACGTTAAAATGATTTAGTGATGTGCCATGCTAGAGAAGCCATGGACTGCATTGTGACCAAAGAGTGGAAGGAGTCAAAAATTCATTTGCAGATTTTGCACATATATTGGTTCATGACATACACCTGAACAGCGAATTAGATAGACCTCTGCTTCTGCACTGGCCAAGATAGCAGGTTTGAAGAAGAAGCAAAGATAGATCGGACTGTGCAGTTACATGCAAAGACTCTCTTACAGACAAATCTATTCAGAGAGCCTGCGTGGCTTCTATGGCATGCAAGTGCCCAACTGGATGTGTTTTCATTTTGTTTTTTATTAAACTTAAAATGCATTACACTAGGTAGCTATTGTACTTCGGATGTGTTTTAGATTGATTTTATATTCAGCATTTCATTTATATGTAATACACTTTCTTTTTATTACTTGTACCTTCTCTGATGGTAGGTCATTCTGTGGTAGTTAAGAAGAAAGGCAATGGGTGGTGGGGAGTGATGGGAGTTGTATCCTGGCAGCAGCTGGAGGGCAACACATTGCCCATTCCTACACCAAGGTCTCTTCAGTTTGAGAGATCTTAATGCATAGGCTTTATAGAATATTATGCTGGCAGTAAATATCAAGTTTATTTCACCTTAGCATCTCCTCCAATGATTTTACCACCTTTTAGGTTAAGGAGAGCAGTCAACCTTTCCACTTAGCCAGTCACTTACTAGGTACCTAGCTTCAAGCAATGTGCTGGAGACCCCTGGCATCCAATGGGTGAAAAATGCACACTTTCCATATGCACAAAATAAAAGTAGAGCAATCCAGTTGCAAACTTAAGTGACAAATCAATTCCCCATAATTCCTGCTGCATTTGACATCCCTCTAGCATTCAAGGATTAAAAATTACATTTTCCATAAACAGTTAAAACCAGACATGCCTTGGAGGGGGTGGGGATTAAGCAGGGCTGGATTTGCCATAAGACAGAGTAGGCATCTGCCTACAGGCACACCCCACAGAGGGGCACCTGTCATTGGAATCAATAATTTTTTTATTTTTTAAATCTTTTCATTCACCCTACCCGCTGCCTGCCTGCCACCCGTTGAGATCCTGCTGTTGATCCCTCGGTGGCTCTTTAGTAATGCAGGGCAGTGGGAGATGACATTGTCTCCCAGCGCTCTGCATTGCTAAAGAGAAGACCGCGCGGGAGCAACAGGAGCTACAGTTCTGTGCAGAAGCAGGCACAGACTTTTCTGTGCCTACAGGCTTCTGAGATGTAAATCCAGCCCTGGGATTAAGTACTAAACTGTGATAAAGAGAAGATAACTTCTCTAGTGTATAGACTATTTCCTATGCTACTGTATGTTAAGCTTCCTCAAAATTGAGAAGGTTGGTGCACTGGCTCCAAACAATAACATAAGAACACGAGAGTTCATGACTATGGATAAATGATCTCTCTTTATCATACGTTAGTGCAGTGATTCTCAACCAGGGTGCCGTGGCACTTTGGTGTGCCACGGGCTTCAACTTAGTGTGCCCTGTAAAGGCTAACAAAAATGGATTTTTAAATAAAGATTCACAGAAATTGTTATGCAAATATGTTTAGTTTTGTTATTATGATTATAAGACTTAATACTGTATATTTGTGTATTGTACCCTTCATTATGCCCTTGATAAAGTACATTAAATATGTTAGGGGTGCCCCGAATGTTCGCGATTACATGTCAGGGGTGCCCCGAGCAAAAAAAGATTGAGAACCACTGCGTTAGTGCATAACTTCATGGTTTCCTGAAATGAATTCATACCCTTTCTTACAGCTCTATATTATATATCCTTTACCTCATGGAAATTAGAGGTTATCACCCTCCATTATGATCCCTCTACTTTCTCCCTATTAAATGTCTATTTCCCAAGAGAACTTGATTCTTGTTTTCAAATATTTAGCGACTACCATTCTCTACCTAGAAGATTACTGAACAAGATTAATAGGTTTACTGACCTCATATCATGTCTGTATCCTTTACTTTCATGTGTCACAGTACTTTGTTCATTCCTGCGGTACAACTGGAGCTAGCGTTGTACTTGTTTAACCCTTTGAGTGCCCAAGGAGTAAGCAGCACTTTGCACACTCAAAGGGTTAATACATTTACACTGAAAAAATAGGATTTTAGTCTTACCTGTTAAATCCTTTTCACTTAGTCCATACAGGTCACTGGTACTTCTGGGAGGCGATTCGCCCCTTTAATAGGCAGGAACAATTATGCAGGCCAGAGCCACTAGATTGATTTGAGACCCTAAAACTGACCACAGGTAAGCAAGAAGAAAGACTCCTGTGAGCATGCCCCAAAGGTCTCCCACTGAATGCCACAGGAGAGCCAGGTCTGGTCCCTTGACAGGGTGGGAGACCAGTGACCTTATGGACTAAGTGAAAAGGATTTAACAGGTAAGACTAAAATCCTATTTTCACTGTCGTCCAATACAGGTCACTGGTACTTCTGGGATGTACAAACATTGAGCTGATCCAGAGGTGGGAAGAAGGCAAGGACCAGAACAAGGCCCAAGTCATAAAAACTGCTATGAACCAGTTAATTACATAGCCCAAACTGTAAGTGTCAACGGACACCAATCAAGGGAACATTCCCTGAACTAACACAGCACACGGAACTAGAGCCAACTGGGCTCAACAGTAAGGAAGCACTAAGGATCACAGAGTGGAAGACCTACACAGGCAAGACTGCCTCCAGGACTTTCCTTCCAAAACTGGCATCAGCCGAGGCCAGCACATCAACACGGTAGTGCTTTGAAAAAGTGTGCACAGAGGACCAAGTAGCCGCTCTGCACAGTTGATCAGCAGAAGCCTGATTCTTGTAGGCCCAAGAGGCCCCAATAGATCTGGTGGAATGGGCAGTCACCCGGAAGGGAACGTGCTTATTCCGCAACTTATAGGCTACACGGATAGTAGCCTTAATCCAAGAGGCAATGGTAACTTTGGAAGCCGGTCTCCCTGCCCTAGGCCCCTCAGGAATGACGAATAGAGCGTCAGACTTCCTGATAGACTCGGTGCGATGCACATAAAACTTGAGGCAACGCACCACATCCAACAAATGGAGATCTCTTTCCTTGTCAGATGAAGGATTAGGGCAGAAAGAGGGAACCACAATCTCCTGATTGATGTGAAACTCAGACACAACCTTTGGTAAGAATTCCTTGGTAGTGCGAAGCACAGCCTTATCCTTGTGGAACACCAGGTAAGGAGGTTTACAAGACAGAGCCTGTAACTCTGCTACCCGGCGAACTGAAACAATAGCCAAAAGGAAGGCCATCTTCCAAGTCAAGAGACGTAAAGGAATGGAAGCCAAGGATTCAAACGGTGGTCGCTGGAGAACTCCCAGCACCAAATTGAGGTCCCACTGGGGAGCAGGACTCTTGAAGGCAGGTCAAACATGAGTCACACCTTGGAAGAAAACTTTCACATCAGGAAGGATAGCGATCCTTTCCTGAAAAAACACAGACAAGGCAGAAGTCTGAACTTTGAGGGAACTCAGACTGAGCCCCTTATCAACACCGTCCTGCAAGAAGGCCAGGACAGTGGGAAGATGAAACTCAAGGGATAATTTCTTATCAGAGCACCATGCCACAAAAGTTGACCATATGCGATGATAGATCTTGGAAGACACAGGCTTACGAGCACTGAGCATGGTCGACACCACAGAAGGAGAAAATCCTTTCTTTGCTAGAATCGAGGATTCAACCGCCATGCCATCAAATGGAGAGAGTGAACATCCTCCTTCCACAGATATCCCTGAAGAAGTAGGTCCGGACGGGCAGGAAGTGGGAACGGATCCGCCACTGACATGGCCATCAACTCCGGATACCAGGACTGGCGAGGCCAGTTTGGAGCGATCAGGATAACAGGACAACGCTCCCGCTTCAGTTTCTGGATGACTCTGATCAATAGAGGAAGAGGAGGAAAGATGTAAGCCAGAGAAAAATCCCAAGGGATCGACAAGGCATCCACTGCTAGAGCAAGTGAGTCCCTCCGCCGGGAGCAAAACACCGGAACCTTCCTGTTGTGTCTGGAGGCCATCAGGTCCACCTCTGGATGAAGAGCCCATTCTCCGCTGTCGACGGTATGACGACTGAGGAAGTCTGCCATGACGTCGTCCACGCCTGGAATGTGAACTGCAGAGATGACAGGCACGTGATCTTCTGCCCAAGACAAAATATCCTTGACCTCCAACCAGGCGGTGCCGCTTCTTGTGCCGCCTTGCCTGTTGATGTAAGACACCGCAGTTGCGTTGTCGGATTCCACTCTGATCGGAAGACCGGTCAATTGAGATTCCCAGTGTCTCAGGGCAAGCCAGATGGCACGTAGTTCCAGAACATCGATGGAGAGCAGAGATTCCTCCAGACCCCATTTCCCCTGAGCACTGAAGCGACCCAACACAGCACCCCAGCCCCGAAGGCTGGCATCCGTCGTGATCGTGGTCCAACGAGGAACTTGAAAGGATCTCCCTTTCAGGAGATGGGAGAGATCCAACCACCAGAGCAGACTCGATTCCACATGAGGAGGTAGAGAGACTGACAGATGCTGATGATCTGGATGATTCTTGCACGTCTGGATCACAAATCTCTGAAGTTCCCTGGAGTGGGCCATTGCAAAAGGAACCGCTTCGATCGTGGAAATGAACTTCCCCACCAGGGAAGACAACTTCGTTACCGGCACTAAGTCCAGTTCCAGAATCCCCGCCACTCCGATAGCTATCTGATGAGCCACATCCTCCGGCAGGAACACCATGCATTGGCGAGTGTCGAACAGGAGACCCAGGAACAGAAGCCTCTGAGATAGGACCAAGTCCAACTTGTCCAGATTCAGGATCCAGCCATGACGGGTCAGAGTGTGGATACACTTCTGCAATTGCTGGTGAAGAAGCTCCGCTGAAGAAGCTTTGATGAGGAGATAGTCCATGTAGGGAGTCACCCGGACCCCGTCCTGATGAAGCACCGCTATCAGGGAGCCCAACACTCTCTGGAAGACCTGAGGAGCTGATGTCAGTCCAAAGGGAAGAGCAGAAAACTGAAAGCGTCCCCTGTGGCAGGCAATCCTGAGGTACCGCCTGCTCTCTGGATGAATAGGGATGTGAAGATAAGCATCCTGAAGGTCCAGGGAGGCAAGGAACTCCCCTGGAGACATCGCAGCAATCACAGAGCGCAGGGACTCCTGGCGGAAGTGGGAAGTCACCACATAGGCATTGAGATCTTTGAGATCCAAAATAGGACGAGCCCCTCCGTCCTTTTTGGCCACCACAAACAGGTTGGAATAAAATCCTGAACCTGTGTCCTCCTGAGGAACCACTTCCAGAACCTCTTTGTCCAAGAGATCCTGAATAGCGTAGTCGAACAGACGTCTTTTTGTAGGTTCCTGAGAAGGACGAGTAAAATGGAACCGAAAAGGAGGAAGGGAGGAGAAAGGGATCCTGTATCCCTCTGACACTACCTGAAGAACCCATGGGTCCGCCACTGACTCCTCCCAAGTCCGGCGAAAGATGCGGAGACGACCCCCTACAGCCGGATGCGGACCCGGGTTCGGCGAGTCATGCCGAAGCAGTCTTGGAGGCCTTGGCCTTGGGGGCAACTTTGGGTTTCCAGGACTGTTTGGGCTTGGAGGAGGAGCGCGTAGCGGGAGGACCCGTCTGGGCCGAGGAGCGTGACTCAGTCTGAAAGGAACGAAAGGACCGATTGCGTTTGGCTGGAAACTTTTTCTTAAAGACTGAGGGTAGAACAGTACTTTTACCGCCAGTAGCCTCACTGATCATTTCTTTGAGTTCAGACCCAAACAGCAAATTCCCCTGAAAGGGCAAGGAAAGCAAGGCTTTCTTAGAGGCTGTATCAGCAGACCAAATTTTCAGCCAAAGGGCACGTCTAGCCACCACAGAAGCAGTGGAGGCCCTTGCCATCATGCGCACAGCATCAAAGGCAGCGTCAGCAACATAATTCTGAGCTTCAGTGATATTAGCAAGAAGCTGCAACTGTTCAGATACTGGTGCATCCTGGCGAACCGCTTCAGTCAGTCGTTCAGTCCAGGCCGCAATGGCTCTATTAACCCATGCCACTGCAAAGGTTGGACGCATGGCAGTGCCAATGGAGGCAAAAATAGACTTAAGAGAAAGCTCTAGCTTTTTATCCGTCCAATCCTGCAGGGCAGAGGCATCAGAGACAGCCAAGGCAGTAGATTTGGATAGCCTGGAAACAGGAGCATCCACCTTGGGGGGATGAACCCATTTTGCCAGCTCAGTCTCAGGAAAAGGGTACAGTTTAGCAAACTTTTTAGAGACAGAGGAGGATCTATCAGGATTCTTCCATGCCTCAGAGACTAGACGGGCAAGGGTAGGGTTAGTTGGAAAACAAACAACAGGCTTAGATGGTTTCTTTTGAAAAACATCAGTAGGATCATAAGTGGATTCCTGAGTCAGAGGAAGGTTGAGAGTATTCAGAACCGCTCTAATCAGACCCTCAGCCGAAACTTCAGGGTCACATTCATAAGGGTCCCCAATGGACCTGTTAGACTCAATAACAGGGCGTTCCTCAGCATCAGAATCCTGCAAGAGTTCTTCTTCAGAAGAATCAGACATATCAGGAGCACCCTGTGGCTTAGGCAGGGAGGTCCTGATTGTAGCGGGGGTCTGCCAGACCTGGAGAGCCCCCTGTACCTGAGAGGGAAAGAGTTGAAGAGTGGATCTGAGATCCCTAGTGGCAGCTTTAAACTCCCTCACCCAAGATGGCTCAATAGCATGGCTGGGAAGCCCAGGGTTGCTATCTTGACCAGTGCAGTTAGGGCATAGATCCCCCACAGTATCACTAGATAGCCCAGTGTGACAAGAGGAGCAAAACGCCATGGGGTGGGGGCAGACCCCCCATCCTCCTTAGACTTGGGTCTAGCCCCTAGCTCCAGTGAAGTAGACATGCTCACAGCGTCAATATACCCCACACTAAACTTTATCACCTAGAAAAAGTGTGGAAGATTAAAGTTTCACCCCAGAAATGCCTAATATTGGACTTATCTGGCCAGCGAAGGGTTAATCTGATGAGGGGAGAGAAGGCTCGGTCCCTGCGTAGTGTACTCGCTGAGGAAGAGCTCCACAAAATGGCGGCCGTCAGTATAGCCAATCAGAAACGAGCGCGAACCGGGCGCTCATGGGAAATGTAGTTTTCCCCATACAAGTATCCCAAACAGTGCCCGAAGCCCCCCTGAACACCCCACACGAATAAAACACACACCGGATGATAGAGCAGGAGCCTAGCATTAAAATGAGCCCTCTCTGGAGATGCTGTGACAAGCGGTTCCAGAGATATGTCCCAGACTGTGAAATCTCATAGAGAGTAAAGGAGCCATAGCGTCTAAGCGGGAAAAGCCGCGCTTAAAGGCGCGGAACACCATTTTTAATAAAGTTTACTAAAACATTAAAAAGTGCCCAAACATACATAAAACACATAAAGAAATACTATTCAAGGCTCCAAACCCAGAGAATACCACAGAAACTGCATTAAATACAATAAATGCAAATAAAAACACCCTATGAGTGCTGGAGTGCAAAGCAAACTCCCAAATACAAGCCCAGCAAAGGGACACTGTGGGGACAAGTGGACCTTCAGCACTCAATGGGTGGCTCACCTTTCCTGCAAGGACTTCTGTCTTCAGGTGACCATGATGAAGTGGGAATAGACCAGAGGAAAATTCCCCAGTAGGGAAGCTGCTCAACTCAAGCTGTTCCCCCTTCAGGGCATAAGGTCCACAGAAAATCCCTGGAAGCTGCACCAAACACTTTAAAGAGGGCAATTCACAGCCATGGTCACCCTCCTAATGGTGGTATTCCATATTTGAATAAAAATAACAAAATACTAAGTTGAATGCATAGATGTTCTCTACCTGGTGTGCACAGCACCCAGGAACAAATCAATCTGGTGGCTCTGGCCTGAAGGTGGCTTAAGTAGGAGGGGAGGCTCTGCCCCCTGCAATCATTTGCATAATTGTTCCTGCCTATTAAAGGGGCGAATCGCCTCCCAGAAGTACCAGTGACCTGTATTGGACGACAGTGAAACTGTCCTCTGTACTCCACTTGCGCCAAGTAGAAGGCAGTGGGGAACAGTATGGGCATTTCCGGGTGTTCCTGCCCTCTCTCGATGTATGAAGAAGAAGCAGGAGAAAAGATAAAAACATTACTTTTTCCTGCGCATGCTATAGGAGAGACATTCAGGGCTTGCTTGTATTAAAGTCTTAAAGGAACAGTAATGTCCCATAAAAAAGTTTTGTAGAATAAAAAAAATTAATTATGTGGTGCAAATCCTCTCTCTCAAAACTTTAAATTCTGACAGATATTTGAATCTAAAGTTCCCCCTCTCCTGATGTCAGCTGTAAAGCTGACAGAAGGAGATCCATGTTGGCCCGACAAGAGGCAGCTCTACAGCAGAGCCACAATAGCGATACTGGAAAATAATTACTTAATTGGAACGGTCTACAAAGTATGCTTGCAAACCAGGAACAGTTTGTAGACTGTTCCAATGAAGTAATTCTTTTCCAATATCTAGGGTGACCAGACCTCACCTTTAACCGGGGACACATAGGAAGTAGGCCTATTTTATGACTGCACTGAAATCAAAGAAGCCCTGCTGCAGTATGCCAATATCGCTATTTCAGCTCTGCTGCAGAGCCACCGGCTGGTCCCAGGACCAGGATGTCAGCAGAGCACTGACATCAGGAGAAGGGGAGGGAAGGGAAACTTTAGCACCAAATATCTCTGACCATAAAGGTTTGAGAGATGGGATTTGCGTGGCATCATTTATTTTTTTTTTTTAATCTACAAAACATTTTTATGGGACATTAGTGCCCCCTTAAATATGGCAGAGCAAGTGCACCATAATTCACCAAGTCATTAAGATCTTGCCAATGGAGACTAGACAATGGACTAATGTGGAAGGAAATCCTCTGATATCTTTCTGCAGTGTGCCATTCATGGTTTGATGAATTTCAGGCCTTAGTCCAGGGATGAATAATATGAGACCCTCCAACTGCTGTCAGACTACAACACCCATCATCCTTCACCAGCCACTGGCTATAAGAGATGATGGGTGTTGCAGTTTTACAGTAGTCCGGTCAGTAGAGCATTCAGCAGACCTCACTTTGCCCTTACACTAATCTCATAGCTTGATCTTTTGATTAACCTGTAGAGTGCCAGAGGGGTACTAGCTTTGCAATGCACTGCGTACCACACTGGCACTCAAAGGGTTAACCTCCAGGATGATAGTGGTCTCCAAAGCATGTTGAAGCAATGTTTAGAAACATCCAGCATTCAATAGGTTAAATATGCTTACACATCCTCAGATCTGTATAAAGAAAAAACAAAACAAACAAGAAACACAAACCAAAAATAAAACACATACATATCACACATGTGGCTCTTAAAGGGAAAGATTTGAATGTTTAATTCTACCAAGAACTCCCTGGATACTTGTATGTTACCAGGGCGTGTTACTACTTCCACACAGCTACTGCTACAGACACCTTAGCAGTCAAATATAATTACAAATGCAGGAGGATGAACGTGACAGGGCAAGTCACCAGTAAGCATTGCAAAATTCCCTTGAATGTGACTTGCAATGTGAAGGAACAGAGAAGCCGTCTAAGCATGCCAGCGTTCCCTTGTGAAAATGCCACCCGAGGAGACAAGCAGCGCTTCTGTTCCTACCAGGACATTCCCAACAGCTTACACGTGTGGGGTGGGATGTGCAGAGAACAGCCTGGCAGTACATGGAAACTCCAGGGGGAGCATAGCATTGTCCACCGTTCTGCTCAGTAACTACTAATTCATTGGCTCCCAAACATTTTGTCTTGACATGTGTAGCTAGAAAGTTACAGTGTAGAGTCATAGAAGTACAGGAAAAGTATTAGAACATACTTGGGCCATGTGTATCAAAAGCAAAGTGGTAGAATTCTGGGGCAAAACAACTGTATCATAGGGGACAAGTAAAAATTTCCATTCATTTAACCCTCTGAATGCCAGAGGGGTACGCAACGCATTGTCAAGGTGTTAAAAGCCCCTTTACAATACATGGGACATTTCAATACATTGGAGACCTGTGTATCGTTCAAGGGAATATAAACGTCCATGTAAACATCAATGGGAATTTGGGGAATTTAACTGGCTCCAGAACAGAATCACTTGTCTTTACACATGTGCCTGAATGTACTTGGTAAGGTGTGACACACAGCTCGGCGCCCAGACACGCCTGCTTGGAGTCACAGCACTACAGGAATACTAAGTGGTTTTTAACCATTTAAGGACTAGAGGTGTGTGCAATGCATTTCTTCACAATGTCTTGCTCACCCCCTCCGGCCCTTAACCCTTTGAGTGCCAGAAGGTACACAACGCATTGCGTACCCCTCTGGCACCCAAAGGGTGAGAAATTTAACTAGTTTATCTCAGGAGAATTTATATAACACAAATAACTCACTGGTAATCATTTTAAATGGAAACCACTGGGAATTTGTGTAAAGGAAAACTGAGAAATCAGTCTAAAGCATTAGAAGTCCATTACTGAATGTGATTCTCTTCTCCCATGGTTCTGTACAACAGTGTGGGTGTGGTTAGGGAGTAACTATTGTTCACGGAGTGCATACCTCCCAATGTTTCAAATGGCTGAAGGAGGACACTTACTTTGAGTGGTATTGCTGGGAGTGTGGCTGGTGGGTGGGCATTACCAACAATTTTGTTGACCTATTGAAATCTCTTTGTGTAACTGAATAAATGACTAAAAGCAGGAGCAAAGAATTTTATTTACACAGACAGATTTATAAATATATTAATGTTTGTATAAACTTTAGTATATGTAAGTTTTATTGCTGTGGAGCAAAGTGATACACACAGTCTGATCTGCTAAAAAGAGGGACATAAGGATTTGGGTCTCAAACAGTGACTGTCCCTCCTAAAGAGGGACACTTAAGAGGTATGGTTGTGTGTATACTGATGAAGTGTAAACTAACTACAGATCTCATGGCTGCAAATGGTATTCTGCAGATATAGGCAAAAGCAGGCATCCATTGCAACAACAAAAAACAAAAACTTAGAACTTGCTGTTAGGAAAGGCCTTCAGTTACAATGGTGGAAGATGTATTTAAAAATAAATAAATATTAAAAGGTGAACTCCGTAATGGGTTCTGTTTGTTCTAGATTATGTGAATGTGTCTCCATGAGTTTTATACATACTTAATAAAAAAAAAAAAAAAAAAAAGTCTTTAATTGCAACTGACATTTTTGCTACATTTCTTCCAGAATTGTGACATTTTATACAGATCTTTTACATAGACAGACAGTATGATTATGCCAAGGAGATGGTGGTGGTGGTCAAATTAGGAGAAAAGCGTGATCATCATACTGTCGTGAAATGCGACCACATGCTTTAGCCATGGCCAAAATATTATGCCTCAACCTTCTAGTGCTAGAGGGGTGAGTAATACATTGCATATAGCTGACATTCAAAGAGTTAAAAGTCACGATGCACATATCTAAAGAATGATTTAAGCACAAACACCTTTATACATACAAGCAGCTTATTTTGTGGAAACAGACAAGGATTAGTTTGCACCATTATTATACATTAGCTCTATTGTTCCCTTACCTCTACCGTAACGTGCAGAATATTGCACACTGCATCTGATTTGCCAGAGCCATATTGGTGAAACTAATGCCAGGACTTAAATGATAAGCTCCTCCTTTGCGCAATATATATATATTATAATTTGCTAGGATGTTTGTCAGAAGCAGTCATGCGCAGTAGAGACTGCCCGAACGCTCAGAATGCTGGCAGGTGTAGGAATGCTGGGAGTTCTGTGCTGGGAGCATTCTTTGCTTTCGGGCAGTCTCTACAGAGTATGACTGTGTAGAAGGCAGGATGCACAGCAGGAACTGCCTCTTAACCCTTTGAGTGCCAGAGGGGTATGTAAGGTATTGCAAAGCTGCCCGAAAGCAATGCGTTGCATACCCCTCTGGCACTCAAAGGGTTAACATCACTCAGACCTTGGCTCGTGTACACGGGCTTTTACACTAGTGTATATATATTATATATATACACACACACACACACATACATATATACACACACACACACACACACACACATTATAAAAGCTCATATTTATAAGTAAAATGATGCACCTTATTTATCACACTGGAGTAGCAATTATAGAGTAAACCAGCTGCACCATGGGAGGAATTAAGCTTTCCAAAACTGACAATCACTTAAAACTGGGTTTATAGCCCTCTGCATGCAAGGAGAGGTTTCCAATGGAAGGACTCTTTAGAATTCAGCTGGTTAAAGTCCACATTTGAATCACAAATTATTTTCATTTGAACCCTATGGTTTGCTCCTGAATTACACCCCTCTCTGCATTAAAAATAATATTTTCATACACATCTACGGAAGAAATCATATTTAAATGAACTGGAGAACGTTAACACAGAACCAGTATGAAGGGATGCTTTTTCTCTAGTAGAGCTGATTTCTACATATAGAAAACCTATATAAGACAGATTTTTGTGTGATATGTCCCAATATTCTATTAAAGGGGATCTATCACCCCTATACAAGTTTCTCTTAAATGTTAGGTTGTATAGCGATTATGATGAATACTGTATTATTTTGTTTTAAAACACTATTTGGTCGAAATTTAATTATTAAATGCTGCCCTGCACCCTACTTCCGGACAGACTGTGGTTACCTGCTCTCTACCGGAGTCTGTCACTCTGCCTCTGCTCCCCTCCCTCTATCCAGCCTCCTCCGATATCGGAGGCTTTCTGCCTGTAAGCTGGCGCGATCTCATTGGCTAGAGAAATTTGTATAGGGATGATAGATACCATTTAATAATGCATTGTGCACCCCTTTTTCACATCTTCATATATAAGGGAAATAAAGGTTGTTGTTTCAGAACAATTTCAAAAAACAGCCTTGGGAAAATAACAGTAAATTCCCCCCTATGATTTTGTGACAACTGGCAACAAATCTCGTAACCCCTCAGTTGCTATTTATATCTTCAACACATTGCAAACCTATGTGTTGTAGATATCTCTGGCTTCAAAATGGTTAAACATCTGTGAGTTCCCACCAAGTCAAGGGAAGACATTACTGCTTAATGCAGTGGTTCTCAACCAGGGTGCATATGCACTTTGGTGTACCATGGACATCAAATGTGAAAGCGGAGTTTAAATGTGTATTTATTCATTTTTATTATTTTTTTCCCACAATATGTTTGATTCTGTTGTCCTGATTAAGACATTATAGCTATTTATACGTACTTTCATTACAAACCTGAAAAATGTATCCATTCACAGCAATGTCCTGAGAACTCCATACTTCATGTTAGGGGTGCCTTAAGAGAAAAAAAAAAAAAAGACTGAGAACCACTGGCTGAACAGTAAACCTTCCTATGCTTACCTAACAAAAATGCTGGCTATGAGCACCTAACTACCGCTAAATTAGTCTGGTAGCTCCTAGGGCAACCACATGTCCCTGATTGCCCAGGACAGTCCTGGATTTTAAATGTGTGTCCCTTGTCCCAGGCAACCTCTTTCTTGGACAATACAAAGTCCCTGAATGAGGACTCCAGAGCACAGAGCTCTAAACACTACAAGGAGAACTGCCCATTGCCTACTGTGACACAAAACTGGCTTCCAGATAGAGCTCTAAACCCTAGTGTTGTAGTATAATGCTAGTCTAAGGCTTTGGGCGTTATGTACATTATCTTGTAGCCACCACAGCCATCGCTGTCAGTCACAGCAGTCAATGGGCAGTTCTTTCTCTAGTGTTTAGAACTCTGTGGTGTGCTGAAGAAAGAAGGTTGTGTAGCGATGGCCAGTGATGTATAGTGACCTCTCCCTCACAGGTGTACTAGAGTCAAGGACAAGTACTCTGCTGTTCTTTTCTCAGCAGTGTTCCTGAATGGAGATGTGGTCACCCTAGTAGCTCCTGGGTTAATAGATTTCAGATCTGCACAAGAGTGCTGCTTCTATGTGAGCTCAAGTCATCGGTCCTACCAGTTTCTGATCACAGGCAGATAGTAGAGGCTCTTTCTCAATAGTCTTAGAGCAATGAGGGATCGGCCATGCAACTGAATAGAATACCTCCCAACATTTCAAATGGCCACTTGTGTTGTAGGTGGTGTTGCTGGGGGATAATTAAAATTACAGATAATTTTAGTTTATTTCATGACCTATCAACACCTTTCTGTAAATGAATAAATCATTTAGAGCAAGACCAAAGTATTTTATTTACACAGACTGATTTTTTAACTCCTTGGTGATAAGGGCTTTTTTTGCATTAGAGTACAAGAGCAATTTTGGCCTTTTCAACCATATTTTCCCTCTAATTCATTTAGTATACCCACACAAATTATATACATTTTATTAAAGATAAGTAGGGCTTTCTTTTGATAGCACATTCAAATGTATAATCCATGATTTAATTCAATAAGAAAATGAAACATAAAAAAAAAAAAAATTATATATATACACACTAGTGTAAAAGCCCGTGTACATGGGCCAAGGTCAGGGTGATGTTAACCCTTTGAGTGCCAGAGAGGTACGCAACACATTGCAATGCGCTGTGTACCCCTCTGGCACTCAAAGGGTTAAGGGTCCAGTCCTGCTTTGCGTTCTGCCGCCGACGCAGTCATGCACTGTAGAGACTGGCCGAAAGCACAGAACCTCCAGCATTCCATGCGTTCAGGCAGTCTGTGAGCATGACTGCTTCTGACAAACATTCTAGCGAATTACTATATAGGAGACAGATAGATAGATATGTTTCATGTGATTATCTGTGCTCAATTCATTCATTTTTAAAAGGGATTGGATAAAAGGTATGAACGGACTTTCATACCTCCCATGTGTCCCTTTTTACAGTGTACTGTCTCCCTCTATGAAGAAAATTCCTATATCCCTCTTTCCCAACCCTGGTGTCCCTCTTTTTAGGAGATCAGACTGTGTGGTGTGTATAAAAGTGTATTACATTGCTCCATATCAAGAAAACATTAATGTTTGTTTAACCTACAGTATGCGTGTTCGTAAATAACATACTTTGGTCTTGCACTAAAATCATTTATTCCGTTACACAAGAGGGGTCATGTTTCCAGGGTATCCTACTGGAATGCAACATTAAAATGTCACCTGTGTGCGCTACAAATGTTGCCCATGTCACCCCCTGTCAAAACAACGCGTGGGGATTAAAAATGTCACTCATGTCACCTAAAAAAATAGCAGGCATCCGCAATCTCAGCTCTGTTGTGTGAAGCACTTCGGAGCAGAAGATAAATATAAGTGCTGGGACAACTTCATCAAACCGAGTCCAGACTGGGAACAAAAAAAGCCTAGAGTCTGGTGAATTGCCTAAGGGTTCTACCCATGCATTACCAGAATGATGGTAAGAAGATTTAATATTTTCTTGTCAGTACTATCTACACCGTGTGCACAATTATTACGCAAGTGAGTATTTTGACCATATCATAATTTTCCAACACCAAACTGTATAAACTTGAATGCTTATTGGATTTAAGCATATCAGGTGATGTGTATTTGTGTAATGAGTGGGTGTGGCCTAAGGAGATGAACACCCTATGTCAAGGTGTACATAATTATTAGGCAGCTTCATGTCCTCAGGCAAAATGGGCAGAAAAAGATATAATTGACTCTGAAAAATCAAAAATTGTAAAAAGTCTTTCAGAGGGATGCAGCACTCTTGAAATTGCTAAGATATTGGGGTGTGATCACAGAACCATCAAACGTTTTGTTGCAAATAGTCAACAGGGTCGAAAGGAACGTGTTGAGAAAAAAAAAAAAAAAAAACACAGATTAACGGCCAGAGATTTAAGAAGAATCAAACATGAAGCTACCAAGAATCCTTTATCCTCCAGTACTGTCATATTCCAGAACTGCAACCTACCTGTAGTGTCCAATAGTACTAGGTGTTCAGCAGTCAGAGACATGGCCATAGTAAGGAAAGCTGAAACTAGGGTTGCCACCTTTTCCGCAAAAAAATACCGTCCATAGTTGTGGGTCGGTGAGGGCGGAGCCACAAAAGGGGCAGATTATTGTTTCACAACATGTTGTGCACAGTGCAGCAACATACTTGTAATCTCTTCATAAACCAAGAGGTTCTGCAGGAGGGGCTCATGTGAAAGCCAAGTGAACCACAACTGGACCGAATCCTTAATGATTTGGAACTGGAGCAATTGTGGGAAAAACTACTGCTGGAAGGAGGTCAAATAAAAAGTCCAGTTGAGTCAAATGGGAACTGTAGTGTGTTACATATGGTGTGACATGTTTGTCCTATAGTTGTGCCACTTCTTTTCATACATGGATGGTGTGTTACAAGACAGATCATTAATATTAGCGAGTTGGAGCAATTCGGGGGGCAAGACAATGCAAACGGGGACAAACATTTTGTTTAAAATATTTGCTGGTGGGACTCACTCACTGGACTAAGAAGATTAGAGTCAGATTGTGCAGCCGACGGTTCCATTCGTGTCTCGTGTTCATGCACACAGATTCCAGTTTGCAGACTGAAAGTGCCTCCTGAGACTGATGTGACACACACACACACAGTATAATCTTATCCGGTCTCCTAACCATGCTGCATCACTGTCACGCCCGCGTACTACCGCCCCCCTTGTCTCACACACATACACACCAGCCAGCCAATGAGGACCATTGTCCAAATACTCTCCTCTTTTGGCCAGTGATGGTACGTTGCGTTGGGGACCTCTCCAGTATCCAAGGAGTTAATTAGTAGCTCTGTAAAACTTAAGAAAAATATCAGCACTGAATCAGAAGCTCCTAGGCCCCTCCATGACATTTTACATGGCGACATTATAAGGTTACTATTTTTACACAAGTAACATTTTGAGGTCGCTGTTTTGACTGTGCCTATTTACAAGGAGACATTTCAATAGTAAACCTGTCTCCAGCACAAAAGTACCTCATCTCTGAATACCACAAAAAGGCAAGTAGCCTACCAATTACTCTATTATCAGTGTCCCAAAATCTGCCTTGTGATTTATTTTATTATAACGGAACCTTTTGCTAACAATAGGGTACTCCCTGATCTTTAAATGTGGTCCAGACAAAGACAAAAATGACTCTCCTTAACCCTTTGAATGTGATTTTTACTTTTCTAGCATTTAAAGAGTTACTAGGGGCTGATGTTTGTTTTTCAGGAAATGAGAGGAAAGAATCACAGTGTGATGGACAGCACAGAGCAGCCAGAGGAGAAAGGCAAAATAAGGAAAACACTTACTGTAAAGGAGACTAAACTGAAAATGAACTGGGGATATAAACCATTAAATACCCTGTGCAGCATGCTCGCCATCTGTAAAATGCATTTGATCTCTGAGGCCTACATTCTCCTTTTACAAATGCTCCAAGCCTCCACTGGGGCCGCCATTGCTGCCTTTTTTGGAAGGCTCACTGATTCCCACTAAACTAGCAATCTGAATAGGTGTCAAAGAAGTGCTAGTGTTGCATTGTCTGTTAAAGGCCTGTGATGAGGCATCAGCCATTCTGAATACAAGACCAGTGGGTATTAATCTTGCTGTTTTCACTGCCCTGGCTCTTATATCTCAATGCCAAAAAGCACAAACACAACTAACCAACTGGTGGCTGCATAAGACAGTCTAGGATTAGATTTCATGGGTCTCATAAAATATATAATATTTACAGACACAAGCATATAACAATCAATTCGATTTTTAAATCTTAGTGTTCCTTTAACTCTGTAATGGGCAAAACAGATCCAGCCCTCGGATACCAGAAATGTCTTCAAGGCATTGCAAAGCAGCTTTAGAGACTGCTTTAGATCCCAAAGGGGTCTTTTTGTTGGGGGGGGGGGGAGGGGGCTGCAATATGTAACTCATTAGATCTTTCCTTATTATTTCACATGGCTCCTCTGTAGGACTGTACCTACAGAAGCACTGGTGTTGAATCTTACATCCTTATTTATGAACGTTTCCCAATCCTGTTCTTTGTCAGGGTTGGGCTGTGAATGTGACCATTGTGCTTTGGAATTCCTCTGCCACAGGCGGCAGGATGTTCCAATCAGGCACCAGCTGGGACATGCTGCAGTATTCCTACTAAGGTCACCCATGTTAACCTCTTCCTAACCACAGACCTGGGCAGAGTTACAGCACAACTACATGGTCCCTCTTGCAAATTTGCCCAGGCTTGATATATATATATATATATATATATACACATATATACACACACACACACACACACACACACACACACACATATACCTACATACTCAAGTACAGGGCCATCTCCTGATTCTAGGATGTCCCAGATCTGACCCAAGATGTAATATGATTTATACAGCTATGCTCTAATAACCGTGAATTTGCCCTGGAGGTAACATAATGCTCTGCAGGTTGAATGTTACAGAGAAGAGACAAAATGCTGAAAGCTAAAAATGTAAGAGCTCAGCATGCCCCCCCCATAAATATGTTGAGTAATTCATGTCATTCTGCTATACAAAGACATGGTTTAAAACAATTGTTTTAAAATCCATGGATGACTGAGCTATCCCCCTGTATTGCTTCATGAGTGGGATATATCTCTAGCATCCAAGAGGTTAATGAGGGCGGGTTTCTATACAATCAGGGAAATGTAGCAAGTGAGTTTAGTGTGCTATTAGAATAAACGTTCCAGTCCGTGCCAAAATCCAGCTAATGCCAGGTGTATCAACAGTTTTGTAAACTGCAAAGCAATGCCAGGTGTATCAATAGGTTTCAAAAATGCCATCCGCTGCCAGGTGCCATAGTGCCATTTAGAAAACAATTCAAGGATGCTGAACATTAATCTTTTGTTGTATATGAGAGAATTAAGGCTGTGTTACAAAAGCAATGTTTGTAAACGATACAAGCACCCTCAAGGGTCAGTCTACCCTACCACAAAAGGGGAGAGGATTCTAAGGAAATTCAATTACATTTTATCAGATGACAGGAAAGAATATCAGACACAATGATGCTGATGCAGTGACATATTTCATGCCAGTACTTTGTACAAGATCTATCAAGACTATCAGACTGCAACTGCTTGTGTCTTAGTAACTATGGCTGCGTCAGACATTCTGCCGATCCGGTTTTTATAATTTGATAAGAAAAATTTTAAATTAAGCTTTTGTATTCATCTCCTAACCAAAGGTTTACTAGCCGCTATTTGTCTTCTATGTAGCAGGTGCCACTGTTACCACTTTGTCACAACAATGTGGCTAAAATAACTTGACTTGCTCCCTGTGAGATCACATCAAAAGTGACTGCTGCCACAGACTCATCCATAGATAAAATATGCTACAACTGTTCAAACATAGCCGGCAGTTGCAAGATAAGGGCAAGTTCACATGAGCAATTTTATGCCACCATTTTAAACTCATATAAAAGAGGTCTTCAGAGCACTGGTAACACTATATTAAGAGTGTTCACACTGATGAGTTATTTATCACATGCCAATGCAGCTTTCTGCATGTTTGGTCCAATAATGCATTTTAGCCCCATCAAGTTTTTCTTATTGGATGGTAACAAAACTGCACAAAAATGTAGTAAACTTAGTTTTCAGAGCTTTTTTCACTCCATTAACGGTTTCAATTGAGAGCAAATGATGATGGGATAAATTAACCTTGATACAAATGACATGGAAATTCTCTTACGCTTTTAAAACCCTCCACGTTTTTTTTTTCACTCCTCATCTGGAGACAAGATTCTCTCTTTTGAGAATTAGTTTTCCATTTGCCTCATCTACCCACAAAGTCTCTCACTGGCAGGTGAGGCTCCAGACTTACACCTCCCACAGTGGTTCATCAATCAAGAGGTCACAACAATGGGGCACTAGGGCATAAAGTTTATCTGCTAGTCAGCTGCCTTCCTCGCTTTCCCCCATCCTTCGGATTCCTGCTATATGGTCAAGGGTACCAAATTTCAAACTTAATGAACTTTGCTCATTATTACAGAGCTGGTGCCTCAGCTCCCCTGGATGGAGTGGAGGGATTTAATGGGGCCAAGACCTATGGCGGTAGCCCTCTCCGGTGTTGTTGTGAATTCTGCTGGTCTGCTTGCATTTTTCTCTGTGTGTGTGTGTGTGTGTGTGTGTGTAACTGGTGTGCTGCTGCTGTTACTTTCCGTAAGCTTTCATGGTCTTGATCTTTGGAGCCTCTCTATTTGTTTTCCCCAAGTTTAACTAATGTTCTATCAAGTCTTTGTCTTTTTTTAAGTTGGTAATGTTGGCAATGTTGCCTTGGAATTATGGAATGATTCTGCTTCCAAAACACAGCACCCTATGGCATTTAGGAAAGGCATTATATCAGGCACATTTTTTTTTTTTTAATATAAAGGAAAAGTGATAGGTGGGCTGATGGGACCATCTTTAGAGTCCAGCAGATGCAAGACTCACTGGTTCACTCCAGAAGATCATTTTCAATTACTAGACAATTTTAGGTCTGCAACATGGATGCTATGATAGGGAAAAAAAAAAGGAATATCTACAAATCCTGTACGTCTGACCTTCCTGCAGAGACTACTTCAACATTGGATTTTTCGACAAAGTTAAAGGAAGCATCTGTACAGGGTCTCCAAGAAGCTATTGCCATCTCAGGAAAAGGCCCGGATCCTCTGAAATGGATTATCAGGATTCAAAGTGACCCTGGTGAATCATGTAATCAGATTGGTTTGTAAAGCCGTGAGCCTCCAGGAAGGGCAGGAAGAGAAGAATTCCATCAGAATGTTTTCATTCCGTAAAAAGAAATGGGGTATTTTACACCTTCATGGTTAAATAAGTTACACTTTCTGAGGACAATAAGACTGATAGAAAAATATATGCTTTCTGCAAGAATATCTTGTGCGTGTCCTTTCATCAGCAAAGTCTGAATTCTGGGACACATGCACCAGTGTTGAGGCAGTTATTGTCCACTTAGCTACAACTACCACTACGATGGAATGTTACAGCCACCTTGGATATTCCTTGGATAGTAGAAGCCTTGAAAAGGATTTAAAACCTGGTTTTAAAGGTCCATTGTTAAAGCAGTGGCCCTGCCATGAAGCTGCAAGTAAGAGCCATGTCTTTGCAGTGAGAAAAACAAGGGCACATTGGCCAAGGACATGGGCAGTTTCTGAAAAGAGTTTGTATGGTCTTCCTTTCCTACAGAGTATTCCTTTTGGACACCAGATTAACAACATCTTAAAACAAGGCATCCAGAACAAAAAGTGTGTTGGGGGAGACATCTGGTTTGGACAGCAGAGAGCAGCTTACAGAGATATATGCTTATAGAATTGGAATTGAGGCATCTAGAACTTTGGCTTGGAAGTAGTGGTCATCCTGGTTTTTTTTTTTTTAAAGACCCAGAAAACCCCCTCCAGTTCTTCCAAAGGGTTGAATATTTTCTGGTGGAGACTAGCTCAGAGTTCCTTGAGTGTTAGGAAAGCATTGAAGTTTCCCAGATTTCTGGGCTCACGATATTACAGATAAATGCGTCAATCCCAGCATAAAAATATAAAATGGTTACTTGCTGGAATTCAGGAATCATCCTGCAGGAAAATCTCAAAGTTCAAATCTTCCAAGAGATCAAAAGCAAGTTGTCTCCTTCAGTATATTCAGGGTTTTCTCAGTAAAGAAACAGAGTGCCAAAAGAGAGGATTGGTTTCAATGCATTTACTCAGTGCTCTACTTGTAAAGAAATCTTTAGTGGAATGGCAACTAGTTTTGGACTTCAAGAGAATCAAAATTAATTTAAGAACCTTAAAGGCTGGCCATCTAGAGCAGTATCTTGGTTGCTCAGCCTCTGGACTGGATGGTCTTTATAGGCCTAAGGGTTACTGATTTCCATATCCAAGTCAGTCAGTCAATGTCATCACAGGTTCTTCAGGTTCCCTCTGAACCAACATCTCCAGTTAACCTGTTGGCTTTTGTGATCAAAACAGAACATAGGTTTTACCATGAAAAAAAAATGCAAGTTTAAGCTGCAATAACGTTTGAATAAAACACCTTGCAAAAATATTTCTCTCTTTCATTACTTATTACTAGCCCTATAAACCTAACAAGCATTATGGCCTACTTGGGGGCCCTTCCACTGTTTGTGTCCTGTGGCATTTCTATCATGAGTAAAAAAAGATTTCATCTGATGAGCTATGTAAAAAGGTTCAGGGCACAGAAATGCTGGACAGCCAATGAATGTCTGATACTTCTGGTCTGATGATATGGACCATCCCTTTGATGAAATGGACAAGGCAAAATATGAGGCCTCTACATCAAACCATGCTACAATCAGTGGAACAGTAGCATCAACTCCTTGGTATATTTGATTTACATTCTAATGAAAGTTCGAAAAGTACACAACCTACAGACATGATTCCCATCATAGACATCAACTGTCTATAAAGAGTACCCACTGTGTAAGATGGCTCAGTTGGTTAATGCACCAGCTGTCAAATCTGTTCAAAGGTCGCAGGTTCTAATCCTGGCAAGGTCAACTCAACCTTTCACCCTTCTGAGGAAGGTAAAATGGGTCCAGGACATACTTTAAAATGAGAGAAAAATCTCATTGTATTCTTCCTGGTAAAATACTTTCCAAAAAAAAAAAAAAAAAAAAAAAAAAAAAAAAAAAAAAAAAAAAAGATTGTATATGGTGTTGGCATGTGAGCTGTGGTCCATAGGAAATATGAGCCTCATCTGTTACAGCGGTAGTTCCTCAGAGTATTGATCAAGAGCTTTTAGCAAACAGTGGTATATGTACCTGTTTGCCATTCATTTTGTTAGTGCTTCAACTACTTTTTAATTTTTTCAAGCTTATTAAACTGTATTACACTTTTTTTTTCCTGTTCTCCATTTTTGAGGTCAAGTTGTCTCCCTTCAGCATTTGAATTAGATAAGTACATTCCAATTCATTTGTTCATTCTTCACAGGTAGCGCATATTTGTTCACATTTATTCACAGTCCCCTCAGGATTCCAGAAGGGACAAACTGCAGTATACTCCACAATGAGCAGATGGATAGTCTCTTGCATATGGTATTGCAGGTATTGGCAAAGGATGTCCCAGTACCACAGGTGTTGAAGGTACATTTTGCCAGAGCAGTATCAAAAACCTGGGTGGCAGAGGATGTAGTATCTACAGATGGCATCTATGGGGAAGCCACCTGGACTTCAACATCTACCTTTATAGATTACTACAGTTGGGAATTCTAGGCTGCAGGAGCCTCTGTCTTTGGTAATTTTTCTTAGCATTTGGTCTGTATTTTGTTTTTCCCCTCTCCTTTATGGTAATTACTTGTGTACTGCCATTTGGCGAATGCTGACATTCATGAACAGGAAAAGAGAAGATTTTTTTTTTTTTTTTTTTTTTTTTTTTTACCAGCTTACCATCATTTTCTTTTCTGGGTCATATGTCAGCATTCACCAACTTCTCTCCCTTCTATATTATATGTATGCATGTACCAATCTAAAAATGATATTTGCAGGTTGAGGAAGGGATGCTTTAAAAGCTTGGGGAGAGCTCCTGACAGATTGTGAGAGGATAAAACCTTTGGGGAATGCAGATATAATTTTCTACTATATTTACCCACACATGAGGCCTCTCTACAGCTATAGGGGTTAAACACTTCATCTAAATCACTTGGAAATCTAGGCATATTGTGTACCCTATGGCACAACTGATATGCTCCATAATTGCTCATCTTTTTTATTCCTGCATAAGTTCCTAAAACTGCAAAACTAGAATCTGCAGCTCTCAAGCTGTTGGACTCCCATCATCCTCATCCATAGAATGCAGACTTTACTGGTGTACCCACACCTCACCTTTGGCTGACCAAGGATGATGGGAGATAAAGCAAACAGCTTGAGAGTCATCGATTTCCCACCCATGTTGTAGAATACTAAAACAGCTTCAGAGAAGTTCAATTCTGGCTTATAAATCTGGATAATCATAAATACCTATGCGCCTATATGGACTTTATCTTACACATCAGAACTTACAAGACTGATTTTAGATTAAAACACTTGAAATGATCCAAGACCATCTAGAAATAGACCTAAGTATACACAAAGGTTAATTGCATTTTGGAGAGGAGGAAGACAAATATGAACCATATTGCATAAAAAAGGCCTGGGTAAATTACAGAGTTAAATTGTATAGGAACAGGAACGGCAATTAAAAAGGTTTGACATAGCACAGGTGGCTGTAATCACAATACAGTTATTACCATCATACAATCCCCAGTCAAGGATCACTGCACTCAAACTGGTCGGTTCCTCAGGATAGCACTTATTTGCAGATAGTTGTGCTGGAATTCTGCAGAAAACCAACATTTTCCAGAGCAATTTCATCACACAATTGTTTTTTTCTCCTTACCTAATTTTAAAACAGAGTATTAAACTGCAAATCTTTAGGTTAATGAAGCAGAGAAATTTTTGGATAAAATATTTTTATAAAAGGCGAATCTGTAGTTATAATTTACCCTGTGGGAAAACTTGGCTCTCCATAGTAAGTAATAGCAAAAGCACCACCATAATAAATTGCAGATTACTGCAAGTAAACAAATGAGAGGTTTGAGATGTAATAACTTTGAATTACAAATATCCCAGTACTGGGTATATTTATGTTTTACTCAGCAGGCAGAGCCCTACTGCTCCTTTAATCCCCAACCTTTTAGTGGTTTAAATAGATTGTACCAGGGTATCCAAACTAAGGCTCTGAAATCATACACCTCCCTACAATATGGTCAGTCAGTCCCCCCATTTAAAAGCAAAATGTGCCCAGCTGTGATGCATAAGAATCTTTACCAGTGATGACCCATTATGTCAGGGGAAGGCAACCCGATGTCCTCCAGCTGTTAGACTTCAATGCTCATTACGTTCAGCTAGTGAACTGCCAGATGAAGATAATGGGAGTTATAGTCCAACAGTAGCTGGAAGACCTCAGGTTGTTACTCTGTATATAGAAATGTAGACAGTAAAATGAAGGTAGCTATAGTTATAGACTAGTGGTATATTTTGGGGCTTTTGCGCAAAAAGAGTGGAGCAATTCTTGGGCAAACCAAATAATCCACAATATTCCCCAAATTTCCACTGATTTAAAAGGGGTTTTTAAACCTTTCGATGTTAAAGGGCTTGAACACTTTGATTTGAAAGAAATATGACAACTAATATTCAATGGGTTAAAAGCTCCATTTAAATCACTGGGAATGTTTATTATTTGTCCCCTGAGGTACAGCTGATTAGTTCCAGAACTGCACCTCTTTTGCTTCCTGAATGACTCTTTGGACTGTATTCAATAAACTAAAGGGGTGCAATTCTGGGGCATACCATCTGTTTCATGGGGGGGGGGGTCACCAAATTCCCACTGACTTAACCCTTTGAGTGCCAGAGGGGTAGCCAAGGTATTGCACTCTAGGGAGAGGCCCAACAAATTGCTTTGGAGGCCTCCTTTGCATTCAAAGGGTTATCCCCTTAATGACCGCACTATTAGGCGGCCGCTAAGGACCTAGAGGCTTTTTTTTTGTGCTATGAATTCTGGGATGGCAGAGCAGTATGCAGCCCAGAATTCCATGACGTGCCAGGACCATGGGTTTACTATTGAAATGTCACCCTCTATTTGGCGACCATGAAAATGGCGATATCACCTGCATCAAACGGGCGACATTCTGATGTCGCACTCGTAAAGGTATAGTAATGTTGGTTATAATGTAGTTCTTCGAGTCTCCTTTATATTAAAAGTAACACATTGCGCTATGTGTAGGAGCTTACTTGTATGTAGTTCAACAGTTAAGTGGCGAAAGATCCCCCACCCTCCCCTTCTGGCTACACCACTCAATCTGCAGTCTGGTCCGGACGGATGCAGTGAGGGACAAACTTCAGTATGCAAAGGAAATCTTGCCCTCCTTCGTCAAGGGGGCTGGGTTTTCCTTATACTTACTTACTGAATTAAGTTTGTCCCTCGCTGCATCTGTTCAGTCCCACTACCGGATTCCACATTCAATGGGAGGCGGCCAGAAGGGACGGATAAGGGATCTTTTGCCACTTAATAACTTTTGAAGTACATACAAGTAAGTTGCTACACATAGCGCAATGTGTTACTGCTAATAAAGAGACTCGGCAAACTACTTGATAACAAACAGTACTATACCTTTAAGGATCGACCTGCTCATCATTTTCATAGAGAGGCAACATTTAAATAGGAAAGCAATTGGCTGGGAGGTAGTGCTTACACACAGTACTCGCATACAGAACATGTTGGATGGATGGAGACAGTGAGTACACAGGACACTGTGGTAGTGAGTGATTGCTGTAAGGCAACCGGTCCCTCCACAGCCACTCAGGCTCACAGACATACAGCTTACATGAGAGGAGCTCACAGCTACCACGTGGAGCTCTATAACCCCGCAGGGGAGCAGACTCCCAGCACCTTCTCCCAATAATGGAATCAGTACACCAGCCTTATTGTTTATTATTAAGCACTTGAGTGCCAGAAAGTTATACAACACACAGCACTCATAGGGTTAAGGTTAGATCAGCCAGGTTCATGGCACTGTTTTCAGAGCAGGTTACGCAACATGCCAGAGCAAACCTCTGACGCACAAAGGGTTAATTAACATCCCATGCACTGCAGATAAGTAACCTCCCACCCCACAGTATACTGCCATGGCCCTTGGAGTGCCAGAGGTGTGGACAGCTTACTGCCCCCCTGGTACTCTTCTGGAGTTATACAGAGACAGACCTGGTATTTTTTATTTTTGTAAGGCTTAGGAATACTGATATTAAAAGTGTTCTGAAAAGCCTATTACTCAAGGTGCTTGGCAAGGAGTCATTACTTTTATAATGGGGAAAAATGGTACAAGATTATCCCATATATTGGCATTGGACTCTCGTAAACCTAACCCTCTTGTATTTTGTTTAACTTTATGAATACTGGAGTGCTGCCCAAAAAACCCGCTGACACTCTGTGCTAATGTTGTTGATAGACCCCTGTGGTAAAAAAAGGTTAAACCATTGCTCCATTTTCAGAATGTTTCCTATTGAAATGCCACCCTCTATTTGGCGACCATAAAAATTGAGAGCAGGTCGACCCTTAAGTGGGCAACATCAGAATGTCACCCTTTTGATGAATGCAGCATTCTGATGTTGCCCTTTTGATGTAGACAACATTATGATCTTGCCATTTCATGGTCGCCAAATAGGGAGCAGCATTTCAATAAAATGCTGCTAAAAAGCCCCTTTTAAAATAATTGATGAATTGTTATTTCTTCCTATGATGCAGCTGGCATGCTCCAAAATAAAGTCCAGAGCAGTGTTGGGCAACCTGAGACCCTGCCAGCTGTTCAAGACCACAGTTCCCATTGTCCCCAGCTAGCTGCTTGCTGGGAATGATGGGAAACATAGTCTTGAACAGCTGGAGGGCCTCATGTTGCCCATCTCTTGCCCAAAGTTTCTTCATATATGTGTGCCTTGAATTATCTATCATTTTGTACTGTCAATTCATTCTTTTCTCAGTCCATCCCTTGAGTAAAGTTTGGACACCCTGTTTGAGATGTTCAAAGGAGTGTTTCGTAGGCAATCAAGAGTTAATTTTCCTCAAAGAATAGTGACTTGAGTGTCCTGCCTCTAACTCCAGGGCCTTATGTACAAAAAATAAACTAGTCAAAATTCTAGGGCAAATTAACTGCATCACATAGGACAAATAAGCCCTCATAAAATCTCAACCAATTTAAATGGAGATTAAGCCATTTAATGTGAGGGAAGTCTCCAACTCATTGTGAAGCATTGCCATCAAGGGGTTAAAATTCCCAGCCCCCACTTAAATTAATGGAATGTTTATTTGTCCCCTATGGTGCAGCTGGTTTGCTTCAAATTTGCTCCTAGTCTCCTTTTTTTGCATAAGGCCCAATGCCTTTTACACAGACCTGTTTGGCAAGTGAGGCCTGTCTGCTCTAATTGTGCCTTAACTAATTATAAGAGTAATTAGGACAGGGAAATAATATTATCATTTATAAATAGGAGAAAATTGTATATGCAAATTGATACATTTAAAGAACGTGACCTGTAAGTTTTTATTTTACAAATTCTGCAATTACATAATATGAACAGTCAAATCACCTATACTTTTCCCCATCCATCATTCACAATAGACTACTTGGATCTTTTTGCAGAAAGCATTATGTCAGGGAACATGAAAGCAGGTCTAGTGATGATACAATATAAAAAAGAAGCAACGCAGCAACAGAGCAATCGGTGCTGCAGGGTGAGTATAACATTGTATTACACCCTGCTTTGATGGTCTAGCGATTAGAAAACTCTGGAAACAGATCCAAGTAGCTCACTGTCAGGGATATATACCAATGCATAAAAAATAGGCTATTATGAAAAGAAAACGTATAAGTATTTTACTGTACATAGTATGTATAGTTAACATAACATATAGTTTTTTGCAGTTAAAGATATCTGTTTATCCTGTCCAAATAGTACAAGGACACTTGCTGCACTAAATGATGTGCAAGTGAATTGTAACCCCTTATGGACCCATAACGCGCCAAAACCATCATGGGAAAACTTCCCTTAAGGACCCATTGCGGTCCTGGCGTGTCATGGAATTCAGGAGGTCACTGTGCGGCTGCACGCTGCTCTGGGATCCCTGAATCCATTGAGAAAAAAAAAAAAGAAAAAAAAAGGTCTGTGGTCCTTAAGCGCCCGGTCCATGGTCCTTTGAATGCTAGAGAAGTCTCCAACGCATTGCTTCACAATGTGCTGGAGACCTCTCTAGCCTTCAATGGATTAAATGCCACATTAACCCCTTACCAACCGCCCAATCACAATGAATTCTGGGATGGCAGCGCAACATGCAGCTACCCTGCCATCCCAGAATTCTATGATGTGCCAGGACCATCACCGATCCTGACTGGATTGAAGGTCTTGACAGGTCATATGTCATCAAGGGATAAAGATCAGTAGGGGGTTTGAATAAATTTTATTAGACCCCTGAGATGTAGTTGGTTTACAGCAGAACAACTCATCTTTAAAGGGATAGTAATACTTCGTTTTATCTTTATTTTATTTTGTAGGCATTAAAAAAAAACATGAAGAACGATATAAGTCTTATCTCTCAAACCTTTATGGTTTAAGAGATATTCACAAGCAAAGTTTCCCCCTCCCGCCCCTCCTATTGTAAGCCATCTCTTCTCAGATGTGAATCTGGTTGTAGGACCAGACAGATAACAGAAGGGGACAATCTTCTTTGCATGAAAACAATGAAAGCCCTTCCCCCCTTGACAAGTTTTTCAACTTTTTCCCTTATCTTAATTGAAGATTGTCCCTCTCTGCAGTCTACCTGGGCACCTCCCTTCTGATCTGTCTGAACAGGGGGGGGGGGAATACTTTGCTTGTGAATATCTCTTAAATCATAAAGGTTTGAGAGATAAGACATATCGTTCTTCATGTTTTTTTAATGCCTACAAAATAAAATATAGATAAAACAAAGTATTACTATCCCTTTAACGTCCTGAATACAGCCCAAGGGACATACACAAGCAGCTACTGACCAACCACTATAGCACCTGGAACCCAAATATATGCTTTTTACTTTTGTCTAAAACTGATGTTGGTCTCTGCACTAGCAGTTTCCCAACATCACTTTATAAATTATTATTGCCCAAGCAACGCAACATCTCAGAATATTAAGAAAAGATGTCAAATATCTCTAGATAAAATGTCTGAATGCCTGGATGATACTCTTTCGAAAGCATTGTGCTACACAGTGTGCTGGCACTCAAAGGGTTACATTTCTGAATGTTATTTAGACCTCAGACCTCCAGTGAGTTTAGAAAATAGGCCATATTATAATTAATTTATCTGTCGCTATTTTAAACGCCACATTTGTAATGTTAAGTTCTGGATCTCTCTGGTAGTAAAAGGATTTTTATAGCCAGCAGTTATAAATGGGCTTCTGGAATTCTGTGTTGCTTCTGGAGAGAACTCACCTAAAGCAGGGCTGGGTAACTGGAGGCCCTCCGGCTGTTCGGGACTACAATTCCCATCATCCCCAGTCACTTTAACAGTGATGTAAAGGGCATATGTAAAGCGAGCAGGCCTACCAGTTAATGCATGAGACTTAACCCCTTAATGACAGTGTTTTTTTTCCATTATAGCGAATGACTTCCTGGACTTACCAGGTAAGTCGTCTGTCACTAAGGGGTTAACAAAAGTTAATTATGCAGGGCCGCATACAAAGCAATGCAACCCTGTAGTATGTGCTTTTATAAAGGTTCTGTAATAAAACGCTTTCCTGAATTAAAATAAGAAGAGGAAGTCGCTTCCTATATAACGAATGCGTTGGACAATTATTTGACACTCAGAGGGTTAACCCTGAGACGGACAAGCCGTGGTTCTCAAGATTTTTTCATACTTCATCTCCCATGGCCGACTGAGAATGGCAAGAGATTATAAATGTTGTTTACAGAGCAGCAGAAGAGAAAGGACTGAACACTCCAGGTGCAAGCCAGTGCGACCCCACGACATTCCCTGTTCCCGTTATTATTACCATGGCATTGCCTGTAGTCCAGCAGCTTCAGCCTCCTTTTCATCCACAGGTAACACAGAGGCAAGTTCACAAGTCCAGCCTGCAAGTCTAGAAAACGTGGTGTGACAGCTATGCAACTCCACTGGCTTGCACTTTTGGTGGGGATGTGCACACAAAAGTGCAAAGGGGCACGTTTCATGCCTTTACTGAGGAACCGTTTGTCAGCAAAAGGGTCTGGGGAAGACGATCACGTGGATTTATCAGGAGCGAATGCTAAATTAGCCTCTCCTGCGCAAGTGATAGGTGTGACAAGATGATTGTCACCTCGACTTGTCACCAGGTTTTACTTCATTAGCCACTAATCTGCACAGCTCCGCCCTCAGGCTAGGGCAAAAGCCTCCAACACCTGGAACTAGTTTGTAGCAGCAAGTGTTCTGCCAAACAGCTCAATTTCTTTGTTTATTTTGTTCCTTCAGGGCGAATGTGAGAAGTAGCGAGTAACCAAACGCACACTTTAACCCTCAGTTGTAACACAGGGCCAGGTGCAGTACACAAACACAGCCATGAAAAGGGACCTTCAATGTCAGGGCCACACAAGTCTTGAATAATCTTTTTTTGTTTTGTATTATCCGGGGGTGTTGTAAATTTGGATAAGGGCCCAAAGTTCAGACACAAAATGTGAGTAATTCTGGAACAAACCACCTGCATCATAGGGGACAAATACAAATGCCGTAAATTCACATACATTGATTTATATTACTGTAAAATTCCCATTTAAACCACAGACAAATTATATTTTCCACCTATGGTGCAGTTGGTCTGCCCCAAAAGTGTTCCATTTATATTTTGAACATAGGGCCGAATAAGTGCAATTCAGGAGCAAACCAACTGCACCACAGGGGGCAAACATACATTCCATAGATTTTGCATTGCGTACCCCCTCTGGCACTGAAAGGGTTATCCCTTCAATGCTAGAAAGGTAATCAGCCGAAAAAGGAGTTAAAAGCTCCACTTTAAGGAAAACAAATACAAATTTCCATTAAATTAAAATGGGCTCTGACTCCTTGAATGCTAGAGACCTTATGTGCTAGTGACCTTGCTTCCATTTGGGATTGGTTTAACCTGTTAACCCTCTGAGTGCCAGGGAGGTATAGAAAGCATCACAATGCAATACGTTGTATACCTCTCTGGCGCTCATAAGATTAAATGCCCATTAAATCTGTGATGAAGTTGGACTGCCCCAAAATTGCTCATTGTTTATTTGTATATATGGCCCTATGTCCATTACATAAGAGGTTTTTTTTATTAGGGGACTGTTAAGCACAGGTATCATTAGATAACAAGAAATAATAATAATAATTTGCATTCACTATATTTTTTATTTAGAATCTTGAAATTTCTTCATGCGTTATCCAAAAGAAATACAACTCAGACCTCTCTAGTATCCAAGGGGTTATATCCTAGTGACATATGCAATACCACAGGACATGGCTGGTGCAATTTTTGGGCTTTACAATGTGACATGCTCAAAGGGAAAGTAACATAAACAAGTTATTTGTGCCTGTACATTTTGTGTGGCATAGAGTTAAATAGTGTAATAGTATTTTACTATGTTTTATTGTTTTGGTGGGGGAATGTAGAAACTAGCTATCAATAGCAAATAAACAGTTGCATTTATGCACTGTTGTGATGCAATGCATTGTGACTGACTGTATATTTTTAGTTAAATTTCTGCTTGAAACATACTTTTACTTTTATTAGTGTTAATAGGGTTTCCTGATCATCCCTTGAAACTGGACACACATAAAAAAATGCATGGATACATGACAACCATTGCAGCCCAGCAATAACCCCTGCAGTCCTGTAGCAGGCAGTTTTCAAATGTGTGCAGTTTTAAAGGTGTAGATAACACCTTTAAAACTGGACATGTATGAAAACTGCCTTCTGCAGGGCTGCAACCATTATTACTGGGCTGCAATGATTCCTATGTAGCCATGCATGTGAAAAACACACACTGCAGGGATTTACTGACTTATGCAGCCTTGCAGGACTACCTTTTCATAAGTCTCACGTATTAAGCAATTTCCAGCTAAGCCTTTTCACACCCAATTGTTAAGCAATTTTGGTGCTTTTCTGTAAACATTCCACATGTCATACACCGTTCTGTTCAGAAGACCCTGCCCATTAACCCTTTAAGGACTGTCAGCTCATGCGCACGAGGCCGACAATTAAGTACCACGGACATTTTTTTAGCAGTCTGAATCAGGGCCAGGCCCGGATTTGCCAATAGGCAGACAAGGCACTTGCCTAGGGCACCCGATTTTTAGGGGCGCCTGGCAATGCCATTGTCACGCCCACAATGCATAATGCTGACTGCCGTGCCATTCTGGTGGTGTGCACCTATGCCCTCGACTCGAGGGCGCTTGCTGACAACTGTGTTACCTTGTCAGCATTGCTCTGTTCCTGTGGCGCCGGGGCCGCTTCATGTGACCCTGCTGCGCCTGCGTACCGCGCGCCTCTGCTGTCATTGGTCACCACCTCAGGACCTCCTGTGATGCTGCCGACGCACGGACGTCAGGTAGTGGGTGCCGCGCAAGCTACGCCTAACAACATAATAGCCACAGGAAGCGGCCTACACTATAGTTGGAGTCTGACTCTACAAAGTGTGAAGGAGTTGATTCAGAGGCGGGCCGCGGGTGCAATCAAGAGAGCAGGTCTGCAGTTGTTACCGGAAGGGTGACAGGAGGAGCAGCATGCAGTAGCCTCCCCAACAGCCTGCAGTTCAGCATCAGGACGGTATGTGTGGTGCACACAACTATATTTATTATCTGTTTCATGGTGCAGTTCACTTACACTGGAAATAATAATGCCATTCCCTTATATTAGTAATAATGGCGCCTTTCCCATACATTAGTAATAATGGTGCCTTACCCTTACACTGGTAATAATTGTTTGGGTGTGGTTAATGGAGGGGTGTGGCTAAGTGAGAGGCGTGATTTGGGGTGGGGCATAGGCGGGGCTAGGGGCGCCAGAGGTGGTTGTGCCTAGGGGCGCCTGAGATGTAAATCCAGCCCTGATCAGGGCTCCCCTCGTGGCTGCACGCAATTCAGGGGGCCCTGATTGAGATTGCTAAAAAAGGTCCATGGTCCTTAAGTGCCAGCCGCGTGCACACAAGCTGACGGTCCTTATCGCATGTTGGACCCATTACGTGCCAGGACCTTCGTGGGTCCTTAAGGAGTTACAGTTACTATTGGTTTATGTATTGGTTTTACAATTGGTTTATGTATATACCCTACCATGACCATAGCTCGGAACACTTCGGATTTGTCCCGGAGACTCCTTTTTTTTAGCTGATTACTGGGTCTCAGGGGACAGTGGCTGATTCTCTTGGGCAGTGCGGAGTTTTTATTAAACTCTGCCCACTTCTGCTCCTTCCAGGCCTATTCCTCCCACTTCCCTCCCACTTTTCCTCCTTCCCCACCCAGTTCCTCCCACTTCCCACCCACTTAGTGACACTCCAACCAAGCCCCACCCCCACCTGAAAGTAAGGCCCACCCATTTTTGACTCAAACCACATAATTTTTTTATCTCTCAGAGGTGCCACAGAGTCTCTTCCAGGGACACCAGAGCACAAAGTTCTGAGATATGACCACGGCTAAATAATTTTTTCACCAGGAATGCTAAAAAAAATATATTAAACTGAAATTTCTGTTAAGTTGAGGGTGAGGTGTATTTCAGACTGTAGTTGTTTTTATATGATACACCTGAATTTAAAAAGGCAGATAATGCACACCATTTTGCAAAGAATAAAACCCACTGCATCAAATGAGGGGTCACATGCATTTATGAGCTGGTCTGTTACACAAATGTTTCAAGAAGATGTTGCTAAAAGAAAAAAATGTGTATTTAATTATTTTACTAACCATTCAAAGGTACTCACATGTTTGAAAACTATGTTATTTCCTACCATATTTATTAGCAGTCCCTCTCCTGAGTGAAATAACACCTCAATGGAAACTAGCTGATATACCATTTGGGGTACTACAAGCAAAAAAACTACCCTTACCAAAATCTTTTTCCTAAAGTTGGTAACAGTAATGAATATTGAAGGTGACTCTAGTTAAGCATTCATGCCCTGGGGTTGAGACCCAGGCCAACAGCTGTCAGAGAAGCAAGTCCAAGATGCAGTACAAGAGGGCTGAGGTAAAGGAGTAATGAGAGAGTCCGGTGTCAAAGGCAAGCAGCTCTGTTTCTGAATCAGTTAAACAAGTAGTAGGTCAGGGCAGGCAGCAGTCACGAGGAGTCCAAGGTACAAGCTATTTAAGGATCAAGTAGTGAAGGACTGTAGGAATTTGCCAAGTATCAAGAAAATAGCAAATACAGCTAAGCACTTTTGGTCTGTGGTTGGAGATTTTTATAGGAGATGTTTGGTGTGCAGAAATTCCTAGTATATTGCAATTGCTTGCCCTGTTACTGCATTCTGGATGTAGTACACCAGCCAGCCTCTTTGAAGGTGATATTTGAGGATGAATTCCACCTCGTACTTTTCTTTATCATCATTAAGTACATGAGCTGGAGGAATTTGTCCATCAAAGGGATCCAGTGTGCCACGCTTCAGGAGAAATGCATGAAATATTGGGTGTATGATAGAGATGGATAAAGGAGGTTTTTAGGGCCAACTCATTGTGAAACAATGGCATCAACTGAGATGCATCCACTTTCACAACATATGGAAGAGTATGATCTGGATGTCAGAGTATAGGAGTCTTCATAAAGCATTTCTTGATATTATCAAAGGCTTGCTGAGTGTGGAGTGGCCAGTGAAAATAGATTTTCTTTCTTGTCAGCTTGGTAAATGGATGCACCAGTTTGGAAAAATTCTGGATGAACTTGCAGTAGAAGTTAGTGAACCCAATAAAGTGTTGAACCCTTTTTTCTGTCAGTTCTTGCTGGCCAGTTGGGGATAGTACAGATTTTCTTCGAATCCATTTGGATGCCTTGAGGGCTGATCAAAAAATCTTGAAATTCAATTGTGATCATTTCAGATATACACTTTTCAGCTTTATCATAGAGTCCATGTGTGGAGCATAGACAACTCTATTTTTACATGCTTACAATGTTTCTCAAGAGTTGCAAAAAAGATCAAGATGTCATGCAAATACACAGCTATGAACTGATCAAGAATATCCAAGAAATGTAATTGAGAAAGTGTTGAAAAGTTGCAAGCAACAATGCATAAACAGGAGGGCCTGACTCGTTATTCAGAGTGACCATTCTGTGTTCAGAATGCAGCCTCTCTTTACCTTCCCTAATGCATGATAATTGTATGCACCTTGTAGATCGAGTTTGGTATAGATACAAGCAGACCATAGCCTTTAAAATATTTCTGGGATCATAGGAAGTGGGTACTGTTATTTGACAGTAATGTTGTTCATTTCACAGTAGACTATGCATGGAAGAAGACCACTGTCCTTCTTTTCCACGTAATAAAATACTTGCTTCAACTGGAGATGTTGAGGATCAAATGAATCCTTTAGATAGGAGCTCATCAAAGAAGTCCCATAGAGCATTCAGTTTGGGCTCAGTAAGGGGTTAAATGCACCCAAAAGGTATTTTCACTCCAGGAAGAAGTTTTTTGGGCAATAATATACTCTGTGGGGTGGTAATTTATCTGCTCCCTTCTTGATGAAGAAATCAGGTAAGTCATGATAGACTTTGGGAGATGAGGTAGATTTGTCAGTAACTGATTTAATGTGAAAAAAGGTGTCTGCGGAAGTTTGAGGGAGGCAGACAATGTTGACAGCGTCAGACATTAATGGAATTCTTCCTGTGGCCCAGTCCATTCGACAGTTTTGAGCATTGAGCCATGGCAAGCCCAGAAAAAGAGGAAAGGCTAGAGAGTTGGCTACATTAAACCTGACAGTGACAGGAAATGAGTTTCTTATAAACAGGTCCAGAACAGGTGTTTGCTGCATCAATGGTTTGTATGTGTTTTTCTTGATCAAATTAACTTAGCCAGATGAAGACTGATGATCTTGTTACTGACACCAGAATCAATAATGGCATGGGAGGTCAATCTTTTGGAATACCACTGATGAAGAAGAGGGACAGAGAGATGAGTTGCTAGTCTTCCACAAATGGCTGAGTTAGGAGTGGCTGGGAAGATTACTCTCTGGCATTAGACTGAGGACGAAGAGAAAAAACTGTAACTTCCACATTGCTGACAAAGGTTTAGTGCTTTTCTGTGGCTTATTTCCTGGACAAACAGGGATGATCTTGCTAGTCAAATTTGCATGGGTACAGAGACAGACTGTATTTTTCCACCAAAAATAGAGAAAGGAGGGCTATTATGACCCTGAGGATACCATACTGCTGACAAGAAAAGCACGAGTTCCTTACTTTGTTCATAAAGTCAACAGTAAATTTTCTGATCAGTGTAAAGGGCTCTTCAAGACACTCAGGGATGTCCGCTTGGGCCACTCTTTCCACAGTAACCGACGATTTTGCAGAAATTCATACAAGATTGCAATTGGGCACAATATTGTGCCAAATTAGCAGGAAGACACCATGCAAGGACAAGGGGATTCTGGGTGCCATCTTGCCAGCCGTCATCAACACAGACACCAGTAGGATGAATGATTTTCAAACATGACCTGCCTGTACTTAAATGACCATAACAACTGCATTTAGGAAGAAAAGTAGATAAGGAATACTATTTTGGAAAGTAGACAACCAGCCACATCAATTGAGGGGTCACTTGCCTTTTTTTACCTATAAGCTAGTGTGCACAAATGTCTTCAGAATGTGGTGCTGTAGGACAAAATGTATATTTTTTAATATTTCCACCACTTCAAAGATACTAAAGTCTTTTAAAACAACTGAATTTCCTGATTTAGTCAGTACACACTGCTAGTCCAAGAAAAACACCATCTTTTTAACCATGCTTAAAGGGATAGTAATGTTTCATAATAAAATCAGCTCTAATTAATCATCATAGTATTTGGACTTTGGAGAGTGTTATTTCAGTTCTGTCAGAGTTGTAGTTCAAGAGTAATTCAATGACAAAGTGTCTCCCTCCCGCCCCTTTTACTGATGTAACACTGCTCCGCCAAAGCAGAAGGGAGGTGCCCAGGTAGATTGCAGAGAGGGACAATCTTCAATTAAGATAAGGGAAAAACCTGAAAAGCTTGTCAGGGGGGTCAGGGCTTTCATTGTTTTCACTGTAAGAAGATTGTCCCCTGCTGTTATCTGTCTGGTCTTACAACTAGATTCCACATCTGAGAAGAGATGGCTTATACTAGGTAAAAGGGGCGGGAGGGGAAACTTTGCTTGTGAATATCTCTTAAACCATAAAGGTTTGAGAGATAAGACATATCATTCTTCATGTTTTTTTAATGCCTACAAAATAAAATAAAGTTAAAATGAAGTATTACTATCCCTTTAACATGGGTTTGAGGATGTCTGTGGTGCAGGGATCAGATAAAAGTTTTCGATATTTATTTATTTATTGAGTGTGAAAGATAATAATAAAAGAAAAAGTGAATCAAATTACAATACAGTAGTGAAAAACTTAACATTTTATGCAAAAGACATTATGATACAAAAAAACACGTTTAACAGTAAATAAAATAATTTAAAAAAATACATTAAAAGCACAATGTATGTATAGCTTTGGTTTAGTACAACATGCAGCACCATGTAGGGAATAATAGCATTACATAGGGTAAAATATTACCAGAACAGGCAGATATTGCCTTTAAACCCTTGGATTCTATAGCAGTCACCGATGCATTTCAGCACAATGAGGTGGAGACGTCTCAGTATAGAAGTGATTAAAACATTGGTCTATCATGTGGCGGTATTAAACTAATTATTTGAACATGAACTCTGTTAGATAGATATTTCTCTCTGTGTGAAACCACTGGCAACAAATGGTTAAATAGTATGTATAACTGCATTGTGAGGTTCATGTATCAGAATCAGCGGTTCATGGTATTCAGAAGCAGAATGACATAGTGAACACTGTGTGCGGGCCAGCGTGTGTTTAAATAGTCACAGCATTGAATTTGACAGCAGGAAGGTCTTATAGGTTACATTTTCCTAGGAAAACAGAAAATGGAGACTGCTATTAAAATAAAATTATTTCTCTAAACAGATATTTAAACCCAGTGTATATAAATAAAAGTATCCTGTAACCAGGACTTTCTGACATACAGGAGCTCATATGTAAGAGAGTTGGCCACAGATATTAATTGCTACACTGCAGTAAAAAAAAACAAGTGAGTAATAACGTTTAATTGTATTTATTTATTTTTTTTGTGTGTGTGTGCTGGGGTGTAACTCCATGCTAAGCATTATTCAGTTACTCCAGAAACGTGGTGCTTTTGGACTAGGATTTGATGGTGACAGAAGTGAGTGTAACAGTTTCTTGCCCAAAGGTAAATTTGATTGAGAAGCTATTAAATGGTGAGTGAAAGATCATGGGGTAACTTGCTGTATAGCATTTTATGGTCAGGGTGGTAGACATATGAAATAGTTTTCCAGCAGAACTGGTAGGGGCTAGTACAACAGAGAATAGATGGACATAAGGCTATTCTGAGGAATAATAAGTCAGTTCAAGTTAGGAGACTCAGCAGATTCGATAGGTACATTGGAATGTATCTCCTGTGTATATTAACCCTTTAAGGACCAGAGGGTTCTGCTGTGTTGCACTCTTCACTGGTCATTAAAGGATTAGTAAGAAGTCATATGCAGCAGTGGCTCTCAAACTTTCTGCTGTGTTGCAACCATTTATTTTCACATAAAATATCCTTATAACCCTAAAACTGAAACACTTTAACCCACTGAATACTGGAAAGGTGACAGACAGATTGCTAAATAATATGTTTAAGACTTCTCTAGCTAGCAATCAAGGGGTTATGCTAGTATCAATGACCCTTTAAGTGCCAGAGGCGTACACGCAACGCATGAGTTGTGTATGCCTCTGGCACTCAAAGGGTTAAATCTGAAAGCTGTTGATACTGGTAACTTAAGGGTCAATTATTACATTCAAATGTATCAGGAAAACAATGCCGAGTAAATGTGCTGTTCCTCAGTTCACCATTACTAGAATTACTTCAACTGGACCCCTTGAACTAATTCAGGAGACCATGGGATTTCAATAAACACAATCTGATACTCAGTGTAGTGTTTAAATACCTAGTTTATTAGTGTAAATACTTAGATTATTTTATCTGACCTCATAACTAAAGGTCATCATGCTCAGCCTTGGTACCCTGAGGAAAACATCCAGCCACATTACTTATAATGAGGACCTCACCCCACCTGCTTTCCTGCTTATGTGGCACACTGAGGAATGCGTAAGGAGGACCAGACCTAGAATGATTCACTGCTACTTGTTAATCCAACATTTCAGAGATATCAGTGTTAGAAGACAATATGTCTACTGAGGCAAAGACCGGTTAACCCCTTGTGTTATAAAAATGAAATGCAGAAAATTAACTTTATCAGTGCATAATCCTAGCAGTGTTTACTTTTTATAAATGTACAGTCTTCAATGCTTTGCACAAGCTTCTGGCACTCAAATAGTTAACTGCTTTGAATAATATTTGTAGAATTATCATATATGTATATTTGCAATTCCAGTCAGTTCATTTTTTTTTCTTTTTAGTTTTAGCTGATAGTTGCACCTTTTGTCAGACTTCTGCCAGAGAACAGCTGACCTTTTTCCTCCAATCAGTCTACGGCTGTGGTCCTCACACTGTATTTTAGGGAACCCCATGGTCCCCACAGACTAGGGTCCCTACAGAACAGATTTACTTAATGGCAGACAGGGGAACAAGGCAGGTGTAACCCTCGGGATCTGATTGATTCTCTGACTAGCAGTGGAATACTGTAGAATATTGAAACATTTTACACACTGGAATTTTGCTTTTTAAAATTAAAGTTTTTATTGACGATAGCAGAGTTTTACAGGAAAATTGCATATCAAAATAGTTATGGTGAATAGTACATTGGAAATGGCATTATGTAAATGAGTCAAATACAGAGTAGCAAAAGACAAAGGCAACAATCAAGGGATATGCACACTACCCTGATCTCAACCCGAACATTTTAATGAACTCTGCCTAAGTTTGAAATGGGAATGGGTAGAAGGGAAAGGATACAAAGAGAGAAGGAGAGGGATGTAGTAAAGTGAAAGAATACATAGAAGAGAAAGTGGAAAGGAGAGAATAAAAATGAGGAACAAAATAGGGAAATAGAGTAGGAAAGAGAATTAGCATGAAGGTCGAGCACTCCACTGCACTGGGTAAGAAAGGACATCAAGAACTCGAGTTGGGTAAGCTTGTATTGTGCCACTGCATCAGAAAAATATTGAAGTTGGATGGATCATTATTTCTGAGAGGTGATCTAGCTAGTAAGATTTGATTGTATACTCTCCCACGACAATCCAACAAGAGTGGAGGGATTTGGCTATTACAGTGAATAGGGATCAGTGCTTTGGCATTATTCAGTATATAAAGCAGTAAAAATATTTAGAAGGAGAAAGGGAGATCCAGATAAAACAAAATTTGAAGAGGGTCTCTGGTAAGTGAAATGTTCAAGAATGTCTCTATATTGGATAAGCAAGCCCTCCAATAAAGAGAGATCAAGGGACAAAACCACCAGATATGTATTTAAGTCCCCTTATGTAGTCTACATCTCCAAAATGTTGAACTTGTGGAAGGATTCATAACATGAAGTCAAACTGGGGTATAATACCATCTGTATAAAAATGTAAGCGGTTAGTTTCAAGTGTTGATGAAGATATGGATAACATAGTTTTCCAAATGGATAACCAATCCTCATAAGGTATTGCAATATTCAACTCTATTTCCCAAGCTTCCGTGTATATGGGTTTAAAGTTCAAGATGTGTCTAGTCAAAATATTGTAAATTCTACTGTGTAAACAGCGCGATGTAGAAGAGGTTGTACACAACCGAGTCGGGGCGAGTTGCTCCCCGTTTATGTGAGGTTGGGATAAAAAATGTTTGATACAGAGGTATTTCCAGACCTACTGAGGTGGAAGATCTAATTTCTCTTGCATTGTAGGAAATGGAGTAATCTTTGAGGCAGTGAAAAAGTCTCTCATACGTAACTGAGGTCATCTCGACCAACAAGGGAAAGATGAAGCTGGAAGAGTAAGAGGGGTAGATTTTGGATAGAATACACAGGAGAGCAGAGAAGGAAAGGACAATAACGTTAACTGTTTAATCCACCAGGTTCAGGTTCTAAAATGTATATGCGAGAAAGACAAATTGATGCCTCTATATGACTTATTTTGGTGATTCTGCAAAGTCAGATTTCCATTCCATGTAATAACATAGAAGTAGATTGATGACACAGTTAACCCTCAGTCTTTTTCTTAACATTATTTCCCTTTCAGCTCTTGATCAGAGATCTGGACTAGGGGAAACAATAGGAATGAATTGGGAATGTCTCTAAACCAGTAGTTCTTAATCTATGCCTTCACAATCCACAAACAGTCCAGGATTTGAGGATTTCTCTGCTTGAGTAAAGATGAGCTAGTCAGAGAATCAGACATTTTGATTCACCCATCTGTGTTGAAGGAAATTCGCAAATCCTGGCCTGTTATAAAACTCAGAGCACGATTGAAAAGCACTGGCTCTGGCCATTTTTCTCAATGTGCGGAAAATCTCTATAGCATTCAAGGGACTACTGGGTATGGTCTACATGCTGCTTCTGGACAACAACTCCTATCCCTGCTCATGTTCCCAATCCCTGGGCTAAGCACGATTGGTATGAAATGTATTTGAATGCTAATTGGTGCCAATAAGATGTCCATAAATAGTAGGATATAAGGTATCAAGTAACAGTTACCAGGTATTTTTAAATTATAAGTTTAAGGAAATGGGGGGCTTTGGCTAAGAAAGGTTAGAAGCCTAATTTAACCTTTGTTGAGAGAAATAGATGAGACTGAGGGTGGTGGAAAACAGGAAAATCTGACACCACTTTTACAATCTGGTCAATAGTTTGCAATCAGGGCCAGACTTACATGCCAGGTTCCCCTTTGGCAAGGCACTCTAGGCACCTGTGGCTCTACTCATGGCCACACTCCGTTCCTCATATCCTCCAGTCCCAGCCACTATTTCCACTCATAGAAAATACCACTGGCCTATAACAAGCAAGGACAAAAAAAAGATTTAACAACTTGGTTGTGTGAGGTCCATAGTACATTGCAGATCTCTCTAATCCAAAGGTTTAAATAGTAGCTTGTTAAGAGTATTAAACTGATGCAAGGATATTGAGATTGTTCTGGCCACACCCACAATTCAGAATGTTGGTTTGGCCAGCAGAGTCGAAGCTCCCCTAAAAATTTGGATCTCTAGACAGTTCCAATTATGCTGATGCTTTAGTTGATTTCCTGGTCCAGGCCTCGAGATACCTCCTGTGCCACAATTTTTTTTGCATTTGATGGGGTTTTTTTACCTCCAGAGATGCGGAGTGGCCATGGGGGCCAGTTTTGCTCCATCTTTGGCCAATATATACATGGCCTGGTGGGAAGCCAGCCGCATCTTTGCAGGTGACAACCCCTATCGGGGTAGAATACAGTGGTACGGGAGGTATATCGATCTTCTTTTTATCTGGACAGGAACAAAAAAAGGAGGCATCAGATTCCATGATTTATCTGAATTCCAATAAATGTAATTTGAGGTTTACATATACCCATCTTGATTCAGAGGTCTCCTTTTGGATCTGGTTTTAAAAGGCAATGTAGACACGGGTGATGTATACACCAGTGAGTACAGAAAGCCGGTGAGCGGTAACCGTTTGCTCCATGCTCGATCATCTCATCTCAGATCACAAATTAGTAATATACCTAAGGGGCAGTTTCTGCGGGTCTGCAGAAATTGCTCAACAGAAGATGCTTTTGAAAAAGTATCTAGTGATCTGAGTCAGAGATTTCGAGCACAGAGTTATAATGAACAGCTCATCAAACGGGCATATGATTATGCCAAAGCCAGTTCAAGGGGAGACCTCTTGTTTAACAGCACACGAGATGGGAATCAATGGACGAAGGACAGATCGTGAGTGCGGTTTATTACCACTTACAGTTCCCAATATAAACAAATTTGTGGTATCATAAAGAAATATTTACCATTGTTACATTCTGATAACAAGTTACAAGTTATTTTGAAAGAAGGTTGCAACTTCGTAGCGAAGAGAGGTTTTACAATAGGGAACCAAATATCACCCAGTATGTATAGGGGTAATACCCCGATTCCTTGGTTTCAACAGAGAGGATTTTACAAATGTGGTGCTAACCGTTGTAAATGTTGTGGGTTTGCACAGGTGTCTAATTGTTTTTCCAGTCATGTGGATGCTCGTAGGTATCAAATTAAAAGTTACATTAATTGCAACTCGAGCAATGTTATTTACTTGTTTGGTTGCAATTTATGTTCTATCCAATATGTGGGACAAACATGTTGTCCACTTAAGGTACGAATAAGGGAACATCTATACCAATTAGAAAAGCATCTCACTGACTCAGCAATTGCCAAACATATTTTAGAAATGCATGAGGGGTCCAGATTGGCCTTCAAGCTTTCAAGGCATTGAGAAAGTGAGATTGCCATGGAGAGGAGGTGATATGTTATCGATAATCAATAAAAGAGAAGCCTTCTGGATTTTCCAGTTAAAAACAAGGATTCCATTAGGCCTCAATTCAGAATGGGACATCAGTCACATTTTTTGAAATATTGTTAGATTTAATACTGTTAGTTTTATATTTGTGACTTAGTGGAGAGACGTATTCAGGCATATTTATGAATAACAAGTGAAGGTATACAGGTGATTTATTCATTTGTGTACAACAAAGGTTAGTTTCAGTTAAGATTAGAGATGCTCTTGCCTCTCTCCATATTGTTTCAATAAAATACCTATGTAGCAATAAATAGTAATGATACTTATTGAAAAAGTACTTGGAATTTGTTAATATATGTATTTTGGAATTGGAGAGACAGAAGAAAGAAGGGATGTTATGATGTAACACTGTCTGTATCTGTCTCTTTAATTCTATCCCTTTAATTCTTGTCTAGCTATTTTGTTACAATACTATATCTTTTTGTCTGAGAGTGTGGATAAGCAACATAAGGGTTTCTGATTTGTTCTTGAGTTATTGACCCTCCCTCTGATAGAGTTCTGTCGTTGATACAACGACAGATATCAGAATGAGGCTACTATGTAGCACCAATCAGATTTTGGTTGCTACTTTTTAAACTTTTATGTTTAGTTTGAAAGTTTAGTCTATGAATAAGAGCTAGATATGCTCGAAACGCGTCAGACTGTTCATAGTAGCTAACTCTCATGCTATGTCTCTGGATTTTATTTTATTATATTGAATAAAGTGGAGTTTTTATCAACTTATGGTGATTCGGAAGACCGTTATTTCAATCTAACCACCTGAGCCGGGTGTGCTCCTGCTTTGTCTGTTTGTATTAGCTCTAGACAGTTGTCTGCTTTGCTTGTTGGGAAATCAGGTCCTATATGCAACCCACACTTGTGATGACACTACGAAAACTATTTGCATATGCAGTTAACAGTTTTATTTTTCCACAGGTCATGATAAAAACTTAGGTTTACTATTTGGACTATCCTTCAATATTGTTTCGACTTATAGTACATTCATTGTGTTGTTTTTCAGTAATCAATGTTTCTTTTCCAGTTACAAAAAATGTAATTTACATTTCTTCTTAAAGGTAGAGTTAAACATTTACATACCTCCCAACATTTCAATTTGCCAAAGAGGGACAATTGTGTTTTAGGGGGTGTGGCTGGGGGTGTGGCCGGTGAGTGGGGCATTACCGAGAATTTTCACGCTGTTTCATGACCTATTGACACCTCATTGTGTTACCTAATAAATGACTTATAACAAGACCAAAGAATTGAAGTTGCACATAATAATTTATAAAAACATATACTGATGTTTAAAGAACTAATAACGTGAGTTTTATTGTTGTGGAACAATGTGATATACTTATGTACACACCACACAGTCTGATCTCCTAAAAAGAGGGACATTAAGGTGGGAAAGAGGGACAGAGGGATTTGGGTCTAAAAGAGGGACTGTCCCTCCTAAAGAGGGACACTTGGGAGGTATGCATTTAGGACAGTATGCATAAGGAAAATTGATCAAATCATAGAGAAGAAATAACCCCCCTTCACAGGCATTTAGCACCTTGAATGCTACAGATGTCTCAGATGCATTTTTATAGAGTGCTTTGGAGTCCTCTTTATCAAGAGCTTGGGATCCAGCATCTAAAGGGCCCATCTGCTCAGGATCCAATAGGTTCTAGTTATAACCCTATATTTTTGTTAGGTGATCCAAACACAATTTTGCACAAGGGCATTCCAATGACTAGTTATACCACTGTTCTCTTTCATTCAAGATCCTCTCTATCATTCAAGGGGTTAAAAGACCCACTTAAATCAATGAGACTTGTTATTTGTTCCCTATGGTGAAGTTTGGTTTGCCCCATGGGTGCAAGGTCACCTTAATCTTGGTGGAAAAAGTGCCAAAATGTATAAAGGCATGGTGCCCTCTATGATGAAATTGGTGTGCCCCAAAAACTTTCCACTTAAAACAAAACTGCTCTGTTTGAAATGGTTCCATCTTCCACACATACCCTGGTAGGATCAGAGATACAAACACACTGAAGGCCAACTCAGCCTTGTTCCCCTGTCCTCCATTACCTAAGAGAATACGTACATAGTTTCACACAGGATTATAATTTATCTCTTTTATCTTTTCCTACCTATTTTAGTTCAGCTGGTATATAAAGTTAAAGCTTTTTAAATAATTTTTAAGACCAGACTGGTGTGCATTGTGTTGCTTCACAGCACGTTGCACAGCCTTCTAGTCCTTCAAGGGTTAATCCAGTGATCAATGCAATATCTAGCTCAAGAATAAGCTTTCATGCTTTCTGCTAATGGTACCTTAGTTCCATTGTCCCATCTCCTACAGTGTCTCACAATACACGGTTACATAATTGCATGTACACAGATAATGGTGCTTACTTGATTTATTCTGCACTCAGAACTATTCCTGCTCTAGTGCCTCTTTTAAGATGCATGATGTCTGCTAAAGAAGTTATAAGTGCTGGGTCGTAAATACCTGGGGAATATGGCAGTGAAATCCATACTCACATTGCAATGAGCTGAATGTTAGTACAAACATAGGCTCTGCCAACAGTTTCATTCATAGCTTTTAGCTGCTCTGCAAGCACCGCTCTTCCCTGAACATACACTTAATAGAGTTCCAATGAGCTGTAACCATTCTCTTTAGATGATGTTTTTTCAAGTGGTTCCCACAGGTTACAATATGATTTATTTAGTATTTCAGTATCTCTGTCAAAGTAGATATAATGCTTTTACTGTCCTTTAAAAATATTATATTTAGTAATCCATAAATCACAGTGACTGTGTTGAACAAATGGAAGGTAGAGATTTCCTGTGAAGCATTTTGTGTTATTTAGTATAATAGAAAACCATGAGCTCAATAAGCCTAAATAAAATCACGCTTTATATTGTAATGCTTTACACAGCACTAACGCCGTTGTCTGCTCACCACAATGTAGCAAATATAGGGCCTTATGTATAAAGACAATGTGGAGTTATTCTGGAGCACCAACTTCACTGTAAGGGACAAAAAATCCCCAAATTCTCACTCATTTAAATGGGTATTTTAACCCCTTGAATATTAGAGAGGTATCCAAAGCATTGTTGTGCAATGCTTTGGAAACCTCTTTAGCATTCAAGTGGTTAAAAGCTAAATTTCAATCAACAGTTGGTTTGCCCCAGAATAACTCCACTTTTTTATACATGAAGCAAAGCCCATAGGGTCTTATGCATGGAGCAAAGCAATGCAATGTTACCAGTCTACCAGTCAATGGGTTAATGCTTATATCCCAATGGGGTTTGTGGAAGAATTACACCACATTACCTTGGACCACAGTGTTAAATTAGTACCAGACAGTGCCGTTCTGCATAGTTTTAGAAGTGATTTCATATGATCTGTAATAACTACGTAGACAGAACAATGTTCATAGCACTTTACAGTATTACAGTATAGAGGAAATGTGATAATGTACCAGTGTGTATATTGCCTGATAGACACACATAGACCCAGTAGGGTATCTAGTCATTGGAGGGCCTCAGTGCAAATGTTTTTTTGGGGCCCCTAACACAAAAATAATTCATGGAGGGTAACAAGAACCTATTGGACCCTCTTGGATGCTGCATGTCATAGCTGCTTCTTCTGCAAACCATGTACTTAGTCCTCTGGTTGTATGACCAATGGACAGAGAACACCTAATGTTCCATTTCCTTTGGAGCAAAGTAGTTAACCACCTAAATGTAAGGGATGCCTCAGATGTGTTAGCTACAGCCATTGTTATAAGTGGTGTGTGCGTACCCAATGCAGTTCTGAGGCCGCTGCACCAAATGCCCATTCCTTGTTTATAGTGCTTGGTTTATTTACCAGTTTATAATTTGATGCAAAGATTAGTTTAGATTTTAATTTGGCCAGTTTATATATACACCTTTACTGTCCATTTTTATTATCATCCTTTATTTATGAGCACTAATATATTCTACAGCACTTTAAAAAATGAGGGTAAAAAGAATGTACAATGATGTACAGAAGCAGACTGAAACAAATGCTAGCGTGGGCCCTACCCACAAGACCATACAATCTAGAGGATGAAGGAGCATAAGAAACACAAGGTGACAGTAGGTAGTAGTCTGGCTGACAAGTGGTAGTTAAAAGAATATTAATACTTAAAATTAAAAAAACAGTTATAGGGTTTATCTCCCTGAGTAAGACAAAGGTACTCACACTACTGAAAGGTGTTTTATTCAAAAGTTATTATATCTCAGACTTGAATTTTTTTAGATCCAGTATCATAGAGACCTGACATTGTACAGTGGTGCTGTTGCTATACCATCCTATGGACAGTTGACCATACATTTCCATAGGATGTTGTAGCAACAGCACCACTGTAAAACTTCAGGCCACTGTGATACTGTAAATAAAAAAAATTAAAGGGGATGTATCACCCCTATACATGTTGCTCTTAAAGCGGAACTACCACCATAGTTAAAGTCACCCTGCAATAATTAGGCAGGTGGTGACTAGCTTAATAATAGTTATCTTACCTCTCAGCACTACATGATTCTAAAGAAATCCTTAATCTTCTGAGAACAGAAGCCAAGTATCAGTGCAGACATATTGTCTGCGGGCCTGCGCTGTCAGTCCCGGTATCCATTAAGGAGCATTGCACTGTGCTGAAAGGCACCAGAATGAACTGTCGGTGCAGACAGTACTAACCTGGGCGTCAGTCTCCGACGAATAAGGACTTCTTTCGAATCGGCTAGTTCTGAGTAGAAAGATAACTATTATTAAGCTAGTCGCCACCTGCCTGATCATTGCAGGGCGACTTTAACTATGGTGAAAGTTCCACTTTAAATTATATGCTATTTAGCAATTATTTAGACTATTGCATTAATTTCATTTTTTACAATGCTATTTGGGCAAAATAGAAGAAATAAATATTGCACTGACCCTCCTTCCAGATAGACTGCGGGTAAAGCTCTGTACCTGCAGTCTGTAACTCTGCCTCTGTTCCTCTCTTTCTATCCAGCCTCCTCCGATGATGGAGGTTTTTGCCTGTCAGCTAGAGCGATCTCATTGGCAGAGATCAATATCTAGCCAATGAGATCGCTCTAGCTGACAGGCAGAAAACCTACGTCATTGGAGAAGGCTGGATAGAAGGAAGGAAACAGAGGCAGAGTTACAGACTGCAGGTACAGAGCTTTACCTGCAGTCTATCTGGAAATAGAGTCAGCGCAATATTTATTTCTTCTATTTTGCCCAAATAGCATTGTAAAAAATGAAATTAATGTAATAGTCTCCATAATCGCTAAATAATATATAATTTAACCAACTTGTATAGGGGTGATAGATCCCTTTAAAATTTAATAAAAGTAATAACTTTTGAATAAAACACCTTTCAGCAGTGGGAGTACCTTTGTTTTACTCAGGGGATAAACCCTAAAACATATTTTTTTTTTTTTACTTTTTAATTATTACTATCCCTTTAATTAAAAACAATTAGAATAGGGTTGGGGGAGCATGAAAAAATAAAAAAAAACTTGTGCTACTTTCAGAGTGTTATTGCCTGCAGGGTTGGGAAAAGTGAGGGGTGATGGATGCACTGTATTGTGAGGAGAGTAGGAAGAGGAGAGTAAAGTTAGGCCCCAATCACAGGTGGACCATGAAGAGTGCAAGAGAACTAAAGAAAGGGCTTCTGTGAAGTGATGTGTTTTTAAGGAGCATTTCAAACTTATTAACAGTATTAGAGGGTATGATTTGCTTATACCACTATGCACTAATGTATGAATTTAAACTAAGTAAATCAAATCCTAAACCAAAATTCAGGAATTACCTGGGTATGTACTGGGTCACCTGGCAGGGAATACTTGATGCCAACCCTCTACACACACAAACAAGTTAGGACTTACATGGGTAAATCCCACTTTTACAAATCCTCACAATAAAATGTTGATAAATTAACTGAAAATATATTATCAAAATTAAAATTGAGATCACTGTGGAATGTATATGATTAAAATCAGCAGGAAATTTGTACCTCTACCGTTTTGTAGAAAATAATTTGGTTTGTAGTCATATTGTTCTCAGAAAGAATAAACTGTGATTCCTTTACGAGCAATAAATAGGCTATTGTAATTAGTATTAGTGAATTAGCATGTCATTCTAGCTAGAGATTATGCTGTAAAAGGTTCTTAGACTATTTAAGTTTTTTCTGCAAATAATGGGCAGACTCCTGTAGACCTGAAAGCTTATGACAGGGACGCATTACTATACTGATGTGTCAGTCCAAACAAACAGGTATGCTACAAATAAAGGATTTGTGCCTAGTCATTCCTTTAGGATGCTTATGAAAAATGCATGTAACAGGGCAATGATTCCTATAAGACTGAAATAGTACATATCGAGCCCTGCATTTTTCATGTGTCCAGCTTTAAAGGGATGAGGTTGCAGATCTAGGTTAAAAAGATATTTAAGTAAATCAAAATGAAAAGCATTGTATTTCTTACATAATTTGTCAAAAACACACTATAAATGAAATCCATCAGGTGTCTCTACTCGAGGGATTGATTCCCTTCTACCAGGGGAGTTGTTAGGTTTCCAAAAAGACCTAGGGCCTATGCCAACCTGATGCATTATTATTTTACTCTGCAGGCCATATTTACCATCCTTAAAGGGAGACAAATACATGCCCAAAGGGTTAGACTTTATCTACAGCTGAGAACAATCTACTTTGGTTTCCTAATGATGTCACCAACTGCTATCTTGCATTACGTTAGTTTGTTAGGAATACCAACCATATCATAATCACTAATAGGGTTCTGTTTTGAGAAACTGACTAGGATGAAAGGCTGACAAATATATGAGTCAAATAAACTGCACCATTTAGATGCTTGACTTCGCTTTTGGGACATCTGCTAAGACTCTGCTGGAAGAAGCACACATAGTTTGTCTTCCAGATTTAAAGGAAAATGAATACCTCCTAATAATAATCTCCCCAGTTTCATTACTATGGACAACATGTTCTTGTCTCCTCTGAATTCTTCCCTTGTGCATTTGTTTAACGTTATAGTAATACTTCATATGTAAAAAAATATATATTGTAATGTTTATTCCCCTGAGTAAAACAAAGGTACTCCCACTGCTGAAAGATGTTTTAGTCAAAAGTTATTGCAGCTCAAACTTGTACTTTTAGGTGCAATATCACAGTGGCCTGAAATTGTACAGTGGTGCTGTTTCTACACCATTCTATGCAGGGGTGGACTGACAGAACCCAGGGCCCCTGGTCCAAAAAGAGGTCTGGGCCCCCTGCAGAAATCTCCACGTTGCTCCTTCATCTCCACAATGCCCCTTCATCTCCACAATGCCCCCTTCGTCTCCACAATGCCCCCTTCATCTCCACATTGTCCCCTTCATCTCCACAATGCCCCTATCTCCACATTGCCCCCTTCATCTCCACAATGCCCCCTTCTCCACATTGCCCCCTTCATCTCCACAATGCCCCTATTTCCACTTTGCCCCATTCATCTCCACAATGCCCTATCTCCACATTGCCCCTTCATCTCCACAATACCCCTTCCACAGTGCCCCCTTCATCTCCACAATGCCCCCTTCATCTCCACAATGCCCCTTCCACAATGCCCCCTTCATCTCCACAATGCCCCTTCCGCAATGCCCCCTTCATCTCCACAATGCCCTTTTCTCCACATTGCCCCCTTCATCTCCACAATGCCCTTCATCTCCACAATGCCCCCATCTCCACATTGCCCCTTCCACAATGCCCCCTTCATCTCCACAATGCCCCCTTCATCTCCACAATGCCCCTTCCACATCTCCATATCGCCCCTTCCACCAGGCCCCTTCATCTCCACACTGCCCCTACCTCCAGTCCCTGGTGGTCTAGCGGCGTGGCTTAATACTGTGCGAAGTCCCATGCGCCTCTAGTAATGCAGAGGCTGGGAGATGATGTAATCTACCAGCGATCTGTATTACTAGAACGGCGCGCCAGCGGCTGTTGTTGGAGAGCCTCTGAGCAGCGCTGGAAGCGGCGGCGGGCCCCCTTCGGTCACGGGCCCTCAGTCCGTGACCGAATGCCCGTATGGTCAGTCCGCCCCTGATTCTATGGAGGTTTATGGTCAACTGACCAGAGCTGTCCGTAGGATAGTGTAGCAACCAGCGCCACTGTACAATTTCAGACCACTGTGATACAAGTCTGAGCTGCAATAACTTTTGAATAAAACATCTTTCAGCAGTGGGAGTACCTCTGTTTTACTCAGGAGGATAAACCCTACAATATATATTTTTTTACATTTTAAGTATTACTGTCCTTTTAAGAGGTAACATCTTCAGGCAGTCCTGGATAATATGTCTGTTGAGATGCTGGCAGAGTTCACCAGCCTACTTAACCTTCTAAGCACCAGAGCAGTGAGAAATGCATTGTGACACAATGTTGTTACGTCCCACTGGTCCTTACAGGGTTACTGTTACCTTGTACAGTAATTTGTCCTGTAGTCCTGAAAGCAACTGTCATGTCCACCTCCATGGACATGACATCTTGAAATGACTGAAGATGTTATCGGCAATTAGGATTTTCTGGCCATAGTATGCTAGGCGTGTGTAGGGTGGGGAGTATTATTTGGAGGTGTTACTTTTTTCCTTTAATTGATGGAGTGCCAAAGAGGTGTCTATCTCTCTGGCACTCAAAGAATTAATTGTGTATCAAGCTGGCTTTAGTTAGTTGGCTTTTTTTGTTATTAACTTGACTAGAAACATAATATGATAACACATCAGCAAACTTTATGCCACCATCAGACTGTCTCTCCTCCCATCTCCTGCATACTTAATTGTTACTGTATACAGTGAACTGTCTTACTCACCCAAGGAAAAGTGCTCTCATCACACCTCCAAAACAAATGCACCACTGTATCAAACCTTATCACATCTTCTCCCATATGTCATTATCTAAACCACTGATATATATGTAAAACCATGGTTATGTTCAGGAGTCTCATTCTTTTCATTAGGTCAAGAATATTTAAATTTATACTCCTAGGTTTCCACCTCTCTGGGTTTCCAAGGTCATATCAATTGAGCATATCATATGTGCCACTGGATTCAAAGTCCATCAAAGCCTGGATACTTTTGCCCAGTATATGGGGTAGGGGCTATGGAACAAAGATTGAGGGTTTGTTGAATGCTCACAAAACCTGAGGAAGATGCACTATCACCATTAAAGAGGTGATAAAGAGATAACTTTGCCAGTATTATACACTCTCCATTTACTGTGCTGTTCTATGGAATCTATGCACTATCATCTCTGAAGTTGTATAGGCTCCATGGAAAAATATAGGAATTGGATGGTATATGTCAATGAAGAAATTGTTGCCTCTTCATCAACTCTTTATCACACCTCAGTGTATCTTCTCAGGTGCTTAAAAGCAGTGTCTGCCAATCCAGGCCTTGCTAGTTAACTAAGATCCCTACCAGAGAATTTCCTACACCCAGCTAGCTGTGGTTATTTTCAGCTGCACCCCTAAAACAGCAAGACCATGGTTTTTAGACCCTATTACAAAGATTAATTCATTATATGGTAGGAAGGTAGGAAGACTTGTGCTGTGCCAGTAATTCTTAGCACATGTTAAAATTCACCTTTAAGCAATGAAAAACATTTAGCATGTGTTCCTCCTCAGAAAACACAGTGATTTCTTGGATTGTTCCACAGGTCAGCAACAAATGCTCCTCATTATCCCCTGATTAAAAGAGAATAATTTCTTAATCTAACAGATCCATTTACCAGAACAGCTGGACAAAACCCAATACATGAATGATGAATTGTTTCCAAATGTCTGGAGGTATAGCATGTCATTTCTGTTCTGAGAATTCAACGTACATTTTGCGTGTGTTTAATTACATGAGTAGAGCAACATGGCCAGGGAAGGACAGAACTCTGCATATCGCATCTCTGGTGACCAACAGGATATTACGTGGAATGCATTTTTACAATAATCTGAACTGACCACTGTTGAAATTTCCTTCTAGGTCAACTCAGGCCCCATCCTTTTTTCAAATTTTGTTTTACAATAAGCGATTTCTTTATAATACTTTGTTTAACCCTTTTAAGGGATGTGCAGTGCATTGATTCACAATACACTGTACACCAATCTGGTATTCAAAAGGGTTAACTCTGAATGTGCTGTTTGTTTCCTTTGTCATCTGACTTGTGGACTGGTTACTGATCTCTTTTGATATACTGCATATGACATTCTAACAAAACCATAACTTTAATCAGAATGATGAGGGTTTCTTTTCAAATGTGTGTGCCACCGTCAGCTGTTAGGCTAAAGCTAAGACAGCAGATGTGTACTCCCAGGTCAGATGGAATGAATGGGCTTAAATGAACATACAATTATAAATGTCTGAGTTAAAGGGGAAGTATGGTCTAGGAATAAGTGGCTTTTGATCTACTTAAAGGAACATTAACACCACCTAATAATAATAATACCCATACAATGACCAGAAAATCCTAATGACCACTATGGGTTTTTCCCTTCTGCCTTGGGTCCAGAGATGATATCTTCCATCAGTCCTGTATATTGTATTTACAGTGGTGAACATACCACTTGCTGGCCAGTGCCTGAACCCTAAATTCCACCAACTGCATTACTGACTTCTTCTATAGTCTCACTGTAGTCTTGTCAGATTCAGTTTCAGGAATAACCTATTGTTTGTTGTCAGAAGATATGAACTAAAGGCAGACTTCAACAAAGGTTATATATAGACAACTACAAACACAATGTGATAATATATTATAAATCAAAATACTGAAGACAATGTTATAGTTTTCACTCAATTTATTAAAAGTAGGGAAGTTGATTGGCCAAAGCCTGCATATATTGCTTCCTTATGACCACTGGCTGGCCCTTTTTCAGCTTAATCTTCCCCCTCTGGCTCTCCTCCTCAAACTCTTCCTCCTACATATACTCCACTCTACTAAAGCCCTTATACCACGGCACTGGTGCAGCCCACACCCACCCACTGTCCAAGAATGGTCCACTTATGCACGTGATATATAGTAATGTGCAAAAGTTTAGGCAGGCATGAAAAAATGCTGTAAAGTAAGAATGCTTTCAAAATAGACATGTTATAGGGATAGTAATGTCTTTGTGTAAAAAAATAAAATATTGTAGCTATTACAGCAACAGATTAAACAATGTAAGTCCCCTAAAAGGTTTGAGAGATATACAAAGATAAAGTTCCCCCCTCCCTCCCCTTTCCCTGACGTGACCTGTAAATCTGTCAGCAGGATATCTTGGTCCCGGGAACAGATGGAGGTTCTTCAGCAGAGCCAAAATAGTGCGATCGTGAATCAAGTACTTCATTGGAATGGTCTACAAAGTGTGCTTGCAGACCAGGCACATGTAGACCGTTCCAATGAAGTATTTGTTTTACAAACAAGCTATTTCGGCTCTGCTGAAGAGCCTCTGGCTGGTCGCGTGACCAGAATCTCCTGCTGACAGATTTACAGGTCACGTCAGGGAAAGGGGATGGAAGGGGGAAATTTATCTTCGTATATCTCTCAAACCATAAAGGTTTGAGAGATGGGACTTACATTGTTTAGTGTATTGCTATAATAGGTACAATATTTTATTTTATTTTAAACAAAGACATTACTATCCTTTAATAGTTTATTTTTATCAGTTAACAAAATGCAATGAGTGAACAGAAGAAAAATCTAAATCAAATCAATATTTGATGTGATCACTCTTTGCCTTCAAAACAACATCAATTCTTTTAGGTACACTTGCACAAAGTTTTTTAAGGAACTCATCAGGTAGGTTGTTCCAAACATCTTGGAGAACTAACTACAGTTCTTCTGTAGATTTAGGAAGCCTCAGTTGCTTCTATCTCTTCATGCAATCCCAGACACACTCGATAATGTTGAGATCAGGGCTCTGTGGGGGCCATACCATCACTTCCAGGACTCCTTGTTCTTGTTTTTGCTGAAGATAGTCCTTAATGTATTTGGCTGTATGTTTGGAGTATGTTGTCATGCTGCAAAATACATTTGGGGCCAATCAGATGTCTCCCTGATGGTATTGCATGATGGATAAGTATCGCCTGTACTTCTCAGCATTGAGGAGACCATTAATTCTGACCAAATTTCCAACTCCATTTGCAGAAATGCAGCCCCAAACGTGCACAGAACCTCCACCATGCTTCACTGTTGCCTGTAGACACTTGCTCTTGTATCACTTTCCAGCCTTTCGGTGATCAAACTGCCTTCAGCTACAGCCAAACATTTCAGATTTTGACTCATCAGTCCAGAGCATCTGCTGCCATATTTCTACACCCCAGTTCCTGTGTTTTGTGCATATTTGAGTTGCTTGGCTATGTAGGTATGGCTTTTTGGCCGCAAATCTTCTACGAAGACCACTTCTGACTAGACTTCTTTGGCCAATAGATGGGTGTAAAAGGGTTCCTGCCAATTCTGAGTTGATGGCACTGCTGGACATCTTCTGATTGTGAAGGGAAGTAAGCATGATGTGTCTTTCATCTTCTGCACTAAGTTTCTTTGGCCAACCACTGCTTTTACAGTCCTCAAAGTTGCCAGTTTCTTTGTGCTTCTTCAAAAGTGCTTGGACAGCACATCTGGAAACCTCTGTCTGCCTTGAAATGTCTGCCTTTTAGAGACCTTGCTGATGCAGTATAACTACTTTGTGTCTTGTTGCTGTGCTCAGTCTTGCCATGGTGTATGACATTAAATTGTCTTCAGCAAGACTCACCTTTTTAGCTAAGTTTGGCTGTTCCTCACCCAGTTTTATTTCTTGTACACAGCTGTTTCTGTTTCAGTTAATGATTTCAAACTATGTATTAAATTGATCATTAGCACCTGTTTGGTATAATTGTTTAATCATACACCTGACTATATGCCTAGAAAATCCCTGACTTTGTGCAAGTGTACCTAGAAGAACTGATGCTGTTTTGAAGGTGGTCACACCAAGTATTGATTTGATTTAGATTTTTCTTCAGTTCACTCACTATGCGTTTTTTGTTAATTGATGAATATAAATTACATGTCTATTTTTGAAAGCATTCTTATTTTACAGCATTTTTCACACCTGCTTAAAACTTTACTTTACATTAATCTGTCTATCTATCTATCTATCTATCTATCTATCTATCTATCTATCTATCATATATATATCTAGTCAGGTTGCTGGACACTACATACAAGGAAAAATTCCATGTGGGCTCTTATCCAAAATTGTAGAAGTTTTTTTTTTTTTTTTTTTTTTTTTTTTTTTTATAAATCATCCAGGCAATTTTTCCATGTATGGACTGCCCATCAACCTATCTACATTAAGTGAATGACTGCTAGCAATATACACTATGAAGCACTCTAACATTTAAACTTAAATAATTTGTATGTTTGCATCCTATCCATGACCTTATTACTAAGAACTTTTTTCCAACCTATTTCTACATGGACGCTTTTTTTTTTTTTTTTTTTTTTTTTTTTAACATACTGGATGCAATGATACTGAAGCTTCCACATATAAAATAAACCAAACAAAGATCGACTCCATTCTATTTAAGGACAATTGTTCTACCATGTTGCGCAGATGGGAGTTAAGTTACTGTTGTTTAAACATTTCACAGTGTGCTGCTCAAAAGACTGAAGTTCACGAATTGGCAGTCCAAGTAAAAGGACCTCCACTGACTTTACTTGGGGAAGTAGGCAGCTTCCTGATTGGCCAAAGCCCTGGGTGACGAGTTTAAAGGTCTCCCATAGAGTTAACATGGGGGAAAGTAGCAAGCCCAGGGATTGGTCAGTTAGCTGCCCGTCCAAAGGTCTGGATAGGTCAAAATGGCCATGATGAAACTGGCCAGGATTGACCATGCCAATCCAATCCACGGACTGGTCTCCTCTCGAGGCGGCCAAATCAAATCATGCAAAAGATGCTCTGCCACAAAGGTCCCTGCTGTGAATGTGTATTCTGGCCCATGTCTGCCTATTGTATTCACCCCATTCTTTTTTGACAGTGTTTTGTATATAAGTCTGTTGGTTTTGCACAATAAAGTGTTCTATGTTTTGCCTCCAGCTGGTCTTGTCTGGTTCTTGGGAGGGAACGGCTGGTGTAACGTGCAGATCGGGATGTCAGGACAGCAATAGAGTCGTAGTGATGGTGGTACTGACCTCTAGTACCTGGACTCATGTCACATACCACATTTGGTAAGTAGAGAACTTCTGATCTATATTACCAGTATGTGCTGCTAAAGAAGATGGAGACAAATCTCTACCTACACGGACTGACTCTGAATACTATCAAGATAAGAAGATCCCATGGTAGATTAGAAAGAATACACCTACAATTGGATGTATAAGTGCTGATTTCTGCAGGAAGTGGACCGGCATATTGAGCCAGTGCTCAATGGATTCGATGGTTCTGGTGATGGAGGAGGTCAACAGAGGTAAGGAAAATTATTATTGAATTCAATACCAAACATTTAGAAATGCTTTGAAAAGATAAAAATACTCAATAAACTACAAACACAGGTTGACACATATAAGTCAAAAATTGCACAATATAAAAGAGACAAATTCAACAAAGTATCTGACAACAACAAAGAGCATAAGGTATACAAATGGTTACTTGGAGGGGCAGCTACAAAGATTTTTTAATAGGAGACGTAATCCAAATAATCTTAGGACAGACATCTACAACTTTTTTAGGGGTAACTACAAGAGCCCTGGAGTTAAGAGGGCGAGGAAGAAGGCAGTCATGAGGAGGAGGGGGGAATAGACGCAGGAAGCAAACCTCCGCTACTGAAGACCTAGTATATAATCTTTCTTCACACACGCTCAGTGTACTTGAAACTACTCTTTTACAGAAAGGTTTATCATTTGTGCCAACCAATAATTTTTATGAGTTTGACTGGAGAGTTGACTTCTATAAGTTCAATTGAACATTGCAATTAAAGAATCATTGTTAATCCTCACAGAGTTTGGAAGATGTCTCCATTCAGACCCCCATCTTACTTTGATCCATCATGCACTAATCCTTCGCTTAGAACCTTTGTTCAAATGGTGGAATCATAAATATCAAAATATGTCCAGAAGAGGCATAAAACCTACAGGAATCTCACTAAAGATGAGTTACATACAATTATATCTTTAAGCAAGCAACAATATGGTGATTAGACCAGCCGACAAAGGCGGAGCCATTGTACTGATTATAAAGAGGAAATCCTAACACAACTTGCTGATAAGACAAACGTTGGTTTGTTGTACTATGATTCAACTATTAAGTTTATGAATGAAGTAGATAAGATCATTGAAATAGGACACAGGGAAGGATGATTGGATGATTAGACAAAAGACTTTCTTGAACACAAGTATCTGATACGCTTTGATACTATATACCATCCCAAAAGTCCACAAATCCCTACTAAAAACCACTAGGGAGACCTAATGTTTCTGTACTTTTTTTCCTTTCAATTTAGCAGCCATAAGCAGTGTCACAATTACCGTAAAATCTCGGGTGTAATACGCACAATTTTACCCCATTTCACCTTATGTGAAGTGGGGGGGGTGTATTATACACGAGAGTTATTATTTTTTTTTTTTTCATTGTGCTGACAGATACCCTCCCACGGCCCAATTCGCTCTCACAATAATGCTTACTTGCCCCCACTGACGTCCCCACTGAAGTCCGCTCTGACAATGAGGCTAACGGTACTTCCTTCTACTGAAGTACCCATCTTCCCAGCGGGTGGCAAGCTTGCATTTGCCGCCCGCTTCCTTCATGGGCTTTCAGGACCTTCCGCTTCCATTACCATTGGCTGGAAGAGGAAAGTCCTGAAAGCTCATGAAGGAAGCGGGCGGCAAATGCAAGCTTGCCGCCCGCTGGGAAGATGGGTACTTCAGTGGAAGGAAGTACCGTAAGTTTCATTGTCAGCGCGGACTTCAGTGGGGACGTCAGTGGGGGCAAGTAAGCATTATTGTGAGAGCGAATTGGGCCGCGGGAGGGAGGGAAGGGTTCTGGCTGGCTTCATTTTTTTTTTCATAAGACGGGAAAACAAGGGTGCGTATTATACATAGGCACTCTTGTTTTCCCCTAAAATCTTAGGTATAATATACACCTGCGTATTATACACAGGTGCGTATTATACCTGAGATTTTACGATAGTGTAATGATCTCATCTCGCTGGATGTTTTTGAAAATCAATATTATTTTTTATTTACAGTTCTTCAAGTTTCCTTCCTTTTAGTGACAGAGGTTGTACTAGAAAGTGAGTGGGTTGAAGAAAGAGACAAAAATACAATTGGGCAGCTGGATGGACAATCTGTTGAGGGAATCCAAGGCAGCTGTGACACAGGAGATGAGAGCATCCTCCAGCCTCCTGGTAAGTCAAATCATACATAACTGTCCACCACACAAACTCTCTTAGCTAGTACTGCATAGCACAGTGCCAGCTGAACACATTCTCATCAGTGAGCTTTCAAAATTGACCAACACAGCGATGATAGGGTTCAAACAAGGAGATAATGGTTTACATCCAAACCGAAATGTGATGCAGTAAGCAGGCCAAATCATGCTGTGTTGCTCAAACATGCTCACCTCACACAAACAACGATTGCCATGATGTTGTCATCTGTTATGTTCATGAACAATGTTACCTATGTTGCCACAGGGATGACACTTAACCCTTGAGTGCCAGAGGGGTATGCAACTCATTGCTGTGCGATGTGTTGGGTACCCCTTGGGTACTGAAAGGCTAACAGATGACGAACATAGTACACCAGGGTCATTTTGCACAGTTCTATAGGGGTCAACACACCCATGATAGCTGAAAAAACACAAACTGAATGCATGTCCAACACATATTTCATATGCACAATACCCCCATGTCCTCAAATAACGCATTTGCACTGTTGACACAACCATGACATCAAAGTTGACCCTAACATAGAGACCCTAACAGCTTTACTGGCAGTGTGCAGATATTTATTATTGTTTTACACTGCTGAAAAATTGTATTTGACAAGAGAGAGTTGGGAGGAAAAGAACCCTGTCCGCTTTTCCTAGAGCACAGCTTTTGAATAGCACATTGTTACCTACTTCACCAGTAGAGCTTTGAAAGAAGGAAAAGGTGGGGGGTTCTATACCTGCCACTTACCTGAGAGCAAAGGCCGGTGTCATCAGTTCTACCTTTAATAGCTCATAAGGTGAAAAAACACAGTATTAAAATACAATATATAAATAAACTGCAAGGTTCTCTTAATGTCCTTAACCCTTTCATTGCCAGAGGGGTACGTAATGCATTGCTTGGCAATGCGTTATGTACCCCTCTGGCACTCAAAGGGTTAAAGGGGCAGTTCTTACAGGCAAAGTTCTTAACATATGGAGAAGATATAACTCCAGATATTATAAATATGTAATTAATATTGGTTACTGGTAACTATAATCTGTACAGCAGATGAAATATCTTTTTGGTATATAAGTTTGCCTCTGATGTTGCAAGACTCCGTAACCTTTAGGCGTTCTCAGTTCAACAGTAGCAGTCTGGTAAGATGGAAATGCTCCCAGCTTGTATGGTAGTGATAGACCTCCGAAATTCAGGAGTCTAATTGCGTGGGCAGATACGTAACAACCCTCCATTTTTTAGGATATATGCATATTCAATTTGCTTTATATATAAATTATATATATATATGTTTAATATATCTTGGTATTAATTAAAGCTGTCCTCTTATACACCTCAGTATTATGTGCACATTAATATTTTATTTTTTATGACATATAATCTCTTGGAGCATTCTCCTTATCCCCCTTCTTTTTGTTTTAATTTAAAAACATTTAAAAGTAAATGTTCTGCTCAAAAAATGCTGTTTTTAGGCACTGTGAACACAGGGTATCCAATCCATTGCAGCTGAGCTGAATGTGTCCAGACACGCCACACTGTCTGCAGCAACTACTTCTGTGTTTTAGGGTAAAGAAAACACATTAAGAGTAAATAAAAAATATCTCGGAGTACTTCCACTTCACAAGGTGTGGCCATGTGAAAGCAGTTAGATAAACAATAGTACATCATTCCCCTCTATGCAGGAACCGTCTTCCTCAGCAATACTATCAGCCACAGGCAGTAGCAGTGAACATCCTGACCCTAGTGGCAAAATCTCCACCCTCCAACCATAATAATGCTCACTTTCTATCCAGGCCATAAGGAGGTGCCAGCTACTGGGGCTTTGGTTGAATCAAAGAAGAAGAAGAAGATTGCTTGCACACATTCCATAGTCAGGGTCAACCATAGAGGATCAGAAGCACTACCACTACCAGTGCCACCATTACTACAAGCTACACTAGCTCTGTGATGTTTGAAACTCCCCCGAGCAAAGATGCGAAGGCTGATGGTAGCACTGGGTCTATTTTTGGCCCAGAAAAAATTGAAGAAGAGGATGGAAGTTTGCTTTTTTATGTTGCCAAACATCTGCCCAAGTGATAAATAACATCTTTATTGATGATGAGGAACTGGTTTATGAGTCAAAGGAGATTGAGGAAGAGGAGGCATGCAACTCATCTACTCCTTCTACACGGTCTCCTACATCTGGTGCTCTTTCAACGTAGCAGAAACAGAAGCCTGGCCACTGTTTCCTCTGCATGTGCTTCCACCACCACCACCAGTACCACCACTCACACTGTAAGAAAAACAGTACCTCATCAATTTCACTCTGGGCTGTGGGTGTCCTAGAGCACAGTAGTAATGAGTGGGATCATTTTGGGAATGTGGAAGATGGTACATTACAATGTGCAGGTTGTGTCATAAGAAAGTGAGTCAGGGTTAAATGAGGGGACATCTCACCAGGTCTGGTATGAACCAACATCTTCTTACACACCACAGTGCAACAACACAACATCTATCACCAGCCGAAGCAGCCAAGGCAAAGGGAGTGGAGAAGCTTCATACTCCTCTAAGATAGACCACTGCCAGTTTGCACCCGAAGCAAAACTGCACTGTGATTCTGGGACATGTAATAAACTAATTATATGCATAAGCAGCGTTTTTTTAAATTTGTTCTTCAAGTTTGTTTTCACATTTGTAGGTCAGTTCATTTATTTTGAACCTCTCTATTTTTATTTATTAAATTACTGCTTATAACTCACTTTACTAAAGTGTAGGTTTCGACTGCAAAGTTTAGCCAAAATATGTTCAAGCTTGCCTAGGATGTCTAGGCACCCCAAACTTAGACAAATCCTAATACATTTTACCTTAAGCTCCTCCTTAATGGAGAGAATACTTCAAACCTTTATAGACTGTCAAGTGACCTGCCGTTAGGTGAACACCTGCATTGAGCAAGCAGGTAACTAAAAACCTGGAATGTGTTTGCCTCCTTAGAATAAAATCTATACCTGTAAAAGACTGTGACACCCACTTTTGTTTGATGTATAAAAAATGAACACTACAACTTACCATGATGCTTTCTTCAACTAGATTTTTTTTCTAATCAAACTGCAATTATCTACTATGGCCTCCAGGCGCTGCTGTTCCTATCATATACTATGTCCAAGACATAGTTCAAGACACAAGATTTTCCATTTATTGTATTCAGCATTGTTTTCAGGACACCAGATGGTGCCGATCTAACAGTTTTATTAAGAAAATAGAATACTTTGAGCTGTTAGAACTGAATGAATGTTACTAAGCAGGAAACTCTCTATGACATTAGGTCCATACACACACAAACACACACACATTTTTAATTACATAATAAAAGTTTAATGCATCTTTACATTTTATTCTCTAAAGTGCAGCTGTTTTGCCCCAAAATTGCTACACTTTTGCTTCTGTGCATATGACCCAACATCTCTTGCCCTAAAAGTAAATGCCCGGTTTGTTCATTCATTTTAGAGTTAATTTCATGAATAATGAATAGTACATAATATTAAAGGTGGACATAATATAGTGGCTCGTTTAATTATCTTTACTTACTAGTATTAGTATAAGTCAGATTTAAAAAATCATATCCCGCCAACAAAGGTACGAAAAACATTAATGCATTACATATTGTTACCTCTAAAATGAAGATCCCCTCTATGAGAATGATTTTGAACTTGTGAGTGGGAATGTCCTGGGGGAAATCTAAGAGTGGGCCAAGTTTTATGTAGTTTATTTCAAATGAAATGTGAGTCCAGAGAAAGGCAGCAGACGCCTTTCACTTTCAAAATACCGTTGAACAAATATTGTCCGGCAATGAAAACCTTTAATGAGATTCTGATTAACTGAACACAAAGGTAAACAAAGTTAATTTTCATCAAACATTTTCTGCATGAATGATTCAAACAAAATGAATTTTCTCTCCATGCACAACTCTAATGATTACTATTTACAGATACATTTGAAGTCAATGCAAATAACTCTGTGTGTAACTGTACTCAAAGAGTAAAACAAGACATAATCCAAGAAGAGTAGAGGAAAGGTACTTTCAGTTAAAACAGAGGAATAGATTATTTGATAGTAAGGGTAGAAAAGTTGTGGAATTATTTGCCTTAGGAAGATGTGTTTTCTGGTACTGTAGATGTTTTAAAAAAATAATGGATACCTTCCTAGCTCTGAACAAGACTGAGTATTATAACAGTTTCAAAGCAGATAGGACGTTGTTCAAGGGAAATATCCAACTGCCTTTAGGAATTTTCTGCTCACTTGAGACTTAATTGGAAATGGCTTTAATAATTATTTTTTTCCTTTCCTCTGGATCAACAAGGGTGATGTGGTAAAGCTGAATTTGGTGGCTGCATGTCTTATTTCAGCCTCATTCAGTTAGTTACTGTGTTACTATGTATCCATTTTGTGTTGGAGACTTCTAAAGTCGGGGTTAGAAACCCAACTTTTTAAATTAATTTTATAATGCCCTATGGTGCAGTTGGTTTGAACTACAACTGCTCCCTGTATATTTTGCATATGGCCCAGTTTCTTCTATATCTCATAGGTAGTGTAATTTTTTTAGGATGGGACAGCATGTCCACAACTTACTTTTTAACAATTTTGGTGTTTGTAGAATAAATCGCTTTGTAGATTCTATTTGGCGTATAAAGTTAGGTCTGGAAATATTTGGACACTGACAATTTTCATAATTTTGGCTCTGTACACCACCACAATGGATTTGAAATGAAACAACCCAGATGCAATTGAAGTGCAGACTTTCAGGAATAATTTAAGGGGATGAACAAAAATATTGTATGAAACATTTTGGAATTCAACCATTTTCTTACACAGTACCCTTATTTCAGAGGCTCAAGTGTAATTGGACAAATTAACACAATCATAAATAAAGTGTTCATTTTTAATACTTTGTTGAGAATCCTTTGCTGGCAATAACTGCTTGAAGTCTGAAACGCATGGACATCACCAAACGTTGGGTTTTTCTCCTTTGTGATGCTTTGCCAGGCCTTTACTGAAGCTGTCTTGAGTTGTTGTTTGTTCGTGGGGCTTTCTGCCTTAAGTTTTGTCTTCAGGAAGTGAAATGCATGCTCGATAGGGTTGAGATCAGGTGACTGACTCGGCCAATGCAGAATATTCCACTTCTTTGCCTTAAACTCCTGGGCTGCTTTCGCAGAATGTTTTGGGTCATTGTCCATCTGTAAAGTTGTAACGGTTTGTTTGACACACAGACACAGTGGTTTAGGATAAAACACAGTTTTACTGAAATCACAATAATATAATAACCCTCACAGGTCCTGTAGTATACAAGCAGAATAATACAGACACACGACAGGTTACATATACATATGCCTACACAGGTCCAGTATAACCATAAAGTCCATAGCAGTCTATACTGACACAGGTCAGGCAGAATATGTTGGATTCCCAGGAGTAAGGTACTGCATGGGTTAATGGTCTTCAATGAGGGTAAACAGTCCCATGTGCAGAGAGGTCTGTGATGGGGCTCTCTGAATATAGACAGCTTAAGGATCGTAACGCCCAGGAACAGGTTAGCAGAACAGACGTGAACTGCCAGAGTAATAATAGGAATGGAGCAACACAGGACACTGCCATAGCAGTAACGGAGACCAGACCACTCGCACTCTGTCGGAGCAGTAACGGAGACAAGACCAATGGCACACTGCCGTAGCAGTAACAGACAGGCCACTTGCACTCTGCAGGTGCAGTAACAGAGACTAGGCCAATGGCACACTGCCGTAGCAGTAACGGAGGCAGACACTTGCACTCTGCAGAAGCAGTAACGGAGACTAGGCCAATGGCACACTGCCATAGCAGTAACGGAGACAGACACTTGCACTCTGCAGGTGCAGTAATGAAGACTAGGCCAAAGGCACACTGCCGTAGCAGAAACGGAGGCAGACACTTGCACTCTGCAGAAGCAGTAACGGAGACTAGGCCAATGGCACACTGCCGTAGCAGTAACGGAGGCAGACACTTGCACTCTGCAGGCGCAGTAAGGGAGACTAGGCCAAAGGCACACTGCCGTAGCAGTAACGGAGGCGGACACTTGCACTCTGCAGAAGCAGTAACGGAGACTAGGCCAATGGCACACTGCCGTAGCCGTAACGGAGGCAGACACTTGCACTCTGCAGAAGCAGTAACGGAGACTAGGCCACTTGTACTCTGCAGGAGCGGACACGGAGACATAATTGCCTGACGGATCAGAATGTCGCCAAGGCAACACAGAGCAGGAACGCCAACCAAGCCGGGTCGAATGACGGAGCAGGAACGTCAGCCAAGCTGGGCCAAATCACGAAGTAGGAACGTCAGCCAATCCGGGTCAGTACACAGGAGCAGGAATGTCAGCCAAGCCAGGTCGGTACACAGGAGCAGGCGCAGAAGAATAGTCAGGCAATCTGGGTCGGTACACAGGAGCAGGAGACAAGATGCAAGTCGGTACACTGGGAATCAGTGAGCAGAAACAAGCACTGGTACGGGAACACCACGAAAGGGCAATGGATGGGTGCCAGAGCCCAGTATATAAAGGCCATACTGGGCGGGACAAACACAGGACAGCCAATGGGAGCAATCACAGTGTAGACTGACAGGAAACATAACAAGGGGAGCACGGGCACCGTGATAAAAGTAAAGAGCTGTCCAATCAACTTCTCTGAATTTGGCTCAATCTGAGCAGACAATATATCCCTATACACTTCAGAATTAATCCGGCTGCTTCTGTCTTCTGTCACATCATCAATAAACACTAGTGACTCAGTGCATGCCCATGCCATCACACTGCCTCCACCGTGTTTTAGAGATGATGTGGTATGTTTAGGCTCACGAGCTGTTCCAAACCTTCTCCATACTTTCTTCTTCCCATCATTCTGGTACAGGTTGATCTTAGTTTCATCTGTCAAAAGAATGCTGTTCCAGAACTGGGCTGGCCTTTTTTAGATGCTTTTTTGGCAAAGTCTAATCTGGCCTTTCTTTTCTTGAGGCTTATGAATGGTTTGCACCTTGTGGTGAACCCTCTGTATTTGCTCTCATGAAGTCTTCTATTTATGCTGGACTTGGATAATGATATGCATACCTCCTGGAGAGTGTTCTTCACTTTGCTGGATGTTGTGAAGGGATTTTTCTTTACCATGGAAATGATCCTATGATCATTCACCACTGTTGTCTTCCATGGACGGCCAGGCATTTTTGTGTTGCAGAGCTCACCAGTGCGTTCTTTTTTTTCAGAATGTACCAAACCACATGTTGTGGGTTCACAGCAACAGCTTCCAAATGCGAATGCCACACCTGGAATCAACTCCAGACCTTTTACCTGCTTAATTGATGAAGAAGTAACGAAGGAAAAGCCCACACCTTTCCATGAAACAGCTTTTGAATCAACGTTCCAATTACTTTTGGTCCCTTGAAAAAGAGGGGGCTACATATTAAAGATCTGTCATTTCTAAACCTTTCCTCCAATTTGGATGTGAATACCCTCAAATTAAAGCTGAAAGACTGCGATTTAAAGGGATAGTAATACTTCGTTTTAACTTTATTTTATTTTGTAGGCATTAAAAAAACATGAAGAATGATATAAGTCTTATCGCTCAAACCTTTATGGTTTAAGAGATATTCACAAGCAAAGTGTCCTTCTCCCGCCCCTTTTACTGATGTAACACTTCTCAGTCAGGGCAAAATGGAGCTGCCCAGGTAGACTGCAGAGAGGGACAATCTTCAATTAAGATAAGGGAAAAACCTGAAAAGCTTGTCAAGGGGGGCAGGGATTTCATTGTTTTCATAGGAATAAGAGTGTCCCCTTCTGTTATCTGTCCAGTCTATAGACTGCATTCCACATCTGAGAAGAGATTGTTTACACTAGGTAAAAGGGGCGGGAGGGGAAACTTTGCTTGTGAATATCTCAAAAACCATAAAGGTTTGAGAGATAAGACTTATATCATTCTTCATGTTTTTTAATGCCTACAAAATAAAGTAAAGTTAAAACGAAGTATTACTATCCCTTTAAGCCCATATTCATTATTTAGCTGTAACTTGAACTTATTTTGGTAAACAAAATAACAAAACTTGTGTCAGTGTCCAGATATTTCCAGACCTAACTGTAAGTCACTTATTTAGGGCCTTTTATAGGAGGGACAAAAAGGGTGTGATAGGTCAGGGGTATACAATATTTGGCAGTCCATCTGTTGGGGACTGCAATTCCTATCATCCTCAGCAAGGCATTGGCCAGTTGGGGATGATGGGAGTTGTAGTTCCTAATATCTTGAGTGCCAAATGTTGCCTACCCCTGTGAAAAGCACATAACAGAGAATGAAGAGCACATGTATTTCCCTGACCTATAGTAACACTCAGTATCTGCTCAGACATGTTTTTTTAAATCTCTTGCACCATTAGAAAGGACAGATGTCAATTTGCATATTATTTTGCTGCTGTCCAAAGGGAGAGTGCAGCTCCCAAAAAAGCCAGACTGAAGGGTGCCTGTTTTATGGCTAATCCAGCCCTCGATGACACACTGGGGCATTTATAACATTAACGCCTTAGATGAAGACCTAACATCCAAAAGGGTTACAATCTCACTCTGCATGTCTCTGATTCTAGCCCATACTCTACATTCAATTGTGCAAAGTGGTGCTGGCAAAAGTTGAAAAATGGATATAGAATTTTTTTTCTACCAACCCCCTAATGTATGTCAGCTTATAACAATGCAAACAAGCAGAGCATTAACAGACGTCTGTTATTTTACTCATAGATCTTCCTCAAATTACCTCTCATTTGCTGACTTGAGGGCAGTGTTGAAATACAGTAAATGCTATGTTGTTGATATGAATTGCTGTGTTCAGTGGTGTCAGTGGTAATGAAATGTCATGTAACAAAACGTCTAACAGGCCAGGTATTTTCACTTTGAACACAAGTAGGTCAATCAATGGGTCACTTATTTTGATTGATCCAGATGTGTTCAAGTAGCCTTAAAACCCAGCCTGTTAACTAGCATTATAGGGCTGAAGTTTGCGATCCCAGGCCTAATTATTGTTGTTAGAGGAAATCTAGACCTATCAGATAAGTGGACCTTAACCTCTTGAGGACCAGAACGGTGTCCAACAAATTGCTGTTCGAGGGTTATTAAGTTATACAGAATGTCTTACCTTGGGAGGAGCCCTTCTAACAGTAGTCATATACATCTATATTATCTGTTGTGCATAGTATGTTTGCTGTATTCTATAGCTAGACCAGAAGCTACCAACAGTGCACGCTTTCAGGAATCTCTGCATGAGAACGGAAGGATTAATTGAGGTGACGGAGGTGAATTTGACAATGAAGCTGAAGTACTAAGAAGAACTGTAGTCATTCTCGAGAAAACTAAATGCATCATAGGGGGAAAATATTCCAAAAATTCACATTGATTTAGATGGGGATTTTAACGTCTTCCTTTGTAATGCGTGGGAGACCTTTCTAGCATTCAAGGGGTTAAAATAGCCATCTAACACAACTATAATATTTATTTGTCCCCTAGGTACAGCTAGTTTACCTCAAATTCAAATGCCTCAGTTCTTAGTACACCAGCCTCAATAGGATTTTATTATCCAAAAATGCTTATAGTGTCTTAACCCTTTGAGTGCCAGATAGGTACACTTCCATACCCCTCTGGCACTCAGAGTGTTAAAGAACCATAGGTGGGGCTTTGTTCTATGGATTATATAATTCAGAATGCTTGTATTTACTTACAATAGACAGAGAGGCCAATATTCTAAATAGAGACTAATTCATTCTGGGGAAAACCAACTCCACCATAGGGGACAAGTAAAAACTCCCCAAATCCCCACTGATGTAAATGGGGCATTTAATTCAATGAATACTACAGAGCTCCCCAACTGACTGATTTGCAATGCACTGGAGAGTTAAAAGAGTTAAAATGTCCCATTTAAAACAATAGAGATATTTATTTCTCCCCTATATTTACTCCAAAATAAATTCCAGTTCTGGTTATTACATCAGGTTCAATAGGTTTAAACTTAACAGTCTAAATTGAAACTCAGTAAATATTCAGCTGTAGAGACAATGCAAAAATATAGGGACATATCTGACTGTTGTATGAAGGACTTCTACCTATATTTGGGGACCTTCTTGTTCTAAGTATCGGAGAAGCACTGCAGGACTGAAGATGGGAGTGTATATATATAAAATGTTTCATGTAATATCATAGGTGGGGCTTAATTGGGAGGATAAGGGTTGATGGTGGTAACCTTTTCTTTATTTTTAAAGGACAATTATCACTTGCTCAGTTAGTACCCAACATGGATGTTATGTGGTTCTCAACCAAAAATGCTGTGTGTTGTGTGTAGCCCCTATAAATCATCTTTGTGGGGCATTTAAAGTAATGTTTCACAAAAAAAGCAGATTTGATTAATCTTCATAGTATTTGGGCCATGGAGAGTGTTCTATCACTACTGTCAGAGTTGTAGTTCAAGAGTAATTGAATGATAAAGTATCTACCTCCTGCCTCTTTTACCTAGTGTAAGCCACCTCCCCTCTAATGTGAAATCTGGTTTCTTGACTGGATAGGTCGCAGCAAGGGACAATCTTCTTACTGTGAGCATAAGGAAAATCCTGCCCCCCCCACCCCCCGACAGGTTTTTCAGGCTTTTCCTTTTGTTCACTGAAGATTGTCCCTATCTGCGATCCATTCGGACAGTCTTGCCGTTCTGAGGTGAGCAGTGTTACGTCAGTAAAATTGGTGGGAGGGGAATATTTTAATATTCAATTACTCGGATAGTATTGAAACAACACTCTCCACATCCCTAATACTATGATGATTAATCAGAGCTGCTTTTATTGTGAAACATTACTATCCCTTTAAGTCTGATGCAGAGGATCTATGGTAGGGGTGTCCAAGTGTTTTCAATTGTGGGCCACATCATTTTTTATCATTAAGTGTGAGGGCCACATCATTTTTTATTAACAACAATGGTGAAACTGTTCCAAAAAATTGATTTATTTATTGATCGTCAACCACAATACAGATATTTAAACTAAATCTGTTTTTGAACTGTATGGTACTGGCAAGCACAGGATTAGGCCTTACTGGCCTACTAATCCACAACCTGGAGACAGGAATGCTGCATTTGGCTCACAGGCCGGACTGTCTGGACAATGGGTTCCCTTGGTCTATGGGGACAGCATCATGTAGGACTGAAATTTCAGTCTCATTGTTAAAGGAAAAGTAACTCTTGATTTTGACCTTGCATCAATTGTAAATACATACCATAATATGTAGAGTAAAACTGCCTATATTTATTACTTATAGTTTTCATTTTCATTGTGTACATTTTCATGTCCATGACATTGTGTTACTTCCTCTGAGTTTTCTAGTTGAGAGACTGGCATTTCAGTTCCATGGACATCTTCTTACGATGCCCCTTGTTTTCTATAAAGGCTTTGACAAAAATGTGAATGTTGAGTATCAAATGCATATTTATTGAAATTCTTTGAAAAATATGTTTTTGTTGGTATTCTGATTGTGAGACCTGCAAATAATTACATATTATTTTTTTCTACCCTTCATTACACCCTCAAAATATGACATAAAATGTTAGGGTTGCCCCATAAATTCAAGATTTCATGTTAGTTATGTTGTGAGGAATAATGATTGAGAATCACTGCAACAGACTGTGAAAGCAGCACAGTATCCCTGCAGCACTGTATGCTCTGTGTGCGTTCTGTTTTACATTGCTTTTTATTATATTTTATCATTAGACCTGCTTTCATTTGACTTGACTGAAATCACTTCGCAAAAAAACCTTGGTAGTTCATTGTCAAAGGCATAAAAAGTGTAAAAAAAAAAAAAATAGGGGAATATTTAAAAAAAATAAAATAAAATATAAACAGTTTGTCTGTACATATTATGTAGATGCAGATTATGTAATGTCAAATTAAAGAGTTACTGTTGCTTTAAATCTCTTCCCACAAGAACATCAGAGGTACATAGGGGATTTCTTTTCTGACTCTCATTCTACTCTCCCATTTATCCCCCAGGGCTCCCAATGCAGCGCTGGCTTCATCATCATGTCTGAACTCAGTGGGACATTGTCCTGTCAATAGTTACTCTTTCAGCTTTTCTTAAGCTATAACACTTATAATCCTTAGCTGACCAAGTTTGCCAATGATGGCAGTTGTAGCCCTGGAGGAGAGCTGTTAATTACCCATGGTTGGAGTGCCAGAGGGGTTGTTGTTTCTCAGTGTGTTGGACATCCCCCTGACATTCGTAGGGTTAGAGAGGCCTCTAATGCATTGCTAAGGTATGCGTTAGAGACCACTGCTGAATGGAAGGGGGTTGAGCCTTTGAGTGTGACAGGTGTTCACACAGGCAATCAAAGGGTAAATAAAATAATAAATTTCCATTGTGTCATGGGAATCTGTGGCAGATGTAAGAAACATATTAATCAGACTAAAATAAATGCAATTCTAAATGAAGATTATTCCTATGTACTAAAGAAAAGGTTTACATTTTGTTCATGGCCATAATAATTTAAAAAGTAATTAGTTGGATTTAGTAAAAAATAAATGAATTTATGTAGTAATAAGAGTAACCAGTCAGACATGCATTAAATGACACATAAAGCGCTTGTGCATTTTTTAAATTTGTGTTTGGGAATGGAGGAATTCAAAGAAATTTTTATTATGTATCGCCCTCTAGTGCCCAAATACTTGCTTTCAGTGTTTGCCAGAGGCAGGGAAATGTATCCTAGCTGACAAAAGATGTGTTCCTCTGTTGTCTTACTTAGAGTAAGTAATGTAGAAGGAAATGTTATTTGTTTGATATGACAAAAAGAGTAGTAATTGTAATGTAGTTATAAAGCTCATATTTTACCGAGTTACTAAACAGGTTCTCCATGGTTATATTTAGCCTTTTAATTGATTTAACACCATAAATCCTAGAGGTCTATAATGCATTGTTTTGCAGTGTATTGGACTAAAAACCCCTTTTACATCAATTGACATTTTCACTCTCCTCCCAAAGTGTTGCTTGCCTCTCTGGCATTGAAAGAGTTAAGATGCAGTTGGTTTGCGTCCCCCCCCCAAGAACGGCTCATCATTTTCTTTCTGCACAAGGCACTACATGCGCCAGTACCTTCAATACTGTGCCTCTGAAAATCAAAGTATTAATGTATATTTTCTTATTATTCTGTGAAGCATGTTTATTAGTTTCATTGTTTTCCATGGTTCTCTGAAGAAGTACAAGGGGTTCCACAGAACAAATTTAAAGGAGCAGTAAATGTTTTTTTATGAAAAAATATATATTGTAGGGATTTTCCTATTGAGTAAAATAAGGGTACTCCCACTGCCGAGAGATTTATATTTCCAGAGTTATTACAGTTTAAACCCATGTTTTTTTTACATTAGCAGTGCCCTCTTGTGGTCAAATTCTAATTAGATTTCCTGTTAGATTCTAATGGAGAGGAAAGTCAGAGATTTATTCTTTCCTGTATGTTGATGCAGAGAGCATTTATTCCTAAGAGCTGTGATTGGCTGATGGGTAGCAGAAATCCAGTGTATTTAATAGACCTGACTTAAGTCAGTAAACTGGGGCAGGATTCCAAAAACTGGCACTGTCTTGGGAAAACCAAGCCCTGGTGAAGTCACTGTGTGCATCATTCTTTATAGATGTGTGACAGCTTCTGTTCATGAACATCAGTTTTTGCACGTCAGTTTCTTTTTACAAGAATCAGTTTCTGCACACCTGCCATCAATCTCTGTATGAGAGCATCGAAAGTCTCTGTGTAGCTGTCAGTCTCTGCATGCACATTTGTCAGACACTGTGCATGTCAGTCTATGGGCCTTATTCATCAAGATAAAGAGGTGCAATTCTGGAAAAAACATTGTACCCTTTGGCGAAATGAAAATTCTGCAATTTACCATTGACTGTAATGCCATAAGCAACTGCTACACACAGTGAGGCTTATGTACTAAAGAACTGGCACAATGTTGAAGCCAGCCAACCACCACTGGGGACAAATTAAATTTTCCAAAACCCTTTTTTTATAGTATTTTTAACCCCTTGATTGCTAAAAAGGTCTCCAATGCATTACTTTGCAATGCACCAGAGACCTCTAGCATTCAAAAGGATAAAAAGCCCACTTAAATCAATTGGAATGGTGATTTGTCCCCTACTGTGTAGTTTCCTTGCTGCAGAAATACTCCAGTTCTTTTAACTTTTTGAGTGCCAGAGGGGTATGCAACGCACCCCTCTGGCACTCAAAGAGTTAAATGAAGGGGTTATCGCTCTTATAGGGATAACTGTTTTGGAAATGATGTATTATTATTATTTTATTTGTGTAAATCCAGCGCAGGGCACCAAGCTCTAATCCTGTGTGACATGCTGAGATTTAGCAGCTGAAGGTTTAAAGGATTTGGCCCCAGTGACATTTTTCTTGCAGGGTTCAGTATCAGGAAAGCACTTGAAGTGTAAACTGCTGTATAACTGGCTAGTTTCACATGTCATGCCGATGCTGCATGGCTTGGCAATACAACTGATACACTGTGACGCCAAGGGCCTGGAGCAAGTTTAAAGTAGAGTGCAGGGCAGTCATTCTGAGCTTGTTTAGAAGCCATGAAGCCTCAGTTAAGTGTACCAGGTAAAATGTGATTCCTGGCTGCTTCCCATCGCCTTGTCACAATGTGTCTGTGTAATACAGTGGAATGAAATTAAGATGTGATTTCTACCTATAATACATGGCATGGGCTGCCAGTGTTAGTGGGAATTAAAGATCCCATTGTAATCTGGTATGCTTGTAACATTTGTCTTGATTTAGGGACATTAACCCTCTTCTTTTTTCTTATGTCTGTTTCCCACTCCCAGATATCTAGGAGTTAACATGGAGTGAAACACAAAGTATATGATTAGTATAAGTACTATGAACGGTAGATGAGAATTTTTATGTTGATGACCTTGTGCATTCTTTGACTCCTTACTAAAAGGAGAGAGACTCCACAATATGCATTGGGAAGTCTCTGCAGTGCGGTTTACCTGATAGTTAGAACCCTCCTCACCATAGCCTCTGTGGGAAAGCCTCTGTGACCTCCACAGAACACAGACATCTGTATGATCAGAAGGTGTCCTCCGAACCTCCCCAAGCAGGAAACTTGTGAGCTGCTGTGACTGAGAACTCTGATGTGAGAAGGAAAGTCAGGGAAATGGGAATAGAAAAGGGTCATGGTTCTTAACAAGGGCAGTTTTGGCTGGTGAGAACCGTGTGCTTGAGAAGAGAGCCTAGCTGGTCACATCTTTGAGACTACCTGGACAGGAAGGGAGATGTTCCTGGATCCTGTAAGTGTGCTTTTTAGCCATGCTGTATGGGAATATATAAAACTCTGCTTTTTTATATGACACTGTGCCTTGTACTCTTTTCTTATTTTGTTCTGTATATAATGTGGACAAGGCCACTCTTAAGAAGCTGCATTAAGATGACAGTTGAAGGCAGACTCAGAGATACTTTATGTTAAAATCTAGCTCTCCACCATCTGGATTGTATCATCCATTAGATACCTTATCTATTTCTCATTGAAGCTAGACTCATGTCATTGTCATTTCTTCATCTCTTCATTGTTTATACATCTCACCCTCTCGTCAGTTTGTAAGTCTGCTTTTATTTAATAGAGCCTTGATCCTAGTCGTGGTTCACTTGTGCAGGAGAAATAGTGTGCCAGGCTTATAGTTTTGTAAATATTCAGAGCTGGGCAAGAGCTTTGGGGAATTGCAAAAATGCTTCATGAGGTTGTGAAGGTGGCATAAATATAGTGCCCCTACTTGAAATGTATTTGGAAAGTGATTAGTAAGTGTCATGAAGAAGTGATGTCTATGTGGGAGATTAGTGGATTTTTTAAGGGTTATGGGGACAATTGGTAAGCCTCCCTGAAGAGCAGTATTTACAGATCTGGTGACTGGGGTAGAGTCTTATGGATTAGTGGAAGGATCAGTTGTTGAAAAGGTAGATCTGGGTGTCATCAGTGTACGTATTATAATGAAACCTAATGGAACTTATTAGCTTCCCAAGGGAGGATGTATAATTAGAGAACAGAAAGGGGTGAAAGTGGAGTCTTGTGGAACAGTGACTCCAGTGGTAGAGTGAAGACTGTGGTTCCAGAGAAAGAGATGCTGAAGGATCAGTTGGAAGGCTTGGACGAGAACCATGAGAGGTGCAGTTTCACAAAGGCCAATGGATGGTCAACTGTATCAAAAGCAACAAAAAGGTGGTGTAAATTAGCAGTGTGAATTGCCTTTTGCTTTAGCTGTTATCAAAACAATATCAAATTATGGCTGCTTCTCTCACCTTACTTTTTGATGGGCATAGTTGCAAATTGACTTATGTTCATTGTACATTCAGTTTAACCCCTATGTAAGAATTACCTCCAACCGTCATTTCTAGCAGTCAAGGGGCAGGGCCTTATTAACAAGGGAACAATGGTGCTGCAGTTCCAGGCCCCAATAGAAAGAAAAAGTCCATACTCAACAGTAGTAAGTGAACCACAGTGGCCACTACTCTCCACACAAGGAGATCCAGAACTCACTAACCCACTAACTGAAAAGGCCTGTCATAGACCAACAGCTAGCTGACACTTTCACTGTTTTGTTGCACGCTGTGCCTGGAAGTGCAGAAGCCCACATTGCATATCCCATAATTGAATAATTGCCATCAGTTTGGAGAATTCTGTAGAATCCAAGGGGCAGATCCTGAGATTCTTCAGGTATGTTTATAATGAGTAGATTGTTGTATGCTTTCGCTGGCAGGATCCTAAATACATTCCTCTCTGTAATTAATTTATTAGTTCATTCCCTGCCCATCACCTATGTAGAACGCCATCTACTCTGAAAATGGAGGGCCGACAGGGCAGCATTGCCCCTGAAAGCCATTAAGCTGGCAGGCAGCCCCGCCGGCTTTCCTGGTTGTTGGGCGGTAGGCTACCCTTCCTCCCACCCCCCTCTCACCTCTGTGGTTTTCAGGTGGAGGTTTTGGGGGGGGGGGGTGGCCAATGGCCCAGGAGCAAGGTGGCAGGCCTGGAGGGGTGAGGGGAGTGAAGGTGAAGGTGTCACGGTTACCCAGAGAAGTTCAGGAGTCAGTACGGTTTAGTTAATGCAGAATAAGCACAGGGTAATAGCCAGCAAGCCTGCTATGAGAAATAATAGGTTGCAATGCTAAACCACTGTGCTGGAGACTAGGCCTTAGCCACTGGAAGTCTCGGCTGGAATCAGGAACAGGAACTGGAACAGGAACCCAGGATCTTGATCCGAAGAAGAAGAAAAGGATCTGACTCAGCCTGCAGTCAGATATGTGAGTCTACCAGAGCCCCAGGCCTGCACTATATTGGGTGTTTGATCACCAAGGGAAAAGACAAAAGAATAGTCAGACAGAGCCACCAGTCAGCACTAGAGGGGGTAGTCAGACAAGCCGGGTCATACACAGTTCAGGTAGTCATCCAGAGCCACAAGTCTGCACCAGAGTGGATGTCCACTATTAGGGGTTAGGCAAAATAATAGTCAGACAAAGCCATAGGTCTGCACTAGAATGGATGGAAGACTAGCCAGGTCATACACTGAGCCCAATGCAACAGAACTGCTTTGAACAACAACGCAAGGGCATCTGAGTCAGGCCTCAGTCTGCCTTTTAAACCCCTCCACAGGAAGTAGGAGGAGCAGCTCAGATGGGAGGAAGTAGGAAGTTGGTAGGAGGAGACTACAGTAAGCAAACAGATAAAACAGAGGCCTGCAGCATGCTTGAAGCCTTGCGCCGATAATGATGCTGAAGTCAAGGTAAGCTGTAAGGTTATAAACATGACTGTAAAGTAAAAATTTAACATTACCTTTTGTTTTTTGCAGGAGCAGCATGCAGCATGCCAGACGGAATCCAGGACCCCCAAGGCACTTCAGGGAGGATCCGGAGGAGGAGCGGCCGCGGAAGAAGGCAAAGAACCCCGTACAGAAGGAAGTATTGTTCCAGCCCTCTGCCTGTCCCCCTGTCTCTCCCCTTTTGTCTTTCGTCTCTCCTGCCTTCGTTCCCACTGCTCAATGTTCTCTTCATTCTATCCCTGTGGCTTCTTCCTTTTCTCGCCCTCTCTCTGCGTCTGACCCTCGTCTCCTGTCCCTTTTCCTCCTAATGTCCCCCAGGCATTTTCCTCTTCTGCTCTGCAGGCTTCGTCTGGTGCTTCATGGGGTCCCCTGGCGGTGTGTCGGCAGTCGGCCTATTTTTATCCCCTTTCTGGTTGGGCGGGTTATGCAGGAGTGTTTGCCCAGCTCAGGGATTTGTTGACCCTCCCCCTCTCCATTTTTCCCTGACTATGTCCCCGGTGGGTGCTCATGGGTCCCCTAGCGCTCACTGCCATGCAGTAGGTGGTTCTGCGCTTGTTCGTTCCCCAGCCATGACCGTGTCCAATGCGGCCATGGCGTCAGCTCGCCGTTGCGTCACTTCCGGAGTCTGAATCTGACTCAGACTGCAACACTAATGCCAATGTTAAGACAAATAAGAAAGTTGTGGGGCTGGTCAGGAAATGCTTGAAGAAGTTAGGGGGCAGACCAGCAGGTAAGAAGAAAGGGGCCAAGGCGGTGCAAGATGTGGGTAAGACAGTGAAATTGGTGGGTCCAGGGGGCACGTGTGCACTTTCTAATCCATATGACCATGTTTCCAGGAAAATTCGCAAGGGTATTGCAGCAAGGAAATTTGTTGATGTCTTTAAGTTGACAAGGCAGGCGGTGAATGGCAGGGATGACGGGGGTATGGGAGAGAAGGGGGAGGAGAGACCCAAGCATATTATGTACTGGGTGAGGGGGTTCTGTGTGTTTAGTTCTTTTTACATGGTTTGTCACCCAGAAGAGGCAATGAATGTGATGAGGCACATGGACTTAATTACAGATACACGCACAGTTTATGGCAGAACTGCCAGGTTTGAATATGACCGGGTGTTCCGTCGTAAGATGGCGGACAATGAGGGCATGACATTTGGAAACAGGGATATGGATTTGTGGTCAGGGATGCTGATGCATGCACGGGGGACAGTATCACGGTCCCCGTGATTCCCTGTCAATCTTGCTGTGTTACCTGTGCATTGGAGGAGGCTGATTGGCCCGCCCAGGATGTTCCTTTTTATACTGCGTTTGGGCACTTGTCAGTTGCCCTTTCGTGGTGTTCCTGATCCTGCGCTTTGTTGCTGAGTTCCTGAGTATCCTGTGTACCGATCCGGGTTGTCTGACTACTCTACTGATCCTGCTCCGTGATTGACCCGGTTCTGGCTGACGATCCTGCTCCGTGATTGACCTGGTTCTGGCTGACGACCCTGCTCCGTTATTGACCCGGTTCTGGCTGACGACCCTGCTACGTGATTGACCCGATTCCGGCTGACGCTCCTGCTTCGTGTTTTGATCCGGTTCCGGTTGACTTTCCTGTCCTGTGTGCTGTTCCTGAGTTGCTCCAGTCGCTCCCGGCGACATTCTGAACTGTCTTGTGTCGCTCTGATCACCTCTCTACCGAGCTGTTGCCTGAGGTTGCAGAGTCTTTCCACTTTTACTGCTGAGCTGTTCTCTCCTATACCAAACCATATTAACCCGTGCAGTGCCTGTAGTCTCCGTTTATGTGCCTACCCTTTGCACTTGCCAAGCCTCTGGTTACCCATAAGAGCCTGCGCAGTAAGACCTAGCCTACCTAACACTTGCAGAGCACTGTCCGTTCCGGTGTTCAGTGTGCATCGTGGCCACGCCGGTTGGCGCTGGTAGCCTGTCCGCTCTTGCAGTGTGGGTTTCCGTGCGGCACCGGAAGGGTGTCCGGGCTCAGGTTTCCTAACGCTCACGGTATCACGTTATCCTCTGCACTACCCAGTGCTCCGGCTCTCATATAGCTTGTGCAGTGTCAGTCTTTTTGGCATCCCAGGGGTGTTTGGGCGCTATCCCGTTGGCACACGCAGGGTTAATACCGAGTGTACGTTAAGGGCGATTCAGGTTCTGGTCTTGTCAGCTCTAGCAGTAGCATTCCTCCACGAATCCCACTGTGGTGGTATTGGCTCAGCTCTGGTCTGTTGGTGCGCTCCATTTTACTACCTTTGAGAGTGATTCAGTGCAGACACTATATTCCTCTTCTCACCATCAAGAGACTGTTATCATATCCTGGACGTTGGCTAATCAAGGACTGAGTTGCTTCAGTTTCTCCTCTTTAACCCTGTATGGCATTGTACCATGCTATAAGTTGCATAACCTTTACTTGGTCTGTACTTCGCCAATACTGATTATACCTGTACTGGCCCCTAGGGGCACTGTTCATTTATCATTTTCTCAATAAAACTGTGTTTTTACTTTCTACCGTGGTCTGAGTGTCAGAAAACCGTAACAGACAGGTCCAGTGTGCAAACAGCAGATAGCCCCGCAGCAGGGGTTTAAGAGAAGGGATCAGTGTTTTGCATTCAATGAAGGGTCATGTAAGAGGGGTGTTGCGTGCAAGTTTAGACATGCATGCACAAAGTGTGGAGGAGGGCACCCTGCGAGTGGATGCAATAGGGAGCAAGGACGGGAATGGGGCTTGCAGCCCTTTTGGGATGGAGCTGGGAAAGGTCAAGTCACCCATAGTTATAGGGGGTTAAGGGAGGCCCTGGGGGGGTATCCGCTTAGGCGGGAGGCACAGTTTCTGTTGTAAGGGTCCCAGTTTGGTTTTAAGATCCCTGTTCAAGGGGAGGTTGTGCAGGCAGGGAAGCCTTGGAATCTAAAGTTAGCGTAGGAGAATCCATGGGTGGTGAGGGACAAGTTGGAGCTGCTAGCAGGTAGAACGGCGGGCCCATTTGGGTCACCTCCGTTGCTGGATCTCATTGTATCCCCGTTGGGGGTGGTGCGAAAGAGGGAGCCAGGGAAATTTCGCTTGATTCAGCACTTGTCTTATCCAGAGGGTCATTCAGTGAATGATGCCATTGATGAGGCTCACTGCTCAGTCCAGTACCAATCATTTGAGCAGGCGTTGCAGCTGGTCATAAAAGCAGGGCCAGGGGTGTTTATGGCTAAGTTGGACGTAGAGTCAGCATTTCGGCTTTTACCCTTGCACCCAAGTAGTTTCAGGTACATGGGGTGCTGGTTTCAAGGGAGCTACTATGTGGATAAATGTTTGCCTGTACGTCTTTCGAATTGTTTAGTTCCTTTTTGCACTGGGTGGTTGAGTTGAGGCCAAGGTCTGTGGTCCACTACCTAGATGATTTCAGGTTTGTAGGGCCCGATGGGTCAGATGCATGTGGGGAGTCGCTTGAGCTGGCGCTGGCACAGTTTGGGGCTTTGGACGTACTGGTGGCAGGTGACAAGACAGTCAGGCCCACAACGCGGCTCACGTTTTTGGGCATCGAGATTGACTCCAGGGGCCCGGCCGCCCCCTGTGACCCCTCTGCCTGGTGCCTGCAATCTCCCTCCCGGCGCTCTAGTAATGCAGAGCACTGGAAGATGACATCATCTCCCAGCGCTCTGCATTACAGGACCGCACGGGAGCTTAAAGCGCCAACCCACTGGACCACCAGGGATTGGGAGATAGGAGATGGGGGCATTGTGGAGGGCCTGGGGGCCAATGTAGTTGGGGGGTGGGGGGGCCATGGCACTTATTGCACCAGGGCTCGGACTGTTCTAGTTACGCCTCTGGTCCTAATAAAATGCAGAGAAAATCAGCATAACTTGACTCTATTTTCCTGTGCCTGCAGTAGGGGAGACATTCAGGGTTTTCTGGCATTAAAGCATTAAGAATGGCAGAGTGTGTGTGCTAGTATGCAGTGCACTAAAGAGTTCATACATGCTTGTTCACACCATTAAGGACATGTACATGATGTTAAGGCTAGCATATTGTTTTATAATAAGCTGCACTAGCAGATTTGTACATTCCCCATTTGATGTATCGGTTATGTGTTTCACTGTATATGGTATAGTACTTTTTATCAAATTGTACAACACTGCATATGTTTTAAACTGTAATGTGCTGTATAGATAGATAGATATAGATAGATATGTATGTATATAATATATAAAACCCACTGGATGCTAGAGAGGGATGCCTCTGGAGATATCTTTAGCATCCAATGGATTAAACCTTGTAATCTTCTATTCTTGAACACTATGTTCCATTCCTAGTACCGCCTACTGGGATAAATCAATATGGAACTTTCAGCTCAATAGCCTAAACTGTCAGTCACATTATCAATCTGCTGTATGTCCAGAATGCATTGTATTTATATGAAGTCATGCTGTGGTCAAACTGTGATATTTGGTTTTAAATAGTGTGAGGGATGTATGGAGTTGGAGAAGAGCTATTTTCTTATTTATTTGCATGTTTTTATGTTCTTGTGCTAATGTTCAACAGACAAGGCCTGGATTCCATCTCGGGTAATTCCTAACACTTTTGTATCAGTCCTTAAAAATGTATAGCATGTAAGCACTAGCAAGCAGGGCCTTCTTATCCTTGTGTTTCCAATGCCTTTTATCTATTGTACCTCATTGTACATCACTTAATTGTCTTGTTAAACTGTTGGACAGCTCTACAGAATCTGTTGGAGCTTAATAAATAAATGATGATAATAATAACTACAATAATATGTGCTATTAACATGTACATACCTAAATATTTTAATTGTTCTACCATACAAAGCATGTGTTTCTTATAGATTTAAAATTGGGGCTCATGTTAAGAAAAAAGGGCTTCCGTTCTGGGGCAAGCCATCTTTAACTAGGGAACAAAATTAATTAAATTAATGTAAAGGTGGCTTTTAACCCCTTGAATGCTATAATGGTCTCCTACATAGTGTTTTGCAATGTCTTGGAGAACTCTCTAGCATTCAAGTGATGAGAAAAGTCTCATTTAAATCAATGGGAATTTTGGATATTTTTCTCACCTATGGAGCAGTTGCAAAATTGCACCACTTCTTATCCCTTTGAGTGTCAGAGGGGTAGGCAATGCATTGCTTTGTACTTCTATTGTGACAATATCACTGCCATCACTACCCAATTTATGGTTAGTTAAGCTAAGTAGCTTAAGGGAAAATGACGTGTTTGAGTCAGTAGCTGTGGTTTGTGAAGCGTGGGTCTTCAGCTGTGCTTTAGCTGTGCTCAGAATCATGTAACATTGGTTTAGTTTAACATGTTCCGATAGATGTACCTGGAATTCTATATATTGACTGAAATCATTCCTGAGTAAATGTTCAGCATGGGTTCACTGGATGAGTGACTTTACAATTGTGCCTGCTCACTTTACTAGCAGGCCATGCCTTTAATCCCTGTGGAGATGCTGTTAGCCATCGGTTGACCTGAAATTCACATGAGCTGCTCTGGTTCAGCCTTGGATGGCTCTTCAGCATTTAATGTACACTTTCAGACCAGTGGATTAAGCACTAGAAAATCATAATTAGAACAAAAAAAAAAAAAAGAAAAGAAATATGAGATTAGGGTATTTTTTCTACATAGACTATTCCACTTAACTTTATATCATGTTTGCATATTGCAAATTGCATATTCATATTAGGGTACACAATATCTATGGTATATTTTTGTATATAGAACCCCCCCGACATTTTTACATTAACCCCCTGGATAATGCCGACATCAGTAATGGCTTGTGAACATCTCTAGTATCCAAAGAGTTAAACAGAATCCATGTTTATTTGACATCCATAACTGTTGTACAATGATTCTGTTCTGAAGACAAAAAATAAAATACTTGTGGCCTAACCCTACTTTCACACTCAGTGAAATTGCATTAATCACTGTGTGGCATAATAATACTTTTAATACTTTTATTTATTTACAAATTATTAAAGTTTGTCTCCCTCTTCTTTTTCAGGGGTCCAGTTATAGTCAAATGCAATGTTTGCAATGGGATGAAGGACCAGTAAGTATTATTAGATTTAGCATAGCATTTAGCACACCATTGAGACGAATCCTCAGCCTCTGGGTGTACCACTCAAGATGGCAAACACATTAAAGCGGAACTTTCTCCTAAGCACAAGTTTACATGAATCCATTTATTATACCGATTCTAACTGTGCTGGGTTTTTTTTTTTTTTTTTTAAATGCAATAGAAATGAAATTTGAGGGTTAACTTTTCCCTCTTCTCCTCATTCTGATCGGCACAATTGTGCTGATGAGAATACAGGAGATCCTCCTCCCCGCTGGTCTGTCAGTAAGCTGGAGAACTCTGATTGGCTAGATATCGATCTCTGCCAATGAGAGTTCTCCAGCTTACTGACAGACCAGCGGGGAGGATGATCTCTCCTGTATTCTCATCGGCACAATTGTGCTGATCAGAATGAGAAGATGTCAAGAGGGAAAAGGTAAACCCTCAAACTTCATTTCTATCGCATTTTTTTTTAAACAAAACTCAGCACAGTTACAATCGGTATAATAAATGGTTGTGCTTAGGTGAAAATTCCACTTTAAATATATGTGGGCAAAACAGACCAGCACTTCAGTTCAGAATGAATGATCACAGATCTACAATAAAAAGAACTCTAGAAGGGACCATCCCTTGTTCTTTTACATTTCAATGAATGTAAACACAAAATAGGATAGATATGATACCATCCCAAACATCCACCAAAATAAAATGTTTTTACAAAGTGAATCTTTGGATTTACACTAAAAGCTACAGTGCCCCTAGGGTGTTAATGTGATTGGAGGAAAACTTCTGTTCTTGATAGATTGACATTTTACGTACACTCTCACTGTTACGTATAAAAGAAACAATCGCCCCAACAGGTAACTAGTTGTCCTTTAAGCCTGATGAAGCACTGAGAAAAACGAATTGCAGCAGGTCTTAATTTCAACATTATTTTACAAATTGCTTTTATCAAAGGATGTAAGACTCTTTCCCAGCCAGAAACTGATTCGGTGAGACACAATTATCAATATATCACAAGTGACCTGCATTTATGGTCATGTACGTTAATATGAACAAGGATTATTAGTCCTTTTAATTGATTTATCTTTTCTTTTTATATTTCTTTTAAAACAGAAGATGGACAAAATAATGGAAACAGCAGTGAAATCCCATTCAGTTCCTTTAGGTTTTTGGCCATTATTCCTCTTAGCAGATGTTGTCTTCTCATAATGTGTGTATGCCATCAAAACCTTGGACACAGTTGCTCTTGAGACACCAAACAAACTGACAGTTTCTGCCACAGATGCTCCAGCTAAACGTGCATCAACAATCTGTCCTTTTTTTAAATCAGACAAGTGTGTCATTTTACAATGCTATCTTATATGCTTTTACACTCCAAACAATCTATAATTAATTGAAACAAGATTTAAACTATATAACCTAAAGAACAGTACATAAGATAATGATTAGACATTTTATTTCAGTGTTGCCAACAAAAAACATATGTGTCTCTATATCCCCTAGTGTTTCCATTGTTTGTCTATCTCCTGTAAATGTAATGTGTCTTCCTAGTAACTGTCTCACCTTTTATCTCACCTTATGGGAAATTATTTCACATCACTATATCTTTTTCAAGTGATTAAATTCACAAGGTGTAGATACTAATATATTTTGGTTAAGGATTTCCACTGTTCACATGGTGGAGCCCTTTCACTTAACCCTTTCAGTGCCAGAGGGGTACGCAACACATTGCTCTGCAATGCGTTGCGTACCCCTCTGACATTCAAAGGATTAAACAAGATTTGTATTTGCTTTGTGTTGATACTAATTTATTTGAAGGGCTGTTGTCTGTGGGAGATGCCTAGTGCTCTGGCACTCAAATAGTTAATGACCAACTTTATTTATTACCTTTTTTTATAACTACTGCATATTTGCAGTTGTAGAATGTAATCTGAATGCCTGTTGATGTTAAGTATAATATATGATTTCTTAGATTTAATTTCTCCATATCACCATTTTTATTTTATTTCATGTTATTCTATTTTTTTTTAATATGTTCTTTGTATTTTAATATTTTTGATGTTTTCTGTTTACTTAGTAGGAGGTGCAAGAATGCCAATTCATGTCATCACTGATATCAGCAATGATGCAGTGGGTTCCCTGGTTCTTTCACTGAAGCTGTGACTACATGAGTACCGGCTTGAGTAATGGAGAGAGAAGAAAGGCAGTGAGTGCCTTCCTGTCACCATTATTAATCACTTACATGATTGTGTAAACATTTAATATCAGTGGGGCATCAGGAGGGGTTCTTAGATAGACAGATCGATCGATAGATAGATAGATCCATGTGTGTAACACAGGTATGTCCAAGGCATTCCTTTCCCCCCTGACATACACACATAGTACTTGCTTATTCAGCCTCCTTCTACTGCACACTGGTAATCACAGGTCCCCTCGCACACTCTACACTTCAAGACTGGTTACACTGCCCACTGATAGTCACAGATCCCAAAATGTACTCTCTGATTCCTGCCTGGGTCCACTCCCCCCTGGTAGTCACACATCCCCACATACACTGTCTGACCCTGTGCCTGTGTTCCACTGCCCACTGGTAGTCACAGAACATCTCACATCTCAGCCTCATTCCACTGTCCCATTGGTAGCCATAGAACCATGCATGCACTGTCTGGTTCTCTAACCTTGTCCCATTGGTAGTGATGTTCTGGCACCCTCTACAGTATGTCACCCCATACCACTGGGTACCATTTTTCTCAGGCTAGCACTAAGTACGGAATACACTAGGAATTTTCATGGTGTTGAAATATTTTAGTATATTTTTAGTGTAAAAAAGTAAGTGATGTTTTCTTATAGTGCCACTTTCGTTGAAAGGAAAGTGACCCCTCGTTTGATGTAGCTGGTTGTCTGCTTTCCAGTTTGACATGCTTTGTCAACCTTTGATTTATGTAGTTGTTATAACTATTTTAGTACAGGCAAGTCATGTTTGAAAAATAATAGAATGTATTTGCTGTAGGTTTATGCTTCTGGCACCTCTTGCAGAATGCATACCAATGGGGTGCCAATTTACTTAGGAGAGCAGTAGCTTTTAAAGGTTTCAGTTCATTTCAAAGTGTATGCATTATGCATTTTTTTAAATATTACATTTTTCTTTAGCTTGAAGTCCTGAAAATATTTGTGCCTACCAAACTAGGGAAAGAATGACAAGTGGCCCCTCATTTAATGCATTGGATTATCTTCTTTCCAAAATGGTATACTTTGTATACAATTTCTTTATTTTTTTAGTTATTACAAACATCTGGTGTGGGCAAGAAACATATTTAAAAATGTAAGAAAATTAGATTGTGTAGCTCTGTGTTTCTGGTAGCCCCTACAGAATGTCAGCTCAGACCAATATTTTTAAGTCTACCCTGATATCTACCCTTATCTTCTGGAGCACTAGTACCATGCAACACATTTTGGCAACCTCAGCACTTTTAATCACAGCATTTAACACCCTCATACCCTGTTGTCCATTTCCTATTACCATTTAGACTGTAAGCTCCTTCGAGTAGGGACCTCTCTCCTATTGTTTCTATGAATATGACACTTATTCTATCCCCTTTTATTTATTGTAACATACTTCTGTTCCAAGGCTCTGTGTAAACTGTGTGGTGCCATATAAATAAAGATATACATACGTAGCTTTTAAACATTTCAGTAATGGTCGGAAATATAAGTAATGCCCCTTTATGTCCTTTAGAGCCACTGCCTGGAAACATCTGTGCACACCAGGGATTGATAGACTGGTGATGCTTCATTTTATGAAGTGGAAGATATTTATTCAGGAAATGTATGCTGTTAGGAGGTTATTTTAATGTTAAGGTTATTCATGAACAAATAATCATTCTTGTCAACCCATGGGATTATGTGGTATCCTTTTATAATGTTGTACATAAAAGAGCGTGCGACTTAACACTGCATTCACCAGGTCACCTTGATGGAAAGGGCTACATGAGAATCTCGCCTTGCATGAAAAGTGTGAGATTCTCATGTCACCGCATTAAATGTCGCTGCTGCTTCTGCACGTGCTTACCATAAGAAGGCCTTGCCCAACCCATTGCCAGGGAGCCCGTGTCACTGCCGAGCCATGTACAAGCAGGACTATAATCCCCCATCATCCTCAGTCATCAGCTGAATATATTAAACAAAACATACCAAAAATGTCATAAGAAGTTGCTGAGTGCTGCGCCGAGCTCTCTCTCTCCTTCTCTGCATGCTCAACTCTGCAGAGAAGGGGAGAGAGAACCCGGTGCAGCACTCAGCAACTCTTTAGGACATTTTTGGCATGCTGTGTTTAATATTTTCAGCTGGCCATTGACTGAGGATGATGGGGATTGTAGTCCAGCTTGTACATGGCGTGGCAGTGACACTAGCAGTGAAACAGATTCTGTAAAGGTATCTAACAAAAAGAGACCTCTTTAGTTTTCAAGGGGTTAAGAGCCCAGTTTAAATCAGTAGGAGTTTGTATTTGTTCCCTTGGTAAAGACATTGTAGAATCTTGTTTTATGTTAGACTGTTAGAGTACCAGTATTGTGTGTTATTGTCTATCAAATGACTGTGTATCATCAAGATGCTGTGCCACGCTGAATGTGTGTCATCATAAAAACAGCTGAGGTAATTTGACAGGCCTTATTTATAACAGCAAAGTGTACCAATTCTGGGAGAAGATGTAGGGTGAAAAAAGCATTCTCAAAATACCCATTGAATTGTATGGGGCTTTTAAGGCCTTGAATGCTAAAGATGTCTCCAACGCATAGCTTTGCAATACATTGGATACCTCTCTTACACTCAAGGGCTTAAAAGCACCAATTCAAACAACTGGAATTTTTCTCAGTCCCCTAAAGAGCAAATGGTTTACCCTAGAGTTCCTTCAGGTTACTTTTATACATAAGGTACAATAAGTCTTACTTTGCTTTATAGGTAGAACCTTTCTGATCTGTCCTCAAAGAGGCTGCCTGGTAGTCTTTAAAGGAATAGTAACATTTTACTCCTTCTTGAGGAGATGGGCTATGTCCTTGACTTATAAAGTAAATATAAAATATGTATTTATTTTTTGTTAGTTGCCCTTTTACTTTACGATAGGTACGATCTACCATTTTTATTAAATATAATTCTGCAAACAGCATGGATGGGTACATTACCCACATAACATATACTTTCATGCCAAGTATCCTTCTGATAAATATATGTACCTACAGTACTGAGCAAAAGTCTTAGGCAGGTGTGAAAAAATGCTTTCAAAAATAGAAATGTTAATTTTTATCAATTAATAAAATGCACAGTGATTGAACAGAAGAAAAATCTAAATCAAATCAATATTTGGTGTGACCACCGTTCTCCTTAAAAACAGCATCAATTCTTCTAGGTACACTTGCATAAGTTCAGGGATATTGTAGGCATATAGTCAAGCGTATGATTAAACAATTATACCAAACATGTTCATCAATTTAATATGTAGGTTGAAACATAATCATTAAATGAAACAGAAACGACTGTGTAGGAGGAGTAAAACTGGGTGAGAAACATCCAAACTCAGCTAACAAGGTGAGGTTGCTGAAGCCAGTTTAATATCAATAGTTATACACCATGGCAAGACTGAGCACAGCAACAGGACACAAGTTTGTTATACTGCATCAGCAAGGTCTCTCCCAGAAAGAAATTTCAAGGAAGAAAGGGGTTTCCAGCAGTGCTGTCCAAGCTCGTTTGAAGAAACACAAAGAAACAGGCAATGCTGAGAACCGTAGACTCAGTGGTTGACAAGGAAACAGTGCAGCAGATGACAGACACATCATGCTTACTTCCCTTCACAATCGGAATATATCCAGCAGTGCCATCAGCTCAGAATTGGCAGAAAATAGTGGGATTTTGGTACACACATCTACTGTCCGGAGAAGTCCAGTCAAAAGTGGTCTTCATAGAAGACTTAGCCAAGAGACTCAACTATGCATAAAAAAACAGGAAATGAGGTGCAGAAAAATGACAGCAGGTGCTCTGGACTGATAAGTCAAAATTTTAAATATTTGGCTGTAGCAGAAGGCAGTTTGTTCGCCAAAGGGCTGGAGAGTGGTACAAAAATGAATGTTTGCAGGCAACAGTGAAGCATGGCGGAGGTTCCTTGCCAGTTTGGCGCTGCATTTTTGCAAATAGAGTTGGGGATTTTGTCAGAATTAATGGTCGCCTCAATGCTGAGAAGTACAGGCAGATACTTATCAATCATGAAATACCATCAGGAAGGCATCTGATGGACCCCAAATATATTCTGCAGCATGACAACGACCCCAAACATACAGCTAAAGTAATTAAAAACTATCTTCAGCATAAAGAAGAACAAGAAGGAGTCCTGTAAATGATGGTATGGCCCCAGAGAACCCTGATCTCAACATCATCGAGTCTGTCTGGGATTAAATGAAGAGAGAGAAGCAACTGAGGCTGTCTAAATCCCACAGAAGAACTGTGGTTAGTTCTCCAAAATGTTTGGAACAACCTACCTGCCGAGTTCCTTAACAAACTGTGCAAGTGTACCTAGATTTGATGCTGATGCTGTTCACTCACTGTGAATTTTGTCAGTTGATAAAAATAAACTATTAACATTTCTTTACAGTATTATATCACACCTATCTAACAGTTTTGCAGAGTACGGTAAATGCATGTTACATTTATTACACAAAAAAGTAATGACAATGGGTGTTATGTATGTATAAAAGCAAACTGCAGCAATTCTGGGGCATACCCAACTTCACAATATGGGAAAAATAAGCATTTCCAATTATTTAAATGGGACCTTTTTTTTTTTATTAAAAAAAAAAATGTTTTTATTGATTTTTCAATTAAAAAAAAAAAAATACAGAACAAAAAAAAAGTCTGATTATTTTCACAATGTATCCGGATGTGGGGAGTTTCCTTTAAAACTCTGCCCACTTATGCTCCTTCCCACCCAGTTCCTCCCACTTCCCGCAAAATTTTGTGATGCACCTTGAAATCTCCATCACCCACTAGTGGGTAAACCCTGCCCCCTTTTTGCCACGATTCTTGGCAATTATACCCCACAGTGGCTCCAGGGAGTTCCCAGGTGTGGGGCACATCTTCCAAAATGTGCATTACACTTTTTTTTTTCTGATACAGGCTATGTTTAAATGGAGCTTTTTACCCCTTTAATGCAAGAGAGGTCTCCAGTGCATTGTGAAGACTGAGGTGTGCACTTGTTTAAAGTTATTTTAGAGCAATGGGTTGTTACCTTCATCTTGGTTTGTAACCCCTCTGTACAGCTATGTGATAATAATTTGACACTTCATAAATAAATGATAATAAAAAACACCTGGGAGACAGGATACAGAACTTATTATGAAAACATAGTTGATCTTGATGCCATTTTGAGAATATTTTGAGAGATGTCCCATGCATTGAGACCCAATGGATTGGACTCCCATAAGGAATTCAAAGATTAGGCATTCTTAAAGACATGGGCTCAGAAAATATTACAACATGCTCTACAGTTTAGTAAAGGGTGAAAAGGCCTTTTCCACTTGACATAGGAGATAAGAGGCAATTCATACTAAGACTGTTTATGGAATAGCAACCTGATGTAATTGTATATCACTCCAACTTTTGCTGGACCTATGTTCTTGAATCTTCAATTTCATATATTTTTTTCCACACCTATTGGATCTTAGAATTTTGTATAAACTTTTACCGACTATAAACATTTCTCACAGGAGTAACCACGCTAAAATAAAGGTCTTAGATTTTAGTTGTTCAGATTTTCTCTTCTGAGTGAACACATAAGTCATTCTTTAGTAGAGAGGAGATTGCCTAGTGGTGTGCAGGAACAATGGGAATAAGTAAAACATTCAATTTAAAATAGCCTATGCCCGAGTTTGCAGTGCCTCTGAGATTTTTATCCAATCTCTGTTGATAGGAATGGTCCCTGATGACTGGAAAACTTCCATTGTAGTTCCACTACACAAAAAGGGCAGTACTGAAGACTCTGACAATTGCAGGTCAGTGAGTCTGACATCAGTAGTTGGGATATTAATGAAACAATATTGAAAGGAAGAATTGTTTAATATCTGAAGTCTAATAACATGCAATATCCATGACAGTAACGCATTACAACAGGAAGATCTTGCCAAACAAATCTACTTTTGGATTATATTACTCAAATGATAGACAAGGGTGGGACAATAGATGTAGCCTATTTGGGTTTTTGTAAAGTATTTGATACTGTACCAAATAGGAAGCTGATTTATAAGATGTATAGTTTGGAACTGATAGACTCTGAGAACAGCCTCCCAGTAGAGGTGATATGGATAAATACTGTCAGAGGATTTAAAAACACCTGTGATAGTATGCAAGACTGAAAATGTTAAATTAGGTTAAATGGGACAGATTGTTATTTTAGGCCATCAAACATATGTTCTAGACTTAGTATAAATCCTTACCAAATTTTTTTAAATACATTTTATTTTAACTTTAATGTTCCTTAAATGGAACACCTCTTAATAATAATCCCCTACTTACCTTACCACTGTCAAAAATTCCAATGGCCATTATAGATTTTGTTCTTGTTCCTTGATTCGAGAGATAAAGGGTGAATATATGAATACTCAAGAGCAAGTCCACATGAGTTACCCTTCCACGTCAGTGTTTTCACTGCAGGGTATGCACTGAAGTACGAGATCATTTTAGTGCATACTGGTTCATGTACTCCCCCACTGCACTGGTGTGCAAACCAAGCACACGTAGAAGACCATTTCATTGAAGGATTTCTTCTTCCATATCGCGATCTCGTCTCTGCTGAAGAGCCTCTTCCAGTCCCAGGACCGGATTCTCCTGCTGTAAGCTAGAACACAGACGTCAGGGGACAGGGAAAAAAACAAAACTTTGAAAGTGGATATCTCTCAAACCATAAAGGTTTGAGAGATGCCGCTGGGCTAATTTAATTTGTTTTTTTTTAAGGGCTACAAGATGGGGGATAGTAAAATTTAAGTATTACTATCCCTTTAAAGTTCTAGCAGTGGGGGAGTACATGAACCAGTATGCACTAAAATGATCTCGTACTTCAGTGCATACCCTGCAGTGAAAACACTGGCGTGGAAGGGTAACTCATGTGGACTTGCTCTTGCTCAGGGACCGGATTCCCTTGCTGGCAGCTAGAACGCTGATATCTCTAAAACCATAAAGGTTTGAGAGATGCCACTGGGCAAATTTAATTAAGTTTTTTAAGGGCTACAAGTTGGGGGATAGTGAAATGTAAGTATTACTATCCCTTTAAAGGAGTAAATATTTTTATGAAGAACCTATATTGTAGGATTTGTCCTGATGAGTAAGATACCAGTACTCCCAGAATGCATTGCACAGCCCCCTTTCACTCAAAGGGTTAATGTACCTTTAATAATGGGATTTAGATACTTTGAAAGTAATTTTATTATCAGAAGTAAATAAAACGGCATTATTGTCCACTCAGAACAGCATTATTTCCTGCACAATGAAAGGTCATGGAAGGTAGAAGGTAATTAGTAGTCTCCGATATCCCATTCTAATCCTTTTATTGATGGATGGCATATAGCAAACACACTGCTTTCCACTGGTTCTTAGCAAAGCTCTGTAGCAAACAATGTTTTGCATGTGTATTTTTTCTTACTGGCCTATCCTGCAAGGATGAAACTGTCAGATCACTTATCTCACCACACCAATTCTAGAATTTGCCCATTAATGTTATTAAAGGTTTAGAACAAATAGGAAACACAAATAACTGATTAACTTCTTCAGTTGTTGGAATGTGCTAAGTAGTAATCTTCCATATCAAAGGAACGTGGCACCCTGGTGAATCAGACATCCCTTCAGCTGCTTTTTCACATGACAAACTAACAGGCAGCTTCATTATAATCTTTCTGTCTGATTGCCAGGCTTGTTCTTCTAAAGAAAGCAATGCAATGACACCTCTTGCACCAATTACCTTACTGGATCTAGGGCTCGATCCAAATGTTGGAGATGGCTGTTTTTTCTGCTGACGGCATTTTTTCAAGCACAGTAAGCTATTCAAATACCTGTGCTGTGAAAAAATACCGGCAAAAAAAAGAGCCGTCGTGTGATAACGTTAAGAGGTGTTTTCATCTATAGAAAACACCTTAAAGGGATAGTAACCCCCCCCCCAAACACTTGACACCAAAATACAGCAATCATACAAACATACTGAACGCACTTAGTCCCATCTCTCAAATCTTTATGGTTTGAGAGATGTAAGGCAAGACAGTCCTCCGCTCCCTCCCCCTTCTCATACATCCGCTGTATAGCGGACGTCATGAGATCCTGCTTCCAGCACCAGACGGCGGCTCTGCAGGAGCTCTGTCATCTAGATATCTCCGTATTATTACTTCATGGGTATGGTCTAAAACGTGTGCCTGGCTTGCAAGCACATGTTGTAGACCATTCCTATGAAGTAATTATAAGGAGATATCTAGATGTCAGAGCTCCTGCAGAACCGGCAAAAGTCGGCCAACCGGATTCTGCCTCTGACAACTTTACAGCTCGTCAGGCAGAAGGAGGAGGGACCAGAGGACTTTCTTGCCTTACATCTCTCAAACTGTAAAGGTTTGAGAGATGGGACTAAGTGCGTTCAGTATGTTTGCATGATTGCTGTATTTTGGCATCATGTTGTTGGGGGGGTTACTATCCCTTTAAATATCAATTCAAATGTCTGCGTTAGCCATGGAATCCCGATAAGGGACTCAATCAAGTTATCACAGGAAAGTTAAGACCCTCTTTTTTTTTTTTTTTTACTTGAGTCCCTTATCGGCTCTTTAAACAGTGGATGCAGAAACTTGAATAAAAAAAAAGTGTAAAAAATGCCCACAGTGTGTTACAGGCATTGGCCTGTAGGCAGCTGAATGGGAGCGTTGTGGGACATTTGTGTCTCCGCTGCTGCCGCCCTCGCATTGATTTATGTCTATGTGGATCATTTTATTTCTTGGCATTATTTCTTGGCATTTGTATTCTTTGGGACATTACATGGAGGCATATATGGGTATCTTTGGGGTGCACTACTATTGAACCCTTTGAGTGCCAGTGAGGTACGCAATGCATTGCTTTGCAATGCGTTGCGTTCCCCACTGTCACTCAAAGCAGGGCTTAAAATTTGAAGTCCTTTGCTACTAGACAGATCTGAAAAGTTATTCGCCACTGCAAGCCATAACATACCAACCAGGGCTGAATTTCTACTCGCCAGGGCTAAATCTTCACTCGACATTGGCTAGTGGCGAGTGGGAATTTTGAGCTCTGACTCAAAGATTCTGGAATGTATTCGTTCATGCTTGGTAATACTTGGTTTCTTTTCTTTTACAGGGAGGAGACTGAGTACCAGAGAGGTATGTAATGGATTTCATTGCAATACATTGGATACCTCTTTGGCACTCAAAAGGTTCAATTTTAAATACTCACCTGAGAAATCAATAGAGGTGATGCAAGGGAAAAAGAGAGCTCCCCTGCTTCTATTCTACACAGAGAACCCACGTAGAAGTGGGAGGGATCAGGAAACCCTCTTATGTCAATGAGGGAAGCCTCCCTCATTGTGGTGAAAGAGTTTGTCTATCCCGCCTATCCCTACTCGAGTTCACTGTAGGATCAGTAGCTGAGGGCATCAGGAGCATCAGGAAGGGTCCTGATGCCTCACCACCTTGTCTGATTTTTTTGTTTGTTTTGTTTTGTTTTTTTTGTGGACGGGAAAGGGTGAGGCAAAATAGGGAATGGGAGTGTATTGAATGGAAACAGAGGCGAGGGAGGGGGAGATTAACATCATATACATACGCTTGGACCCCTCAGTCTATGGCAAATTTGTGAAGCCTGTGACACTGAAATTGGGTGTGTATTGTTAGGCATACAGGGAGGAGACTCCAGACGTGCTCAGTGAGAGGAAGCGAATGAGAAAGTCAGAAGTTTTATTCCTGTGAGCATATGGGGTGAATACAATAAACTCTACCCCCATGCATTGGATTGGGTGTCCAGTCACACTTATCATACCCCAGGTGTGGCTGTCATTGTTTCAGAAAACTTTTTGAGGGAACCAAAAACAGGGCTAGCTTTTATATATTATTGTTAAATTATAAATCTCCTTCAAGCGACATGGGCGACAACAACAACATTATAAACGCTAGGCCAAGTATAACAGCTTACACTCAATGGTACTGTTAACATGGAAGATTTACACCTTGTAGAAAGCACTGGAAGGTAGCATGCTACAACTTGGATTTGCTCATGCTTTGTCCAAACACAGCCCATGTGGGCTGTCCTTTTAACACAGCTCATTCACTCACCCATGTTCCTCTTGATATTCAGTCACATGAGGACATCAGAGGTCTCTGCACACAGACACCATGGCATGCTGTAAAACTGAGCACAGCCAAGTCTCCCATGTGCCTGACTGAAAAAGGATCTATACCTAGGTCTACATGAACAAACCAACTGCACCTCAGAGGACAAATAAAAATCCTCATCAATTTAAATATGGGTAGAATCCATGTGGAATCAGTGGAAGTTTTTATTTGCACCCTGTGGTGCAATTGGTTTGCCCCAGACTTGCTCCACTTTTTATTATGCATATATCCCCTAGTAAGAAAACTTGTCTCTAAATATGTTTTAACAGAAAAGCTTACCTAGGTAGGAGTCCTTCATACAGTAGGCAGGTAGATACAGTGATATATCTTGTACAGTGACGCTGTTGTAGTCTACAACCTGAAACTGTCATTTTGCTAGGTCATTTTTTTACTCCAAGCTGATTTTCAGCCAGATCATGCCAGATGACCATGTACCTTTTGTCTGTGAACTGGTACCCTTGTCGGTTATCCGGTACATTTCTTTTTGGCACTTTGTAACCAAACTGAGGGGAGGAATATCACGGGGCGGATGTGGGGCAGGGGCCAGCATTGAAATGAGTTTGCACAACTGATATGTAAGCCAAGCACTTCTGTCGGCCTGCTGCCGACTTCTTCAAGGGCTAATCAGCTTTCAGTCAAGGAATCAGGTATTACCTGTCCTGTATTTGAAAGTTATCCTTAACACTGATTGGGTAGGTAATTAGCACCTATCAGCAAATTAAACAATTATATGACAATTGACACCACACATTAATATAATAAATGTAAACATCAAATCAATACAATATATAAAATCAGACTATTGTAATCTCCCTAGGTAGACGTAAAGCAGAGATAACTTCTCCAGTGATATCACTTCTCCAGTTCCTATGTTATTCTGTGAAGCCTATGCACTAAGATTTCTAGAACTCTGGAGATCTATAGAATAACATAGGAACTGGAGAAGTGATATCACTGGAGAAGTTATCTCCACTTTTTCACTTCTTTATCATGCCTTAGTTCATATCCCCCCCCAGGAATTATTCTGATTATTGTTACTGGTTAGGATAAAATTGTGATGTTTTATGGTTGATTTAACCCTGTGAGTGCCAGAGTGGTCTGCAATGCCACACCTCCATGGCTCTAAAAAGGTTAATAAGAATTCCTGAAGTGAACCAAATGCTAAAAAGGTCCCCACACATTGTACAGTCAATATACCAATACGTTTTCTGTTTTAACATTTTAAACCCTTTTTTAATTATTTCATTCTCCCCTTCAGGGATTTTCCATCTATATTTCTCTAGAGGGTGGAGCCTTGCTCTGACTGTATCTGAACAGAAACGAATGGGCAATGGTACACCGTACCACAATCACTGTGAAGAAAACATTGGAATGAGGGAGGCTTAGGAAGCTCCCTCCCTCCAGTCCTATGATGCTCCTATTGTTAATGTCTGTTAGAAATTATAAAGTGTGCTAGGACACTGTATACTGTATGTTCAAACACTTGTGTCCCCATCTCGACTACTGTAACTCACTTCTAGTTTGCCTTCCTCTGACCCGACTACCTCCCATTACAGTCAATAATGAACTCTGCCACCAAACTAATCTACCTCACACATCACTCCTCTATTACTGGTCTCCTCTGCCAATCCCTACACCAGCTCCTGAAAGTATTTTGAATTGAATTCAAAATACTGGTGCTAATTTACAAAGCCTTTATTAATACTGCAGTTCTTATTGCATCCTGCCATTCCTGCCTGCTGGACTTTTCCCCTGCTGCAACTGAGCTCTGGCATCTCCTCCCTCCATTTCATCAGACTCTCCTCCAGCCTTCAGATCTTCAGATGCTCCCTGAAAACTCATCCCTTTGGGGAAGCCTATTAGCTACCTCCATAACCATTTTATACATGGCTGAATCAACAGCCTGTCCAGCCTCTACTTACTCGTTTCCTTCACCAATCATTCTCCCACATTCAACCCATCACAACCTCATTATTCACACACTGGGTTATGCACTAAGGCATGATAAAGAGGTGATAAAGTGGAGATAACTTCTCCAGTGACATCACTTATCCAGTTAGTGTGTTATTCTAGGGAGCCTATGCACAAAGTTGAAGAAATCTTAATGCATAGGCTCCATAGAATAACATAGGACTTGAAGAAGTGATATCTTTATCATCCTTTAGTGCATCTCTCTTAAAAAAATTTCTCCCAAATAGACCCACTACTTGACACAAAAGCACTTTTTTCTCCTACCCACTGACCAGCAGTTCATATTGATGGAGGCACTTACAGCCCATAGCACTAACGCCTTCTGTGTCTCACCTATCTTCTTCTAGTCTGTAGCTCAAAGGATTAATAAACAAAAAAGAAACATTAGTAGGGCCGATAAAAGAGTCTGGTACACTGGATCTCAACCCTGCAATGTGTATTTTTATAAGCTTCCTGCATTAAAAGAGCTCTGACCAGATTATACAGGGCACGTTCTGTAACTAAAGGTAGAACGGAAACTTCCCCTTAGCACTGTGCATGGAAACCCTCGGAGTAATGCATTCCATTGGAGATCTCTCTACCAACCATGGGGTTATTATAAGAACGATTCAAAAACATATCTTTATAAGAATTATTCAGAAAAATATGGCATCATCATGCTTTTATCATAAAAGTTATGTAATTTCTTTAGTAGCTAAAAATAACAAAAACACAAACAAAACAATATTAAATAATGAAAACACCATGGAGCAGGATCTTATACTAAGACCTTAATCCCTAATTGCTCCAGACACCCCAAACGTCAATACTGTATCATGTGTGAGTCCACTCCATAATACACAGTATTGATATTGTCAATCATCATATGGACACGCACTGGACACAATATTAAAATAATGCATATATGGTTCCCCAGGTAAAGGGAGACTATGAAGGTGCAATAAGCTCCTCTAGTCATAAGCATATACATAGCATTATATCTATACTAGAGACCATTCTAACATCTAAACATATATTATCCCAAATATGCTATAAATAAATTAAAGCAGAACTTTGTAGAAAGTCGCCCTGCAATAACTAAGCATATGGTGAATAGCTTCATATTACTTCTATTACCTTTCAGAAGTGGCAGATTCTAAAGTAATCCTTACTCTTCGGAGACTGATGGCCAGGTTAGTGCAGTCTGGGCGCCTGCGCCATCAGTCCCTTCCGGTTACCTTGTGACGCAGTGCAATGCTTCTTAGAGGAGACCGGAACTGACAGAGTAGGAGAGCAGACAAGATGTCTGTGCTGATGCCTGGCTTCCGGTCTCCGGAGATAAAGGATTACTGTAGAATCTGGCACTTCTGAGAGGTAAGAGAAGTATTATGAAGCTAGTCACCATATGCTTAATTATTGCAAAGCGACTTTATACAAAGTGAAAGTTCTGCTTTAATTCACATGGCTATTATGATCAGGGCCGGATTTACATCCCAGGCTCCCCATGGTAAGAATTTCTAGATGCCCTTAGCTCCACCCACAGACACATCCCCATTTCTCTAATGGCCCCACCCCAGCCCCATCCACAATTTCCTGGAACAGAAAATACCTTTGCCATATAACAAGCAAGGAGAAAAATAAAAAAGCTTTAACCTCATGACTGGTAGAGAGAGATCTCCAATGGCATGAACAACTCTGAGGGTTTCCATGCACGTGCTATGATTTCATTCTAACTTTAGTTACAGAATGTGTCATATATAATCTGATGAGAGCTCATTTAATGCAGAAACATAAAATACACATTGCAGGGTTGCACTTTTCTCATGCCATCATACAGAATTACATTTTTATAACCACCCTGCATTAAAACAGAAATCTGGTCACCTCACACTTTTAACTTACAAAGGAGAAAAAGGTTTATTTGAATAAAAAAAATCCAGTGACGTGTTATTGCCACCTATGGGTTGAAACTTAGATAGCAGTGTTGCATGAAACCAATATATAAAAATCAGGGCTGAAAACAGCAGACAACAAATATAAGTATATATATATATATATATATATATATATATATATATATATATATATATATATATATATATATAAGTGATGATGTACCCATTTTGTCAGGCATTACCAGAAAATATGTAAATAATTTTTAGGGGGTATTTTTGCCTTCATATTTTAAATTTTATATTATTGCTTATTGGACCAAATGTAATTAATCTGTGTTTTAGAAGTACAATACAAAACACTGTATAAATTATTGTATTTTTCATATTGAAAGAAATAGTAGCCACTTATATTACATACTTGCAGCCATATTTCTTATGCTTTTTTATTTTTATATTTCTATATTTGTATGTCACCAACAGTAAGCTACCCGGATCTCCACTCCTAGAGAGTTTTATGGTTGGTAGATCATCAAATCAGGATGTAATACATTGTTACAGTCTTTGTGCTCTGTGTGCTGTTTTTACATCATGTCTATGTTTTTACATTGTTTATTTTAACATTGTATCCCTAAATCTACTTTCATGTTCCCTGACATTAAGCTCTCAGCAAACAGATCCAGGGAGTTCACTGTCTGACACTCAAAGGATTATCACCGTACTATGACCTATTTCCCACTCTCCACATATGTAAAACCTACCTTGAATTCTGAAGTCCAGCAGTGTCTTCTTCACCCTGGTCTTCCTTTACCTTCTTCAATTCTCCTTTCAGTCTCCTTTCTTCTCCTGTAAATCGTCTTTCTTATTCTTTAATTCCTCCATCTTCAAATCTTCATTAAATCTATTAAAAAGAAGTAAAGCCAGATGAAACAATAGCACCCGTTGCTCTTCCTTCTCTCACACCACTGCCATTCATTAACAAAACAAAAAAAAACTTAGCCAAAGTGAGGGAAATCTGAACAGAGGCCAGCTTTTATATGGGCAAGCTCTGTTAACATTTGTTCCAACTCTCCCATTGGCTGTTATGTGGGGTTCTGCGGGGCACAGAACGTGCCTTACAGTAACCACATCTCATAGGTAATGAGCTTCTAGATGAAGGGATCACAAATAGGTGTTTCGTCATCCCTCCAGCTAGCCAATCATTAACTATATGGATGGATGACAAGACTCGCATTCGTGACCCTTCCAGCTACAAGCTTATTGGCTGGTAGGTGTAATTACTGCAGGGCACATTCCACGCCCTGTGTAACCCCACATCCTAGCTCAGTGGTTCTCAACCATTTTTTGCTCAAGGCACCCCTAATACGCAATCTGGAACTTTCGGGACACCATTAACATGTTTAATGTAATCTATGAATTGCATAATAAAGGGTACAATTCATAAATATACAGATATTATTAGGTCTCATAATCCATAGCCATAAAAAATAAACATATTGTGCAAAAGAATTTCCTTATTTCTTAATTTCTAAGACAATATTCACATTTTTGTCAAAGTCTACATAGAAAACATGGGGCACCCTACTTTGATATCCACAGCACACCAAAATGCCACAGTGCCCTGGTTGAGAATCACTGTCCTAGCCAATAAGAGCATGTAAACAAATTTGAACAGAGATTGGTCATATAAAAGCTAGTATCTGTTCAGATTCCCCTCACTCTGGCAGGAACTGCAATGGGGAGCAATTCTTGTTTCGTTCATGAATGGGGTGGTGGCGATGGAGGATATCAAAGGGTGCTATTATTTCATCAGGCTTTATTTCTTTTTAATAGATTTAATGAAGATTTGAAGATGGAGGAATTAAAGCAGAAGAAAGAAGAGTTACAGGAGAAGAAATAAGACTCAAAGGGAAATTAACCAAAAAGACAAAGGAAGACCAGGGTGAAGAAGACACCACTGGACTTCATAATTCATGGTAGGTGTTACAGCTGTTGGGAGTGGGCAATGAGGTGTAGTGTAGGGCCAGGGGGTTACTTTTAGTGTTATTGTTTAGGAGGGTGGGTGTGTTATTAGCGCATGCTTGATTCTTGACACCGTGTCAAACATTGAGCATTGGCTAGTTTCCTTTTATGTTCCCATTATTTACAGTATTTAACGTGCATTTTGGGAACAAAAAGGTGTGAAGAACATTTGGCCTCAAGTCAAGTTTTGGGGACCTTACATAGTATCATGATGAATACCTGGTAAATTACTACAACAGTTTCTCAAACCCAGCCCTCTAGCACCTCTAAGAGTACAGGTTTTCTGGATTTTCCTGCCTGAGCATTTATGTGTAATCAGCAGATATTTTCTTTTTCTTAGTTCACCCAGGGCCGGTGCAAGGATTTTTGCCACCCTAGGCAAAACCTACTTTTGCCGCCCCTTGGCTCCGCCCCTTGTGTCCCACCCCTTTATACCCCACCTACTTATACCCCACCTCTTTTCTTGCAACACCAGCTCCACTTTGCCCCACCAGCTCCAACTTGCCCCCCATCCGCACCAACTTGCCCCCCATCCGCTCCACTATGCCCCCTCAGCTCCAACATGCCCCTATCAGCTCCACTTTGCCCCCCATCTGCTCCAACTTGTGCCCAGCAGCTCCACTATGCCCCATCAGCTCCAACTTGCCCCCAATCCGCTCCACTATGCCCCCTCAGCTCCAACATGCCCCTATCAGCTCCACTTTGCCCCCCATCTGCTCCAACTTGCCCCCAGCAGCTCTACTATGCCCCCTCAGCTCCAACTTGCCCCCCATCACATACCTGTAGCTCCCTCGCCATCTTCTCTTCAGTAATGCAGAGCGCGCCGGGAGATCATGACTCCCAGCACGCTCTGCATTACTAAAGAGCGACCGCGATAAGGGAGCACAGTAGCAACAGGGTGCGGGCGCAGCTTTTCTCCGCTGCAAGGCCGTGCCCCCAGTACCTGTGCGCCCTAGGCCGGCGCCTACCTTGCCTATAGGGGGCGCCGGCCCTGAGTTCACCCGTTCCCTGGCAGGGACATCCATAAAACAAGTTCTGTTAGGTGTACACATGACAGCAATTGAGAAACTCTACAATTAGGAATGGAGGAGAGTAAGCATCAGTGGTGCATCTAGTCATTAGAGGGACCCAGTGCAAACTTTTTATGGGCACACTAATACAAAAATATTTTTCACAAGTGCATACACAGAACCTTTTGGATCATGTGGCTGATAGAGCCTCCTTAGATACTGGGCCTGGTGCAGTTGTACTCCCTGCAGTTATTATACCTAGGAACTTCATTCTCTTGAGTGCCCAGAGAGGGGTCATGTGCTGTGAATAGGGGTATGTAAGTGAAGTGATTCTCTTCATAAAGGTTGTGGGATTAAATGGGTGGGCAGGGCTTACCATCTTTGCGCCATGTAGTGGGTGAATAGGGTGGGAAGGAAGAGAAGTGGGCAGAGTTTCAAAGGAAACTTACCACAACTGAAGAAACAGCCTCTGTCTCTGGAGACCTGGTAATTTACACTAAAAACCGGAGTCACCGGAGCAGATCCAGTTATACCTCTGATCAGGGGCATTTGTAGGTTCCAAAAACATCTGGGGCTACAGCCCATGGCAAAATTCCACAGCACGCCCAGTGCCCACTACCCGCGGTATTGACAATAACCACATGTGCACACAACCACACATTCACACTTGTACTGTTTAGGGCAAATGCCATGATTGCCATCCATCTCCAGCCAAAACAAGTAAAGGGCAATACAAAATTACAAGCCCACACAGTTTGGCCCAGGACCCCCTTTCTTGCCCAGGACAACCTTGATGTTAGCCCTGGACTCAAACTTTACACCTCTCCTCTTTGATTTGCCTCTCTCATTCTCTTATCTCCCAAACATTTCACTATTTGCAGGTCTTACTGGCACTGGGCCCTGACTGGTACAGAAAGGGTTAAGTAAAGGAAAAGGAATGCAAACAGATCTGCATCCCCCATGGAGGAACATATAAGTCACCTTTTCAGAATAAAAAAAAAGTTTCTGTTTCTTTAACCCTTTGTGTTCTAGAGGGGTTTCCATCACATTACACAGTGTGCTGAGGGCTCTCAGGGCTGGCTGCCATATTGGGGAATCAGGCCTCCTCCTGCTTGCAGGTCCTGGGTGGTCAATGCTCTCTGACCAACTCCAAACATGCCCAACAGAGCCACGCAGCATTACACGCACAACCAATGAGAGAGGAATATCCTGTCAAAATACTCCTCTCTCATTGGCTGAAGTGTGACTTTGCAATTAGGAAGGTACTGGAGATAGTCCATAGGCTCCATAAAATAACATATGAACTGGAGAAGTAATATTACTGGGGAAGTCATCTCCACTTTATTACCTCTTTATCACTCCTTTGTGCAACACCCCCCTAGTTCTCTAGTACCTATGCTATATTCTATAGTGCCTGTGCACTATCTTAGTGAATAGGCTCCACTGAATAACAGGAACTGTAGAAGTAATCTCCGCTTTATCATCACTTTATCACAGCTTAGTGAATCTTCCCCTAGAAGTCATTCTGGACTAAACCAAATGCACCATAGGGGACACAAACATCCCACTTTCTTAAATAGGACTTTTTACCCACATGAATGCTAGAGAGGACTCCAACTCATTGCTTTGTTATGCATTCATGGGGTTAACAGCCCCATTTACATTAATAGGAGGTAGTGTTCATCCCCTGTGGTGCAGTTGGTTTGCTCCAGAATTCCTCCAGTGAGTCTTAGTACATTGCACATGGCATATAAATACAGGACAGCAGTGAACATAAAGCTAAAGGAACAGTGAACTGGATTATGAAAATAATATTATAGGACTTTTCCTGTTAAGAAAAACAAGGATAATTCCACTGCTGGGGGTAGAGCCAAGGGGTGTCCAAAAAGTATTTCTGTTTCCTAGTGCTTTCAATGGGAGTGGTAGACTACACCGCTCCATAGTAAGTGATAGCAACAGCACCACCTGGTGGCTAAAACAGGAAATCCGTTTATAGTAAAAAAACACACAAAATAACATCTGATTGAAAAATTCCCCAGCAGTAGGAGTACCCTTGTTTTTATAACAGGAAAATAATTACAATATATATTTTTTATCTAACAACACATTTACCGCACTTCATGTGCGAATGGTTGGACTGAAGCTCCAGATAAAGACATTGCTGTTATTAACCATACGCATCTGATAGAGAACACCCTGCAACACTGTAAACTGGTAGGGCAAGGATAGGCAATATGTGGCTCACCAACTGTGGGAGACTACAGCACCCTTCATCTCAAGCCAGTCATTGGCTAGTTGTGGATAATGTGAGTTATAGTCACCAGCAGCTGGAGATTCAGAGGTTGCCCATTCCTGTGCTAGGAGGGTATAGGAAGGAGAGAGGGTGATTGTACTTAGACTCTGTTTTACTTCTCATAACAACATGATATATGTTGGTTGGTATAGATACTTGCTACACATTAGTGTAAAGCCACAGATTACAGGAACACTCACCCCTCCAAATGACCTCCTACTCACCATAATATGGCCAGAAAATCCTAATGGCCATTGTGGATTTTTTCTTTGCCCCATTGTTAAAAACAACATCATCAGTCAGTCCTGAATGACTGTCATCATGTCCTTGGAAGTGGCATGCCAGGTGCCAGCAGGCTTAATGGATTTCAAACTCCACCCACTACACATGCCCATCTCCTGATGGCTCGTGCACTCTGGCAACTTCAGTGTGAAATATAGAAATGGAAATTCCCGTGGGTGGAATCTGAGGTCCTGTGATCCTGGTAGTAACTGTCATGTCCACCTCCATGAACTATAACTCCAGGATGGCTTGAAGATGTTAACTTGAATTAATGCACATGAGTAAGATTTACAGAGACCATTAGGATTTCCTGGTCTTCGACAGGTAAGTTGGGAGTTTTTTTGGGGAGACATTAGTTTTATTTAGAATTTCTAGAGATGTAGCATCTGTCTCTTACACATTATTCCTTGTGACCAAAGGTCTCTGGCCATCGGGATGGAAGAAGATCTAAACATTGAAATTACCCTTCCTCTTTGGGCTGGTCTACTAAGGATCAAATGCAACAAGAGGAGAGATCTGTTGGCGAGGATGGACTACCATGGCTATGTATCAAGACAGGAGGACAGGAGTGTGGCAAGGTATGTAAGACCACAGATAACTAATTATAGTCCTTGTGTCCAACAGTGCAAGTGTTAGAAGTCTAGATGTGGAAACCAGTGACTGAATCATATTCATTCATCCATTGACACGACTTTGCACAAATACAGTCATAAAATTTTGACCTGGTTTTTGGGCTGAGCTTTAGCGTTCAATCAAAAAAGCACAAATGCTTTTTAACATTTTGTAACACTAATGCAAATGGGGATTTAAATAAAAAAAAAAGAGAAGGATTTCACAAACAGTTAATAAGCCCATGCCCCACATGGATTTTGGTTGCTTCTGGTTGCTGAAAAGTTTGTTTCTCTCTTAGATAATAGCCGAGGATCCAATATACTGGGCCTGAAACGGCGAACAGACAGAGGTGGAGTCTGACAGCAGGGGCATTCTGTTCTCTGAATACTATAGTTCTACTAACATCATTTTGTAGCATTTTAACCCTTTAAGGACCAGAGTAATGTGGTAACAGACCCAAAGAAGGCTTCCCTTAGATACAATTGCACTGTACATTGTTAATGTCACTTGTTGATCTCTTGTGTTAATGTTCATCTGTAGGAGGGGTAAAGAAATATGCACAAGATAATTTTCTCTGTGCACAATGTCTGTCACTGTTATATTGGTCACCTGGACTATCCCCTCTCCTTAGCAGCTAATCTGTTAAAGAGAACCAACCAATGTGCACTGCATTGCTTCACAATGCATTGTGTACCCTCTGGTCCTCAAAGGGTTAAACTCCTACAAAGGCAGTTTGTACTTCTATGATTCCACTGTACACCAGGCTTTAGAACTAATTTTAGTTTGTGAACTCATGAGAGAGATGCAGAGAAGATAGATGGGAAAATGGATGTGGATCAGAAAAATATTGTACCTTGGCTTAATGCACCATAAGGGTAGTCTAAAATCCCCGTTGGAAGGGTTTAAACGCCCCATTTAAATTAATGGGATTTATTTTTTATTAGTTCCCTGTGTTGTAGTTGGTTTGATCCAGAATTACTACGGTTCTTCTTAGAACATCAGCCTCAGTGAGGTGACGACAGAGGCAGCCTTTGGCCCTCCAGCTTTTGGCTGGTTGAGGATGATGGGATTTGTAGGCCCCAACGGCTGAAGGGCCAACAACTGCCCCCTGTACCAATCAAAAGTGGAGCAATTCCTGGGCACTATAGGAATCAAGTAATAATTCCCATTGAATTAAATGGAGCTTTTAACCTCTTGAATGTTACAGTGGTCTCTAAATGCATTAAGAAGCATTCATAGTGTTAACCCCCCCCCCTTGAAATCAATGGGAATTTTTGGAATTTGTGTTTGCTTCATAATTGTGCCACTTTTCTCTTAGTACATGGGGTTTCAGGAGGTGTCATCCTGTGGCTCTCCAGCTGTTTTGGGCTATAAATCCTGCCATCCATGTTGGCAATAACTGGAGAGCCACAAGTTGTCTAGAACATCAGCCCCATAGTGTAGCGTGTAAACGTAGCCTGGCAAATAACCCATTATTAACAACAGTCTTATTTCTTTCTCCTTTTATAAAAACAAATGAATCAACAGCGATCACCTGAAACAACCTGAAGGCCTCCTTGTGTCGGACCCCTAGATTTGCACACCCATGCACACTCCTGACATCTCATAAAATTCCCCTGTGTAGTATGCCCAGAGGCAGTGTGGTAGCCATGGTTCCTCACAGGTTTCCTCCACAGGGTGTTTTTCCTGTCCTGCGTGCTCACACTTGGGGTCCTTAGAAAGACCTGTACACATCACATTAGTTATTACACATAGTCTAGATATAGAGATAAGAGTAATTTTATATACATTACATTTAGTAATAAGATATATATATATATATATATATATATATATATATATATATATATAGATAGATAGATTTAGATTATATTTAGTTATAATAATAAACATAAGAAATAACTTATCTATATGTGTCTGTGTCTTTATTGCTTTTGGACTGTCTGCTGAAATACCTAGGCTGGTGTACTAAGGAGCAAACTAACTGCACTATAGGGGACAAGTAAAAATACCCATTGATTTAAGTGCTGGAGAAGTCACTAGAAGAAAAAGCAATGCATTGGAAAGTACTGTAGCAGCCAAGGAGTTAAAAACCCAGATTCATGCAGTGGGAATTTTAGTGATCTCCTCTGGTACAGTTGGCTTACTCAAGCACGCGATACTTTCTTTCTATATCAGCCTCACTGTATCACACTATTTAAGAGTAATCAGAGAGAAGTTGCAGCAATCTGCATGGGATTGCAGCATGTGCTTCCATCGCCCTCAGTGTGCAGCCTCATACTACTCACTGACCAGTATGTATAAAAGCAACAGGGAACAATTCTGGGACAAAGCATGGGACATGTGAAATCACACACACTGTGTGCCCACACACGTTTTAACCATTTGAGTGCAAGAGGGGTATCCAACGCACTGCTTTGAAATGCAATGGATACCTATCACGGTGCCCGTGTATTGCTGGCAACATTTTGACAGTATTATTTCCTGATACCTTTTTATTGGCTTACGTGATGTTGCTCCACCCAGTGTTAGCCTTTAAGTACTGAGCCCTGTCACTTCTGCAGGGCCCTTTCTTGGTGTTCCCGTTGCTTAGTGCTTGCTGTGTATATCGTGTGAATCCTGTGTATGTCCCGGACTACCTGACTACTCTGCCTGATTACGTTCCTGCTCTGTGTACCGACGCGGCCTGGCTGACGTTCCTACTCTGTATATCGACCCGGATTGGCTGACGTTCCTGCTCTGTGTACTGACCCGGCTTGGCTGATGTTCCTGCTCTGTGTACCGACCCGGCCTGGCTGACATTCCTGCTCTGTGCATCAACCTGGATTGGCTGACGTTCCTGCTCTGTGTACCAACCCGGTTTGGAGGACGTTCCTTCTCTGTGTATCGACCCAGATTGGCTGAGATTCCTGCCCTGTGTATCACTCAGGCCCGGTTAACTACTCCGTCCGGTTATCCGGTTGGGGAATCTAACCGGCGCTCTGTCCAGGTCTTGTATAGACCCTTTTGCAGGGGAGGGCTGGCACCTTGTGGCCTGGAGGGCAACTACAATCAAGTGGCCCAATTCTACTATCGCTCCAGCCCTCTGTCCCAGCCCACCCTCTTTTGTTAAGTTTAAAATTTCCGTTAACCCTTTGAGTGCCAGAGGGGTACGCCTTGCATTGCTGCGTACCCCTCTGGCACTCAAAGGGTTAATGTTGTGACATAAGGCAATTGATAACAACAAAGCTTACAGTTGAAATGGGGCTACACTGATGCTACTACAGAGCTTACAATGTAAGCGAGTGATACCATAGAACTTACAAGATAAATGGGTTGTGCTACTAGTGTTGCTCCATTTCAGTGGTATCACTACTGTAGCTACATTTACAGCAGAAAGTGGGAGTGGCCCACCAGCCCAGACATATGACCGGCCCAGGGGGCAATTGCCCCCCTGCCCCCCAGGCCAGCCCTCCCCTGCCCTTTTGGTTGCCTCGATTGCTGCTCTGCCGTTCAGCTACTGCGACCCAAATCACGCTATTGTGCCTTGTATCTCCATACCCCAGGGTAGGAGCTATTCCTGGTGGCACACTCTACGCTTGGCTTGTTACTGCTGCTCTACTGAGGTTGGTCTCCTGGGCACCTCAGGTTGTCTCTACTACTTGGCAGTTGCCATCACGCCTGAGCGTTCGTTAACCCTTGCGGCCTGGTGTCTTTATCCTTGGGTCACAGATACTGCTGTTTCGGTTTGGCGTTACACTGCATCTCTGGTTGCAGTCACCCTGTGTTGTCTGGTAGTCTGTTACTTATTCAGGGTCTCGTTCACCCATTGTGGCTAAGTCGCTATTGTATCACTCTCTGCGTAGAGAGTGTTCCTTGGGCCTTCCGCTATTAGGGCCTATCAGCCTTCCGGCCTAAAAGCACCTTCCTATTGTTGTCTCACTGATTCACACGAACTGTAACGTGACCTGTGTCAGTAATATATATTTTGCTCTCAGATATATGTACTAGAGCCATGTGGGTTAATGTTTCCTCTGTAACCTGTCCTGTGTCAGTATTACGTGTTATTTATATGCTGGACCTGCGAGGGTTACTTTATTCTGTCTGATTTCAATAAAACTGTGTTTTACCAAACATCCTGCCTCTGAGTGTACTGAAAACCATAACAATACCCTTCTGGCACTCAAAGGGTTAAATGGCAATTTTAACCCCTTTCACTAGAAGGTCTCCCAATACATTGCAAAAGCAGAGGTGGACAATGTGAGGCCCTCCAGCTGCTGAAAGACTACCACTCCCATCATTATGAGTTGCTCCGATTTGTCTTTATACACACTACATGGTTGCATATGCTGAGTTTTGATACACGTGTCTGCTCTCACTATTAACAATATTTCAATACAATATGGCAGGAGGATTAGACTGGAAGGGAATCTCTACTTTTCACCTGTACATGTGATCTCTTGCAGGAGTTGAGCCCTTTGGTTTGAAATGGTGACAGGACCTATACGAGCACTGACTGTAGCTAAGGTAGAATGAGTTGAGGTTTACTTCACTGATTTACAGATGTAGCTAAATTAGAACCTGCTGGGTTAAGTACACAGTGTGACAGACTGGGGTAGGACCAAAATGATATGGGTTTGGTATACAATGAGCATATCTGGGAACTATGGGGGTGATGTATAAAAAGCCTTCTTAATGTATTCTTAAGAATTAATGCTAAAATTCACAACGCCTGGTCATATTTATAAACAAAGTCACATTTATAAAAAAAAAAAAAAGAGAAAAGAAGCGCACACAGTCTAAGTGTAGATAATTATTTCTTTTCCTTTTGGTTCTTCTACTCCTCCACCATATGTGGCTTTATTCTCATTCACCTCCTTCACCGTGTTCACCACCCGATACTCTAGTGAGTATCTCACTCACCTTTTACCGAGGCTGACCCGCCTCTAGGTGTACTCGCATCCACTGGGTAACCCCCGGTGACGGTATCTGTTGGATCACTCCTCCGTATGTCCCTGTGATCTCAATTGGCTTACTCCTCCGTGTCTCAATTGAAGATTCTCAATCTTACATCTGTCCTCTATCTAGGACTACAATGAGCTCGAGGATATCCAGGGATACTCTAAGAACACTCAGTGGTCTGGAAATTATTCTTTATATTCAATTTAATTCCAAATATAAAACTTCTTAAAATACTGTACAGATTAAATTACAATAATATAATAACAAACAAATCCTCCCAGGAATACCCAACGTGTTTCGCTACTTATTGTAGCTTCTTCTGGGGTATATTAATTCTTTATATAGCATAAAAGATGCTGATCTTCCATACCTTTTTATACATCCTGTACTTCTTAATTCGCGCCAAATGCGCTTGAGACTTCCATCTCCGCTCGGCGATGGTGACATGACTCCACCCCTTCCTCCGACCTGCGCTCCACGTCTCTCTATCATGTGCGCATGTGCGTCCACCCACCTCCACCGCATCCTTCCCATGAGCCTCAGCCTTCCGATCCCCAGAGGCTTCTAAGTATGTGCCCTGTGTGAACACTTTACGTATCTCAGAAAACATCTGAGTATACGCTCCACGTATCCACACCACACACCCCACATGTCCATCCGACTTCGCCTCTCACCGATCTTCTCGGCCGCCACACATGGGATTTAGCATATAGGTAGAGAAGAAGGAAGACGCGCATGCGCGCCTCATCGAGCACGCCACCACAATCTGGCGAGACCTCTACCCAAATATATAGATATATAAAAAAACCATATAAAACATGAGTAACCTCAGACTCCCCACACTATCATTATGCCCAATATATTGACATGGAGCCCAGTTAGGGTGAAAGGTTCAATCAGTCACCATTTACATACCCTCCTATGCAAAGATCAAAGTCCCCTATACACCACCTGTAGTACCATTGTAATTTATCATGATAACCACCTATTATTTTCAATGAAATGCTAAATATTCCATAAAGCCTCTATATACATCTCCTCATTTACACCTTGAACCTAAAAGGTCTTTTTATTATCATCAATCTTCAAAGAAAACTAGCCAAATCCATCTCCTCATTAAGTCCCTCTGGAGCCATTGTTCCCAATCTATGGATCCAGAAGGATTCTCTCCTACATAAATATCTATATCTATCCTTCACTAGATGTCCAATATGTTCAATCCCCTTAACTGTATATCCTTCTTTGCAAGCTCTAGTACAATCCTGAAAGTGTCTCGCAACACTGTGGTCTCTACTCTTAACTAAAATACTCCATCTATGTTCTCCAATCCTCTTCCTTAATTCTCTCATAGTGCGACCTATATATTTTTTTCCACATTTACATGTAATCATATAGATCACATATGTGGAATCGCAATTTATAAACTGTTCTATATTATATTTATTATTCCCCTCAACATCATGAAATATTAGAGCTTTTTGTTCCATATTGCTGCAATTTTTACATCTTATTTTTCCACATCTATAATTGCCTACTATTTTCGGCAACATTTGGACCACCGGACTATTTTTGTAGTTTTTTGGTCTACTTGGGGCTATATAGCCTCTTAAGTTCTTACCTTTCTTGTAGACCATTACCGGTTTTTCCCCCACTGAATCCATCAATAGTGGGTCTTCCCTAAGTATCCGCCAATGTTTTTTTATTATATTATTTATACTGTTTGAAAAGATGTTATATTTTGTTACAAATGGAACCATCTCATCCCTATACTTCCCTTTCCTCTTTCCAATTCTTCCCCCACCCTTTTCTTTCGGGGCTAAAATCTCTTCCCTATTTAGATTTTTTGCTCTATCAAATGCATGTGAAATTTCTCTCTCTTCATAACCTCTTTCTAAAAAAATCATACTTCAACTCCTCTCCTTTTGTCAGAAAATCTTCCCACTGACTACAATCTCTACGTAATCTGTGGTACTGACTATACGGCACATTTTTAAGCCACCTAGGAAGGTGACAGCTTGACGCCTCTATATAGGGATTCCTCGACACCTCTTTTTTATATATAGTGCTCTCTATTATTCCTCCATCAGTGATTCTAAACATAATATCCAAAAACTGTATTTGTGTAGGGTGAATATTATATGTTAAGTGAATACCTCTTTTATTTTGATTTAGTTTATTAATAAACTCCTCTAATGACTGACGTGTACTTTCCCAAATAATAATTATGTCATCTATATATCTATAATATAGCGCCAAGTTGCCCCCACACATGCCTTGGGCTAGACCTTCCATCGACTCCCAATGACCCATGAATAGATTAGCATATGCAGGGGCAAACTTGGCGCCCATAGCTGTTCCTTGACATTGCAAATAATATTGACCCTCAAATTCAAAAAAATTGTGATATAACACAAATCTTATACAATTAATTAAAAATATTTGTTGATTAATGTGCATTTTTCTGTCCCTACTGAGGAAATATTGAACTGCCTCCAAACCCAAATCGTGGCGTATAGACGTGTATAGCGCCGTAACATCCAACGTTGTCCATATGTGTTTGTCCATACACCACTTAAAATTTTGAATTTTTTCCAAAATATGCTGGGTGTCTCTGATGTATGCCGGCAACTGTACCACGTATTTTTGTAAAAATACATCTATATAAGTAGCCAAGTTGGAAGTAAAGGAATTGATTCCCGATATGATGGGGCGTCCGGGAGGGTTTTCCACAGACTTTAGGTATATTTAGGTATATGATAGAAGAAGGGGATACTGGGATCTTTAATATTAATATATCCCACTTCCTCTTTGCTTATTAAACCTATCCCGGACGCCTCATCCACTAGGGACTTCGACTCCTTCTTAAAGGTCTCATGTGGGTTGTGACTGAGTCTTTCATAAGCTACCTTGTCTCCTAATATCCTTCTACCTTCCTTCAGATATTGTATAGTATCCTGGACCACAATGGACCCTCCCTTGTCCGCCTCTCTGATCGTCAGTAACTTATTAGATGAGAGCTCTTTCATAGCTTTCCTCTCCTCCACTGTCAAATTAAATCGATTACACTTCTTATTTTTTATATTTTTATTGTAATCCGTCATTACTAGTTTGGCGAACGTTTCCACAAATGGTCCTCTCCATTGGGTCGGGTAGAACTTAGATTTAGCCCTCAAATCTGTTTTTAATTCCTTCCTCCAAATTTCTATCCTGCAATACAAATCCTACTTCTAAATTTTTTCTTTTTTCTATTCTAGAGATCTCACCTTCACTTATTTCCCCTGATGTCACGTCAATACCTTCTGCCTCCAACTCCACCAAACATTCTAATATAATTCTATCCTCATTATCTAAAGTGTTGCTTCCCATGTTCTTATCTGTCTCCAACCTATTGTTTTCTTTATTTTTAAAAAATCTTTTTAATGTCAGTCTTCTGACAAACTGTTCTAAATCCATACGGAATTCAAAGTCATTGGAGACACATGTAGGCGCAAATTTTAATCCTTTCTTAAGGACGGAGATATGATTTACACTTAGATCCATACTGGATAGATTATATATACCATCCATATTTTCGCCTGATTTTAATCCTGTTCCTTCATTTTTAATCTTTTTACCTCCTCTTGATCCTCTCCTACTCCTCCCTCTTTTCTTTTTTTCCGAACCGAATCGCTCACACTCTGTATCTCCTCTTCTATTTGTATTAGCATTCTTTGGATCTCCCGTCCCTCCTCCAAAAAAGGTGAAATCTCTGATGTTTTAGGGGTAGTGCTTCTTAATCCTTCTCTAATCTTTAAATTTTCATCCTTTACTTCCATCTCCTCCTTATTCTCCACTCCCTCATCCACCTCCAGTATCATAAAGCGATTGCTGGTATCCACATTACAACTTTCCCTCTGCTTGGCTTCTTTGAACGTCCAATTCTCACCCCCTTCCCTCCTTTCATTATTCCCTTCCTGATTCTTTGGTATCTGCTTCTTATCCTCCTTACATCTATTATCAATCCTATATCTACTATTCCTATTTTTATTATTGTTCTTATTCCTATTCCACCTATTAGTGGACTGATTGTATGATCTCACACAATTATTGGTGTAATCCTCCTCATCCCTTTCCAACTTATTCTTCTTTTTTTCTTTTAATTCTCTTTCTATCCTATTTATCTTATCATTGGTTATCTTATCCATTTCTTTGAATTGTTTGGTCCCTTCAAATGGTTGTATTTTTAACTGGATTGTTTGTATTTCTTTCTCTATATTTTTTAAACATTTCTCCCTATATTGCATAATATACTCTATTAATTTAAAAGAACAATTATCAAGAATAAGTTCCCAACCTCTATTAAATTCCGCATCCACAAATGAGGATTTCTTATGGATCCTAAGACCCCTAGGTATGATCTTCCTTTCCATATATTGACCTAACAACAATAAATCCCACCAATGTCTGATTTCTGACCCCAGTAGATTTTCCAATTGAAAAAAATTTTGTTTTAGATCTCCGTTATCTCTCATATTTTCCTCCACATATTCGGAATTTGAAAAACATGTTTTAAGTGCAGCCATCCTCCCTTCCCTGGCTGAAATACTTAAACATGACATATTGATTTGGGAGCTGCTATAAGAATATAACTAGAACTAAATACAGTATTACAGTATATATATAGTAATCACAATACACACACAGCAATAACAGTACTTATAATGGCAAAAAACACACAAACACTTATGCGCTATTACCCCAATACAAATCCCAATACAACCTTATAAATGGAGAACAATATATGATCCCAAAACCGATCTCTCTGAGAATATTCTGAGAAAATTCTGCGAATATTCGCACCTGAGAATATATATTCGCACACATAGCAGTATTATATACTTCCAATAAGAACAGGTTATACCTGGCATTATGATTTAATCCCTAAAACTGGCTTTATTTTTGGCGCATTTAGCAAATTTCTTTATAAATACACTGGGACACAATTCTTATTTGGCCAAGAACATTTCTACTCCACTTTTCAAAAAAGTCAACTAACTGGAGTAAGCACTTCGCAAAATGTTGTTAGATGTTTATACATAAAGTTATGTCAATTTGAGACACATTTACAGACACTTTCTTTGTAACCCCAGTTTTATACATCTCCCTATATGTCTTGTTGGAGTCCTGTGGTGCCGCTAGGGGAGATAAATTATGTGATTCACTGTAAAAAGGGGCGGGGGAGTGAGCAAGGGGTTAACAGACTGGAAAAAGTAGGAGGAAAAGGGTGGGGAAGGAGGACAAGACTAGGAAGGAGGATATGTGGGCAGAGTTTCATTAGAAATTCCCACCATCCGGAGAATCAGCCTTTGTCCCTGGAGATCCAGTAATTAGCAGCAAAACCCAAAGTCTCCGGGGCAAATCCAGAGAGTTCCCTGCTGTGACAATGAGACAAACTAAAGAAAGATCAGAATATCTGGTACAAATAAATAAAAATGGAATACTTCAGTGGTTTTCACATTTTTTTTTGTGCCGGCGGAACTCTTTATTTTGGTTTCACACTAAACCCTTTGTTCTGCTACGCTCATGGTTTGATTTAACAAACTCCACTTACTCTCCAAACAATACCGCCCCGGTCCCATTAAGTCGTGGTCACATGATGAATTGCGTCATTTGGACACGCCCAGCTCCAGCTGTTGACATAATGGTTTCAGGAATGCACAGAGATACGATAGCTGTGGGATCGCAGGTTCAAACGAAGGTAAACACAATGGTGATTTGGACAGCCTTGGTCTGAATTGGTTTCCTCTCTGGCACTCAAAGGGTTAACAGCCCAGATAAGATGGACCTAAATAAAGCCTAAGTACTAATGTCTGGTAATAATGATGTTAACAGCCCCATGTAAATCAATGGACATTTTAATGTTCAACCCTTTGATGCACACATTTGCTTACCTGGCATTGTTGCAGCTGTACTTTGAACATTAGACTAATTTATGTCAATCATTTCCCCATTTAAATGTATACCATAGAACAATCTTCATCACTGTACAGCCTTTTAAATGATAAGCAACAGAAGACTAGGATATTCAACTTTCTGTAAAAAAAAATCATACTTTATTTTCAAAATAATGAAAAGGACAATAAATACAGTTATATCTATTTACAGGTTTTGCATAAGTTAGAAAGAAGCTATACAAGACTGCCTGGACACAGACCGATCAATACAGTGTGTCTGAACCAGAAAAGTCCCAGTTTAGCTGCAGACATTATGCATCCACACATATGACCCTGGTACCTTATGACCACCAGCAACCCCAGCCTGGTATTAGATGAGTATTAAAGGGATAGTAACACTTAATACATAAAAAAGGGTTCTTCCACTGCTGAGTGGTGTTTTTTTCAGAAGTTATTGAATCTACAACTTGTTTTTAGGTACAATATCTCAATTGCCTGAATTGTTACAGTGGCATTGTTGCTACACCATCCAACTGAGGTTTATGGTCAGCTGACAAGAGCTGTCCATAGGATGATGTAGCAACAGTGCCACTGTAACAATTCAGGCCACTGTGGTGCTGCAAATAAAAAAAAAATTCAACTTTAAGCTGCAATAACTTTTGAATAAAACACCTCTCAGCAGTAGAGGTGGGAGAAAAGTGTGAAAGATTTCCCTCATGACTTTTTGCGAAAACTCGCAGATTTTTCTCTTTTTCTGCGAAAGTTTTTGCCTTTCCGCCTATGCAAAAATGTCCTCCTTTTTGCCTAAATTAACACATTTTATGCCTATATTTTCTATAGGTACTACATTTCCCACTGTAATATTACTTCTTCTGAGGGCTGAAGTTTACAGCAACATATGGCTTGAAAAATGTGTTAGCATGCAGAGTGCATTTCTACTTTGCCCACAACACTAACTTCCTGCTTAAGTGACACTGGCACATATTCATGATGATGTCAAATAATAAAAAAAAAATACAACCTATAATGTGTAAGATGTGTATTGTTGTGGTGGTGGTGGAGGATTGGCATAATGCGATTTGTGTATGTATTTTTACTACTGTCATATGCTATCCTCCTCAGATTATTGACACACATTACTTATCGGTCATAACAGTGGTCCCAAGTAGGATAGATGTTGGCAACCCTTCTTCACATCCCTCCTCCACATCCTCATCTATGCTGCTGTTATTATATTTGTCCTGACTTTGTCTGTCATGTGTGGTTTCTGCTACCTGATACTCAGATGGTATGAGATGTTGGTTCATTTTTAGGAATGTTAGTCTCCCAGCATTGCTGCTTGATGACTGATAGGGTAATTGTGTGCTATTTGACATATGTGCTTGTCCAGGGTCAGACTTTCCAATGGCTTTCTCAAACAATTTATAGACAGGTACAGTGCTCTTTAAAAGTGGTGGAAGATTCATCATCCTCACTCTCAACTTTAACTGTATCAAGAGAAGGATGCTGGAGGGATATATTCTAGATCTGCATCATCATCAGTCATCATTAGGTCATCCTCAGCAGCATCAGTATCACCTGACAATTCTTGCCCACTACTCTTATATTCCTCTAAGCTTTTGGAGGTCTCAAACATTTTATTTTTACTTTTTCTGTAACAAAGTTCCCTACTACTTTGAGGATAGGTGTTTTGGTGCTTGTTTGTCTCACTATCTGCTGCAGCAGGTGGTTCAGCTGCTACACCTTCCTCTATTATGCTATTGCCAGCATCATTAACACTTGAATGCGACTTGTTGTCTTCTTCAGAGTTCTTCTTATATGGTTCTTTATTTCTACTGACACTGGTGGTGCTGGAACTAGTTTTGCTGGGACCCTGACAAACTGCATCCTCCCTTGGAGTAGAGGGATCATCATCATTGACTGCACATGCTGCAGCAATCATTGCTGCAGTCAGTTTTTGAATTACTACTTTATTCTACCCTTCCCCCTTCCACTTGTGTATTTGCTGGACTTTATGCAACTACATTGTTTTTTTTTACTGTACGGTACACAACACAACTGGTTGGTGAACCTCCTTCCTCCTTTCTTATCCCCAGAGTGCCCCACTGACATACCAGCCAACTGTCCTGATTTACGCTGGACAGTCCCGATTTTAGGGCCCAAACCCACTGTCCCGCCCGCTAAGCTGTTTGTCCCGTTTTTCCTGGCCTGTTCCAGTTTGCCCATACACTTCCTCTCCAGCAGCCTAAGATGCACGGCATGCTGATCATGTGACCGTGTCATCATCACGCCTATTCGTGTACACTTGCCAAACTTTTTATATTATGTGCACACATGCAATTGCACCATCCGCTTGCCACCACCCTGAGAAGTCAAGTGAGTGTGAGGCTGAGCCTGAGCAGCTGAGCGAAACAGCCCCGCTGGTGCCACTCCCGCACCTGACAAATTGAAACAACTGTCTTAGTCAAATGCTCCATCTATCTTGTGTAGCTCTAGGACCTAGGTACATACAATAATATTATTGACTTGTACAATTTGAATTAATCTGTCACCGATTGCGGCAGTGGCTGTGTGCCTGTAATATAAGTCGTGTGGGGGGGGTTCAGAGGTGGCCGGGTGCTGTGGCTCAGTCTTGATCTGGCTGGCCGCGGCGGTGCTAGCCTAAGTTGAATGAATCACAGGGACACAATGAGCAGCCACACTGATCATGCCTCCGGTGTAACTTGGAGGAGTCCAGGCGCGGGGAAGGCAGGCACTAACTGAGAGAGGCAGCATGATGAGCACAGCAGCGCCAGTCATGCTGTCTCACTCAGTGCCTGTTGTTCCTTGCTTGGCCTCCTCCAAGTTACACCGGAGGTATGTTTAGGCTGCCAGGAGGAGGATAGCTTAGCCCGGGCTGTGATGTTCAACTGCACGATCACTGCTACAGTACACAACTAAAAACCTCATAAAAATTAATTAGGGCCATATGCACAACTTATGGAAGATCAGTTATATAGGGTAAATCAAATTTCCAAACAAATGATTTGGGAGGTTTTTCCCCCTATGGTACAGTTGGTTTGCCCTATACTTACTTCTCTTTCCTTACTGTTTATGGCATTTAGAGCTATAGTTATACACCAGGACAATTCTCCACTATACTACAGGATGTCATATAAAAATATGCACTAAACACATGATGGGACCCTACTGACATAATAGAGGCTTCTTTGAATGGGGGGTTGCCATTGGGAAAAAAGGGTTCCCTCTTTGGCAATTTCAAATGTTGGGAGGTATGCACTGACAATCCTAATACACACTTACACAGAACAAATGTCCTACTAAAATATTCCCTAAACTAAACTTCAATTCCCCTCCCTGTCTTCTCTAGCTCAAACAAGGTGCTGCTCTCTCCTCTCACAAACACAGAATGGCTGCTGTCAGAGCCTGACTGCCTTTTATATGGCTGTAGAAAACGTACGTGTGGTGGAGAAAAATTTTACTTCCCATTGATTTCAATGGGATTTAATGGTGGGAAAAAGAGGAAAAACTGCACTTTTCGCAGGATATTATTCTCCAAGTGGAAAGTGCCATTATTCGCAGATTTCAGTTTGAGGCGAAAATGTTCGCTCATCCCTACTAAGCAGTGGGAATACCTATGCTTTACTCAGGAGGAGAAATCGTACAATATATAGATATATATTTTTTTTTACATATTAAGTGTTACTATCCCTTTAAGTCTCTAGGATACACTAAATTACATAGTAGGAACAAGAATGTCCACAATCGGCCTATTCAGATCACATGCAAAGGGCCATGGGGCAAACCATCTGCACCACAGGGGAAGAAGAAAAAATTCCAACATTATCATTGATTTAAATGGATCTTTTAACCACTTGAATGCTATGGGAGGTCTCCAGTGTTGAAGTAACTTTTTACATTCAAGGAGTTAAAAGAGCGACTGAAATCAGTGACTCAGTTGGTTTGCTCCAGAACTGCTCCCCTTTACAGTTTATATAAGGGCTCGAAGTTGAGCAGTTCTAAAGTGAAACCAAGTGCGCCTCATTGATATAACTTGGTAATGGAACCCCTTGAATGTCAAAGGGATGCGCAAAGCAAGACATTGTGAATGCCTCTGACACTCAAAGGGTTAAGCCTTTAAAGTGGAACATTCACCTAAAAGACATTTTGAGCATGGGCTTTAAAGCATAAAACTAGATTAGCACTGTTTGTTTTTTTTGTCTTTTTTTTTACTCATCTGGTAGTGGAGATAATTTGACTTCAAATAGGGCACTTCCTCGTTCTGCGGCACCCTGTATTGGGAACGTCTTTAGGTTAAAGCTGCCATTTAAATCAAAGGGAATTTGGGGAATATTTGTTTGTTCCCTACAGCAATGCTGGAATGTCCTAAAATTTCTCTACTTTGCCATTACACGTAAGGCACAACGACTCTCAAATAAATCCATCTTCTTGCACCCACTGCCCGAAACTACATGGCCTAATGTCCTTCCTTTTCTATTACACCCAAGTCTGATGGTTAGTGCTGGAATTTCATTCTTGTGCAGACCTAACAATACGAAGAGCATGGACATATTGTGTCACTGGACAAACTCTGTACCATTGCACCATGAAGACTGTTTGGTTATACAACTTATACACCCCAAGCTTCACCCAGAAGCATTGTCACTCCATTGTGGTTTCAGCTTGACAGTGTCGGCCAAAGAACAAACTTGGACACAGAGAATAAATTAAACTGTCTGTTACAATAAGGCACTTATAGAATTCCACTGAGGTCACCAGTACATTCCTTGAATGGCCATATAAGAGCAAAAGCGTTCTGTGTAGAACGGGGCAAATTGATATAAATGTGGAACTGTGGATTACTCCCATATTCTAGTAATTAATAGTCAGTGAACATGGTGAAGTGATCAACAGATCAACGTTCTGCAGTAAAGAGTCTTTGAAGAGTGTTTGTGAAGGGAATGTCCCAACTGAAGTCTTCTTCCACTTGGATACAAATTGTGGATTTATTGGGTATATAATAAAGACCATATCCCAAACTCCTACTTAAGCCTCCCTCATCTTCCTTTCGTGAGAAATCAGGTTTATCCACATTCTGTGAGTAACTAAAGTTCTGTCACTTTGTTTTCTACATGCGTGGAGATCTGATGCAGACAGTAAGAAAGCTGCATCTTCTGCCCGCTTGGATCTTCTTCCAATGCTGAAGTGATTTGGAATAGAGAAGGATAATAATTCTGAAATCCTAAAAAAAACCCTCCAGACTGTCCCACCAGCAGAACCACTGCCTTGCCTCCAGTCTCCACCCCTCGAGGCCATCAGACACCTGTTCAGCCACTCACCTGGTCATAGGACTTGTTGATATAATTGAACAGCTCTTGCAGGGCCACCTGGGTGTTGAGTTCAGAGAGATCAACAACACAGCAGGTGAGAGAGGCGATTGGCACCAATCAAGAACATCAGCTGGGAATAGGAGAGAGAAACGGAACGGCAATACTCGAGCAGAGAGCACAAAGAGACTGAGGGGAACTCTATTATAGGCTGTCTTACAAGCCTGTTTCAAGTAAGAGCATGATGTACAGGACAGGCTAATGATAGACCTCACAAAGTGTATTTTATTTAAAGCTTGGAATACCTTAACTCTTGTAAGTGCATAGAGATATCTATGTTTTATATTCAGCTTTTGTCTCTCGTACCCTTTATACTGCACCTCTAGCCTACCACCACGCTCCTACTCAGCACCGATATACATACATAAGTTTTGTGCCCTCCTCTCTACAACATACATACATACCTCGGTCAAGAGGATTACTCAAAACTGTGTGTATATATGTGGGATAATATCACGCAGTATATACAATTGCTATACTTTTTAAAGGCACCTATTGCCGTACATACAGTTGATTCTTTCTTCCTTACAAGAAGTCTTTTTTTATATATAGTTTTTTAATCGTATGTGCTTTATTTGTAAGAGCTATACAACCTACACATGTATATTATTTATGAGTTCTATTTTTGCGCCGTTACCCCCCACTACCCCAACCCTGTTAAGTTCAGTTGACTGGATCTGGACAAATAAAGAGAAGCATCCTTAATTTAAACAGAACAAGAAAGACAAAAAATACATTTGCTTTAAAGGAATAATAATGGATTTTATAATTAATATATTGCACTGTTTTTCAAGCAAAACAAGAGTTAGTCCACTGCGGAAAGATTTTTATAGTAAAAAAATGTATTAAAACTCAAGATAATGCTTTCCTCTTTCAGTGTTTGACTCTTTCTGTCTATTGACAGACATTGTCCATAAGCACTAAAGAAACAGCATCAACTGGTGGACAACTCCATTTGTTGAATGCCTCTCTGGGAAAGAAAGAGAGAGAGAGAGAGACAGAGAGAGAAAGAAAAAGAGAGAGAGAATGAAAGAAAGATTAAGCCAGTTTGAGTTGTAATAACATTTGAATTAATTATCTCCCAGCAGTGGGAGTTCTTGTTTTTCTCAGCATAATAAACCATCCCTATGCATTTCACAGCAGGAAGGTGTGTTACCTAATTAATCCATCCACGTGTAACGCAGAAGAATTCCTGCTTTCTATAGTCTGTAAGGCATATGTATAACAAAAAGTGGACCAATTCCAGAGAAATCCAAGTGAACTATAGGGAACATATAAATAACTCCAATGATTTAAAGGAGCTTTTAGCACTTTGATTGCTAGATTTCCTCAGAGCATCACAAAGCAGTAAGATGGAGACATCTCTAGCATTTGAATCAGGGGGAATTTTATTTGTACTCTATGGGTACAGATAGCTTGCTCCAGAATAGCTTACTCATCCTCTCTGAGTTTTGTTACTTTTAATTCCCTTCTGGAGGAGTAATAAATAAAGGTAAACAAGTCATTTTTTCACCCTGTGTATAAAGGGTCCACCCCAGCACATTCACTTACTCCTGACAGCTTAGTGAGGGCAGAGTTAATTTCCTGGCAACTGGCAGCTGCTGTCTGTCTGATAACTGCATAGTACCTAAACCAGAGAGAGGTGTGAGTACACTGCCTGGCACAGAGATGCCTCTGCCAATGTCTCATCTACCACACAGTGTCACCCACACGGAGTGTCACACCCACAGTGTCATACACCCACCCACACACGCAGTGTCACAGACACAGTATCACACACCCACCCACACAATGTAACACTTATAGTGTCAAACCCACACCCACAGTGTGTGTCACACCCACCCACACAGAATGCCACACCCACAATGTCTGTCACACACCCACACATCATGTCACATCAAGTGACACACACCCACACACAATGTCAAACTCACATGCAGTGTCACACACAGTGTAACACCCAGAGTTTCACACACACACAGTATCAACCCACTGTCTCACACCCAGTGTGTCACACTCCCACACACACAGTGTCACCCCCCCACAATGTCACACACCCACGCAGTGTCACACTGAGTCATTCTAAGTGTTTCACGCACCCACACACAGTGTCATGCACCCACAATCCCTTTTCACTTAAACTTTTTTCTTTTTACCTTAGCATATAGCCCTTTACACTTACAAGGTTCCTTCTGGAGGCCCCAGTAGTATCTAAGGCATTAAACTAAGTTTTTCAAACCCTAGTAGAATTTTTACCCATAATGCATGGTCCTGTGGTGGGCTTTAAGGTCAGGTATGCACCTTTGGGTGAATCTGAGTGACTGTCGCTGTACTGTCAACTGTGTAGAAACTGGAACTGCTTTGGTAGATATATTAAAGGGCCACAGATAAAAAACAAAATGGGGAAAATCAACTACACCATAGGGACAAATAAAAATTCTCATCAATTTAAATACGTAATTTATTTCCTGAATGCTAAAATGTACTGCAAAGAAAAGTGTTGGAGACCTCTGTAGCATTCAATTGATTACGAAGATTAGCAATGCTTTTCTCACTGAAAAAAAGGTATTTTTACTACCGAGAGATGGATTATTCAAAACGTATTACAGCTCAAGATAATATGTATCTTTTTAGTGTTGAATGAGCTTTGGTCGATTGATACAAATTATCCACAGGAACTAATGAAACAGCACCACCTAGTGGTCACTTCCATATTGTTTTAATTTAAAAAACAAGAAGAAATGAAGAAGTTTGCATTATTATAACATTTGAACGACGTCCCAGCAGAATCATTGTTTTACATGATTACCACTTTATATCAGGAATTTTTATTTACTTCTTATGGAGCAGTTGACTTTCCCCTGAATTGCTACACGTCCTGTTTGAGCTTATGGCCTTAAGACTATTCTGCTCATATTGGAGAGAAAAATCTCAATGTTTTCTTCCTGGTAAAACACTTTCTAGATGTATTATTCTGGGGTTGGATTCACTTACTTTGTCACTAGTTGCTTGTAGCGAGGACAGGTGAGCCCTATAAGAGAAAGGTACAAGTGTTTTTGGATTATTTGCTTATGGCACAGCTAGGGGTGTGCTGAATTTTCCCCCTTGGGAAGAGATTCTGCAGAAATCAGGTACTTCCCAAACAACACCACTTTCTCTTAACCCATTCTGTGCCAAGAAAATAAGTGTGAATACGTGGGTTTACTACTGAAATGTCGCCTTCTAATTGGCGACCATCAAAATGCTGATATCATAATGTTGCCTGCATCAAAAAGGCAACATTCTGATGAAGCACGCTTAAATGTCACCAAGAAGGTAGAGTAAATCTGCTCAGAGTACCCTCCATCTGTGTATGCTTAAGTATCGGTCAAAGGGTTCAAATGCCCTATTCCAAGTAATGTTATGCCCTTGGAAGAGGGCATCTTATCCCTTTGTGCAACACTTAAGCATGCACAGATGGAAGGTACACATAACATTACTTAGAAGATGGCATTGGAGACAGCGGCAGCAGGATTTAAGTTTTTTTTAATCATGTTATTTTATGTCTTGAGGTTCATGGATAACCAATAACCCTTTGAGTGCCAGAGGGGTCAGCAACACATTGCAAAGCAATGTTTTGCAGACCCCTCTGGCACTCATAGGGTTAAGGCACCGATGGAGGGTACTCGAAGCAGATTTGTGCTTTTTCTTGGTGACAGTTAAACATGCAATATCAGAATGTCACCCTTTTGATGCAGGCGACATTATGATCTCAGCATTTTGATGGTCGCCAAATAGAGGGTGACATTTCACCCTCTCGAGATAATATGTCAAATAACCCTTTGAGTGCCAAAGGGGTCTGCAACACATTGCAAAGCAATGCGTTGCGGACCCCTCTGGCACTCAAAGGGTTAAGGCACAGATGGAGGGTACTTGGAGCAGATTTGTGCTATTTTCTTGGTGACATTTAAACGTGCAACATCAGAATGTCACCCTTTTGATGAGTGCGACATTATAATTTCAGCATTTTGATGGTCGCCAAATAGAGGGTGACATTTCACCCTCTCATGATAATATGTCAAAAAACCCTTTGAGTGCCAGAGGGGTCATATATATGTAGGATCCGCTTTCAACTTTAGTTGTAGTCTTCCTTGTCTTGCTGTTGTGGGAAAAGCAGCCACATTTGTGTATTGTACACCCAAAACACCCCACTCTACCCTGACCAGCTGACCATAGAATTAAATTGTTTAATTGCTGTGAAACTGGCACTGTCGTTAACCCTGCGCTGCCATACATTAAAATTCCCCTGGCTCTCAATCACCTGTGTGTCTTCCAGATGTGAATGGTCTATGCATCCTCTGTTATCTCATCAAGGAAATCAAATAAATTATTGATATCAATAGGCACTGACCCCAACATCACTTGGAAAGTGTCATCCACAAACTTCTGCAGCGTGCCCTATGGGTCATATAGAAGAACAGTTATCGGGTACTTGGAACATGTGTACCCAGATATCAAGGCCAGATTTTAAATGGTGAATAGCTGAATGTGCATTGGGCATTCACAAGTTCATCAATAGCCGATTCTTATATGGTACCCCTTCATCAAAGAGAGAATACCAGGTACATTCACCATTCCCATCTGCCAGGTTCAGTGTGATGGATCCCACAAAACTGTATGGGAAGAACATACACAATGTATGTGTGTATGTATAGCACGAATGGTAGCTTTTATACAATTTTTTTCTCGTATTGCCCAGCCAATCATATAAATGACAGGGCATATCCAAGACAGAGGGCACCCTTACTTATACCATAACCATTAAAGGAGAACCAACGCCTCCAAATACTAACCCTCCATTTACCTTACTGTGGGTAAAAAAATCCTAATGACCCTATACATTTCCCTTTGCTCATTTTTGTTTTTAAGAGATAACAGTAATCCTGGAAATCATTTCCATGGAGGCAGACATGAGAGTTGCTAGCAGGACCACAGGAGACAAATTCTACCCACTGCATATGGTAATATTAACCCTTTAAAGAACCACTGGACATTGCTCTGCAATACATTGTGCATATTGCCTAGACTCAACAATTGGGAGGACTTTGAAGTTGAGGAAGTCCTTGTATGGTCAAAACATTGTAACTGTAATAATGTTTTAACCTTTTGAGTGCCAGAGTGGTATGTAAAGCATTGCTTTGCAATGTGTTGCGTACCTTTCTGTCACTCAAAGAGTTAAGCAAATATTCCTTTTTTTTCCAATCTATATGGAGTGTGCTTTGTTTTTGTTTTTTTTTCTTATTTATACTGTATATCACATAATGGTGCAGAGTATTCAGCCTCTTCCACTGGTCCTGTGTTGATGAAGTCAAATCTTCATCAGACAGAGCCAAATGACCCGCATTACCAGATCTCCATTCTGTTGTAGAAGAAAGGATATACAGTGTAACACACTGTAAAAATATATGGTATGACGATTCTCAGTCATCTGTTTCTTACATATAGATCTATAACAGATGAGGTTGGGGGAAAAATACATAAGTCCATGAACTTTTGCCAGACTGCTTTTGTTGATCCAGAGGAAGGCAGAGAAAATGCTATTCCAGATGTCATTTCCAGTTTTTCTGAAAGGGAGTTGAAATTGTACCAGAATTCAAAACAGCAACATGATCACACTGGGTATAATTAAGGGGCAAACCAATGCATTTGGAGCAAACCTGCTGCTGACAGACTATACAAGAAAATGCAAAAGACCTGCCAATGGGGTAGCTATTGGGTATAATTGCTTTTTAAAATTATAGAAAAGTCTCTTTCAACCACATCAAAATACAAGGTTTTTTATAGTAAGGGCAGCGAAGAAGTAGAATTCCATGTTCTGGGAGGTTGTGTTGGCAGATAATGTAGATCTGTTCAAAAAAGTATTGGACAACATTTGTAGTAGAGTTACAGAATTATGACAACGGGTTACATTGTGTGTTGGAGGTTGGACCAGGCAGAAATCTGATTGTCATTTTGGAGTCAAGAAGGAATTTCCTCCTTTTTAAAATGGTTCCTACGAGGTTTCTCTATACCATCATTTGGATCAACAGGAAGGAGTTTGGAATTGGTTGTACTTGATAAAGACATTATCTTCTATATCATCAATTACTGTATATGATTAAGTACATAGAGGAGAAGTAACAACTCCTTACAATATCCCCAGTTACCTTGCTATGGCCTGAAGATCCTAATAGCCAATCAGAATATTTCCCTTGCACCTTTCTTGAGACACAACAGTTCTGGATGTCACATCCATGGAGGCAGACATGACAGTTGTTGGTAGTTTTTAAAAAAGGTTGACTTCCATGTGCAGTGTCCAAAGTGTGAGGTCCTGTGGCCCTGTTAGAAACTGTCATGTCCACTTCCAAGGATATGACATTGAGGTTCACTCTTGAACCAAGGCACACAGGAGAAGTTCATAGAGGCCATTAGGATTTTCGGGCCATAATAAAGTTAATTAAGGTTCTAATTAGGTGGTGTTCATTTTCCTTTCGATTAGAAAGCAACAGGGGCATTTCTACGTTCCAAAAACATCTGGGGCTACAGCCCATAGCAAAATTCCACAGCACGCCCAGTGCCTACTACCCGCGGTATTAACAATAACCACATGTGCACACAACCACACATTCACACTTGTACTATTTAGGGCAAACGCCATGATTGCCATCCAGTTCCAGTCAAAACAAGTAAAGGGCAATACAAAATTACAAGCCCACAAAGTTTGGCCCAGGACCCCCTTTCTTGCCCAGGACAACCTTGATGTTAGCCCTGGACTCAAACTTTACACCTCTCCTCTTTGATTTGTCTCTCTCATTCTCTTATCTCCCAAACATTTCCCTATTTGCAGGTCTTACTGGCACTGGGCCCTGACTGGTACAGAAAGGGTTAAGTACAGGAAAAGGGAAGCAAACAGATCTGCATCTCCCATGGAATAAGAGGAACATATAAAGCCCCTTTTTAAAATAAAAAAAGTTTCTGCTTTTTTAACTCTTTGCATTCCAGAGGGGTTTCCAACTGCTTTGCAGTGTGTTGGATACCCCTCTGGCACTCAAAGGGTTAAAAATGAATCGGAAAATAGGCTGATAGAATTGTTGAACCCCACATTTACCTTTTTATTTTGGGGTGTGCAGGATGCAATGTGCCTGGAGCTGGCATCAGAGAGGGAGGAGTTGGTGCATTGCCTGACATAGGAGCAGGAGGAGCTGTTCGCACATTATGAGACTGAGGTGCTCTGCAACAGGAGTGAGACGACAGCCCTCTGCAGCTGAAAGTGAATTGCTTCAGTGACACAGTGTGCTGAGGGCTCTCAGGGCTGGCTGCCATATTGGGGAATCAGGCCTCCTCCTGCTTGTAGGTCCTGGGTAGTCCCTGCTCCCTAACTCCAAACATGTGCAACATCGCCACGCAGCATTACACTCACAGCCAATGAGAGAGGAGTATCCTGTCAAAATACTCCTCTCTCATTGGCTGAAGTGCGACTTTGCAATTAGGAAGGTACTAGACAGCAGGGCACATCTAATGCCGGCTGTACCTTTGCAACAATGTTTCATTTTGTATTATTTTGTTTTAGGGGGCCAGACAACTGGGGCCAGCTGAAGTTTACATTGTACTCTCTGACCACAACATTAAGAACTACTCTCCGGGCCAAAACATTTGGGGCTGCCCAAGGGTACACTTGGGGCTTCAGCCCCCTTAGCTCCTGGCAACGCCCCTGCCTCTGGTGAGGAAAGCCATATGGGATGCTGAGGAAAAAACAGTAAATACTGCAAGTGGGATGGCTGCTTGATTTTCAACAAACATCTGAGTGCAATATTAACCCTTTAAACAATTCATTGCACACCCCTTTGTTCTGTTTTAACCACAGTTTTTTCCACAGTTTTTTTTTCTTCCATTTTCTTTGGTTTTAATATATATTATGTATATTTTTTGCTCCCCATTTTTATTAATTCTCTTGTCCAGAGGGAAAAAGGTAATTCTTTATGGCTGGGAGTATGGGGCAGTTTTGACTTATGCAAGTTTATTATTCTGCATACACTGTATGATGGTGTGGGTGTGACATATTACTCTGCTATGGGTTGCAAATGGTTGAAGTGAACCTGTTGCTCTATTTAGTGCACCTTCAAAGTATACAGTCACCTTTCTGAGTTGTATAATAACTAAAAAAATTGATTTAACATTTTCTGTTTACTGCACTTTACTCAAATAGAGTCACCCTATTGCCATTTCATCACGACTTTTAGCTGCTCTAATTTCCCCCCTGCTAGAGGACTCTTGTCTGCATAACTCATTCTCTTTTCCCTGACTGGAAAATGAGGCTGATGTGCATGCACTCCCTGCTTTAGAATTGCAAGATATAACTGCAGAAACTAGCCTAAATGTCTGCAAAAGAATCATGGGAAGGAAAGTGTAACAAATGTTTTTAATTCAATTTATTTCAAAACAAACTGACTAAATGGCAGTGGAGTAACATGTGAACTGTGCAACTGTGTTGAATTGTTTAGGTGCAATATCACAGTGGCCTGAAATTGTACAGTGGCGCTGTTGCTACACCATCATATGGAGATTTATGGTCTATGGACCAGAACTGTCCATAGGATGGTGTAACAACAGCACCATTGTACAATTTCAGACCACTGTGATATTGCACCTAAAAAATTCAACTTTGAGCTGTAATAACTTTTGAATAAAACACCTTTCAGCAGTGAGAGTACCATTTTTTTTACTCAGGGGGATAAACACTACAATATATATTTTTTTACATATTAAGTATTACTATCCCTTTAAAGGGATAGTAATACTTATTTTTATCTTTATTTTATTTTGTAGGCATTACAAAAACATGAAGAACGATATAAGTCTTATCTCTCAAACCTTTATGGTTTGAGAGATATTCACAAGCAAAGTTTCCTCTCACTGACCAACACGGTCAAGTCTGCCTTCTAGCTGTCAGATTTAGAATCCAGTCTGCAGACCGGCCGTGGCTGTGCAGCAGAGCCGAGATCGCAAGATATAAGATCTACTTCATTCTTATAGTCTACAAAGTGTGCCTGGTTTCTTGTGAATATCTCTCAAACCATAAAGGTTTGAGAGATAAGACTTATATCGTTCTTCATGTTTTTTTAATGCCTAAAAAATAAAATAAAGATAAAACGAAGTATTACTATCTCCTTTAACGCTATATGAAGCCTTGATGAAAACATGCAACTTACGACATAAGCTTTGGTAATGGAACTATACAACAAGGAGCCACAAGGTGGCACCAAGGTAAAATGAACAGTCATTGCAACAGGTCCATTACAGTAAGCAAAATTATACGTGATCAGGGTATATTACATAGAGACACACAAATAATTCCGTGAGTTAATCCCTCACAGAAACATCAGTCGCTACCGCTGCATGCATAAAGACCAAAATTCCAATAATCACTCACCCGTTCCAATTCGGGCTTGATGGCCCCGGTGCTGCCCCCCACAATCGCAGTAAGCCGATTCCACAAACGTGAGGACAACAGGAAGGGAGCGCTCTCGGGACCACCAACAATGCTGATTAAGTGGGACACACCCACGAAACGCGTTAGGTGGTGTCTTTGGTGAAATTGACGTTCCGTTTGAGAACCCATGTTGCTGTTTTTAAATATATGATTCAATAAAATCTTTTGTAAGATTATTTATAAAAATCTGGATTGGGCTCAAGCTTTGTTGGTGGTCCCGAGAGCGCTCCCTTCCTGTTGTCCTCATATATTACATAGAGAGCAATTATTCTGGCCTGAGAACAACACCTCTGTTCAAATCATAACAGTTGAAAGACATAGCCATACAAATACAGAACAAACCACAGTGAGCATTAAACATAAAATTGGATCAATTCTTGAGAAAGCTTGCTGCACCACAGGGAAAAAAAATACAATTCCCAGCATTTCCATTGAGTTAAAGGAACAGTAAACCTTTATACACTAAATAAATAAAAATTCTAACTATGTGCCCCTGACTACTGCTGACTTGCTATGGTGTCTCAGCAGTTAATATTAAAAGTCACATGGCTGATTGCTCGTTTGCATAAGACTAGGTGAAGAAGCCCCCACTTACTATCCCAGATTGACAATTGGAGCCCCCATAGAGCCTTTGGGCATATGTAAAACCAAAATCTTGCAGGATTTTGGCTCAGGCCAAAAGCACTGGGTCTATGGGGGCTTGAGATGGCAGTCCCATCCGCCATAATTCCATTCTCCGGTCACAGACAAAAAGACGGAGCTCCTTCTCACCAATAAGGGAAGCACAGAGAGCTTGGCCACACTAATTTAGTGAACAAGGTTCACTAGTTTAGTGAAAAAGGTTTATTTTTCCTTTAAATGGAGTTGTCACCCTTGAATGTTGCAAAGAAATACATTGTGTAAGGAGTTAAAAGCCCAATTTATATCAATGGGAATTTGTATTTATTCCCCACTGTGCTGTTGGTTTGCTCCTGAATTGCTCCAATTTGATTTTATACACAAGGGCCATTGTGAAAACTACTTAACAGGACAATTGTTCCATTGTAGTTGCCTCAACAGGATCTACCTATCACCTGCCTACATTATGAGCCCCTGCAGATCAGCAGGAGAGCAGTACAGGGGTCTGAAATGTTACCCCCAACCCTGCAGTGCACCTTAGCTGATCTCTGATGGGCTCAGCATCTTGACATTTGCAGTCCTGAAGTTAGAGTAATGTATACCTGACCTGACAGTTACTGTAGCACTCTTTGTGGTTGCTGCTAACCCATGGTCTGTTTATTGATGCCTCTGAATGGCAAACAATAGCCATTTTGGGGCTGCACAGCAAAGTCCCAGACTTATTTAGCAAGGGCAAACAAAGAAGGGTTTCCAGTTTCCCAGACCCCTACCCCCTTGAAATCTATTGCACCCATCACAATATATATATCAGTAAGAATGCTTTCAAAAATAGACATGTTAATAGTTTATTTTTATAAGCCAACAAAATGCATAGTGAGTGAACAGAAGAAAAATCTAAATCAAATCAATATTTGGTATGACCACCCTTTGCCTTCAAAACAGAATTAATTCTTCTAAGTACACTTGCACACAGTTAGTAAAAAGGGATAGTAATCCTTCATTATTACTACCCCCATGTTGTAGCCCTTAAAATTCTGAATTCAACGATACCAGCGGCATCTCTCAAACCTTTATGGTTTGAGAGATATCCGCTTTCAAAGTTCCCTCTCCCCTGACGTCAGCATTCTATCTGACAGCAGGAGAATCCGGTCAGTGAGCAAGCGGCAGCTCTGCAGCAGTGCTGAGATCTCATTATAGAAACAGAAATCCTTCACTAAAATGGTCTTCTACGTGTGCTTGGTAAGTAATAATGAAGTATTACTATTCCTTTAAGTAACTCAGCAGGTAAGTTGTTCAAAACATCTTGGAAAACTAATTACAGTTCTGTGGATTTTGGCAGCCTCAGTTGCTTCTTTTCTCTTTTCATTTAATCCCAGACAGACTTAATGATGTTGAGATCAGGGCTTTGTAGGTACCATACGATCACTTCCAGGACTCCTTGTTCTTCTTTACACTGAAGATAGTTCTTAATGACTTTGGCCATATGTTTGTGTCCTTGTCATACTGCAGAAAAAATTTTGGGCCAGTCAGATGCCTCCCTGATGGTATTGCATGATGGATAAGTATCTGACTGTACTTCTCAGCATTGAGGAAACCATTAATTCTGACCAAATCCCCAACTCCATTTGAAGAAATGTAGCCCCAAGCTTGCAAGGAACCTCCACCATGTTTCACTGTTGCCTGAAGACACTCATTCTTGTACTGCTCTCCAGCCCTTCAGTGAAAAAACTGCCCTCTGCTACAGCCAAATATTTAAAATTTTGGCTCATCAGTTCAGAGCACCTGCTACCATTTTTCAACACCCCAGTTCCTGTGTTTTCATGCATAGTTGATTTGCTTGGACTTGTTTTAACATTGGAGGTATGGCTTTTTAGACGCAAGTCTTCCATGAAGACCACTTCTGACCAGACTTCTCTGGACACTAGATGGGTGTACCAGGGTCACCTGTTTTCTGCCAATTCTGAGTTGATGCCACTGATGGATATCTTTGGATTGCGAAGGGAAGTAAGCATGATGTGCCTTTCATCTGCTGCACTAAGTTTCCTTGGCTGACCACTGTGTCTAACGTCCTCAGTACTGCCTGTGTCTTTGTGCTTCTTCAAAAGAGCTTAGACAGCACATCTGTAAAACCCTGTCTGCCTTGAAATTTCTGCCTGGGATATACCTTGCTGATGCAGTATAACTAACTAGTGCCTTGTTGCTGTGTGCAGTCTTGCCATGGTGTATGACTTTTGACATTAAACTGTCTTTAGCAACCTCACCTTGTTAGCTGAGTTTGGCTGTTCCCCACCCAGTTTTATTTCTACTACACAGCTGTTTCTGTTTCAGTTCATGAGTGTGTTTCAACCTCCATATTAAATTGATCATTATTAGCACTGTTTGGTATAACTGTTTAGTCATAGACCTGACTACATGGCTACAAAATTTCTGACTTTGTGCAAATGTACCTAGAAGAATTGATGCTGTTTTGAAGGCAAAGGGTGGTCCCACCACATATTGATTGGATTTAGATTTTTTTCTGTTCACTCAATTTGCATTTTGTTAATTGATAAAAAATAAATTAGCATGTCTATTTTTTAAAGAGATAGTAATACTTACATTTTACTCAACTGCATTTTATAGCCCTTAAAAAACAAATTAAATGCTCCCAGATCAATCTCTCAAACCTTTATGGTTTGAGAGATATCCGCTTTCAAAGTTCCCCCTCCCCTGATGTCAGGGCTCTAGCTGACTGCAGGGGAATCTGGTCCTGGGACCAGCCTGCAGCTCTGCAGCAGAGCTGAGATTGCGTTAATGAAAAAAAAATCCTTCACTGAAATGGTCTTCTACGTGTGCTTGCAAACCAAGCACACATAGAAGACCGTTCCAGTGAAGGATTTATTTTTCCATAACGCGATCTCGGCTCTGCTGAAGAGCCTCCGCCAGTCCCGGGACCGGATTCCCCTGCAGTCAGCTAGAGCATTGACGTCAGGGTAGGGGGAACTTTGAAAATGGATATCTCTCAAAACATAAAGGTTTGAGAGATGGCACTGGGGGCATTTCATTTGTTTTTTAAGGGCTACAAAAGTAAAAAGTATTACGATCCCTTAAAGCATTCTTTCTTTATGACATTTTTTTACACCTGAATAAAACTTTTGCATAGTACTGTATATACATATATATTATACTAGAAAAATTGTCACAATATTGCCCATGAAGTTAATGAAACACTGCTTTAATGACTGGCTTGTTGAATTTTCAGTGCTTAGCCCTTTCAAGTCCAAAAAAGGTGTGCAACGCATTGCAGAGCAGTGCATTACACAACTCTCCATCAGTGAACGTGTGTGTGTATGTGCCTATTTCTGTGTGAGCATGTGTGTGTTTGTGTGTGTGAGCATGCATGTTTGTGTGTGCATGAGCAACACAGTGTGATAGGGGGTTTAAGCAATAGTTTGTGAGAGCAAATGAATGTGTGAGCGAGAGCATGTGTGAGTTTATGGGTTTTGTGTGCTGAATGTAGCTTTTTGCATACATTGTTTGCGTCTTGCTTATAGCTTTTGGCACATAGAGTCTTGCTTATAGAGTATGGCATATAGAGTATAGCTTTTGGCATATTGTGTATAGCGTTGGTGTACAGTGTTTGGTGTGTTGCTTTTGGACTATAGTATATGATGTGTGGTATATACCTTTTGGCAAAAAACGACGACATGGTACTTTTAATGGTCACATACATCTCACGCTGTCATGCCCGCAGCACACGGATGCGCTCCAGCTGCAGCACACTGAGGTGCTAATGACAAGTATTACTGGATTTATGCACAGAAAATTTCCCCTGCCCTTTCCTATGATCTGTGTGGTCTGCATCTCACTTCTCCATTTGAAACCCCAGTAAGATCATTGTGCCTCATGTACTTGCATAACTATGTGTATCAGATTTTAAATAGTGTGTTTTCTTGTGCTCTTGGGTTAAAATATTTAACTGTATGTGACCTCACTGATTAAGTACCATGGTTGAATCAGTAAGTCACAAATTGGACAGCACCAGTATGTCTGCACATATCCAGGACAAGCATAGTCCTTGAATGCATGCCCTACTGAGTGGCTGATTTCAATGTACCAAGGAAGTGTAGCTTCAGGAGTGTGACAATAATTGCTGTGCACTGTGTTTGAGTGGCATTTCCCAGGTGTTTTAGCAGGTATGGGGCGGCACATACCTAGGCAGTGCTCTGTCACCCCATTTTCATGTTAATGCTGAGTAAAGGTGAGTTGCACAGTGTAACAGTTTGTTTGACACAGTGGTTTAGGATAAAACACAGTTTAACTGAAACCACAGTATAATAATAATAACTCTCACAGGTCCTGTAGTATTTAAGCAGAATAATACAGACACACGACAGGTTAAATATACATATGCCTACACAGGTCCAGTATAACCATACAGTCCATAATAGCATATACTGACACAGGTCAGGCAGAATATGTTGAATTCCCAGGAGAAAGGTACTGCATGGGTTAATGGTCTTCAATGAGTGTAAACAGTCCCATGTGAAGAGAGGTCTGTGATGGAGCTCACTCCCTATAGAGAGCTTAATGATACGTAACGCCCAGAAATAGGTTAGCAGAACAAACGTGAATTGCCAGAGTAATAGCAGGAATTGAGCAACATATGACACTGCCGTAGCAGTAACGGAGACCAGACCACTTGCAATCTGCCGGAGCAGTAACAGAGACAAAACCAATGGCACACTGCCGTAGCAGTAACCGAGACAGGCCACTTGCACTCTGCAGGAGCGGTAACGGAGAAAAGGCCAATGGCACACTGCCGTAGCAGTAACGGAGGCAGACACTTGCACTCTGCAGGAGCAGTAACGGAGACAAGGCCAAAGGCACACTGCCATAGCAGTAACGGAGACAAACACTTGCACTCTGCAGAAGCAGTAACGGAGAATAGGCCAATGGCACACTGCCATAGCAGTAACAGAGACTAGGCCACTTGCGCTCTGCAGGAGCAGTAACGGAGACAAGGCCAAAGGCACACTGCAGTAGCAGTAATCAAGACTAGGCCACTTGCACTCTGCAGGAACAGTAACGGAGACAAGGCCAATGGCACACTGCCATAGCAGTAACGGAGACAAACACTTGCACTCTGCAGGAGCAGTAACGGAGAATAGGCCAATGGCACACTGCCGTAGCAGTAACGGAGAATAGGCCACTTGCACTCTGCAGGAGCAGTAACGGAGACAAGGCCAAAGGCACACTGCCGTAGCAGTAATCGAGACTAGGCCACTTGTACTCTGCAGGCACAGTAACAGAGACAAGGCCAATGGCACACTGAGGCAGCCAGAGCAGGAACGTCAACCAAGCCGGGTCGAATCACGGAGCAGGAACGTCAGCCTAGCCGGGTCGGTACACAGGAACAGGAACGTCAGCCAAGCCGGGTCGGTACACTGGAGCAGGAACGTCAGCCAAGCCGGGTCGGTACACAGGAGCAAGAATGTCAGCCAAGCCAGGTACGTACACAGGAGCAGGCGCAGAAGAATGGTCAGGCAATCCGGGTCGGTGCACAGACAGGAGAAGAGATGCAGAGTAGTCAGGCAGGCCAAGTTGGTACGCTGGGAATCACTGAGCAGAAACAAGCACTGGTACAGGAACACCATGAAAGGGCACCGGAGGGGTGCCAGAGCCCAGTATATAAAGGCCATACTGGGCTGGACAAATGCTGAATAGCCAAGGGGAGCAAGACACAGTGTAGACTGACAGAAAATAGCAAGGGGGGCACGGGCACCGTGATACACAGGTCTTCTGCCAGATCTTTGTGATTTCATCTTGTATAAAATAATGTAGGGTACAGTCCTTTGTCAGGTGCAGGGGCATCTGAAATTCAAAATTTTAACAAAAATGCTAATTTCAAACAGAAATTAGAATTTTTAGATTTCTGGCCCTTGCAGATGCCCTAGGAAAAATGTAAAATCCATCTGTCATTATTTTTTCAGATTCATAGAATGCAAAACTCAGCAGAATATTGAGAATATAATCCAGTTTGCCTAGCAAGACAGGTTTCATAGCAGTTTTTGTGAAATGTGACATCTCAAAGTCTTCTTAATTTTGGCTTCTAGAAAACCAACAAACAAGATGCGGCCAATGTGTCTCAAAGCCACAGCCCCTGTGAGAGTAGAAGCCCAAATCCTACTGCTGTGTCAAAAGACAAAAAGTATGACACAGAGAAGAGAAAAAGAGTATTTCAACCTCACTGGAAAGATTCCTGGCCATGGCTTGTTTTGAAGGAGAGCCAAGGGGAAGAAAGATATATTGTGAAATTTGCTTAAAATACCCTACAATAGCAATGAATCACTCTGGATGTGGTAGGAATGTCTTGTAAGTGGCTGTTATAAATTTCATGTTGAACCAATCAAAGCTCATGAAACAAGTAAAGATCACATGACATGTTGTTCATGGTTCAAACAAGTGCAGTCTGAGGCATCAACAAGTATAGCAACTAGTGGCTCCAGTTCTGCAGTTCAATCAGCACAGTCAATTAATATTACAGCTTTACAAAAACTGGAGGTAGAAAGGAAGAGGCTAATGATTTTATTTAACAATGTAGACTTAATTGCAAAACAGGGGAAGCCTCTTTCAGACATGGATATGTTGTGCCGAGCAATGAAAAAGGCTGGTGTGGACTTGGGGAAAAACTACACTAATCGTGAGAAAGCTTCTGAATTCATTAAATATGAGGCAGAAGTAATTCGACAGGACATCAAAGAGATTGTGAGGAATTCAAGGTTTATCTGTATTGTTGCAGATGGCAACACAGATAGTGCTATAACTGAACAGCAAATTGTGCTTATTAGAGTTGTCAATGAAGATAAACCTTATACAGCTCTTGTAGACCTTGTTCCAGAGGAGCATGCACGTGCTACAGGTGTGCTAGATGCAATTGTAAAATGTATCAAAAAGCTGTCTTCAGATATGCTACATCTGAGGTCTAACACTTATCTCAGTAAATTTTGATGGTACGGCTGTAATGATGGGTTCAAAAGGTGGTGTAGCAGCACTGATAAAGAACAACATTCCATTTGTGCTGCCTGTGCACTGTATAGCACACAAGCTTCAGCTGAGGATTCTAGATGCCGTAAAGAACTCTCCTTATATTATTTGTTTTGAAGAAACTTTTAAATGGGTTTTTAAGTTCTACTGTAAGAGCCCTAAAAGGCGAAGGGATGCAAAAGAAATTGCAAAAATAATCATAGAAAGTTTTGCTCACTTCAGTGACATTAAGCAAGTAATAATAATAATAACTAGTATTTATATAGTGCCTTTCTCCCAGTGGATCTCAAAGCGCTTTCAGCGCACGCTCTCTGAATTAACCAAATCAGCAGCTGAAATAATAGATGTTATTATTACCCAATCAATGGTACTCATTTATCAACCTCGGAGGGATGAAGGGCTGAGTTGACCCTGTGGGATTCGACTCTGCAACCTTGCAGTTGGAATAGGCTCCATAGTCAGGGACATTACCACTGAGCTATCTCACCAGAGATGGGCTTCTAGTAAAAGAATGGCCCTAAAAGCAATGCAGCAAAACTTGCAAACTGTTGTTTTGCATCTTGGCCAGGTTGGTGCTGGGACTGATGAGTCTTCAGCTAAAGCAAGGAAATATCTAAAATTCATCAAAAGTGTGAAGTTCCTCTCTACCCTGTGCATTCTGAGGGATATTCTTGAGCCTGTATCTCAGCTGTCAGAATTTTTTCAATCAAATGACCTTCTGTTACTAGACGTGAAGCCTGCTGTTGAGAAATGTGCATTAAGATTGTTGGGCTTGAAGTTGGATGTGGGTGAAAACATGAAGCAGTTTATTAGACTGTACCACCCAAAGGAGAGGAAATTTGGAGATCAATCTACTGAGGGGTGGGAGATTAAATTGTCAGGCCAGTGCCCACCAGCTACTAGAATAAGTAGTGTACAGCTCATTGAAAACATTACAGATTACATTGATGAAAGATTCTCCACTTTTGACTCTATGCCATCCTGTGGATTCCAAGTCTTTGACTATACAACATGGCCAGAAGGCAGAGAGGCACTATATGCATATGGCAGAGCTGACCTTGAAGAATTAATTGGTTATTTTGGCATTCTTGTCTCGGCTGAAGAAAAGTCAGCTATCCTTGATGAGTTTTGTGGACTTAAGGCACACATGAAAAATTTCAAAGATAAAAACATAACAGTTTTACCTGCATACTCTTCAATGTTATCATCAAAGCCATCTACCTTGTATAATATATTGAAAGTTGTGGAGATGTTCACAATTAGTGTTTCAACAGCAGAGGCAGAACGGGTGTTTTCTGCTATAAACATAATTAAAAATCCACTTAGAACAAAACTTCATCAGGGTATACTGCAGGACTTAATGCTCATTAAAGTGGAAGGACCTGAATTTGAGGAATATGACCCCAGCAGAGCTATTCAATACTGGCTTACATCTGGTGGAACCAAGCATGTGGGTGGACATAAAAGGTCTCATGAGGTTGACTCTGATTAAGGTAAAGCTAAAATTTTCATTTGGAAATCTGTTCTGTTTAAATTTAATACCTTCTTGCATTTGTTAATTGCATTAAAGTATTTTTAGGTCTGTCTACTAAGTTGTTATTAATAAAGACCTAATTTAAATACTATTTTGGTTGAAATTTTTTGTGTATCAGTACAAGTAGATTGTCATGAGGGACAAGTAGATTGGGCTCCCATTTTAGTCCCTTAGACAAGTATTTTTGTTAAATTTCCACACCCCTGGTGTGTGTTGCCTGTGTGTATATATATTGTGTGTGCATTTATTGTGTGTTTGTGTGTTGCATGTGTGTGTATATATTTTGTGTTGCATGTGTGTGTATATATATATATTTTGTGTGTGTTCATTGTAGCCCCTGCATCTCCTTGCAAAGATTTTGAAAGGGCTGCACCCACAGGCCACTCCTGTCAAAATCGCACCCAATATGGTTGGACCAATAGAAGAAGAAGTATAGAGGAGATTTGAATAACTCCTCCTTACTGCCACTCCTGGGCTTGTTCGCCAGGCATATGTGGATAGTGCATGAATAGCCACACAAGTTAGAAAATGACTGACCACAGAGCTCACAATTCAGTAGACATTCAAAAGAGTAAATGTCTCTAATACAACATCACATAGATGGGTGATCAGTATATGAACATCAAGATGAATGATATGTACAAAAGAAAGAACAAGTGTTGCCCAGATAGTGCAATTCAGCCTCTTTAATATATTAAAAATAATAAATGTATATACTCACAAAGGTAGTAGTCAGTATTATTTTAACTGACAAACAGGCCAGCGGAGAATCCCACAGGGTCAACTATGTCCTTCCCACTCGCTGCTAGCCAACTGTGTTTGAAAGAAGTGGAAGGTGAATTGTCATCGGTTCCAAACGGAGACGGACCTGTATTTTCCACATGTCTGTTTGTCACTTGAATAATATTTGTGAGTATATACATTTATTACTTTTAATGTACTCGAGACTGAATTACACTATTTGCTCTCCGCTATTCTTTATTTTGTATGTGTTAGTTACATTGGGAGAGTGTAGTGTTCTGCCCATATTTGAGCTGTGATTTCATCTTGTACAGTCCACTGAGTTGGGACAGCCTTGTATTCCAAAGAAGTCTTATTAGCTGTTTTTCACATAAGTGGTCTACAGCCACAAATTTTGTGAGCATAGCTCACTGGAATGAAGTGATGGTGGTAAGCCGTGCCTATTGGATTCAGCATTAAGGGCACCCCCTGGTTTCTCACCACTTTTGTCTTTTGACAAGATGAGTGATAGTGTGACCTTAGAACACACAATTCAATGGACACTTGGGAAAACATAAATGCCTTTCATACAGCATAGTGTAGGTAAACAGTCAATATGTGAGCATGAATAAAGGTGCTAACATAATCTCTGAACTCACGGTTCTTTGAGACCTTCAAAGACAGGTAAATTAACCTCCATTGTGTAACTTGTTTGAAGGCATCCTTTGTATATTACTCCACCATTCAGAGACACTTGACATAACAAGTTAAAGACCACCACTTTCTTACATAGCCGTCGGCTTCCTTTGTTCGTCTCTGTGCAGCTTTATGATGATTCCCTCAAAGTAACTTCTTTATTGAGTCACACATACCATGTCCATTTCTATCATGGTTCTTCATATGTTCTTCATAAATTAGTAGTAAAATATGCATATGTCACATTTTAAAGTGTTTCAAAGCATGTGCTTGCGTCTTCCTTAAGGAATAACATATGGCAGAATAATGCCCTCCTATATGTACCCTAAGACAATCCTCCAGTCCAGAAATAACATATCTAAAGCATTAACCCAATATTACCGAATCTAAATGTACCACAGGTATACCTCTAACAGACAACCATAGCTGCAGAAATCTAAAATATTGAACATCAGACTAGCGTTTGTTTCAAAATATTCTACACCCTACCCTCTCTATTTTGGACTAGTACATCTTCCATATGTAGCCTACCTAAAAATGATGGGCTGTTAATAGATATCCTTCAAAATCAATAAATATCTATATTTAAATGTCAAATATCAATACTGATGGGTTCAAAACAAATATATAATCTCTCCAAGCACGAGATATTGATCCAAACTAAACACTAAACCCATATGAAGACATTTTTTGTTTTCATAATTTATACTAAAGGGAGACAATAAGAACACTTCCACAGACCAAAACACGGAAACCAAACAGTTCCTTCTCAGAATTTAGTCATTTAGTGACTGATTCTCATATTAAAGATCCAATCAGTTTCCTTCCTGGACATCTGTTGGATATACTCCCCACCTCTCCAATTCCTTTTTACAATAGCCACAGCATTAAAAGAGAGATCCCTAACATTAGACCTATGATGTTCAGAAAAATGTGCCCATAGCTATGGTTTTTAAATTTAACATTAATATGGTATATCTGTTTTTCCACTTGATCACTAAATCTTCTTTTCATTCTCCTAATGTATTGTTTTTACAGGAGCATCTAATAAGTAAATAACAACCTGGGTATTACAGGTAATCATATCTCTAATTTTATGTGTTTCTCCTGTGGCTGTTGTTTGAAATTCCTTAATGTTATTCTTAAAGGAACAGTAAACTTAAAAATATATATTGCAGGGATTTTCCTACTGAGTAAAATAAGGGTACTCCCATTGCCGAGATATTTATATTTCCAGAGTTATTACAGTTTAAACCCATGTTTTTTTACATTAGCAGTGCCCTCTAGTGGTCAGATTCTAATTAGATTTTCTTTTATATTCTAATGGAGAGGAAAGTCAGAAAACTCAGAGACATACAGTTCTCCACAGAATGTTATAGAAACTTCCTGTCACTTCCTGTCAGTTAGAACTATCAGGAAGTAAAGCACAGTAAACTCACTTCTTGATTATTTGAACTGCTATAAATTTTGAATAGAACATCTGACAGCAGTGGGCGTGACCTTGTTTTATTCAGCAGGAAAAGATCTATAAAAATAAGTTTACTGCTCCTTTAATATCGCAATTTTAGTGGCCCACATACTCTGCACATATATAAAATACAGCATCACACTGTATCCACATCTTGTTAGGTGCAGTTTTATTCATTCTTACACTGGGTGCTATCTGTATTCCAAGATTAGAGGCTTTGCTAAATACTATTTCTGGTTTATTTTGTAAATAATTGCCAAACTTGTATGATTTTCTTAAAATTATTAACCTACCTTATAAGGACAGTTTATACTTATATTATCATTTAAATCCTTCTTTCTTGTTTTTTTCTTTCAACAGTTCTCCTCTTTCATATTTCTTTATATTTTGAATTTCTTCTTCAAACTCACTCGCCTCTTATTTTTCATCCATGAATTTGTTCTGTAATACATTTGCTTGATCCTCAAATACTTCTACATCTGTACAGTGTTTTCTAATTCTTAAGGGGATATTTTATAACTACGGAGAAAACTAGCAACTGTCCAAACCAATGTAACTGTTCACTTCAGTAGCCTTAAATAATCTTTTGTTTTTAATTTGATTTTCTTCAACATAGATGGTTAAATCCAACAAATTTACTTGATTACACTTGTATTCTGTTGTGAATTTCATATTATATTGATTATCACATAGGTGCCATAAAAGCTTGGTTATTAGTGATGAGCGAGCACCCCAATGCTCGGGTGTTCGGGTGCTCTGACCGAGCGCCCCCGGAGGCTCGAGTGCTCGGCCGAGCACCCGAGCCCCATTGAAGTCAATGGGAGGACTCGAGCATTACACCAGGCACCCCCTGCTCTGATGAGGGGAGGGTGCCTGGTCCATAGGAAAAGGGCAGAAAAGGATGGAAACACCACAGAAATGGTTCAGGGACAGCATAGGGAGGATGTCTGGATGCATCTTGGACTCCAACATCGCTGCTGGGAACGATCTTTCGCCCGTAGTACGCCATTTTTACAGACTGACCGTAAAACACACAAAAAGGAAAATAAAAATGACTTTAGGCGAAAAATTGTTACCAAACAGTATTTGCTGTATATTTACTTGTATATCATCTGCAAATTCTGCAAAAAATTTCATCGGTTTTTCTGAAGTGAGGCCATGATTAAGAGGGAAACGTGCGCAGAGGCAAATTCTCCCAAAAATTTCCTAGATTTTTCTGAACTGAGGCCATGATTAAGAGGGAAACGTGCGCAAAGGCAAATTCTCCCAAAAATTTCCTCGATTTTTCTGAACTGGGGCCATGATTAAGAGGGAAACGTGCGCTGAGCCGACCATCTAAAACATTATGGGTGAGGGTCTGCTGCGGAGCTGACCATCCTAAACATTATATGCGAAGGCCCGCTAGTGAGCTGACGCTATAAAACATTATATGAGAGGGCCCGCTAGAGAGCTGACCCAATAAAACATTATATGAGAAGGCCCGCTGGTGAGCTGACCTATATAAAAATTGTCAAACAGGGCCCGCTGGTGAGCTGGCCCTATATAAAAATTATATCACAGGGCCCGCTGGTGAGCTGGCCCTATATAAAAATTATATCCCAGGGCATATGGAAGAGGAGGAGGAGGATGAGAAGATTAAGAGTCAACCATATACCCGTTTTTTGGGTGGAAGGGGTGAATGGGAATACAGAGTATTCCCATCATTGTAAATAACATATATAAAGTGAGTTTATGTTCCCCCGGGGCTTTCCTCCAGTGGAGTGGAGAAGTCAGGGGAAATCCAGGCCTTGTTCATTTTTATAAGTGTCAACCTATCAGCATTTTCGGTGGAAAGGCGGATACGCTTATCTGTTATGATGCCACCAGCAGCACTAAATACCCGCTCAGACAGAACGCTGGCGGCAGGGCAGGCCAGCACCTCCAAGGCGTAGAGTGCCAGTTCATACCACGTGTCCAGCTTGGACACCCAGTAGTTGTAAGGCACAGAGGGATCATTGAGGACGCTGACACGGTCTGCTACGTACTCCTTCACCATCTTCCAAAACTTTTCCCTCCTTGTGACACTAGGCTGCGCATCAGGGTGAGGGTGCTGGCGGGGTGTCATGAAGGTGTCCCACGCCTTGGAGAGTGTTGCCCTGCCTTTCTCGGAACTGCTGTGTGCTCCCCTTTTCTCCCCTTCTCGGTTGGCCAAGGTAGCACGTACTCTGCCGCCAGCGTTGTCAGATGGAAAATTTTGGAGCAATTTTTCAACAAGAACCTTCTGGTATTGCACCATTTTGCTTGTCCTCTCCACCGGAGGAATGAGAGATGAGAAATTCTCTTTGTAGCAGGGGTCCAGAAGGGTGAACACCCAGTAATCCGTGTTGTCTAAAATGTGTATAACGCGTGGGTCACGGGAAAGGCAGCCTAACATAAAGTCAGCCATGTGTGCCAGAGTACCAACAGTCAAGATTTCGCTGTCTTCACCAGGAGGATGACTCTCAATCTCCTCATCCTCTCCCTCCTCTTCTGCCCACCCACGCTGAAGAGATGGAACTAAAGTTCCATGGCTACCCTCTGTAGCGGAGGCAACCGTGTCTTCCTCCTCCTCCTCCTCCGCCTCCTCCAATTGTCGCTGAGAAGACGAAGTGAGGGTGCTCTGGCTATCACCTTGTGTAAGCTCTTCCTCCCGCATTTCCACCTCTTCCACATGCAAAGCGTCAGTTTTAATTGTGAGCAGCGAGCGTTTCAGTAGACACAGAAGTGGGATGGTTACACTGATAATAGCGTTATCGCCGCTCACCATCTGTGTCGATTCCTCAAAATTGCGTAAAACCTCACAGAGGTCTGACATCCATTCCCACTCCTCACTTCTGATTACAGGAAGTTGAACGGAGAGGCGACGACCGTGTAACAGCTGGTACTCCACTACTGCCCTCTGCTGCTCACAAAGCCGGGCCAACATGTGGAAGGTGGAGTTCCAGCGCGTGCTCACATCACACAGCAGCCGGTGAGCTGGCAATTGTAAGCGCTGCTGCAGCTTCAACAGGCCGGCCGAAGCTGTAGATGACTTACGGAAATGTGCACACACGCGGCGCACCTTGGTCAAGAGATCATGCACATTCGGGTAGGTTTTTAGAAATCGCTGAACCACTAAATTAAATACATGCGCTAGGCATGGTACGTGTGTGAGCTTGCCGAGCTCCAAAGCCGCCACCAAGTTACGCCCATTATCATACACAACCATGCCTGGTTGCAGGTTGAGTGGCGAGAGCCACTGCTCGGTCTGGTGACTAATCCCCTGCAACAGCTCTGAGGCCGTGTGCTGTTTGTCCCCAAGGCAGATCAGCTTCAGCACGGCCTGTTGACGCTTCCCCACTGCAGTGCTACACTGCTTCCAGCTACTGGCTGATGGGGGAGTGGCGCTGCGTGTAGAGAATTCGGAGGTGGAAACGGAGGAGGAGGAGCCAATAACGTAGGTGCTGGCGGAAACCCTGATGGAGGTAGGGCCCGCAATCCTCGGCGTGGGTAGCACCCGTGCCATCCCAGGGTCCGAGTCGCTCCCAGCCTCCACGACATTCACCCAGTGTGCCGTCAGGGAAATGTAGCGTCCCTGGCCACAAGCACTTGTCCATGTGTCAGTCGTTAAGTGGACCTTCCCAGTAACTGCGTTGGTCAGGGCACGGGTGATGTTACGGGACACATGGTGGTGTAATGTGGGGATGGCACACCGGGAAAAGTAGTGGCGGCTGGGGACCGCGTACCGAGGGACAGCTGCTGCCATCAGGCTGCGGAAGGACTCAGTGTCCACAAGCCTAAATGGCAGCATTTCGATGGCCAGTAATTTGGAAAGGTGTGAGGTTAGTGCTATGGCCTGTGGGTGGGTGGCTGGGTATTTTCTCTTGCGCTCAAATGCCTGGGGTAACGACATTTGGACGCTGTGCTGGGACAGGGAAGTGGATGTGGTCGCTGATGGTGCTTCAGATGGTACAGGTGCAGGGCGGGAGGTATGCGGGCCTGCGCCTTCGACAGGCGATTGGCCGGCACCGAAAACAGGGGAAGAGGAGGCAGTGGTGTGGCCTGCAGACACAGATGGGCGATCCAGGCGTTCCTCCCACTTATTACGGTGCTTGGATGCCATGTGTCGGATCATGCTGGTGGTGGTGAGGTTTCAAGTGTTCATGCCTCGGCTCATTCTGGTGTGGCACAGGTTGCAAACTACAATTCTTTTGTCGTCCGCACTTTCCTTAAAAAAACGCCATACCGCGGAACACCTACCCCTTGGCAAGGGAGATTTACGCAAGGGGGTGCTCCGTGGAACATTTGCGGGCCGGTTTGGTGCGGTCCGCCTTCTTTCTGTAGCCACACCACTGCCTCTTCCAGCCTGTTGCGGTGCTGCAGATGGCTCACCCTCAGGACTGCTGTCATCGCTCGGCTCTACACCTTCCCAGGTGGGGTCAGTCACCTCATCGTCCACCAAGTCCTCCTCCACTTCCTCACTCTGATCATCCTCCTCATGTCTTGATCCCACCACATACTCAGTCATTGACAACTGTATAACATCCTCCTCAACAAGGTCTTGAGACAGTAATAGTGGTTGATTTAATGGCAACTGTGTCTCATCATCATCATCATCATCCACTACTTCCTTTGACCTTAAATGCCGTTCACATCTGTCATCTTCTTGTGATTGGGTACCCTCTAGAGGTTGTGAATCAGGGCATAAGATGTCATGTTCCTCTGCAAGCGTGCTTGGAGAGAGGGTCAAATGAAGGATTGGTGATGAGACGAGCTCCTCACTATATCCCAGTGTGGGATCACTTCTTTGACCAGACCGTCTATGGTGGGAGGAAGGATGATCAGAGTGAGGATTATGTTGACCAGACTCTTGGCTACTGAGAGTGGACTTGGTGGAAGACAGGGTGGTGCTTAACCGACTGGAAGCAGTATCAGCTGACATCCAACCGACCACCTGTTCACAGTGGTCGGACCTCGAGAGTGATGTCCTGCGACGCCCTGTAAAATAAGACATGAAGCTAGGTATGGTGGATGTCTTTCTTTCTTGTGCTCTGGCACCAGGCACAGTTTCTCCGCGTCCTGACCCGCGCCCTGAACTATCAGGATCACGTCCACTTCCCCGTCCCTTTTTACCCGCCTTCTTCATCTTACACGGAATATGTGACTTTGATATTTTAGTTTGAAGACTTAACAGTATTTCTTCCTATTCTGCAACTGTGCAGAGTACACAGAATAGGCTGCTAAACTGCGGCAAAGCACACTGAATGGAATATGTGACTTTGATATTTTAGTTTGAAGACTTAACAGTATTTCTTCCTATTCTGCAACTGTGCAGAGTACACAGAATATGCTGCTAAACTGCGGCGAAGCACACTGAATGGAATATGTGACTTTGATATTTTAGTTTGAAGACTTAACAGTATTTCTTCCTATTCTGCAACTGTGCAGAGTACACAGAATAGGCTGCTAAACTGCGGTGACGCACACTGAATGGAATATGTGACTTTGATATTTTAGTTTGAAGACTTAACAGTATTTCTTCCTATTCTGCAACTGTGCACAATACACAGAATAGGCTGCTAAACTGCGGTGACGCACACTGAATGGAATATGTGACTTTGATATTTTAGTTTGAAGACTTAACAGTATTTCTTCCTATTCTGCAACTGTGCACAGTACACAGAATAGGCTGCTAAACTGCGGTGACGCACACTGAATGGAATATGTGACTTTGATATTTGAGTTTGAAGACTTAACAGTATTTCTTCCTATTCTGCAACTGTGCAGAGTACACAGAATAGGCTGCTAAACTGCGGCGAAGCACACTGAATGGAATATGTGACTTTGATATTTTAGTTTGAAGACTTAACAGTATTTCTTCCTATTCTGCAACTGTGCAGAGTACACAGAATAGGCTGCTAAACTGCGGCGAAGCACACTGAATGGAATATGTGACTTTGATATTTTAGTTTGAAGACTTAACAGTATTTCTTCCTATTCTGCAACTGTGCAGAGTACACAGAATAGGCTGCTAAACTGCGGCGAAGCACACTGAATGGAATATGTGACTTTGATATTTTAGTTTGAAGACTTAACAGTATTTCTTCCTATTCTGCAACTGTGCAGAGTACACAGAATATGCTGCTAAACTGCGGCGAAGCACACTGAATGGAATATGTGACTTTGATATTTTAGTTTGAAGACTTAACAGTATTTCTTCCTATTCTGCAACTGTGCAGAGTACACAGAATAGGCTGCTAAACTGCGGCGAAGCACACTGAATGGAATATGTGACTTTGATATTTTAGTTTGAAGACTTAACAGTATTTCTTCCTATTCTGCAACTGTGCAGAGTACACAGAATATGCTGCTAAACTGCGGCGAAGCACACTGAATGGAATATGTGACTTTGATATTTTAGTTTGAAGACTTAACAGTATTTCTTCCTATTCTGCAACTGTGCAGAGTACACAGAATAGGCTGCTAAACTGCGGTGACGCACACTGAATGGAATATGTGACTTTGATATTTTAGTTTGAAGACTTAACAGTATTTCTTCCTATTCTGCAACTGTGCACAGTACACAGAATATGCTGCTAAACTGCGGTGACGCACACTGAATGGAATATGTGACTTTGATATTTTAGTTTGAAGACTTAACAGTATTTCTTCCTATTCTGCAACTGTGCAGAGTACACAGAATAGGCTGCTAAACTGCGGCGAAGCACACTGAATGGAATATGTGACTTTGATATTTTAGTTTGAAGACTTAACAGTATTTCTTCCTATTCTGCAACTGTGCAGAGTACACAGAATATGCTGCTAAACTGCGGCGAAGCACACTGAATGGAATATGTGACTTTGATATTTTAGTTTGAAGACTTAACAGTATTTCTTCCTATTCTGCAACTGTGCAGAGTACACAGAATAGGCTGCTAAACTGCGGTGACGCACACTGAATGGAATATGTGACTTTGATATTTTAGTTTGAAGACTTAACAGTATTTCTTCCTATTCTGCAACTGTGCAGAGTACACAGAATATGCTGCTAAACTGCGGCGAAGCACACTGAATGGAATATGTGACTTTGATATTTTAGTTTGAAGACTTAACAGTATTTCTTCCTATTCTGCAACTGTGCAGAGTACACAGAATAGGCTGCTAAACTGCGGCGAAGCACACTGAATGGAATATGTGACTTTGAAATTTGAGTTTGAAGACTTAACAGTATTTCTTCCTATTCTGCAACTGTGCAGAGTACACAGAATATGCTGCTAAACTGCGGCGAAGCACACTGAATGGAATATGTGACTTTGATATTTGAGTTTGAAGACTTAACAGTATTTCTTCCTATTCTGCAACTGTGCAGAGTACACAGAATAGGCTGCTAAACTGCGGCGAAGCACACTGAATGGAATATGTGACTTTGATATTTGAGTTTGAAGACTTAACAGAATGTGCTCTAATCTGCAACTTTGCACACTAAACAGAATGTGCTCTAATCTGCAACTTTGCACACTAAACAGAATGTGCTCTAATCTGCAACTTTGCACACTAAACAGAATGTGCTCTAATCTGCAACTTTGCACACTAAACAGAATATATGAAATTTTTTTTTTTTTGTTTTTTTCCCCCTACACAAAATAAACTGCTGCCCCCACACACAGTAGTCCTAAAAAGGACTTTTGGTTCTTTTTTTTTCACAAATTTGCTTTCTTTCTCCCTACACTGACTTTCCCTTCCTATCCTCATCTCTCCCTGGCTAAGACTGAGCCGAACTCGCTGGTCAGGTGCTATACAGCACCCGACCACGGGTTCTGGCCAGCCAATCAGTGTAATGCCAGCAGCCAACATGGCTGCTGGCATTACACTGATGTCAGAGCCTCCCTGCACGTTTATTGGCTGCGCAGCAGCCGCAAAACGTGCGGGGAGGAGACCCGAACATGGCGGGCGAGCACATGCGGTACTCGTACGAGTACCGCCATGTGCCGAGCAGAGCGATGCTCGAGCCGATCCGAGCATCGGCCGAGCATGCTCGCTCAACACTATTGGTTATAATACGCACCTGTACATAATACTCAGGTATAAATTATACCCAGGATTTTTGGCAAAATAATTAGTTCCTGTGTATAATAGGCACCCCTCTCGCTCTTTCTACCCCCCCAAAAAAAAAATAAACCTCTCCCTTGATCACCCTTCTGATTCCCAGCTTCCCCCACCTCAATACCAGTACATGTCTGCCCCCCTTTCCATCATCAGACCACCATGAAATCCAGGGACCTCCCCCCCATCTGGAAGCAGCAGTGACACTGGGGCAGCGGGAGGCATTCCTGAGCTCACTGCCCGCTTCCTCTGCTACATTAATATTTATTTAAAGAATCTTAGAGCTCACCTGAATAACCAGGATCCCTCCTCTGGAGGAAGCAGTGATATTGGGGCAGCAGACAGCAGTCTTGCATTCTCTGCCCGCTTCTTCCGCTCCTGTGTGCACGTTGCATATATGGTACTGCCCTGTCAGGACTGGGCAACCAAGTTACACTGAAGAGTTCCAGGAGTGGAAGAAGAGGGTGATGAATGCAAGAATGCTGCCCGTTGCTCCAATATTTTGGCTGCCTCTAGAGGAGGGATCCTGGTAATTCAAGTGGGCTCTAAGTTTCTTTTAATAAATAATATTGTAGCAGAGGAAGTGGGTGGTGTGCCCAGGAATGCTGCTCGCTGCCCATTGTCATGGCTGCCTCCAAATGGGGAGTTCGGTATTTCAGGGGGAGGTCTGATGATGAAAAAGAGGGCAGGCATGTATTGGTATTGAGGTAGTGAGGATGGGAAGGGGAAGGACGATCGAGGGGGGACATTTTAAATTTTTGTGGGTGTTTATTTTTTTGTTCCAATTGTGTATAATATTCATCCCCAACACTTCATATAAGGTGAAATGGGGAAAAAATATGCATATTGTACCCAAGATTTTACGGCACTCTAAAAAAACCCTTAGTGAGTACTCAGAACCTCCTCCATATAAAACAATATTGTCAATATATCTTCTAAATGTCACCAGGTTTGCACTGAAAGGGTTATTACTCCAAATATTCTCAATAATCCATATACAAATTTGCATAGCTAAATGAGAAACCTGCTGCCCATAGCCAATCCTAATATTTGTAAATAGAGAATAAATTTCATCAAAGACCTAACAAACTGATATTGAATCAGCAACATTTTCTTAACCTATTTCAAAAATAACTTTATTGCTATACAGCCTTTATCATGCTCAATTATCAAATTAAGTGATGCTACATGAATTGTTACTAAAATATCACCTTCTTTGCATTTTATTTTTTGTACGGTTGTGATAACATGTGTAGTGTTTTATAAATAAGTTAGTAACCTCTCACTTGCTCCTGTAGATAAAAATCCATATATTGACTCAAATTACTAGTTAAAGTTTTAATACCCGATACTACTGGTCTGCCTGGAGGTTGTCTCAAATTTTTGTGGATTTTTGGTAAAAAAATAAAATATAGGAGTTTGTGGGTTTATTATGGGTATTTATTTTAATCCTTTTTTAGTTATCCCTTTAAGACTGTTGCCGGCTTGCACCTAAGGACCACGGAGCATTTTTGTTTTTTTTGTTAATGGAATCAGAGGTCCGCCAAACAGTGTGCAGCCGTGCAGGGACCCTTGAATTCCATGACGTACATATACATCATGGGTCCTTCATGCACATTTTCCCCATGATATATATGTATATCCTAGGTCCTTAAAGGGTTAATAAACCTTCATCCATCCTATAGAAAGAAGAAGTACAGGTGGTTGAATCTAACAGAAAGGCCTCTACCCCCCAAAAAATAACACACACTTTAATCTCTGAAAGTAAGGAAGAAAGCAGCAAAATCTTTGACTTTGATAGAAGCAGAATATGGGAGTTAGGAGGTAATACAGGAGATGAGAGTTTGCACTGCAGTACCACCAGCATTAGACCAATATGGACAAGTACGCAGCATTATATACAAAGGTTATACAAAGAGGAAATACTGTTTGTTGAGTCTAACAGAAAGTCCCCCCAAAGTAACATACACTGTGATCTCTAAGAATAAGGAAGAAAGGAGCAGTGTATGGGCTTCAGTAGGCTAAGGAAGCGAACCTGAGCCAGGCATAGCAATATCACCATCAATACAGCATCTGTGACTGTGGTGTTACAAGCACAACAGGGGCTTCATGCAGTGATATGGGAGGTGACTGTTGACATTGCAATACTAACTGGAGGAGCACCAGCATTAGACCATACCAGAGAGATACATACAGCAGCATGGCCCACAAGAAATCTATTACTGAGGAAGTACTGGTGGTGGCTGTCTAACAACTGAAAGCCTCCCAAACAAACAGAAACTGATATTTCAGGGTATAGATGCAGTAGCTATCTTTGACTGCTTTCACCATGTTTGCTCCTCCATCGGTCACCAATAATCCTATCTCCACAAGTGTGCCTACCTGCCTTTCAACCCACAGTGCCAGCATCTTAATAAGCGCTACCAAAATTTTAGCTGATAAGTGACAGTAGACAGGCAGATAAAGTGATCCTTCCTACCTGAGCTGGCTGACCTTCAGACTCAGCTGAGAATAAATGACAGATACAAGACAGATGGACATAAATATATCATATATTCAAGACAGTCATAAAGGTACAACTTCACATTCTGTGTTACTTATATACACTCGGTCCTACATCCATAAAAACAAGATGGACAAGCATATACTTTGGAGTGATGGTGCTTCACCAGCTGCTGAGTACTTCGTCCTTTATTGCAAGCTAACAGGGCTTTTGGAGCGAACGAGAAATCTGCTGAAATGTTGGCACTAGCTACTAGTGTGTATAGGTAGACAAGCAAAGAGGGGAAGCTTGAGTTGCTTGATTTAAGAAGTAGTGGTGGTAGGAAGTTCTCTGACCAGTTGCAGGGAATATGGGTGTGATTTGTAGACAATAACACTGACACTGATATTTAAGAAAAATAAATAAAAAATACTGTTGACTGATAGGTAAACAAAACAGGCAGGAGATCATATTCCTGCACCTTAGCATAGACAGAAAATGACAGTGACTGAAACATACATCATACATTTTGTCAGACAGAAAAAACATAAGTCCATGGAATAACAGCTCTGTCTTGTACTTTGCAGTAAAAATCACCACTACCATTATTACATTCAAAAAATTATATCAGTCATCAGCTTCACCCTCACCACATCCAAGTGCAACCCCATCCAGTCACACTCATTATTATTGACTTAGCAGCAACAATATCAACAACCGTAGCTATGAGTTTTTCTGCTGATGCTCAAAGCATAGCAACACTGACACCTACTGCTAGTACTATTGTAACATCTAGCCCCTGTAGTAGAAGTAGTAGTAGTAGTAATAGTTGTAGTAGTAGTAGTAGTAGTAGTAGCTGTAGTTGTAGTAGTAATAGTAGTAGTAAAAGTAGTGGTAGTAGAAGTAGTGCTTCAGGAAGCCCTCAGTCTATGAAATCTCCAGTATACAGATACTCCACTTACAGTCCAAAAGCTTAAAGGGATAGTAATACTTCATTTTAACTTTATTTTATTTTGTAGGCATTAAAAAAACATGAAGAATGATATAAGTCTTATCTCTGAAACCTTTATGGTTTAAGAGATATTCACAAACAAAGTATCCCCCCCCTGTTCAACCAGATCAGAAGGGAGATGCCCAGGTAGACTGCAGAGAGGGACAATCTTCAATTAAGATAATGGAAAAAGCTGAAAAACTTGTCAAGGGGGGAAGGGCTTTCATTGTTTTCATACAAAGAAAATTGTCCCCTTCTGTTATCTGTACTGTCATACAACCAGACTCACATCTGAGAAGAGATGGCTTACACTAGGTAAAAGGGGCGGGGAGGGGAACTTTGCTTGTGAATATCTCATAAACCATAAAGGTTTGAGAGATAAGACTTATATCATTCTTCATGTTTTTTTAATGCCTACAAAATAAAATAAAGTTAAAACGAAGTGTTACTATCCCTTTAACATGTTGCTATCTGTTGTCTCTGTGAACAATAAAATGTGAGTGCTGGGAAACCAGAATTTCATCTAGGCAAATCTGCATTGAGAGGCAACCTGTCTGGGAGATGTACCTGCGGCAACTTAGTAGAAGAACTCCTAGAAGTGCATGGGGCCAAGAGGCACATAATAGTTGTGTTGTAGATGTCTTAGCGAGTGGGACATTTTCCTCAATAACGATAATACCCATGTTTCCCACAGGGACAGAAAGGAGGACTCTAAATTAGTCTGATTTGCTTTGGAATTATATGTAAAGACAAAAATGGTGTAGTTGTGGTGCAAACCAACCATTGCCATTGTATAAAATGGAACTTTTAACCCTGTGACTGCTACTGTTCTATAACACATTGCTTTGCAATATGCTGGAGACCTACCAACTATATATATATATATATATATATATATATATATATATATATATATATACACACACACACATACTAGTTAAAGAGCCCATTAGATGGGCCACAGTGCCACTGCCAGCCTCTGTATCAGCCTCATCACGGGCAGTCTCTACTGCGCATGACTGCAGCACGCACAGCAGTCTCTACTGTGCATGACTGTGTTGTTACAAACTTTCTAGCGAATTATTATATAGGATATATATACTATAAAGGAGAAGCTGTTCAGGTAACAGCAATTCTGCAGACGTGCCACACCCCCCCAGGGCGGTCAGGGGGAGGAGATAACACGTCTTCTCCATTCACAGCACTCCAAAGAGTCACAGAGGTGGCACCATGAGCACTCCTGTGAAAATCTCTGCAGCAAGTCACACACTGCAAGGAGCTTACAGCAGAGCGACATTTTCACAGAAGTCAGCATGTGGCCAAACACCCCAAGCTGACTCCTGTGAAAATGTCTGCAGAGACTTTGCCTCATTCAGTGTAACCCTTTCAGTGCCACAAGGGCTGCGGATTGGAAGCTGCGCATGGTGCTGAAGAGGAAGACAGCCAGTCCCTAGCCAGACGTGATCGTCTGTCTGCTGGAGGGGAGGCCACACCAGTAAAGCAACTGGCTGTCTCCCTTACACCCACTCCTCTGATTGGGTTACTGCGCATTAGTAACAACACAGCCAGGATCACCTGTGAGCTTCTATTATGGCCCGAATCGGCCTATTCCTTTAGCAGCATAGCCACTGGGCAGATCCAGCAGCAGGCCACAGATTTGGGATTCAGGGAGCACTAGGGAACCCCACGACACTGAGCCCTGTACAGTCTTGCCCAGATGGGGTTCTCAAGTACCCCTCTTTCTAAAATGGACACCACACAACAGGTAACACATCCTTGTACTGAACATAAATTTGTGCCGTCTCAACACCTTACACCACATTAACATACTTTAACCCATTAAGTGCAAGAGAGGTATGCTATGTGCATACCTCTCTTGCACTTAAAGGATTAAATTACCTGAATGTGGTGTAAGGTGGCACAAATTTATGTTCAGTACAAGGATGAGGCACAGCAATGAAGGAACCTCTTTCACTTGGGGAGTCAGTGTGATTGTGTCACCTGGGGATAGTCTGTCACATGGGGATGAGCGCAAAGCCCTGCTTCAGGTACCACTGCACAGCCACCACTAGCAATGGTACTGCCTTCAGCAGGATCAGCCTGCTCTTCACTTGTTCCGATCTGCACGATCCAGGCGCAAACTGCATTAAGATCTGTTACTAAAAGCTGCTGAGAAGCGACACACAATACTTCAGTGGGAACACACTACTTCCACACTCACAACATGCAATGCATAGCGAAGGCACTTATAGGGTTAAGCAAGAAGAGGAAGCGATGTGTGTTTCCAGCCCCACGCACTTACTGTGCTGCCAGCCCCACAGCTGTTCTGGAGCTGTGCTTCCAAGCCTGCTATTCATTGTTACTAGCTTTCAACAACCGTTGCCACCTGCCCGGTATTTTACAGGTGTGGTGTCAAAGATGGTATCTCATAGGATTGGATATCCATCATGCCCAGGAGGCTGGACCTGTCATGTAGGTCTGCCCGCTAGGCGTGTACTGCCACATCCCGCTCTGCCCACTTGCTGTGAACTTCTCGGAGTGCATGAGCAGGCAGAGCTACTCTGGGGTGCGTGCACGAGCTTTTTCTATCAAAGATAGGAACTTGTTATCAAAGATGGTAACCTATTGTTTAGCCGTTGATACAGAGCAATAGTAACTTGTTATCGAAGATGGTAACCTCTTGTCTAGCCATTGATACAGAGCAATATAATGCAGACTGGTCTTTATTTCTACATTTTAACACTTTGAATGCCAAAGAGGTATCCAATGCATTGCAATACAATGCATTTGATACCTCTCTAGCACTCAAAGGGTTAAGGCTTACAGGTTACCATCTTTGACACTACCTTTGAACCTTTTGAGTGCCAGATACATTGGATACCTCTCTGGTACTCAAAGAGTTAAGTCTTTCAGGTTACCATCTTTTACACTACATTTTAACCCTCTGAGTGTAATACACAGTACACATTACAGGGCACACATCATTCACAGTATGTAGAGGAGCACAGATTTGTTTGTTTGTATGTGTTTTCATTTTTGGGGTCTCGGCCTAAAGTCAGGGGGACTGGAGAACCCTCTCATTTCTTGTTGCTATCTATATCTATCATCTTTATACTTATATTTAATTTATATTTATTATATGGATATTTTATGACGAGTTAGCACTGTGAGTTTTCTTCTTCTTTTCTGTTTTTGTACATATATATATATATATATACACACACACACACACACACATAATGCAAATGTTTTTCTCATTTATGTTTTTATACATGTGTTCCATGAAACTCATAAGAAGATCCAGTACACAATATTGTACACCCAAAAATACTGGCCACTTTTCAATAAAGGACTGGTCTATTTTGCAATAGGGATAACTATGTAACTTCTCTTGGGCCTGGATTAAGGGAGTTGTCTTTACTAATAGAAATGTTAGTGTCATCATCTCTAAGTTGCTTCCCAGAATCTCTGGCTGCTGTCGAAGCTTGGCGTTCTGGGAATTTTATAAACGAACATTAAGGAAATGGGGTTTTCAGTAATTGTACATGCATTAAGAAACACATTTCAGTGGGTGGATATGAAGACAAACTGATTTTATGAGAGAATAATAGTTATGTTGAAAGTATTCAAGAATGCAATTTTATAGAGAGAAAATGTACATTGTTGTGTAAATCATTATAGACCATCTTGAATTTTGCTAGAATTACATTTATATTTCCCATTTCTCAGTGGAGGAATATTAACCCCTTGACTGCAAGTGATTTCCCCAATACATTGCTTCACAATGCAGTGGAGACATCTCTACAGTCCAAGGGGTTAAAGGAGCAGTACTTTTTTTATGTAAACCTATATGCTATTGAGCTTTTCCAAGCTGAATAAAACAAAGAAACTCCCATCTCTGTGAGACTTTTAATTTAGAAGTTTAAACAAATTATTTTTTTATATAAAGGTGTTAACAACAGCTCCAACTGGTGTCCAAAATGCAATTTTTATACTGTACTCCCTGGGCATGCTTAAGCCACTGAATATGGTTCTCCATAGGAAGTGTTAGGAACAGCACCTTCTAGTGATTATTATAGACAACTGCAGTTTAAAGTATTAAAAAAGACAATAAAACCAAGTCAAGTATAATACATTTTGAATGAAAAATCTCCCGGCAGTGGGAGACACTCTGGTATTAATCACCAGGGAAAGCCCTATAACATATTATTTAGTTAAAAAGTGTATTGCTCCTTTAATCATTTCACAACCTTTTCTGTTGTTTAATTATTATAGAGAAAAAATACTACAGATCAGTCTAGTATTAACCTGGGACACTAATAATGTTGAACCCAAATCTATTAGTCTCCATGTATTTGAGTTCCTATAAAGCCTTGGCATGGAGATAAAGGGAAATGTTAACTCCCTGAGGACCAGAGGGGTGCACAATGCTTTGTGAAGCAATGTGTTGTGCACCCCTGTGGTCCTCATGTGTTTAATCAACAAACAGCTTTATTTATGTTTAATAAAAATTTTAAATAATGTGTTTGCCTGTTTTTGTTTATTTCTGTTTTACGCAGGCCAATTCTGGGTGAAACCAAATGCATTACAGGGGACAAATACCTCAGTAGCTCTTGTTTGTCACAATGATTGTTACTGTCTTTATAGTTTTTCACCCCATTGTACAGTGCTGGCGAATATGCTGTAGATCAATAAATATATAAGATTAACAAATAAACAGTCCCAAAATTCTCATTGATTTTAAATGGAATATTAACCCCATTGAATGTTATACTGGTCTCCAATGCATTGCATTGTTTTGAAATCAATAGGAATTATTTCCCCCTGAAGCATAGTTGGTTTGGATAAGAACTGACCTCTTTGCCTTTATACAATGGCATAAATACAGGGGCTGCAACTAAGACTGGCACATTTGCATGGGCCCTTTCCTCTTATAAGGCCATATTCACAAAAGAAATAAAAAGAAATACTGGAGCAAACCAACTGCATCACAGTGGGAACATACAATGCCCCATTGATTAAAATGAGGTGTTTAACCCCTTTAATGCTAGATAGATCTCCAAAGCATTGCTTAGCTCTCTGGCACTCAAGGGGTTAAAATCCCCATTTAAATCAATGGGAGTTTGGGAAATGTATTTTGGTTTGCTATACAATTTCTCTTCATTCCTTTTGTGAATAAAGCCCACAGTGTCATAACTAAATCGTTATCTGCTGCCTTTTTCCATCTCATGATCGGGCCTGACACTATTTCTCTCCATTGGAGCCTGGGTACTGCAGCCAGTGAGTGGGTGGCCTGCAGTTACTTTTGCCACACTTGTCCTGAACCTTTCACTCTCTCTTGCATGTGCGTGAGAGTGAAATCCAGGGCTGGTGCAAGGATTTTTGCCATCCTAGGCAAAACCTAATTTTGCCACCCCTTGTGTCCCACCCCTTTATACCCCGCCTACTTATACCCCACCTCTTTTCTTGCCCTATCAACTCCAACTTGCCCCCACCAGCTCCACCTTAACCCCCACTAGCTCAACTTTGCCCCTATCAGCTCCAACTTGCCCTCACCAGCTCCACTTTGCACCCCATCAGCTTCAACTTGCCCCCACCAGCTCCACTTTGCCCCTATCAGCTCCACTTTGCCCCTTTAGCTCCAACTTGCCCCCCATCAGCCCCAACTTGCCCCCCATCACAGACCCGAAGCTGCTGGAGCTCCCGCGTGGTTTTATCTTCAGTAATGCAGAGCGAGCTTGGAGATGTTGACTCCCAGCACGCTCTGCATTACTAAAGAGCCAACGGCGACGAGGGAGTGCAGTAGCTACACAGACCTGACTGTGTTGCAGTGCCCAGCAGAGGAGTCCTGCTAGCGGGAATGGCCGGCCCTGAGCGCAGCTCTTCGCTGCTGCATGCTTGCGCCCCCAGTACATGTGCACCCTAGGCCGGCGTCTAGCTCACCTATAGGTGGCGCCGGCTCTGGTGAAATCAACTGAAAACATACAACCAGCAACAACTGTAGAGCTCAGAATCAATCAATGGAGTTCCAGCATCAAGAGCAACTTGAGAAATTATGTGGGTTGTGTTGTTCACTGGCATCTTTAACCCCTTATCGAATAAGGACCACAGAGCATTTTTTATTTTTGCCCATTGGATTTAGGGGCACACTGCACAGGGACCCCTGAATTTTATGACGTGCCAGGACTGTCACTGGTGCTTAATGCAGAACTATGGGTGCAGTTTGTAAACCATTCATTTTGTCGAAAAATTGCAGCAGTATCACACCAAATGAATTCCCTGCACAGAATATGTCAATCAATTCATCTAGCCAATCTAAAGCAATCAACTATTGCAGCCAATCAACATCCAGCTACACACAGGTCATTTGTATCTGCTTCAGTTCAGTTTACTTTCACTTTTGGCAGCCATTTTATTTCCCACATGTGCAGTGGATTCTAGAGCTGAGTTTGAGGTGTTGGCAGATGAGTTCTATATCTTCCTAAAATAGTACAACAGCTTTCAGAAAGAACATGTTCAATAACAATGTAAGACATTATATCTAAGATAATATTAGCATTATTGTTTTACAGCCCAGTGTTTGCATAGTTCTGTATCTATAGCTTTTTTTCTTTGCTGTGCAGCTATATATGTTTTATAAACTTAACTGCATCAGCTTTCATTCTTAAAATAAGAATACACATCAGGAAAACTAGGTTAAACAAAGTTACTTGAAAATGTGTAATAGTCTGTTCAAGTTATTAACAGCATTATATTCTTTTACTGCTGCTTGTTTATTCATGAGCCATTAACCCTTTGAGTGACAGAGTGATACGCAAAGCAATGCGTCACATACCACTCTGGCACTCAAAGGGTTAAGTGTTAAGTTTAACTGCTCTAAAGCAGGGGTATAACATTGCTGGGTCTACAACTCCCACCATCCCCATCCAGGCAACTACCGGTGTGGGATCATGGGAGTTTTCATCCCCAGGAGCTGGAGAGGTAACAGTTGTCTAGAGATGGATAAACTAGTCTCATAGAAATAGAGATTTAATTTATTATAACTTATAGTACATGTAAGATACGTGTGTGTGTGTGTGGGGGGGTTTGTGTGTGTTGCACTACATTTTACGTAAAAATGAGAATTGTGCTGTGCTTAACCCTTTGGTTGCCAGTGGATGAACAATACCTTGCTTCACAAAGCACTGGTTAGCTCACTGGCAATCAAAGGGTCAAAAGTGCTTCCATGCAGATATATATATATATATATATTTTTTTTTTTTTTTATTTATTTTTTTTTAATCTGATAGTGTAACAAAAGGCATTATTATTATTATCACAGTGTCACTAAGCATTGTACTGTAACTACTATATAATGTGCCCCCATTGCACGATAAGGTGGGACTAGAGAAGAACAGCATGAGTAAGCATCTGTGTGTATTTGTATAGGCTGCAGAAGTTCTGAGTACATTAAAAAGGGACTTGTGTAAGAAAAATACTAGTTATTGTGGGAAGGTATGATGGTATGTGTGTGTGATTTATTTATGTAGGTTGCATATGTGTGTGAGATTTATTTCTGTAGTACATCTCTCTATGTATGATATTTATTTCTATAGTGCCTCTGTTTGTGTGAGATATATGGTTTTTCTCACATAAGTCCTTGTCTCATGTAGTCAGACTGGCCCAGTCTGTACAATACAGATTTCCCTGTTCTGCTTCTCTCCCACTTTATCTTGCTGCTGGTCAGGGAGTGGCAGGACACAGAGTAAAACCTCAGATCATGTCCCCTCCTCTGTGCTCTTTTTATATGCATGCAAGCGCATCTAACCCATTTAGTGCCAGAGAGGTAAGCACTTGCCTGTGAAGCAATGCACTGTACACCACCCCAGCAATCAAAGGGTTAAACACAGCAGTGTTCTCATAATTCTCTTTTTTTTTTAATAAGTAAAAGTAGTGTAACTCAAAACTGGAAATGTACTAAATGTAATGAAAGTCCAATCTCAAAGATGTCTGCAAAGTTAATTTATGGGACTGATTTATCTCTCTGTGGAAAAAAATAGTATTTAAGCAGTTCTTTTAACCCCTTAACGACCGACCGCGCAGGCACACGGCGGTCACTAAAGGACCTCCGAGCTTTTTTTTTTTTTTCCTATTCTGGACTCCCTGAATGGCGTGCAGCCGCGGGAGGAGGCTGGAATTCCATGACGGTCATAGTACATCATGGGTCGTTAAAGGGATAGTAATACTTAAAATTTAAAAAAATATATGTTGTAGGGTTTATCCCCCTGAGTAAAACAAGGGCACTCCCACTGCTGAAAGGTGTTTAATTCAAAAGTTATTAATTATCACAGTGGCCTGAAATTATACAGTGGTGCTGTTGCTACACCATCCTTTGGAGATTTATGGTCCCGGGACCAGAGCTGTCCATAGGATCATGTAGCAACAGCACCACTGTACAATTTCAGGCCACTGTGATATTGCACCTAAAAAATTCTACTTTGAAAATTAATAACTTTTGAATGAAACACCTTTCAGCAGTGGGAGTACCCTTGTTTTACTCAGGGGGATAAACCCTACAACATATTTATTTTTACATTTTAAGTATTACTATCCCTTTAACTCAGATCGACCCATGACATACTATGACCGTTAAGGGGTTAAAGATACCAACTACAAGTGTGTATACACATATAAATACACACATACACAAATATATACAGAGACACACACACACACATATATATACACAAATATCCAAACACTGAACTGTGGTACTATGTGCTGAATGCATGCTAAATCACGTATTAATAATACTTTATTAGAACAAGCTTAGACAATTGTTGTCTCTCCAGCTCTTGGGGATTAACCCCTTAAGGACCCATGACTTGCCAAGGCCGTTATGGGAAAACTTCAGTTAAGGACCCAATATGACAGTTCTGTCATCATGTAAGTCAGGGGTCCCCATGTAGCTTCATGTCTTTAGGGGACCCCTAAATCCATTGGAGCAAAAAAAATGCTCAGTGGTCCTTAATTGCCTGACGCATGGCTGGTCATTAAGGGGTTAAAACTCTCATTGTCCCCACCCAGCAGTTGTCTGGTTGGGATAATGGGAGTTGTAGTCCCCAACACCTGAAGATCTGACAGTGGTCTTGCTTAGAACACGTACAGTTAACACTTTATGGCCCATGAATAAACTATGATGAAGCAGCAGTAAAAGAGTGTTATTATCAACTTGTATTTACTTAAGTTTGCTTTAGTCTTCCTGCTATGCATGTCTCGGTGCATGGGGTAATAGTTGCAAGCAAAAAACACAGACTACCAGTTGTTTGGGTGTAAACAGGCCATAGCTTTAGTAAAGTCACTTTACAACCTACCAACAAACTCAGGGCTGGAGTTACATCTCAGGAGCCTGTAGGCACAGAAATTTGAAGCCCCCCCCCCCCGTGGGCCATCTGCACTTGATACCTCCACAATGCTCCTAATCTCCACGTTGTCCCCCACATCATCTCCATATTGCCCCCATCATCGCCACATCCCCACTCTGCTTATTAACATACCTCCCAACATTTGAAGTTGGCAAAGAGGGACACTTTTTTCCCCTACGGCACCCCCACATTTCAAAGATGCCTCCATTATGCAGATTAGAAATTACCTCTTTGGTAACATATATATATATATATATATATATATATATATATATATATATATATATATATATATTGTTGCAACTCACTGGGCATTAGAAGGTGAGCGTTGGTGGCTGCAAGCAGCAGTAAGTAAGCACTGTATACTGTGCTCTGCTGAGGCTGCTGGTAGTGGTGTGCTGTGTGACTTGTCAGGCACACCGCTGATCGTGCATGATGAGCACCATAGCCGGGCTAAGCTAACCTACTCCTGGTGGCCTGATCAGGCCTCCGGTGTAACTTGGAGGAGGCCAGGCACTGACTGAGTGAAGGAGCATGATGAGCACAGCAGCAATCAGCGACTGATCAATGTGCATACTCATTGTGTCCCATTCGGCGGCAATTCACTAAGCATGCCGCCCTCGCCGTGGCTAGCCAACACTGAGTGCCTCTCAACCCCCCTTCCCCCGCACAACTTATTAAAATACAGTGAGTGAGCTGACCCACCGCAGCAAGGATCAGTCATGAATCATCTGCACAAGTGACAAGCAGAATTCAATTGTGTACCTAGGATAGAGGATATCAGGACAAATGATCGATGGAGCACTTCTTCAAATAGGCGTGGTGCCGGTGGGTCTGTCTCTGCAGTACTGCTGCTGAGCTCAGCCTCACAGTCAGGGTGGCAGGTGGATTATGGCGCAATTGCATGTGTGCGCATTATAATATAACAAGTGAATTGTGGCACGCATGCGCACAGTGTATAGGCGTGATGGCACTGTCATATGATCAGAGTGCCATGCATCTTAGGCTGCTGCAGCGTAGTGTATAGGCAAAACTGGAACAAGCCAGGAAAACTGGGACAAACAGCTATGCGGGCAGGACAGCGGGTTTGGGCCCGTAAATCGGGACAGTTGGCTGGTATGTTATTACTTTACTCCAGCTAAGACATGTCTCTCCTCCTTATTCTTCCACAGAATACTTCCCCTCTTTTTAACCCTTTGAGTGCCAGAGGGGTACGCAACGCATGCGTTGTTTACCTCTCTCGCACTCAAAGGGTTAAGAATATTAGATGATGCATACAAAATTATATTATACAAGTTTTAAGAATAGGATATAGGTGATGTATGTACTGTATGTATGTATGTGTGTGTGTGTGTGTATGTGTGTGTGTATACACATTCACTAGGCTATAGAACCATACTAATATTATCTACTACTGTAAAATCCCATGTACACGGGCCAAGGTCCGGAACCCTTTGAGTGCCAGAGGGGTACACAACACGTTGCTTTGCAATGCATTGCAAACCCCTCTGGCACTTAAAGGGTTAAGCGGCCGCTACCTCACTGCTCCACGCGATGCAGTCTTGCGTCGCCTCACTCACGCAATGCAATCATGTGCAGTAGAGACTGACGAACGCATGCAGTCTCTACTGCGCATGACCACTTCTGACAAACATCTTAGCAAATTATTATATAGGATTAGATATAATGTATAGTCTCTTACCCTTGTCACTGAACATTATCTTTATGAAAGCTGTTCTACTACCTTAGGAAGCAGTAACCTTGTGAGTGCCAGTGTGGTATCCAATGCATTGCAAAAACAATGAGTTGGGTATCGCTCTGGAGCACAAAGGGTTTAAATGCTGTCTGCCAGCAGCTTAAAATCAACCCTGGGATCATTACATATGAGAAATAACATGGCTGCCAGAAAAGGAACTGAGCAGGAAGGAGGAAGAAATTCTTTTTCTCTGCATCCTCACCTATATGGGCTAAAATTTTCACCTCAAACTGAAGTGGGCAATAAATGGCACTTTCCTCTTGGCGAAAAATTTCCCGCAAAAAGTGGCGATTTTCTGCTTTTTCCCGCTTTTTTTCCCCTAGCTCATTCCATTGAAATCAATGGGAACACTGAAGTTACACACAACATAAAACAAATATTATTTTATTTCCCAAAAGCATAGTATAAAAGGGGCATGAGGGTGCCTGTGTTGGTGGGGTGTGGGGAAGGAATCAGTTGAACAGGGGATGCTTTTTGGGGGGGTTGTTTACTGGGATTTGGGGGCAGTTAATAAAAAATCCTAAATAAAATTAAAAAAACAACCTATAACACATGGTATAAAAGGGGTCTGAGGAGGGTGCCTGTTTTGGTGAGTGGAGTCTGGGGAATTAATCAGTTGAACAGGGAATTTGTTTTTGGGGGGTTTCTTGACTGCTATTGGGGGGACAGTTAAAAAAAAAAACAATAAAATAAGAAATGTGTAAGTAAAGTGATAGACAGGAACCCCCTGACATAAGCTACCACTTGATAGAGTATTTTGTAGAGCATGTATTGTTAGATTTGTTGTAGAGGCCCAAGCACTGAGGAAACATTAATTTGTAGGATTTAAGCTTGTTAGAAACAAACCCCCAAAAATTGTGTATTTTTTTTGTAGGACTATGTTTTTTTTATTTATTTATTTATTTTAAATTTTTTTTTTTCAAAGCACAAGCCCTGAGCAAAACAAAAATGCTCTAGTGGACTAGTGCCAGCAGGTCATATTGGCCAGTGGCCACTGGCCATTGTCAAGTGTCCTCCTCCTGAGTCTGAGTCCATAATTGTGGAATTTGCAACTGCTGTTCTTACTGCTGCTGCTGCTGAGTTGTTTAAGCAGCAGGATGATAAGGCAGCTAAAAGGGAATGGGATCAACAACAATAACAGAAACATGGGTGATGAATGATGAAGGTTCCACTTGCCACAACTGTCTCCAATGTTGCGCCTGAGGCAGTAGCAGCACAATAAGTAGCCCCCAGTCTATGTGGAGAAAAAAAAAGTTGGCCAATAATTTTTCTTCACCTGCCCCTCCTCCAAAATCATGGGTGTGTTGTTATTAGAATAGAAATTTTTCCCTTGAGAGCAGGAACTGTGCCTCTCGTCAGCAACTGTAATGTGCATAGTGTGTGTGGTAAATAACATCTGGGGACACAACTGTATCAAGACACCAGAACCCAAGTACGCCACTGTAACTATACCCTTGTCTAGACCCCGCTAAGGACACATGACAACTTGCTGACAGTTAAATAGTAATGATAAACCCTCCCTGTCAGCATCCTACCATATTTTGCGGGATGGAATCTCCTTAGATGCCGTTTGATGACCTGGTATCGATTCTCCTCCACCACACTGGCATGTGTGCTCAGTGCACCACACAGTGTGCAGTGGGTAGAGACGAACTGCCATATCCTAACATCAACAGAGTGGCTATCATTTGGCAGGGAAGGTAACAAAGAATGAGGTGGACTGGCAGAAGATGTAGTTGTTACCCTAGAGGAAGAAGGTGATGTTGATGGCGAGCTAGTTTTTTCGCTCGTCATGGAACTTACAGTGTCTGTCTGGGTTTCTTTATTCTTCCTTTTCTTTGATCTCCACCTCGCCTCTTGTTGCCTTTCTGGAGAGTCAGGGGGTACAGTAACAACGGTGCTAGATTTCTTTAATGGGTGTTTGGCTTTAACATGTTTGATATAAATGTAATGGTGTCTGTGTTTCATGTGTGATATCAGGGAGGTTGTGCCAAGGCGTGTTCCCTCCTTTCCCTTCCTCACTGACTTGTCACAAATTTTTCACAGTGCCTTTGGTGATGATGACTGCACTGTGCCTGCCCCAAGAGAAAAATAGCACCACACCCATGACTTCAGGGGGCAGGGAACAGGTGGAGAAGAATGGCCTCTTTCTTCTTGTCCTCCACATTCCCTTTCACTGTTTAGGGCAGAGGATGATGTTGCTAATGTTTCTGCTACTGCCTCAGATTCAGCACTGCAGCTAGGACCAGGAGTATTGCTGCCGCTGGCAAGTGGAACCTGCTGTAGTCCCTGATCACTTGTTGACCCCATTCCCACTGTGTCCACGGTAGTCTGTGGCACACTAGTTTGCTTCTCAGCATCCTCCTGCCCTTGCAACTCAGCAGAAGCAGGAATTAGAGCAGTTGCAAATTCCAAAAGCATACTGGTGGTGGTGGTAGTGATGCCCATCCTCATCCTTGTCTCCCATTCCTTCTCAGTTTCTGATAAAAAGGCCATCAATGTCTCTTCCTCCCTAGCTTCTCCAACACCACCATCACCACTAGTCCCTACGTGCTGCTGCTCTATTACAGACATCTCACTGCTGCTTGGAGGAGGTGATGAGCAGTGTGACAGAGGGTCCCCTAATGTCGCACTTGGCATTCCCTTTTGACCTGAAGAAGAAGGAAGACTGGCAGTAGCAGCAGACACACGCAGCTGATCTGTGCTCCTGCTGGTGGTGGTGGTATTAATTCTGAGCCTGCTCTCCCCCAACACCACTTCTGGCGTCTTAAGGATCATGTTCAACTTGGACACTGTAGTGAAGGGAAGGGGACTGTCAGAGTCAAAGGAATGTTGTGGGCTTCCTTGGACACTAGTCTAGATGCTTCCCCTGCCACTCCCCTAACACTAGTCCCACCGGCTGCTTCACCATCACTGTTACTATTACTATTACTAATACCACGCACAGCCGCAGAGTCTTCCTCCTCACAGTCACTAGTAATATGAGGTTGTTGATTACCCCCACCTTCATTCCTAACACTAACAAGCTGCTGGACCATCTTAGTAGTAGTAATAGTACTTGCACTGGCGGGACTGCTTGCGGATGGCAAGTGTGACCTATGGTCCCCTGCTGCCACACTTGGCATCATCTTCTTCTTCCACCCCCTAACAAGACATACTAGCAGCTTCAGCACTAGTGGCAGCAGCTTCAACACTGGCAGCAGGCACAGCACTGGTGGCACTGGCAACAGAGGCAGTATGTCTGACAGCAATCACAGTATTGGTGGCAGCAGGTTCAGCACTGGTAGCAGGCACAGCACTGGTTTCAACGGGGCAGCAATGTTGGCAGCAGAGACAACACATCTAGCAGCAGGCACAGTCAGCTGACCTGTCCTGCTCTCACTATTACTACCCTTTTCTCCCTCCCTTCCCAATAAATTCCCTAAAATCCCATGGGGTGATTTAGGGGGACTGGTCAGCATTAGTTAAGTAGTGCTCACTTCCTCCTCGGACTCAGTGGACACATAATGGTCATTCCAGCTCCTCCATTTATTATTTTACAACCTGCTCATAGTGATAGCAGTCACTATGATCTTCTCCTGCCTCAATGTTGCCAAAATATCACAGCAGAATAGCACAGCAGGTCTATCTCTCTCTGTAGCTGCTTCTATTGTGTTTGATTTCCGCAAATACATCACGTTTTTAGAGCGAAAAGGCGAAAACCACATAAATCAGTGGCAGAAACTTTCTAGCCATTGAAAAAATGGATATATATTTTGGCCAATGAGAAGAAAATGCAAAAATTGTAATCACTAGTTTTAAAGCTGATTTTCCCATGAAAAAGCGGACAACAATGTGGTTTTCGCTGAAGTTCTCAAGAGAACACGGCGTTAAACTTTTGCCCATCCCTAGTTACAACAAGCATGCATACTGTAACATCTGGGGTATAATATGGATATTTTTACCCCATTTCATCTTATGTGACGTGGGGGTGGGTATTAAAAGAATCAAAATGCTTGCCTCCCCCCTTAATTCCTCTCCTCCCCCTCCCTCCCTCCTTCAGCCTAAATAGCTTATCTGGACCAACCCATCTCCCCCCATGCACCTACATGCCCACGATCACTGGAGCCCCTAATAGGCAGTTCGGGGCTCTCTCCAGTGGGAGGCATGCTTGTTTTTACTGTCCACTTCCTCCACTGCTGCTCTCCCCTGTTAAATTCTCTCCCCCTGAGTGGTCTGTTGGACCTTCGGGTTCTGACAGGGTAGTAGGTAGTTTCAATGCACAGAGTCTTCAAACTGATACTACGGTAGTGCTCTCTCAGGACCTGATGATCCCAACAGGGCATTCGGGCATCTTGCAATGGGGAGAGGATCCAACAGGGGAGAAAAGCAGTGGAGGAAGCAGATAACAAAGACAAGCATGACGACTTTTGTATGGAGCCCCCAGCTGCCTAATTAGGGAGGTCCAGTGCTAGTGGGCATGGGGATGTGGGGGGCATAGTCAAATACCTTGTTGAGGTGAAAGGAAGGAAAGGGGAGAGGGATTGAAAGGAGGCCAGTATTTAGATTTTTTTTTTTTTGGGGTAGGGGGTGTGTATTATCCACATATACTAACACTTTCCTTAAAATCCGTGGTATAATTTACACCTGAATATTATACACAGGTACATATTATACCCAAGATTGTACTGTACATAGTTATCTACACACATTTAAATACTGTACCTACAATCTGCCCCCCCCAATTCAAATGGATCCAAAGATCAGATAACGAGATGGGACAATCAATATTTTAACCCATTTTTCTTAAGAAGAAGCAGATGGGTACATTTGGTTTCAGCCTCCCCTCTATTGATTCTGAAGCACACAGATCAAATAACATTTCCCATTGATGTAAAAGGGACAGCACATCCTAGGATGAACTTGAGAGGAGTAGGGTAAGATTTTAAGTGAGAGGGAATGGATCTGTGTCATAAAAATGCATTCAAATCAGTTTAACAAGCTTCTTATGTTGTGATGCTCTTAATTTCTTCTCTGGTCAGCTGCTCAGATTTCACACAACTCATCATCTCCTTCATATTTCCATCAATGGAGCTGGCTTTAGTCATTAGTGGAGTTTTCTTTTAGTCATCAATGGAGTTGTGTTTATTCATCAGTGGAGTTGTCCTTTAGTCATTATTGGGGTTTGCTTTTGTCCAAGTGAAGTTAGCCTTTAATTGTCAGTGGGGTTGGATTTTAGTTATCAGTGGCAATGGATCTGAGTCAAAGTGCAGTTGGCCTTTAATTATCAGTGGGCTTGGCTTTTAGCTATCAGTGGCAATGGATTTGAGTCAAAGTGCAGTTGGCCTTTAATTATCAGTGGGCTTGGCTTTTAGTTATTGGGGTTGGCCTTTAATCAGTGGGGTTAGCTTTCAGTCATGGGTAGAGTTTCCTTTTAATCATCAGTAGGGTTGGCTTTTAGTCACAGTGGAGTTGTCTTTTAGTCTTCAGTGGGGTTGACATTTAATCATCAGTGGGGACGGGTTTTAGTCACAGTGGGGTTGGCTTTTAGTTATAGTTGACTTGGCTTTTAGTCATCAGTGAGTTTGGCTTTTAGTTATCAGTGTGTGTGTGTGTGGGGGGGGGTACAGGAAGAAGGGGAGAACTGCTGAATTTTCAGTAAACTGACCACCAGATCTCACCTGTGTAGGATGGGACAGTAGTAGATGGAATGCAGGAGAGAGTAAGGAACTGGTAAGTTGGGTGGATTGGCTTGGTTGGGGGACGATAAAGGATTGGAGAGGTGCCTGCACAGGAGAAGCATCTGTGTAGGTGGTCAATGTGGTCTTTTGCCTATGTGCTTTTGTTTTCTGTGCCACGGCTTTGGTGTTTTTTGGTCCTTGCAAAGTTGTGCCAATTACTTACAAGTTACCTGTTGGAAGAATAAAAAGTAATTCATTGGCTGGTTGCCTAAGTAGGGTGGCCAACTGACTTCGTTCATGGGTTTCATTAGTAACCCATGGAACTTAGGGGGACAAGCTAATGGGGTACGAGTGGTATTCAGCTTTAAGGATACTGGTTTGGCATGGGCTGAAAGATGGTTTTGGATAATTAGTGATCCATGTCATGTTAATGCAGTGGTTCTCAGTCTTATTTGTTTAGGGCACTCCTAACACACAATTTAAATTTTTCAGGGCAACCCTAACATTTTAAAGGTAACTAGTTGAAGAGCCCGTTACACGGGCCACGGTGCCACTGCCAGCTGGTCGCAGGGCAGTCATGCGCAGTACAGACTGCCCGCGCCGCGGCTGATACCAAGCTGGATGCTCTGTCGGAGCACCCAACTCTGTATCAGCTGCGGCACATGCAGTCTCTACTGCGCATGACTGCAGCACACTCAGCAGTCTCTACTGCTGCGTCGTTACACACGTTTTAGCGAATTATTATATAGGATTTGTCATAGGCGTTATGAATGGTAGAAATAAGTTATTCTTAGGTCTCACACTTAAAATAACAAAAACAAAAATATTTTGCAGAGACATTTAGACAAATATACATTTGAAACTCAACTCTCACATTTTTATCAAAATCTTTATGGAAAACAAGGGGCATCTTAAGTAGATGTCCATGGCACATCAAAGTGCTACTGCACCTTGATCGAGAATCACTGTGTTAATGGTTTATAAAAGCTGTGGCCTACCGACACCCATCACTACCGACACTCATTAATGTGAGCCAGCCTGATCTCATCCCTATAGCAAGTGGAGGAACGTTATATGCTTTCCTCTGCAAAGGATGCCCTGAAACAACTGCATACTGCCCCCCAGGCTTCCTTTTATGGATGGACGAAAAGTCCCGTTTTGTTCCAATAGAAATTTTCATGAAAAAAAGCATGATTTTCTAATTTTTCTGTCAATGGAGAAATCCATAAACTTATGCCATTTCTCTGATACCACAAATTTTCCTGCAAGAACGGTTCCATTTCCCGCCTATCTTTGGTGTGGATAGAATTCCAGAGAGTGTAGAAGCAGGCAGAGAGCAAAAAATAAAAAAGTTAACCCTTTGAGTGTGTTGTTTACCCCTCTGGCACTGAAAGGGTTAAAATAAAAATAACCTTGAGTGCTGGAGTGGCTAGCACTATGATCAGCAGCAACAAGAGAACCTGGATAGACTCTGCTGCTGCTGATGCTGCTGACATAGGGGTAGACAAGGAAGTCAGCAGCATAAAGGTTAAGGAAGTTCACATTCCTCTAACCTAATATACCCCTTCCCCTGACATTGTCCCTTGTGAACTGGGGAAGTATATTGAAGAAGGTGGAACTGGCTAGCAGTATGAGCAACACACATCAGCTGCTTGTGCCTGCTGCTACTGCTGCCAATGTGCCTTCTACTGAGGAGGAGATGGCAATTGCGACAACAGGGGACCCTCTGTCACATTTGTCATCTTCAACTAGTCCCATGGAGCAGCAAAAGACTGGTGGTTGTGGTGATACGAGTGAGAGTGGAGAAGTAGTTGGTGTGGTGGAAAGCCATATGGAATGGGAGAAAGATACAATTAGGGATGGGTATCACCATCACCAGCAGTGACATTCTGGATTTGCTGCTGTTGTAATTCCTGTTGCTGAGTCATCAGAGACAGACATTCATCTGTCACAGTAGCAGGATGATAATGAGTAGGCTAGTGTGCCACAGACAACTGTGGCCATCATGGGACTGGGTTCAGAAAGCAGTGATATGGGACTATGGGACTAGAACAGGTTTCACTTGCCACCACTATTCCTGGTCCTAGCTCTAGTGCCGATACTGAGACAGCAGTAGCACCTGCCCCAGCCATTGACTTTGCTCCTGGAGAAGAAGACAATTCTACTCCGCCCTCCCCTCATTAAAATAATGGGTGTGGGAACATTTTTTCTTTGGAGCAGGCACAGTGCAGAGCAGTTATCAATAAATTGTCCTGTGTACTTTGAGTGATAAGGTAGTTAAAATGGAAAAGGAGGGCACACGCCTTGGCACATCTTCCCTCATTAAGCACATCAACATAAATTAGCTGATGTTTATGTTAAGCATGTGAAACCTTCCTTCTAAAACAAGAAAGTGAATGCCACTGTCACTGTGCCCCTTGTCCCTTCCTGTGGGTACAAAAAATTGGGAGAAATGCCAGAGGAAAACGAGAAACCCAGCCTGGACGTTCAATGATGAGTGTAACACCTACATTGTCATCTTCTTGTGCCAGGATCTGAGCATGGGAAAATATACACATTATCTTCACCCTGGCACTCTCAGGGTCCTCTTCCTCCTCTGGCATACCACCTTTGCCACAGTGACAGCAATGCTTTGATTTCTTGATAGATGGTTTAACAGTGCTGGTCTAAGCCTCAAAGTGTTTGGTGGCAGTTGTACCTGTTGATTAATATCACAGCAGTGTCACAACTCATCCTATCCCTCCTCCCTTGAGGCAGTCTTACACCTAATTGCTGAACTCCTACACCTGTTGGTAGCCTACATATGCCCAGGACTTTCCTACTTTCCCTGCCCTTTGATGGTCAAAGCTCAGTGTCCCTGTACCTGTGACCCTGATACCTGTATCCTGTTGTGAACCTCGATTGTATCGTCCATCTGGCTTCCTGACCTTGGCTTTGTATTTGACTATCCTTCCTGTACCTGCGTGTCGACTCTTTGCTCTTTTGCCTGCTTGACTCTTTGTGTACCGAATCCGGCTTGTCTTACTACTCTCCAGTGTCTATGACCCCGAGATATCAACTACCTTGCCTGCTTGACTCCTTGTGTACCGACTCCGGCTTGCCTTACAACTCTCCATAGATTCTACAACCCCGAGGTGTCAATGTCTTGGATTCTCTGACTACTTGTGTACCGACTCCGGCTTTCCTTACAACTCTCCGCATATCTACGACCCCGAGGTGTCGACGTCTTGGATTCTCCGACTACTTGTGTACCGACCCCAGCTTATCTTACGACTCTCCCGTATTTTACTCCTCCAAGGTATCTACGACCTGCAGTCTCCGACTATTTGTGTGCTGGCTCCTGCTTTACTTACAACCTCTGCTTGACTCTTGTTTCCACTCCGTGGCCGACTGCCGGTCTCTGCAGTAGGGTTCCGACTCTATGTCAGAGCTTGTGTGTTTCTGCATCCTAGCACACTAGCTAACCCTCGACCAGGCTGAGAGACTGTGATAAGCAGATGTATCAATATTTGGGATACTTCCCAATCCTTCCCTATTTCACAATGTTTCATTGCGCACTTTGTGCAGGTTGCAGTTGCTAATGGTAAAGCATAGTTCCTTCCTGCTCTCAAAGAAAAAATTTGCCAGCATCCATGATTTTAGAGAAGGTGCAAGAGGAGAAGCAAGACAGCCAACTTCTTCTCTCCAAATCCAACTGAAGTGTTGTGGGAGCTTGTTGAGATGTTGCTGCTGCCTCAGCAGCACTAGGGCTAGTGTCAAGTGGAAGCATTATAGTACCAGTGTCTGTCTCATATTAGTGCTGATGATTCTAGTCCTATGCAGAAGTCTAATCCTTCTTTTGCTTAGATGACACAGCAGCAGGAATTACCACAGTAGCAAATGACAGAATGTTACTGCTTGCACAAGGCCAGTAGGGCATGCAATTTGTTTTTTCAGGCTTGTTTTTTTGCAAGCCTGTGGCCTGCAAACTAATTTTTTTCAATGCTTATAAAATACAAGGTAACAGATCTGCAAACAAATAATTTCAGGGCTTGTTTTTTGCAAGCCAAGGGACTGCAAACACATTTTTTTAGGCTAGCCTTGTTTGATGCCCACAATAATTTTTTTAAGCCTAGCTGTGCTGTAATATTTTAGTAAGTATATTCAGTATATTTCAGTAAGCCTGCAAAATAAATATTTTTTAGAATTCTCTTTCTGTAAGCCTGCTGCTATGTTAAACATTATTTTTAAAGAGATAAATAATAAAAATAAGGTTACAATAGATGTGGCAGATGTGTATGGTGGTGGTGGTGGACTGGTGGGATTAAACCTTTGAGTGTCAGAGGGGTGAGCAATGCCGCACCCCCTCTGGCACTCAAAAAGTTAATGTGTGTGTGTGTGTATATACAATACTGTGCAAAAGTCTTAGGCAGGTGTGAAAAAATCCTGTAAACTAAGAATGCTTTCAAAAATAGACATGTTAATAGTTTATTCTTATTAATTAACAAAATGCATAGTGTGGGAACAGAAGAAACATCTAAATCAAATCAATATTTGGTGAGGCCACCCCTTACATTCGAAACAGCATTCATTCTTCTAGATAATCTTGCACAAAGTTAGGGATTTTGTAGGCATATAGTCAGGTGTATGATTAAAGAATTATACCAAAACATGTGCTAATGATCATCAATTTAATATGTAGGTTGAAACACAATCATTAACTAAAAACGAAACAGCTGTTTAGGAGGAATAAAACTGGATGAGGAACAGCCAAACTCAGCTAACAAGGTGAGGTTGTTGAATACAGTTTTATGTCAAAAGTCAAACACCATGGCAAGACTGAGCACAGCAACAAGACACAAGGTAGTTACACTGCAACAGCAAGGTCTCTCCCAGGCACAAATTTCAAGGCTGACAGGGGTTTCCAGATGTGTTATCCAAGAATGTCAGAGACATTGCCATGATGGGGAGGAAATGGTTAATTGTTCTTTTAAACCTAGTTCTCTAAAAATCTGTGTTTTAAAATTAGTTTAAATTACCTCATGTAACAGAAACAAAGGGGCCTCTTGCTTCAATTTGGGAGTAAATATCAAGGTGACTTTTATGGTGATGGATAGTGAATTGCAGACAACCATAATTTCAAGCAGTATTATTATCTTATGAGAAAATCTCAAAAGTCTAAAACAGAGACAGACTCCCCTATGAGATCGTCTGAGAGGATGGCAGATTTATATGACGTTTAATGATCTCTTACATACATCATTGATGACATAAAAATTGATTATCTGTAAAATTTTAATGTGGTTACAGTAAGGGTGCCATCTACAGTTTTTAAAGCGTCATTACTGGGGACTCACATTCCTAGTCTAATTAGGGATTATCCAATCAGATAATACTGATGATGTCACTGTATAATGACATGGTCCTTTAACCAATCAGAGCAGATTTTGATAAGAGGAGTTTCATATTATATATGTATGCAAGTTGAGAGAGAAGAGGGACTTTTTCTCTTGACTCTCTTGGCTTCCTGCTTCAATTCCTGCTATGATTTCCTGAAGTGTTTTGTACTAGCTTCCATAGAAATCCTAAGAAATCCACACTTATTGGATTGGTAACTATATATCTTTCCTTATTTAAATGTTGCAAAATTCAGAATCAAATATTTATTTCTTTTATATTTGAAGAAACTTAATTTTCTTATAATTGTCTTAATTGGACTGGCCAACCATTTGAGATCAATTATAATAAGCTATATTAGCTCTAGAAACTCTTAAATTAAGCAGAACTTATTTATTATTGGTAAATTGTTATATTTTGCCAGATAAGGGTAATACAGTTAAATAGCTTGGTTTAAATAGTAGTTAATATAAATTCTGTTATTTCTAGAATATTGTGTTTCTGGAAAGATTATAATAGCTAATATTTGATCTGGGCAATTCTTTGAATTCATTTTTTTTTTTATGAAACTTTTTATTGAAATTTTCAAGAGACAAACATAGCGATATTGGAACAGTAACAACATGAGACAATCTTGGTAGTAGTAAACCTGTAAAAGAAATCCCAACACCAGTGTGTTAGGCATACAATAAAGTAGGTTCCTCCCATATAATAATAGCTACGTCTAACACTGACTAGACCAGTACTCCTTCAAAGAGAGTGGGAAGATTAAATAGAGCACTGAGATAACTACAGCGTAGGTTGTATGGAATGTTGAAACCACCAGGGTATTCAGCAGAACCATTCTGATAGATAATATCTCAATTAAAAATCTAGAGAACAATAACAATACAAAACACAAGACACAAATAAAACACAAAAAGACAGGTGCACGCCTCTAGAAGGGCTCAACTCTCCCCCCCAAGCACAAAGTAAACAAAAGAAGAGGATGCAGATTATAGGGAATGGCCAGCTACTCCCAGATCCTCCCCCCAATGTTTAAATGAGGGACCAAAGTATCAGTATCCCCCTCCTCCACTTCCAACAGTGACTCCAAGGCAGTATCTGTTAATAATCTCTCCTCCATCCATGAGGTATATCTAAGGCAGTGGTAAAAGACAGTCCGACGAGAGGCAGGCAAGGATAAAATAAAGGGTTCCCAGAGAGTGATTAAACGAGCACCCAGCATCTCTTTGTCACATAGGACAAGTGTCCAATGTAACCTGGTAAAATGAAACAATTTAAGCATCCATTGATGAAGCAAGGGAGGTTGGGGCGATAGCCAAAGTGCCAAAATACAATTCAACGCCACCATAATAGCAAAATCAACTAACTTAATTTGGTCGGACGACAGCCGAGAAGAAGAAGTATAGACCCCAAGGAGAAACGCTGGAGAATCGAAATCTAAAGGAATCCCAATCTTCATCGTAACATAGAAGAATACCTTGGTCCAAAAGAAAAAAACATGTGGACAGGAATAAACCATATGCACTAAGAGATTGTTGAATTAATTTATTAACCCTTTAACTGCTATTTGTCTATTTATTTGTGGTGTTTCTATGGATTTCTTGGTGTTTTGGGTCTAAAACTTTTGTAAAGTGAAAGTTTCTTTTAAACTTTCACTAGACAAAAGTAGCTGCCATCCTGGGTGTGGTCTCCTATCCTTAGAGTGGATTAACCCTTGGAGTACCTTATAGATTTCTTTGAGTGTGTACTAGGCCTAACTTTTGTAAAGTGAAAGTTTCTTTTAAACTTTAACTAGACAAAAGAAGATGCTATCTTGGATGGAGCAACCTATCTTAATAAAGTGGATTAACCCTTGTAGTACCCTATAGGTTTTACATAGGATTGCTATAGTCATGTTTATGATATATGTTGCATGAAGTTGGTATACTGTCTAGACATATATTATTGGATAGATACTAAGTATATTCTTGGTATAATCTATGATTGACTATATTAATTGCAATTTATATGTTTTATTCAGAAAGTATGCAAGATTTGTAATCAGTAGATTATTAAATTATAGTGGTTTAAATCTGGGATTCTATTCCGGTTAGTCTCTAAATTTGATTATTATATATGGTTCAAGGAAAATTATCAGAGGACCTGGCTTAATTTTAAAGCAAATTCACCTAACAATATACCTTAAACCTCAATTAGCATAGTTTATACAGTTTTGGGGGCAGAAGGTATTCATATACACTGCTGCCAACTGTATTTTATTAATTGTAAGGGTCAATTACCCTTTTCTATGCTGCTGAGTACAATTATTGTTATCTAATACCTCTGAATATACCTATGTGTGGTTAACCCTTCAATTGCTAGTAAGCCTAATGGTGATAATTGTGGTTTTAGGGACTGTATATCTATTGAAACTGCTGGTCACTCATTTATTTAATTGTTGTTTACATTTTTTATATATATAGTGTATTGTACTTTAATAAATTATATATATATTTGCACAAATATGCGGGATTGATTATTTTAATCAATTATTTACTGTGAAGTAGCGTGTCAATACCTAATATAGTGTAAAGTTCTCAAAATTATTTAATATTGCCATTTATCTATTTATGTGAAGATACCAACCTGATTGGTTCTCTTGTTTTAACCCTTTGGATAACTTCAACATGATTGGTTCGACAAGAAGCACAAAGAAATGGGCAACATTGAGGATCGTAGATGCAGTGGTCGGCCAAGGAAACTCAGTGCATCAGATAAAAGACACATCAGGCTTACTTCCCTTCACAATCAGAATATGTCCAGCAGTGCCATCAGCTCAGAATTGGCAGAAAACAGTGGGACCCTGGTACACCTATCTATTGTCTGGAGAAATCTGGTCAGAAGGGGTCTTCATGGTAGACTTGTGACCAAAAAAAGCAATACCTCCGATGTGGAAACAAGGCCAAGCGACTCAACTATGCACAAAAAAAAGGAACTGGGGTGCAGAAAAATGGCAACAGGTACTCTAGACTGATGAGTCAAAATTTTAAATATTTGGCTGTTGCGGAAGGCAGTTTGTTTGCTGAAGGGCTGGAGAGCGGTACAAGTATGAATGTCTGCAGATAACAGTGAAGCATGGTGGAGGTTCCTAACAAGTTTTGGGCTGCATTTCTGCAAATGAAGTTGGGGATTTGGTCAGAATTAATGGTATCCTCAATGCTTAGAAGTACAGGAAGATACTTATCCATCATGCAATATCATCAGGGAGGCATCTGATTGGCCCCAAATTTACTCTGGAGCATGACAACGACCCTAAACATACAGCCAAAGTCATTAAGAACTATCTTCAGCATAAAGAAGAACAAGGAGTCCTACTGCTTGATAGCCATCTCTTATGGTCACTAAGAATATAACCAGCTGCACTGAACCTGCTCAGACTACACTCTTGCTGGTGGGCAACTAAGGGTTTCTACAGCAGTAAACATCACACTGTTTTGTTTGCCAGTAGTCAATGGGGGTCATTGTTTCAGCCTAGAACATAGTTACCCTGCAAGAATGCTATAACCATCTCACATGTAGTGAAACCACGCCTAGGAGTTACATGGTGTTCCTGTGCATCAGTTACCAATCTATACTTAGGAAGAAAGTCCCATAGAGATGTGCCACCGCAACCACCACAAATGTTAGATTCCTGCTGAGAAACATGAATTGCTTTATGTCATGATGATGGTATAAACCTTTTTCACTATGCCTTCTACTAGTTTTTTGGCTCTACCTTTCTCTCTCTCATCCCACACAATGCATCCCTCCACTCAAGCTATAAGCATATTGTTATATTCTTTTAGTGGATCCGATTCCACAGAGATACTGATCATCACGTTTTGGCACGCTTTTGCAGAAATTAAAAAATGTTATGTTTAAAGAGAGGGTCCAGCAAAGTAGTAAGAATGTATTACTCATTGCTTTTAATGGATATTATGTGAAGATCCTGCTCAAAGCATGGTAACATGTCTTATAGCTGGTGCACGTCTGTGTTGTCATTATTGTAAGATTCATCAGCCAGGCTCCTCAGTTCATTGGACGAATCAGGTTAATTTCTGCATCTACACAACTAACCAGCAAGGTGGTTTCCTAAAAAAGATTTTGGCAGCTCAAATAGGTCACACATTAGCTGCCAACGCCCAGGCGACAAAGATGCACCCTTCAAAGCCTTCCAGTTTTGCATTGCATACTCGCTAATGGTCTTATTCTGCTTGTACAAATGCTCTAGCATATAGAAAATTAATTTCACCTCGTAGGGACTAGCGGTGGGTGAAAGGTCCCTCTTATTCCTGCAAAAAATCCATGAAAACCATGTGGTTGTCCTCTTTTTCACGGGAAAATATTCATTAAATAAATAAATAAAGTAATTAAAATCTTCCTTGTTTTCGACCATTGGCAAAAAATGTTCAATATTTTTTCAATGGCTAGAAAGTTCTAGCCCCTTTAATCACGTGTTTTTCACCATTTCTCCATAAAAACGTGCCATTTTCCAGGAAGTAAAATTCAATACAAGCAGCTACAGAGTGAGAGAGACCTACTAGGCTGTTGTGCTGTGAGGTGGTTTGCAAAATTGAGGCAGGAGAGGTTCATAGTGACTGCTATCATTGAGCAAGTTTAATAACAATAAAAGGAGGACCTTGAAGGACTGAGAGTCTGAGGAGTGACCACTACCACCAACATGAAAGGCTCTGGATGCCCTGGTTCCCCCGACCCAATGATGGACAGTCCCCCTACATCAACCTTGGAATGTTGGGGAAATTTATTTCACAGGAGGAAGAAGACAGTAGTAGTGTCTGCTGCCAGTGTTGCCCCTGCTGCCACCAGTGCTGCTTCTGCTGCCAGTGCTGAACCTGCTGCCAGTGCTTAACTTGCTCCCAGTGTGTCTTGTAATTCTCACTTGCCATCCACAAGCAATCCCACCACTAGTACTACTACTAATAAGGTGCAGCAGCTTGTACAGAGTGTTAGGAGTGAATGAGGGGGTGATCATCATATTACTTGTGAGGACGACTGAAATTGATGCGGTTGGTTTTAGCAGTACTAAGAGTGATGGTGAAGCAGCTGGTGGGACTAGCCTTAGGGGAGTGGCAGTGGAAATAAAGCAGAGCATCCAGACTAGCGTTTAATGGAGCCCACAACATTCCCCTGACCCTGGGAGTCCCCCTCCCTCCACGGCATTGTCCAGGTGGAGCATGATCCTGAAGAAGGCAGAATTGTTACCTAGCAGCAATAACACCACCACCAGGAACACAGATCAGCTGCCTGTTCTGCTGCTAGTGTGCAAGTGTGACATTAGGGGACCTGCTGCCATATTTCTTCTCACCTCCTCCAACCTGTAATAGAGAAGCAGCAGCAAGGAGGGACTGGTGATAGTGGTGGTGGTGATGATGATGGTGGAGAAGCTGGAAGAGACATTAATGGCCTTTTTAGCCAATAACTGAAAAGGAATGGGAGACAGGGATGAGGATGGACATTACCACCACCACCAGCAGTGAGCTTTTGGAATTTGCTGAATTTTGCTACTGCTCTAATTCCTGCTGCTGCTGAGTTGCACGGGCAACATGTTGATGAGGAGCAGGCTAGTGTGCCACAGACCACTGTGGACACAGTTGGAATGGGGTCAACAAATGATGTGGGACTAGGACAGGTTCTACTTGCCAGCAGTAGCAATATTCCTGGCTCTAGTTGCAGTGCTGATTCTGAGGCAGTAGCAGCAAGAGCGGGAACCTCATCTTCTGCTCCAGCCAGTGAAGGGGAATTTGGGGGAGAAGAAGAAAGAGGCCATTCTTCTCCTCCTTCCCTCCCCAGTCCTGGGCGTGGAACTATTTTTCTCTTGGGACGTCAGCCGGGCCAGGTCTGTACACAGAACAGGAACGTCAGCTAATCCGAGTAGGTACACAGAGCAGGAACGTCAGCTGGGCCGGGTCTGTACACAGGGCAGGAACGTCAGCCAATCCGGGTCGGTACACAGAGCAGGAACATAGATAGCAGAGTAGTCAGGCAGTCCGGGTCAGTACACAGAGCAGGAACGGATACAGCAGAGTAGTCAGGCAGTCCGGGTCATACACAGAGATCACACAAATAACTGGAACAAGCGTTGGCAACGGAAACACCACGAAAGGGCCCTGGAGAAGTGACAAGGTCCAGTATTTAAGTACAAATACTGGGCAGGGCAAAGCCACATCAACCAATAAAAGGCAGCAGGAAGTAAAACTGCCATTATGTCGCCAGCAATAGCACGGGCACCGTGATAGTTTGATGTCTTGCCTTTTACAAAATACTTTCTCTCTTCTGGTATTTGTATGCCTCAGTTACAGTTCATGTCAGGGTTCATGTCAGGGTTCCTGTCAATCCATTTGTAATTTTTTTTTTAAAACTGTCCCTGTCACCATCTACAAAAAAAGGAATGCCTATGCAAATACTTCTTCCCCTCTTAACCTGTAGCTAGTGTCTTGAGGATTTCAGCTGCTGCTTTCTCTCTGTCCAATGTCACTGCAGTCTTTTTTTTAACATTAGATAAGACAAAAGACCTTACTGAATGTCCCCCCCCACACTTCTTCTGGCTATTGTAGGCAGAATTGCCAGTTGAACTTGTCTGTCTATTGAGTGTCAGACTGCTAAATATTCTGTCAGTCAGTCAGTGACAGAGGCTCAGTCAACTTAGGAAGAAACTTGGATCGCCTGCCTGTCTTTTCTTAATGACAAAAGATGTTGTGATATTTGGGGTGAATCTCCTTTCTCCCTTGACACACCTCATACCCCCCTAACACAGGAAACAGCCAGCTCTCCTCCAGAGTCCACCCCTTCCCCAGAATCCCCTAACATAAAGAACAAACTGCCTGTACAAAAGACTCCCTACACTACATTTCAACTTCACTCTATTATTCTATCCTAACTAGCTACAAAAATATGGTGCTTTCTTTTTCTTTCACAAAAACAGAATTAAATATTGTGGGAACCTGAGAGCCCTTTTACTGTATACTATCCCTGCAGGAAACAAAGGGAAACTTGCCACTTAGCATTGATTTCAATACAATGAGCTGGGTGTAAAATGCGCAGTTTTTACCAAAATTTCCTACTCAGTGCTAAGTACCATTTTACGTTTGTTTTTATTTTGAGGTGAAAAATGTTGCCCATCTGTTCAGGTGATGTACAGATGACCGTTTTCAGTGTATGTAGCTTAGTAAATTGGATTTACATAGCTGTTGTACTAAGAGATTGGTTTAGAGTGGAATTGTATTATATATCACTCACACATTCGTTCAGTAATTAATTAGCTTACACACATTCATTTACATACATATCCTTTCTGTCAGTTAATCAGAACATCTAAGTACTTCTCTGTGCTTCAATCAGAATGAGTATAGATCACTCACAGCACAAATGAGACAATTAACTAAGAGAAGTGGGAAAAAAAGAAATAAATACAAAGAACATCATGGATGCATTTTGGAGTGTATGGCGGCAAAGCACCTTAAAGGGACACTAATGTCCCATAAAAATTGTTTCTAGTTTTGTGGAGCTTAAAATAATAAACTAAGTGCTACAAACCCTATTTCTCAAACCACTATGGTTTGAGAGATATAGGCATTGAAAGTTCCCCTCTCCCTCCCCTTCTCCTGACGTCAACATCTAGATGACAGCAGGAGATCCCAGTCCGGGGACCAGCAGGCGGCTCTGCAGCAGAGCTGAAATCACGTTATTTAAAAATAATTACTTCATTGGAAAGGTCTACAAAGTGTGCTTGCAAACCAGGCACACTTTGTAGACCTTCCCAATTAAGTAATTATTTTTAAATAACGCAATTTCGGCTCTGCTGAAGAGCCTCCTCAAGTCGTACGACTCAAATCTCCTGCTGTCAGCTTTGACATCAGGAGAAGGAGAGGGAGGGGGGAACTTTCAATGCCTATATCTCTCAAATCATAGTGGTTTAAAAGATATGGTTTGTAGCACTTAGTTTATTATTTTAAGCTCTACAAAACTAGAAACGATTTTTATGGGACACTACTGTCCCTTTAACAGCATTTGCTACCAGGTAGTCCCTCACTTTTTCCAGAGAGGTTAAGAACAAGTAATATATAGATAATCCGACAGAGAGGAGGAAAGTACCATGCGCATACAATGAGACACATACTCACATATGAACACAATGAGTCAAACACACACAAACACTCACACATATACATGACATATATTCACAGAGACACACACTCGCATACAAACAATGAACCACATGCAGAAGACATGCACAAACTGACACACACACACTGACAAATATACACATGCTGAGACACACAAAAGCACATACTGCTAAGATGTATAAACACGTACACGCGACACACACTGAGACATACACACACAGAAACACATGGACAGAGATACACAGATACATTCTGAGACACGCACACATACACATACTGAGATGCACACACATACTGTACCTAATGAGATATACACATACACAAACACATACACTCACACTGAGATGTATGCACACACACATTCAGGTACACACACACACAGAGATGCACACACATCTTGATCTTCCTCAACATCCTGGGAATCAGGGGAAAAGGTGAAAACACATTAATCAAATGAAAATTACACAGGATGGCCATCGTGTCCATCACAAACACTAGGGGAGCCTTCTCCTTGGTGCAAAACAGAGGAACCTTCTTGTTCTCATGGGACACCATGAGGTCCATTGATGGGAGACCCCAGTGGTACACAGTCTGGTTGAACACCTTCTCATTGAGTTCTCAATTCATGGGAACCACACCTTGGTGACTTAGGAAGTCTGACACTTTGTTTTCCATGCTTGGAATGTGGGTCACAGAGATGGCTAGCACATGAGCTATTGTGCCCACTGAAGGAGCTCCTGAACCTCCAACCAAGCTGACTTGTTTCAGGTTCCTCCTTGATAGTTGATGTATGAGACCGTTTTTGCATTCTCTGATTGGATCCTCACTGTTATGCTCAGCAGAGCATGGGACCATTGAAGGAGCTCTAGGCCTTTATCTTGAGAATGTTGAATGGAAAAAGATTCCACGATCCAGCGAACCTGTACCGTAAGGAGACCCAGTGTTGCCCCCCAGCCCAGTAGGCTGGAGTCTGTGTTGACCACCGTCCATTATGGTATGACAAATGGGCAACCCATACGAGATGGGGGGCAGTGGAGCCACCAGAGAAGATTCTCTTTCATCCGCGAAGATAGTGACATGGCATGTGACAGTTTGGAGGGCTGCCTTGACCAAACCCTGAGAATGTCCAGTTGCAGCACTCTTGTGTGAAACTGAGCATAGGAGACAGCTTTTAAAGCTTCCAAAGTAGAGACCAGATGTTCTTTTACACTCATTTAATCCCCTATCATTGCTTGAGATGTGTTGAGATAGGGTGGGAATCTTGTTCTCCAGTAGGAACACTCTCCCTTAGATGGTATCAGATCTTATGCCTAAGTGGAACAGAGCCTGAAGAGTCACAGAGAGGATTTCTAGAGATTGAGTTCTCAACCATGTTGCTCCTGTGAATCTAGGACAGCCTCCAAAGGAGCCTTAAGTAAAATTAATCTAAATAAGGAGTCAAGAATATTCCTTGAATGCGGATGAGTGCTCTCGAGGCAAAATGTAGGAAATGTTGATGGTCTGGATGAATCGGGACATTAAGATAAGCATACTAAGATCCAGTAAGGCAAGAAAAATCCCCTGGACACATGGCAGTATTGACAGATCACAGACACTCCATCTTAAAGTATGCAGCTGTCAAGGATCAGTATATAGGTGTCCAAATGTCTGGACCGTGATGTAGCTGGAAAGTGGCACTGGGGAGGGTTTGTTGGGAACCTTGACCATGGCACCTATCCCTTGCTGCGGCCAAACCCAGATAATAGTGCTGGTCATGAAGACAGATGTCCAATCCCAGTTAGCTAGGAACCTTAAGCCTTCTCTAGCTTGCATGCTCTTTGTTTGGTATCAACTATTCCTCACATGACCTGTGGGGGTTGATATATAGGTTTCGTTTATGGAGTGAGCTGTTGGATCCACAGCCCTCCCATATTCACACAATGCAGATCCATTGGGATCTTTCTGTATCAGACAAGTCCACTATGTACATTTTTTTACTATAATGTATGTCTTCTGTTTTTAATTGCACCACACTCGAACCAAAAGCAACAAAAAGAGCATATTTAGAGGGTCCCCTGCTCTCCGACGTGTTTATTATAACATCTCTTCAGGGATCTATAACTTTTATTTTACATTTTTAGATACGGCATTTATCACGGTGCCCGTGCTTTGCTGGCGACAATTTGACAAGCGCTACTTCCTGATACCTTTTTATTGGCTAACGTTGTGTTGCTTCTCCCATTGACAGCCCTTAAATACTCAGCCCTGTCAGTTCTGCAGTGCCCTTTCGTGGTGTTCCTGTTGCTAGTGCTTGTTCCATTATTTCGTATGATTCCTGTGTATGACCCGGATTGTCTGACTACTCTGCCTGTTTACGTTCCTGCTCTGTTACCGACCCAGATTGGCTGACGTTCCTGCTCTGTGTACCGACCCGGCTTGGCTGATGTTCCTGGTCCGTGTACCGACCTGGCTTGGCTGACGTGTCTGCTCCGTGTACCAACCCAGCTTGGCTGACATTCCTGGTCCGTGTACCGACCCGGCTTGGCTGATGTTTCTGCTCCATGTACCGACCCGGCTTGGCTGACGTTCCTGCTCTGTGTACCAACCCGGCTTGGCTGACTTTCCTGCTCTGTGTGTCTCATCCTGGTTCGCACTCCTTCCGGTGATCCGGTTTGGTACTGTAGTCCGGTATACTCTCTCTGTCTTGTACAGACTTCCGGTTGCCTCGGTTACTGCTCAGGCAGTTCTCACTGTGACCCAGTCACCCATAGTGCCTTGTCCTCTCTCACTCCTGTGTGGAGATATTTCTGGTTGCACCATGGTACGCTTGGCCTGTTTACTGCCCTTTACCTGAGGTTGGGTTACTCTTGGGCACCTCAGTCCGTCTATACGATCTGGCAGTTTGTTCTCAGGTCGGAGCATTCGTTAACCCCTTGCGGGGCGGTGCTGTGCCACTGGGTCACAGACTATTGCAGTCTCGGTTTGGCATTACATTGCATCTCCAGTTGCAGTCTACCTCTGTTGTTCCAGTAGCCAGTCATGTAGCCAGGTCTCCGCTTGCTCCTCTGTGGCTCCGCGTGGAGAGTGTCCTGTGGGCCTTCCGCTATTAGGGCCTATCAGCTATTCCTGGCCTAATAGTACCATTCTGCAATTGTCTCACTGAATCATATGAACTGTAACCTGACCAGTGTCAGTATTGTTATTATCACATACTGGACCCGTGTGGGTTACTGACATCACTGTAACCTGTCCTGAGTCAGTATTATATTGTGTCTATATGCTGGACCCACGAGGGTTATTATTATTCTGTGTGATTTAATAAAACTGTGTTTTACCAAAACCTTCCATCTCTGAATGTACATAAAACCGTTACAGTATTACAGATGTTATAGAGTAGGACTTGCCGTACCTTGAGAAACCTTGGCGGGTTGGCAAGCTTACTATCACGGTGCCCCTGCTCCTGGATGCAGGCAGCGACATTATCACTTCCTGGTTTACTGCCTCACTTTTATTGGTCATTGATCTTGACTCCACCCAGGGCCAGCCTTTATATACCTTGTCATGACTATACTTGGGCGCCCTTTCGTGGTGTACCAGTTCCTGACGTTAGTTCCTGTTTATGCTCTGTTCATGTATGACCTGGCCTGCCTGACGACGTTCCTGCGCATCCTGATTTGCTGATTTCTGTTGCAGACTGATCTGGCTGAGAACCCACTCCGTTGCTGACCGATCTGGCTGAGAACCCGCTCTGTTGCTAACTGGCCTGGCAAAGTACCACTACGCTGCTGACAGATCTGGCTAACGAACCCGCTCACTGCTGTCTAGTCTGGTTGTGTTCCCACTGTAGTGGCACCGAGTGGCGCTTTCGTTTATCTTGCCGACCTTAGGCTGAGCACTTGTTGCTGAAGCCGCTTATACTGGTTAACTGCCTCTGGCGGTGTGCACATGCGAAGTACCTGTGCAGTGCTATCTCAGCTCTGACTGTGTTACTCTTGTGATCTATACATGTCCTCTACTCCGCTTACTACAAGCTGGGCTCACTCCCTGTGGGAGTTGCAGATATTCCTCCGGGCGCATACCTCTGGAACCTTTCTGTGCCTAGATCCTCTAGGCAAGTTCATTGCTCATCTTGCTTCCTGCAGTAGCCGCAAGGCTCAAGAGCCAGCTGTTGCGTGACATTACATCTTGGCACTTTAGTGCTGGGAAACCGCCTTCCATGTTCAGTTGCCTCGATCCACCCCTAGCATTCTAGGGTCTCTGTTACCAGTAGCGGTTGCCTTGGTCCTTCTGCGACGCTCGTGTACTAGGGTCCGAGCTGCCTTCTCCTCTACCGGGTCCCGTGTGACCCAGGGCTCCTGGGTTTGGGTGCCAGTTGTCTTCCTCTGGACTCCTAGCTTTCTAGGGTCCTTGTTGCCAGTGCCTGTGCTGCGTTGCCTCTGCATATCCCTTAGTCATCTAGGGTCTTGGTTGCCAGTAGTCAATCGTGGGCCTCCAGTCTACTTTGGGTTCTAGTCTCAGTACCATCATCTGCCAGTCATTGCCTCCCTTTCTCCCTAGCCCGCTAGGGGACTGGCTACTCTCAGTACATCTCCTCAGAGTGTGCGTTCCCTGCCATTGTGTATTGTAAAATATCTGTACTGTTCTTTTGGGCTTGTGTGCCTTACATTTTGCTGTGTGTACTTTATCTTAATAAAGTTATTTTAACCTTACTAGTCTGGTCTGAGTGTTCATCAAAAACCGTGACACTTACCCAAATCTTGGCCAATTTGTGAAAACTAATATCTCACTTATTTTATTTAGAAATATCATATATGCTGAATACAGGGCACACATCTATTCTTAACATAGAGGAGCGCTGGTTTGTCTTGGTGTCTGTTTGTTTGTACTTTGGGTTTTGGCCTGAAGTTTGGGGGTCTAGAGAACCCTTTCATTCCTGGCTGCTATCTATGTATTCACTTTATATTCACACTAAAAGTTTATTTATTATATGGATATGTTATGGTGAGTTGGCGCTGTGAGTTTTCTCTTGTTTTCTGTTTGCACGTCTCCTTCACTCATTCTAGCAGCCTCCTCACCTATCCAATTTAATTATTTATATACAGCACAAATATTATTGCACAATTAGTATCACAGTATCTTTATTTCCATTTTTCACACTTTGCCTTTAAGAGTAGACCTTAAGCCTTCTCTAGCTTGCATGCTCTTTGTTTGGTATCATCTATTCCTCACATGACCTGTGGGGGTTGATATATAGCTTTCATTTATGGAGTGAGCTGTTGGATCCACAGCTCTCCCATATTCTCACAATGCAGATCCATTGGGGTCTTTCTGTATCAGGTAAGTCCACTATGTATATCTTTTTACTATAATGTATGTCTTCTGTTTTTAATTGCACCACACTGGGACCCAAAAGCAACAAAAATTGCATATTTAGAGGGTCCCCTGCTCTCCAACACGTTTATTATAAAATCTCTTCAGGGATCTCTAAGTTTTGTTTTTTATTTTTCATTTTTAGATACAGATGTAATAAAGTAGAACTTGCCGTACAGTTTCAAACCTTGGCAGGGTGGCAAGCTTACCCACAACTTGCCCAACTTGTGAAAACTAATATCTCATTTATTTTATTTAGAAATCTCATGTTTGCTGAATACAGGGCACACATCTATTCTTAACATAGAGAAGCGCTGGTTTGTCTTGGTGTCTGTTTGTTTGTACTTTGGGTTTTGGCCTGAAGTTTGGGAGTCTGGAGAACCCTTTCATTCCTGGCTGCTATCTATGTATTCACTTTATATTCACACTAAAAGTTTATTTATTATATGGATATGTTATGGTGAGTTGGCGATGTAAATTTTCTCTTGTATATCTATCTATATATATGTAAAAAGGTATGTTTGGTGGGACCACCAGACAACAAGTGCACACTAGGGTCTTAGTAATGTAAAAATACAAATAATGCTTATTTGTATTACATTGTCAACATTTTGGCCCCCCCAGGGCCTTTCTCAAGACAATCAAACATTTAATATGGTGACCTTAAATACAGTCAAATAGCCTAAAAGTACCCAAACACCACAAGATGCGGGTAGCTGCGTCCCCTTGTGTCATTAGACGCTAATCGCTGGAATGCATTAATAGTTAACCTCCTATCATGGTGCCCGTGCTTCTGGCTGCAGGCGGCAACATTCTGACTAGTCTATTTCCATAGCTCCTTTCTGATTGGCCAGTGTCATTGTCGCCGCCCAGTGATAGCCTTTATAACCTCTGTCATGTCTACACTATGGTGCCCTTTCGTGGTGCACTAGTTCCTGACTTCTGCTCCGTTATTGCTGATTGTGTATGACCTGGCTTGCCTGACGATGTTCCTGAGTTACTGTATTTCGATTGCTCCGTTGCTGACTGTATCTGGCTGAGAACCCGCTCCGTGGACGACCGTATCTGGCTGAGGACCCGTTTCCGTTACTGACTGTTTTTGGCTGAGAACCCGCTCCGTTGCTGACCGTATCTGGCTGAGGACTTGCTCTAAAGCTGACTGTGCCTGGCTGAGAACCCGCTCCGTTTCTGACCATACCTGGCTTCGTACTGATTCCGTGTCAAGCGTATTGACACATTGTTGCCTTGCGTATATAGCCGACCGCCTGGTGGCCTCCGTTTCACTCCTGCTATACTTGCGGTGGCTTGCCGTTACTCTAGTTGGTTGCACCATGTGGTGCTATTACTCTGTCGACCATTAGCTAAGCATTCGTGCTGTAGCTACTCTCCTTATCGCTGTTGGCGGAGTGCACACGCGAAGTACTGGTACAGTGTTCATAGCACTGACTGTGTTACTCTGATCTCTCTGTGTCCACCTCCTTTACAGCTCTGGGCTCACTTCCTTGGGGAGTTGCAGTATATCACAGGGCGTTACCTATTGACCCTTTGCATACCTGGACAGACCAGGAAGGGTTGTGCATATTCCTATCTGCAGTAGCCTTGGGCTCAAGAGCCAGCGTTGCGTTGTACCATCCTCAGTAGAGGGGACATTGGTTGCCGACATATATAAGTGTTTCGCTGTGTTGCGATCCACCCCTAACGTTCTAGGGTTTACCTGGGAGAGTTATCTCGGTCTGGTTGGCATCCGGTGCCAGGGTCAGTGTTGTCTCGCTCCTTTGGGTTCTGCGCTTCCCAGGCGTCTGGGTTGTGCCAGTAGTGTTGCCTTGCTCCTCTGGGTTCTGTGCCTCCCAGGTGTCTGGGTTGTGCCAGCTGTGTTGCCTCGCTCTTCTGGGTTGTGCCAGTCACTTCCTCCTGGACCATCTGCCATCAAGGTCCTGTGGTCAGCTCTCAGACTGTGTTACCTGCTGCCTGTCAAGTTTAAGCCAAAACCTCTGTTGCCAGAGATTGTCATCTTTCACACATACATCGCTATTACTGTATACATCTGCGTGTATTTCTGCTCTGTTTGTGTGGGCCCATAGGCCTAACTACATGTGTTATCTTTATTTCAATAAAGTAATTTTAACCTTACCAACCTGTTCTGAGTGTTCATCAAAAAACCGTGACACCACCAGCATGAACGCTTAATGTGTTTTACTTCAATTAATAAACTAAACACTTTCATTTGATAAATGGGGCAAGGCTATAATGTGATCCAGCCCGCTGCTGGAGACATTGTAATACATCCAAATCAAAGAAAGACAAAACAAGAAAATAAAGAAACAATGTATCCACAGCTCTACTTTAGGCACAAGTGACGTTCATAAGAGCACACACACAGGGCTAAAAACTAAATATGAACAAAAGCAAACATAAAACAACCCACAGACCTGAATCAGACTGCTACTGATGTCTCGGTAGGCAATAGAGCACCATCATGAGTCAATAATTTAAGCATGTACTAGCTGGTGTTGAATGTGAATCTGCCTCCCCGGTAGAGCTGGTAGCTATTTAAACATCTGAACAGTTTGCAATAAATATATCCAATTGGAAAGAATGTGGAAATTGTTTAATCCATAGTGATCCAATGTAGAAGTTAATCTCCGAGGAATTACATGCCAGTGACCCCTAGTTCTATATGGGCTGATGTGTAGCAGACATCATAGAGACCGATAATGTGGTCTGGCAAGTCTATAGTGTACAGGTATATGTATATCCAAAATGATGTAGCTGTAGATCCAGATCCATATGGGTAGTTAACCCCCGGCTCTACGAGTGCTGCCTCAGGCAGACACTACAGAGTCCAATGGTTGGGTATGTCTCCACCAGTGAATTACACCAGTCCAAATGTTGGACACACTTATTGTATATGTAGCATTTAACATCAAAATGCAAATTGTTAGTCTGATAATGCATAACCTACTAAATAGCTGACATACAGCGATAAGGTGTGGAAAACAAACAGTATAATATGTAGGAACCTAACACTGATATAAAGCCTGCCCAATGCAGTGCCCTTGATCCCCAGAGTGCAAGGCTGGCACCAGACAGAATGTGTTGCGATATGCTGGGTGCTAGCCACCCAATCGCCAGGGGCCAGTATGCATAAAATTGTGCCATCCAGTGCCATGTGATACTGAAGATCATAATAATGTGAAAAATAATATTAAAAATAGGCATAGTTAGTGAATGAAGTTCAGAATTAGCTCGCAGGAAGTGTATGCATATGGACTAGTACCTCCTCTAGATGGTAGAGGTACTTGGTCTATAACCATGTAGCACAGTGATGATAGTGGGTGATTCAGTTTTGCAAAATGCATTGCAACAGGTTGGTCCTTAATTTTAGGTATGATTCTGAATATATTCTAATACAGCTTTGATGGCTGCTCGATGGTTACTCATCCGTTCTCTAAAACTACTGTTGGTTTTACCCACATATACCAATCCGCAAGGGCAAAGAATTATGTCAACCACAAACTGACTTAAACAGTTTAAATTGTGCTTAATGGGAATTTTAAAGCCTTTCTTTAATGGACCCTTGTCAATTCTCTGGGTCTGTCTTCACATGTAAATCCTTTAAATTCTTTCCCCTTCTGTAGCACATCATTGGTGGTCCCTTGGGTATTTGTTGAAGTTGTGGGTCAGTAATGATAAATGGCCAATGTTTGTGGATACTCTTTTTAATGTTCTTAGTAGCTGTGATGAAGGTGGTAGGTAAATCATTCTTACTCCCTTGTTTATCCTATTGGGCTCAAAGCTTTCTGATCTAGATAAACTGATTTTGGATTGTAGGCAATCTTTAATGAGAGTATCATCATATCTCAGCTTATCTCCCAGTTCGTTAAGTTCCACTTGTAGCATGTCATCTTGGCTAATAATCCTCCTCAATCTCAACATCTGTGACTTAGGTAGACTTTGTTTGAGATGGGGTGGGTGGTGACTGGTGGCTAGAAGGAGATTGTTCCTATCTGTAACCCCTTAACGACCGGCTGCGCAGGCACGCGGCAATCACTAAAGGACCACGGAGCATTTTTTTTTTTTTTTTTTATTATTGGGATTACGGACTTCCGGAACGGTGTGCAGCCACAGGGGGAGCCCGGAATTCCATGACGGTCATAGTACGTCATGGGTCGTTAACTCAGATCTCAAGGGTCGTCAAGGGTCGTTAAGGGGTTAAAGGGCTGATCTAAGGCATTTAATCACAAAACAAATTCACAGGAACTGTTGCTTTCTAGAGGCATGGCAACAACAACAGTAAAACCTGTCAGCATAATCACCCACATTCTCCACTCCAATAATAAAATCAGTTGCCCATGCTACACACATCTAATTATCGTAATTGCTTAAATGCTAGATAAATCACTAGCGCCTTAGTGGTTAAAATAGCCACAGCAACCAACACCTCATGACATCTGAGTCCTAGTCCCATTCATTTCAAAGTGGCCTACCCAAAGGTCACTCACTCTCACAAACAGCCCTCGGTCTCTCTGGAACAGGATGAACAAGCAGCAAGTGTCTAGTACATGGGTGAGTTATTTCTGAAACTCCATCTGCTTGGAGTAATTGGTTCAACAACAGAGGAGCCATAGGATGCTACCCATAATCTGGCACTATGTTACCAAAGGGTGGTACTGTGTTAGGCATTGAAAAAGCAGGAGGCTGGTAGAGTAAAAATTATACGTTTATTGCCTAAATGGGTGGCTCTAGGACGCAAGCTTTCAAGACAACCAGGTCTCTTCTTCAGGCATAATAAGAATAAAGGCTGAATACACAATATGTGACAAGGTAAACACTCACAAAATTATTTTAACATTTAAATTCTACTGACAGTGAATATTATCACTATTGTCCATAATTCATTCCCTACCTTTTTGATGCTCCAGTGAATTAACATTTTTAGCCAGAGATGGCTAAATCTATAGAATGTATGGGTTAACCTTCTGAGCACCAGAAGGGTGCACAGCCCATTGCTTGCCATGAGTTGTACAGCCCCCTGGCACCCAAAGGGCCCAATGTATGTTTACTATGTGGGCCACTGTTCAGAGTGTTAAAACATTCACAGTTCATTCACTCCATTCTGCAGTGAAAGTGGCCTGTGTCTGAGTGAGAACAGGGTCTGGGAAGCAACAAGGTATCCATCAGTGATCACGGGTGAAGAACTGATGGAAAGCACAGTATCTGATACTCTGCTTTTCCTGCAACTTGATGAATTTTGGCATTAGAGTCTTTGGGAGTCTGGGCACAAATCTCTGTAAGTGAACCTATTTGTTTTACTTTGAATACAGCTGTGGGATTATGGGTATTTTTTTCTTTTTTTCACTTCAAAAAGAAATTGTATATTACAAAGATATAAAAATAAGAAGGGAAGTCAATTCAGTTTGTGTGGGTGGTTCGAGAAAATATTCTTTATATTGGTGGGACATTATAAAATTGTGGAGCTGTCTATAACTCCAGTAGTCTACTGTCTGGAGGTCGTTAGCTTCTGTAGTTCTTGGAATAACAGCATGTTGCCTTTTTTAATAATATTAGAGACAAGTAACATGTTCCCAGATGTCCAGACAGAAAAGGCCACCTCTTCTCTCCTAAGGGGAAATTTCAGAATATGAATCAAAAATATGACAGGCGATTTACGATTATGTTTTATGACCCCTAAAATGATTAAAAACTGCACAATGCAAACCTCAAATAATTGTCCTCTCCCAAATTATCAGTAAAGTTGTACTATGGAAACAAATCTAAATGATCTGGACACAAATCAATTTTAATATAAAAATTGAGCTGCAATAACTCTGAAACAAATTATCTTCCAGAAGCAGGAACCTTTCTTTTACTCAGCAGAAAGTCCCTGAAATATTAGGGGTCATCAAAATAAAAATATACTGCACCTTTAGCAAACAAGGGCTCAGAGGTAAGGGTAGGCAACTCCAGTCATCAAGTGATGATAACAGGGCATGCTTTCAGTATATGTGTTTTGATTACAGGTGAATCAGTTTAAGGAAGTGAGCCACTGATTGATCCACTTGTAATAAACCAGAGACGGATTCTAGAATCCTGCACTATTAGCAGAGCTTGAGGACTTGACTTCTCTATCCCGGATGTAGGGCATGCTAATTTTATAGCCCACTCTCACCCCATACTGTGCCCTTAATTAATAACCAGTTCTGTGTAGATTAACTTCTGTGAGCATGGCTTCTCTTACTTTTTCCTTACCCACAGTATTAGACCGAGTAGTTCAAAGGGATGTATGCACTGTCTGTATGGCTTTAGAAACCACCACACACCAGGATGAAATAGGTATCATATGTATTGTGCCATTTTAATGTGCGATACTAATGAAAAACACACACTGAAGGATTCCACTGATTCCTGTGCATTCCTGTGATCTGGTCACATTAATCATATGTCTATGCTACAGCTATGTTTGAAGGTTAGTTCTATGTGTGGGAGCCAAAAGCATGAACCCTTTATGGACCCCCAATGTTTCTGCTCATATTGATCATACATCTGCTTTAATATTCATCATGACATTTCCTGGTGCCATGTCAACTTGCCGGCAAGCATATAGTGTGATAGAGGTATTAGCTCCAAATAATATGCACACCATTATACTTTTTACACTTGTCCTTTCTATTGTTGAGAAAAGATTTGTTTTGTGTTTTGAGATTTTAATTCTTCTTGTTTGCCTACCATATCTGTTGTCCTCCTTTTCTCCTCCCCCTTTTTTTTCCTTTTCTTCTCCTTCTCTCTTTTGTGCAGACTTCCTGGAGCCCAAGAGTCCAGTTCAAGTGCCTGGGGTTCGCTCTACAGCACTTGATCTCTCCAAGACAAGGTCAGATTACTCTTTTCCATTCCTTCAATATTCTTTATTCATATAATATGCCTGTTTTGGGCCCATCAAGCACCCTCCCCCACACACACATACACACACACACTCTCCCCTGCATATCCCACAATTGTAATGGTCTAAACTCCCCAGCACAAATATACACTGCTTTCTCCCCCTTTCTCAAATGAATTCCCCTGTTTCTGCCTATCTAACTCTCGTCACAAAGCCCAAGGTACAGGGATCTTCATTTGTGGGAAACTATCCAATCACTATCAGATTCACTAGGCATGTATATAATCATACAAGGAACTGTAAATGCTCATTACATTTTCAAGCTAGTGTCTAGGCCCCCAACACTGGCAAAAAAAACAACTTTACTGGTGTAATCTCTCCCTGCTATCCATACTATCATAGGATACAGCTTCAACACTATCTTACATAATACCTTAAAGAAATCTAGGGATCTCCTGGCCTGTCTATCCTCCGTCCCCTTCTTTCTGACACTAAAGCTTACAAAACTCATCTCTGTTTTACCTCTCTCTGCAATGCATGGAGAGAAAGACATCCTATAGAAACTGATTACATTTTTTACACCTTTCATTACAACAGCTATTCAAGGGTAGATTTCATGCTTGCCAGTCAGACTATACACCATACCTTTTTCACAATTACATATCTCAGCAGTGCCATTGTTCCTTTCCACATTTATTGGCTTTGGCCCTCCAATGGGCCCCAAAAAAAAGAAAAAGAAACTTTGCTTTATTGACCAATCCCTCTCTCACTTCGCAAATTTCTGACACTATGACAGACTATTTATCTCTCCATTTGGGAGGAACATAAGGCTACCATTAGGTATAATTAGCCTCAAAACATAAGAAACATAGCTTCAAAATATACATACATTAATGAAAAACTATGCACTGTATCTCAAAAGCATAAAATGACCCTTTCTCAGAATTTAGGCACCAAATTTCAATTGTCACCTTGAGAGGTCAGTTGAACTAGTTCCTTGTTTAACCTCGGGAGAGGGCCATGAGATGGATGGACCAACATTACTACCAATACTACAATAAAGCACATACCATTCTAGCTAACAAACTCAAAGGGTTCCAGAGACACGACAATATACACTCCATACAGCTACTCTATGGCTCCTTCACACAAGATGCATACCACCTCCTAGATGAATTTACAGATTTTCTTTCACTAAGCTTTATTCTGATACCCATGCCCCAGATGCCTCTCCATCTAAAGTTTTGCCCTGTATAAAGGACAGCTTTCTTCCTCATCTATCCCAATAACAATTAGATATTTTAGATGCCCCAATAACGTCACAGGAGGTAGCTCAAAAATGTAATTTCTGAAATCATCCAAAACCCCTGGCCAAGATGGGTTTTCCAACAAATACTACAAAACTTTTCAAATGCAACTCCTTCCTCATCTCAATACTATAAGTAATCATCACATATAAGGAGCTTCTCCCCCTAGCTCTATGTTACAAGCTTCAGTAACACTAATTCACAAGCAAGGCAAATATCCCACAAGCTGCAACTCATACAGGCCTATCTCCTTAATAAACACAGACATTAAGATCTTTGTGAAAATCTTGGCAAACAGGTTCTCTTCTATTGTCCCTTCACTTGTACATCCAGACCAAGCTGGTTTTATACGAGGCCACTAAGCATCTGATAACATCAGGCAAGCCATCAATCTCATCCACTATGCTAAAACTCACATAATCTCCTCTCTTGATTGTCACAGCTTACCTTGGTTCCAGCGCCTCCGCTTCAGTGATGCTCGGCATCATTCAACGCATCATCTGCAGGCGCAAGGCTTCAGAGTGAAGCAGGCCTCTATTTTATGCCATGCTTCCTGTAGTCTCCTCCTACCTACTTCCTTCCTCTCAGCCTGCTCCTCATACCTACTTCCTGAGGAGGGGTTTAAAGGGAAGGCTGAGTCCTGACTCAGTTGCCCTTGAGTTGTTGTACAAACAGTTCTGTTTAGTTTGGGCTCTGTGTATGACCTGGCTTGTCTGACCATCCAATCTGGTGCTGACCTGTGGCTCTGTCTGACTACTCTTTTGCCTGCTCCCATTGTGTAGTGGACACTCAATCTGGTGCGGACCTATGGCTCTAACTGACTACCTGAACTGTGTATGACCTGGCTTGTCTGACTATCCAATCTGGTGCTGACCTGTGGCTCTGTCTAACTATTCTCCTGCCCGCTCCTTGTGTATAGTAGACACCCAATCTGGTGCAGACCTGTGGTTCTGGTTGACTACCCAATTTGTGTATTACCCAGCTTGTCTGACTATCCGATCTGGTGCTGACCTGTGGCTCTGTCTGGCTATTCTCCTGCTTGCTCCCATTGTGTAGTAGACACTGAAACTGTTGCAGACCTGTGGCTCTGGACCTTACTCCCTGACTGCAAGCGTGAGGCTTAACTCAGTACTTCTCCCTTACCATATCATCTTTAGGGAGATGCCTAGATCTACCTGCTAACTGTAGGCGTGAGTCAGTTAGTCTCATACTGGGATTCCTGCTGGACCTTCATTATATAGAGACTCCAGAGGCTTCTGCCGGTCTCGTTAAGAGTGTTCCAACTTTTGGCAGACTCCTATTTCTGATAGCGTCGTTGGCCACTAGAAGGACCTCTACTCATTGTTCTGTGATTTACTGTATTAGGGTATTACTGTATTATATTAGGGTTGCACCGATACTGATACTGGTATCGGTATCAGTGCCAATACCAGCATTTGCGCGAGTACTCGTACTTGCGCAAATACGGCCGATGCCAGCACCGATATCCTGTGTCAGGGTCGGTGCTGCAGAGAGGGAGTCCGTGGAGCTGCTCACAATGCTCCCCGTTTGCCTCTCTTCCTCCTGCAGCGTTGGAGCGTTGCCGCGGGTTACCATGGCAACGCTCAGACGCTGACCTCTGCCGGGGCTCGCGAGAGAACCGCGAGCACTAGGCAGAGGAGGGTAAGGCAGGCAAAGAGATGGCAAGATGGGGCATCAAGAGCGGGTGGTGAAAGAGGCAGAGAGGGGGGTCAAGAGGGAGAAAAAGAGGCAAAAGGGACTAAGGGAGAAAGAAAAAGAGGCAAAAGGAGGAAGGATAAGGAGACAAAAGGAGGGGGGATCAGGAGGGAGAGAGAGAGAGGCAAAAGGGTGGGATCAAGAGTCAAGGAGGAAGAGAAATGGGGATCAAAAGGGAGGGAAAAAGATTGTTCACAGCAGATAATACAGTTGCTCTAACCCTGTGGCAAAGGTCTACTAAAAATGTTGCACTTTCAGCAACAACAGAAACTAGAAATCTAGACTGGCTGGAGAGGCTAAGTAGTATTGCCCTTCCAAAACTTTACTGGAGTCCCTTCTGGGACCTGGCTGGCGAGCCTGAATACTATTGCCCTTCTGGGACGTGGATGGAGAGGCTGAGAAGTATTTCCTTTCCTGGACCTATAGAACAAGATGGCAAAAGGATTGATTAGTGACACGGCAGATCTAATGTATTATACAACAGAAAAACAAAAGAAACAGTGTATCATGGAGAAGAGAAGAGAAGTTAAAGTCTCCGTTCTCCTAACACACCAAAAGAGATCAGTTCCGTGTCTAAGGCCCTATAAACTCTAATTCACATGAAATCGTAGCTTTTACTTATACCTTAAAACAGGGCTCAAAATTTCCACTTGCCACTAGCCAATGGCGAGTGAAAATTTAGCCCTGGCGAGTAGAAATTCAGCCCTGGTGGGTATGTTTTGGCTTGCAGTGGCAGGTCTGGCTAGTAGCAAAGGACTTAAAATTATAAGCCCTGCCTTAAAACATATAAAGTGTATCCCTTTCAGTATCAGGATGATTAAAACATGCAAGTGTAACCTTCCTTACATATTAAAGGAAAGAGTGGGTCTATATGCAGCAGAGAGCAGTTATTTCCGATAAGTCAAAGTCTAGTAGTGCTAATACTTAAGTATAAGTATCAGATATCTTTGTAGCTGAAATTTCTCTCATCTCACCCTGAGTAATTTTTTACATATTGTACTCTTGTTTGCATTTTTTGTAGTACACACACATTCATTCAGACCAACAGCACTGAAAGATATAGAGTGAAATCCCTAGACCTGCGTCATAGATATAGTGGCACTATTAATTTAAATTCGAATTCCTAATTCTATTAAATTGCGTACTCGCGCAAATGCAGCCGATGCCAGCACCGATACCCTGTGTCAGGGTCGGTGCTGCAGAGAGGGAGCCCGGGGAGCTGCTCACAATGCTCCCCGGTCACCTCTACCACTCCTGCAGCATTGGAGCGTTGCCGCGGGTTACCATGGCAACGTTCACACGCTGACCTCTGCCGGGGCTTGCGAGAGAACAGCACCCGGCAGAGGAGGGTAAGGCAGGCAAAGAGATGGCAAGATGGGGCATCAAGAGTGGGTGGTGAAAGAGGCAGAGAGGGGGGTCAAGAGGGAGAAAAAGAGGCAAAAGGGACTAAGGGAGAAAAAAAAAGAGGCAAAAGGAGGAAGGATCAGGAGACAAAAGGAGGGGGGCCAAGAAGACGCAAAAGGAGGGGGGATCAGGAGGGAGAGAGAGAGAGAGGCAAAAGGGTGGGATCAAGAGTCAAGGAGGGGGAGAAAGGGGGATCAAAAGCCAAGGCAAAAGGAGGGGGCTCAAGAGGGGGAGAATGAAGCAAAAGGTGGGAATCAAGAGGGGGAGAAAGAGGCAAAAGGGGAGAGTCAAGAGGTGGTGTGTGTGTGTGTATGTATATATATATATATTTCAAGTACTCACCGATACCAATTAGCGATACTTTTTTTGCAGTTATTTGCCAATTTTCCAAGTACCTAAAGCATATATATATATATATATATATATATATATATATATGCTTAAGGTACTTGGAAAACTGGCAAATGACTGCAAAAAAAGTATCGGTAATTGGTATCGGTGAGTACTTTAAAAAGTATCGGTACTCGTACTCAGTCTTAAAAAATTGGTATCAGTGCATCTCTACCTCCATGTAATGCCCCAAAGCATACAAATTCCAAGAAATAATGTCAAGAACAACAACTCGAATCTGATTGGCTGGGATGTAAAGTACATACCAGCCAATGGCAGTGAGGGCACTTAAAGTGAGCCTGCCCATATATAAAGGCAGGCTCACTTCAAATGCCCTCAGTGTGTTACGGCATCAGCTAGTACACAGCTGAATGGGAGCGTTGTGGTACATTTGTGTCTCTGCTGCCGCCGCTGGGCATTAAGGAATAGCATTGATTTATGTCTATGTGGATCATTTTATTTCTTGGCATTATTTCTTGGCATTTGTATGCTTTGGGGCATTACATGGAGGTATATATGGGTATCTTTGGGGCGCACTACTATTGAACCCTTTGAGTGCCAGTGAGGTACACAACGCATTGCTTTGCAATGCGTTGCGTACCCCACTGTCACTCAAAGGGTTCTGGAATGTATTTGTTCATGCTTGGTAATACTTGGTTTCTTTTCTTTTACAGGGAGAAGGCAGAAGATGGAAGAAAGATGACAGAAGGATGAGAAGACAGAAGAGAAGGACCAGCAAGCTGAGAACTCCGCTGGACATCAGGATTAATGGTAAATGTTAATGAGATGTTTCTTTACTTAGTCAGGTTAACCCTATGAATGCCGGCGGGGTAATTATACCCCACCGACACTCATAGGGTTAATCCTCCTAACTTTGGACGGGTTTTAGGCACTTTGGATGTATTGATGTGGGGCTTAGGGTCCCATCAATACATCCACTGTGGACATTGGGTTCTTTTGCCAGTTAACAGCTGCGTTAGCTGGCAAAAGATCCGATAAGGGACTTTACTGTTAACAAAACTGGGTCTTATGTTTTGTGTGGTGAGTCCTTTATCAGATTTTTTCAGATAACGCGGTGATTTAAATGGCAAAATGGAGCTTTTTTTTTTTTTTTTTTTTTTTAAATTGGCCAAAACACACGTTAGTGTAGCAGCCGGCATACTGAATGAACGGCCGTTAGCAGTTCATTACATGGCCCTTTGTACGGCTTCCTACACGTTAAAACACCCGTTGGTGTTTTTTTAGCTTAACGGCTGCCTTTAAATCTAGTATCACAGATGGACAACAACCACGCTTATTTCCAGTTCTCTGCTGGCTTTGTCAAGGGAAATTACGGTCCCCTAGTGGGACACTAATAAATAACCTCTCATTCAATCACCAAATCTTTAGGGAACTTAACTCCTGGTTTGCTGGACCAATGGCCTGCTAATCACCTGGACCATTTCCCGCATCGAAGGACTCAAGCTCACTATTCTTTATCCTCACTTCTCAGAGGGAACTCCTAACAATCTATCTACTTAACAAATATAAATACATATTAAAATATATATTCAAAAACAGTATTTCAATTATATCGATCAGTACCATATTCATTTTTCATCCCACACAGAAATACCAAAAATTACCAAAAAGTTATGTGCAATCCCCCATCAAAAAAAGAAAAAGCCTTGCGTGTTATTGAAACTAGCTGGGAGATCTATACACCCGGGGAGATGGGAACTGAAGCGGGATAAGGACCAGAATGGAGAACCTTTGTGAACTAGTAGTAACAACTGTGGTCTTGAGTGTGTCTCCTGAAGTTCCCAGTACTCACGGGATGTGCTGGTTTATCCTAAGTGCTATATAGTGACATGAGAGTGACTATCTTGGTGATTATATGCTGATTTCAAGTTTTTATTCTGTAAGTGTATTTCATTAAGTGGGTGAGATTGGCCCAAAATAAACACTGCTTTTAGATTTCTCCTTGTGTTTTTGCGCCATCTATTCTGCAGAAATCATTTGGTGCAGTGTGAAAGGGGAAACTAGAACAAGAGAGCAAAAGGGTCCCTGCAAAACTGAGCACACAGTCTATAATTCACATATATCAGTTTCCAAATGCAAATGGAAAGAATAAATATGAGAAAAATTAAAATAAAGCTGAACTTTTACATAATAAAAATCAACTTAGACTTACAGGTTAAGTAGTGATTTAAAATATGAAAAATATATGTAGAGAATGATGGGATCAAGGATCCAGGAATCTGCCTAAAAAAACCTAATCCACCACTAACTGGGTTAATAATTGCTCTTTATCAGATCTACATACGGATGTATTGTAATTATTAAAGAATTACATGTCAACAGGAAGATCCAATATTAATAATCCATATAGATCTTGGATCAGTGTGACTCAACTTATAACCTTTCATTCACCCGAGTCTTATTACCGATTTTCAAGGCAGAGAGTTGACTGCATTTGAGAAAGTAGCCAGGGAGCTACGAAACGTTATGCAGACCCCACAAGTTTGGTTTTAAAGTATTTATTGTTTGTTTTTTATTATTTTATGCTTGGCAGAGCATGATTAATTTGTTAAATCTATTGTTCTTTGCATTAAAATCCTTTTTTGAAACAAAGACTACAGCACAGTTCCTGAATTTCTTCAATATATGAGGAGACCTGAGCAGAGACAGGTGTTTTCTCTGCTAGCGTATTCTGTTATTTGTGGGTATAAGCCCCTGAGTAACAACTCCATTTGTGAGTATAATAATTTTTTTATACTTAAAAGTGTTGATATTGGGATAACAGGCACTATTGGGTGCCCTCCTGTTTGTGTTCTTTTCATATATCTACTTCTTTCGAGTTGATGTGAGGAGCAGCCCTGATCCTGATTGAGAACTTCTTTGAGAAAGTACCACTGTATGGGGGACAGTGTTGAAAGAATATCCCCTGAGTACAACTGTCAGTGAACATAGAAGTGTTGCACTGACCACGTATTTTGTGAGTATATTCTGTAAAGAAGTGACGGGTGGTGAATATACCTGCTTACAAACAATATTGCACCAGAAGCGCCTTCTTCTTCTTTATCTCATAACTGTCTAAGACTCTCGAGTCTATGGTAAACTACCATAGAGTCTCTTTGACAGTGATATGACGACAAGTCATTAGACTCTATGGTGGTGCAGTGAACACAGTAAAACAAATAGTGTTAGCGACGAAGAGAGGAAGTTCGTATTTACTTCAGGGGCAGGCTTTTTGGACAGAGAGAGAGAACACTGCTAGTAAGAAACGGAGCTTGCTGCTTGCTTGCAGCTTACTGTGATCTGACTCGGAGTGACGGAGTCCCACACCCCATCCCGTTTTTGTCTCAGGGAAATATGGTCAGCCTAGATATGATGAAAGAAGGCAAGGCCACAAGACAAAAAGCAAAAGCGTGGGTCAGACAGGCTGAGATTAGTAGGTGGAAAGCACTCCAGAGGGATCATTCAAATCAGCAAGCAAAGTAGAAGTTTCTTACCTTATTTTTGTTTTGTCTATGAAGAAGATATATACACAGACTAATTTCTAAACACATTTCACTGTCGTCCAATACAGGTTACTGGTACAATGGGAGGCGATCCGCCCCTTTAATAGGCAGGAACATTCATCAAAATGTATGCAGGGGCTGGAGCCTCCCCTCCCTCTTAAGCTGCCTTCAGCCAGAACCAGCCAGATTGATTTGTTCCTGCGTGCTGTGCACACCAGGTGGAGAACATCTCTCAATCAACTTTAGTTTTTTTATTGTTTTCTTCAAATATGGAATACCACCATTAGGTGGGTGACCATGGCTGACAATTGCCATCTCCAAAGTGGCTAGTGCAGCTTCCAGGGATTTTCTGGTGGACCTTATGCCTTGAAGAGGGAACAACTTGACTCAAGTAGCTTCCCTGCTGGGGAATTTTCCTCTGGTTAATTCCCTTTTAACATGGTTACCTGAAGACAGAAGTCCTGCAGAAAGGTGAGCCACCCTTTGAGTGCTGAAGGTCCACTTGTCCCACAGTGTCCCTTCTTTGGGCTTGTATTTGGGAGTTCTCATTATGCACTCCAGCACTCATAGGGTGTTTTTCTTCATATTGCCTGTATTTATGCAATGTCTGTGTGTATTCCCTGGGTTTTGGAGCAGTTTATGGGGGTTTTAACCTTTTCCCTGCTATTTCTCTCATTGGGATATTGTTTTATCATGTTTTACATGTGTTTTGTGTGTGTTTGGTAACTTTTTTCTGTCAGGGTAAATTTATTAAAAATTAATGTTACGCACCTTTAAGCGCACTTTTCCCGCATAGACGCCATTGCTCCTTTACTCTCTATGGGTTTACACAGTCTGGGATGTATCTCTGGAACCGCTTGTCACAGCGACTTCAGAGTGGGCTCATTTTCTTGGTCTTCCCTTGCTCTATCATCCGGTTGCATGATTCGGTGTGTTGGGGATCTGGGGGGGCTTCGGGCAGTGTTTTGGGGTACTTCTGAGAAAAACTACGTTTCCCATGAGCGCTGGTTTCGCGCCCGTTTTCTGATTGGCTGCCGTCGCAGCAGCCATTTTGTGAGTTATTCTCAGCGAGTATACTACGGAGGAACCGAGCCTTCTCTCTCTCCTCCGCAGATTAACCCTTCGCTTGCCAGATAAGTTTATTTTTAGACATTTCTGGGGTGAATTTTTAATCTTTCACACTTCAATTGGGTGATTCTTGTCAGTGGAGTATATCTGACGCTGTGAGCATGTCTACTCCACTGGAGTCAGGGGCTAGACCCAAGACTAAGGAGGCTGGGGTGTCAGTTTCCCCCATTGCGTTTTGCTCCTCTTGTCACTCTGGGCTGCCTAGAGAATTTTCTGGTCATTTATGCCCAAAATGTGCAGAAAGCCATGACAGCAACCCTGGGCTTTCCAGTCACGCCATTGAGCCAACTTGGGTAAAAGAGTTCAAGGCTGCCACTAGGGATCCACTCTTCAACTCTTTCCCTCTCAGGTTCAGGGGGCTCTTCAGGTTTGGCAGACCCCCTCCACAGTCAGGACCTCCCTGCCCAAGCCACAGGGGGCTCCTGATATGTCTGATTCTTCTGAGGAAGAACTATTACAGGATTCTGATGCTGAGGAAGGCACTGTTATTGAGTCTACCAGGTCTATTGGTGACCCTTTTGAATGTGACCCTGAACTCTCTGCTGAGGGTTTGATCAGAGCTGTGCTAACCACGCTCAACCTTCCTTTGACTCAGGAATCTACTCATGATCCAACTGACGTTTTTCAAAAACCGTCTAAAACTGTTATATGTTTTCCTACTAATCCTACTCTTGCCTGTTTAGTCTCTGATGCGTGGAGGAATCCTGAGAAATCCTCTTCTGTATCCAAAAAGTTTGCTAAACTTTACCCTTTTCCTGAGGCTGAACTGGCTAAATGGGTTCATCCTCCTAAAGTGGATGCTCCAGTGTCTAGGTTATCTAAATCTACTGCCTTAGCTGTTTCTGATGCTTTTGCCCTGCAGGATTGGACGGACAAAAAGTTAGAAACTTGTCTTAAATCTATTTTTGCCTCTATTGGCACTGCCATGTGTCCAACCTTTGCAGTGGCGTGGGTTAACCGGGCTATTGCGGCCTGGACTGAACAGCTTACTGAGGCGGTTCGCCAGGATGCACCAGTATCTGAGCAGCTACAGCTTCTTGCTAATATATCAGAAGCTCAAAATTATGTTTCTGACGCTGCTTTTGATGCGGTGCGCATGATGGCAAGGGCCTCCACTTCTTCTGTGGTGGCTAGATGTGCTCTTTGGCTGAAAATTTGGTCCGCTGACACAGCTTCTAAGAAAGCCTTGCTTTCTTTGCCCTTTCAAGGGACTTTACTGTTTGGATCTGAACTTAAGGAGATGATTAGCGAGGCTACTGGCGGTAAAAGTACTCTTCTACCATCAGTCTTCAAAAAGAAGTTTCCAGCCAAACGCAATCGGTCCTTTTGTTCCTTACAAACTGAGACACGCTCTACGTCCCAGGCAGGTCCGTCCTCCATGCGCTCCTCCTCCAAGCCCAAACAGTCCTGGAAGCCCAAAGTTGCCCCCAAGGCCAAAACCTCCAAGACTGCTTCGGCATGACTCACCAAACCCGAGTCCGCATCCAGCTGTAGGTGGACGTCTCCACATCTTTCGCCGGATTTGGGAGGAGTCAGTGGCTGACCCTTGGGTTATTCAGGTGGTATCAGAGGGTTATAGGATCCCTTTCTCTTCCCTTCCTCCTTTTCGGTTCCATTTTACTCGTCCTTCTCAGGAGCCTACAAAAAGACGTCTGTTCGACGAAGCTATTCAGGATCTTTTGGACAAAGAGGTCCTGGAATTGGTCCCCTCAGTGGACACAGGTTCAGGATTTTATTCCAACCTGTTCGTTGTGGCCAAAAAGGACGGAGGTGCTCGTCCTATTTTGGACCTCAAGGATCTCAATTCCTTTGTTGTGAGTTCCCACTATCGTGAAGAATCTCTGCGTTCTGTGATAGCCGCAATGTCTCCAGGGGAGTTCCTTGCCTCCCTGGACCTTCAAGATGCATATCTTCACATCCCTATTCATCCAGAGAGCAGACGGTATCTCAGGTTTGCCTGTCACAAAGGCCACTTTCAGTTTTTAGCTCTTCCCTTTGGACTGACTTCAGCTCCTCAGGTTTTTCAGAGAGTATTGGGAGCTTTGATAGCTGTGCTTCATCGAGATGGTGTCAGGGTGACTCCCTACATGGACGATCTGCTCCTGAAAGCTTCATCTGCGGAGATCCTTCACCAGCAGGTTCAGTTGTGCATACAGACACTCAATCGCCACGGCTGGATTGTGAATCTGGACAAGTCAGACTTGGTCCCATCTCAACAGATCCTCTTCTTGGGTCTCCTGTTCGACACTCAGCAGTGCATGGTGTTTTTACCGGAGGAAGTGGCTCATCAGATTGCTCTCCATGTATCCAAGATCCTGGAGCTCGAAAGGGTTCCAGTGCCGAAGTTGACTTCTCTGGTGGGGAAATTCATTTCCACGATAGAGGCAGTGCCATTTGCTATGGCACACACCAGGGAACTTCAGAGGTTTGTGATTCAGACGTGCAGGAATCATCCAGATCGTCAGCATCTGTCAGTCTCTCTGCCTCCTCATGCCGAGCTGAGCTTGGAATGGTGGTTGGACCTGTCTCATCTCCTGAAAGGGAGGTCCTTTCAGGTTCCCTATTGGACCACAGTCACGACGGATGCCAGCCTCCGGGGATGGGGGGCTGTGTTGGGTCGTTTCAGTGCTCAGGGGAAATGGGGTCCGGAAGAATCTCTCCTCTCCATCAATGTCCTGGAACTTCGTGCCATCTTTCTTGCCCTGAGACACTGGGAATCTCAGCTGGAGGGTTGTCCAGTCAGAGTGGAGTCCGACAACGCCACCGCAGTGGCCTACATCAACAGACAAGGCGGCACAAGAAGTCTCACCACTTGGTTAGAGGTCAAGGCCATCTTATCTTGGGCAGAAGCTCATGTTCCCGTCATTTCAGCAGTACACATTCCAGGCGTAGACAACGTCATGGCAGACTTTCTCAGTCGTCATACAGTCGACAGCGGAGAGTGGGCACTTCATCCAGAGGTGTTTCACCTTCTAACCCAGATGTGGGGGGTACCTGTAGTGGATCTGATGGCTACCAGACACAACAGGAAGGTGCCAGTGTTTTGCTGTCGATGGAGGGACCCTCTTGCTCTAGCAGTGGACGCTTTGTCAATCCCTTGGGAGTTCTCCCTAGCGTACATCTTCCCTCCTCTCCCTCTGTTGATCAGAGTCATCCAGAAGCTGAAGATGGAGCGTTGTCCTGTCATCCTAATCACCCCGAATTGGCCTTGTCAGTCCTGGTATCCAGAACTGCTAGCCATGTCAGTGGCGGATCCCTTCCCGCTTCCTGCCCGTCCAGATCTACTTCTTCAAGGATATCGGTGGAAGGAGGATGTTCAGCATCTCCATTTGACGGCTTGGAGGTTGAATCCTCAATTTTGAAGAAGAAAGGGTTTTCCTCTTCAGTGGTGTCTACGATGCTTAGAGCTCGCAAGCCTGTGTCTTCCAAGATCTATCATCGCATACGGTCAACTTTTGTTGCATGGTGTGCTGATAAGGATCTATCACTTGATTTCCATCTTCCCACGGTCCTGGCCTTTTTGCAGGATGGGGTTGAAAAGGGACTCAGCCTGAGTTCTCTCAAAGTTCAGACTTCAGCTCTGTCTGTATTTTTCCAGGAACGCATTGCTATTCTTCCTGATGTTAAAGTTTTCTTCCAAGGTGTGGCTCATGTTCGGCCCCAGTGGGACCTCAATTTGGTGCTGGGGGTTCTCCAGAGATCCCCGTTTGAATCCTTGGCATCTATTCCTTTACGTCTCTTGACATGGAAAATGGCCTTCCTTTTGGCTATTGTTTCAGTTCGCCGGGTAGCAGAGTTACAAGCTCTGTCTTGTAAACCTCCTTACCTGGTGTTCCACAAGGATAAGGCTGTGCTCCGCACTTCCAGGGAGTTTTTACCCAAGGTTGTCTCCGAGTTTCACATCAATCAGGAGATTGTGGTGCCCTCTTTTTGTCCTAACCCTTCCTCTGACAAGGAGAGAGATCTCCATTTGTTGGATGTTGTGCGTTGTCTTAAATTTTATGTTCATCGCACTGAGTCTATCAGGAAATCTGACGCCCTGTTCGTCATTCCTGAGGGGCCTAGGGCAGGGAGACCGGCTTCCAAGGTGACTATTGCATCTTGGATAAAATCTACCATTCGTGAAGCCTACAAGCTGCGGAATAAGCACGTTCCTTTCAGGGTTACTGCTCATTCCACCAGATCAATTGGGGCCTCTTGGGCCTATAAGAATCAAGCGTCTGCTGATAAACTGTGCCGGGCGGCCACTTGGTCCTCTGTGCACACATTCTCGAAGCACTATCGTGTGGATGTACTGGCCTCGGCTGATGCCAGCTTTGGGAGGAAGGTCCTGGAGGCAGTCTTGCCTGTTTAGGATCTTCTGCTTCTGTGGTTCTTAGTGCTTCTTTGCTGTTGAGCCCTGTTGGCTCTAGTTCAGTGTGCTGTGATAGTTCGGGGGTTCGTTTTTACCCCTGGTTGGTGTCCGTTGACACTTCTGTTTTTGGGCTCTATGATTAATTGGTTCATAGCAGTTCTGGTGACTTTTGGGCCTTGCGCTTGGTCCTTGCCTTACTTCCCGCCTCTGGGAAAACTCAATGTTTGTACATCCCATTGTACCAGTAACCTGTATTGGACGACAGTGAAAATAGGATTTTAGTCTTACCTGTTAAATCCTTTTCACTTAGTCCATACAGGTTACTGGTCTCCTACCCTGTCAAGGGACCATGCTTGGCTCTCCTGTGGCATTCAGTGGGAGACCTTCGGGGCATGCTCACAGGAGTCTTCCTTTTCCTTCTTATCTCTGGTAAGTTTTAGTGTCTCAAATCAATCTGGCTGGTTCTGGCTGAAGGCAGCTTAAGAGGGAGGGGAGGCTCCACCCCCTGCATACATTTTGATGAATGTTCCTGCCTACTTAAAGGGGCGGATCGCCTCCCATTGTACCAGTAACCTGTATGGACTAAGTGAAAAGGATTTAACAGGTAAGACTAAAATCCTATTATATTGAAGTTTATACAAATATTAATGTGAGTTTTATTGTCATGGAGCAGTGTGATACACTTATATACACACCACACAGTCTGATCTCCTAAACACAGGGACACCAAGGTGGGAAAGAAGGATAGAGGGATTTGGGTCACAAAGAGAGACTGTCCCTTCTAAATTGGGATGTATGCTATTGTCTATATGCACCCCTAATTTTGTCTTTAACAAGGATTCCCCAAGTAGTTTCCCCTGTACTGTATATGTCGCATGTTTATTTCTGAAATCCAATATCATACCCTTAATTGTATCAACGTTAAAACTCATCTTCCAATTTTCCACCCATTCTTTCCATACAGCTATTTCTACAGAGAAAAAGAATACTGCTGTATATCCTAATACAGCTTAGTGTCATCAGCAAAAATTGAGACATTACTTTCAACACCCAGTTCATTAAAAAATGAAAAGCATTGGTCCCAGCACTGAACCTTTTGGCAATTCACTTAAATATTTAGACCAACTTGAAAAAAGTTTCACTGGCAACTGTCATTTAACAAGATATATATCCATGTACATATATCACCTCCCAAGATGAAGCCTTTTAACCCTTTGAGTTCCAGAGGGGTACGCAACACATTGAAAAACATTAGTTAAACATGACATATTCTTCATAAAACCATGATACAAATAAGTGCATTTACAACACTGAGCCGACGTACTGAGATTAACAGGAGCAATTCAGGAGCAAACCAGCTGCACCATAGGGAACACATAAATATTACCAAATAGCAATTGATTTCAATGAGGGCTTTTAACCCCTAGAATGATAGAGAGTTCCAGAGCACATTGTGTAGCAATTATGGTGGTACAATTTTAGTGCAAACCAACTACACCATAGGGAACAAAAAAATATTCCCATTGATTTAAAAGGGGCTTTTAACCCACATGAATGCCAGAGAGGGCTCCAGTTTTTCACCCCACAATTGCACCACTTTCTTACTAATGACCCCCACCAATCAGACAAAGAGAAACGTGTAAGATCAATCAGTTGCCCGGAACCCCTTCTTGCACTCTACTGCCCCCTATCCTATAAGAAAGAACAATTGTTTCCAATCAGTTCCATTGCCTATAGATTATTTTTGACTCTGTTCCCTCCTTCACTCCCCAAATACAATATCTTGCACGGTCCTCTCACTTTCAGCTCTGGAACATCTCTAGAAACAGATAATTTCTTACACAAGTCCAGTCTCTCATCATTACTGCGACACCCTCTTAGCAGGTCTTCCTCTCACATGACTGTCACCACTCCAGTCCATCATGCATGCTGCTTCTAGGATAATACATCTTACATAGAGAACTTCTTCTGCAGCCCTACTCTGTCATATACTACACTGGCTTCCTGTATCCTCAAGGATTTAATTTTAAATCTTGTCATTCCCCTACAGAGAAAGCCACAAAATTCTACTATTTACATATCTGCACTTATCTGTTAATATACCCTAACCAGTAAAGGATCTTCAGCTTTGTTCCTACCTTACCACAATCTCTCACTCTCAAAGACTACACCAGAGCAGGACCCTGTCCTTATGTTCAGTCTACCAGTCATGTGCATCACTTCACAGACCTCTGTTTTAATAAGAGCGAACTCCGCAGGGTAGACCTAAAACCTTCATTCCATATAATGGGGACATCTCAGACTGGTTAAGTAGATAAGGATGGTGATAGTGATTTTAATAATATAGTATACTGAAAAGCTGAAATTTTTCAACAAAAAACAGCTTGTGAAAGAACATAATTTAACCCCTTTTATGTTAGAGATGTCTTTTCAATGCATTGGAGACTTCTCTAGCACCCAATGGGTAAATTTTCAAATGAAGACCAAGAGACCGTCTAGGCCAGAAAATAAAATGAATGGGTACATGTTTAAAATGATTCATACTTTTATACAGAGGCAGAGCAGATATTATAGATGTATGCTCTGCACAGACACATACCTCCAAAGATCCCCAATTTACTGTGTGGGTAGAAGTGAAAAACAGCACCTTTACTTGATGTATGTCATTTTCTGTGATGTAAATTATAGTCAGTAGCATTTCCTTGATAGCTTGTTTAATATATACTTGTCTGAGCAGAGTAAAAAAAAAAGTGTTCAGTTCAGTGTAGCTGCATGTCTCAAATAGGTTAACAAACCTGCATTGTTCCAGTATCAAACAGCACACAGTGTGTTCACGACATCAAGAGATTCTGCGTAATTACCTGCCTTACCGTATTATCACATAGCAAATCGTGCTTCAGCTGCAGCCTGAGATTCTGGGTTATGACCTGCGTTACTACTTAAAGGGGCAGTAAACATTTTTATTAATAAAAAAAAAATCATATATTGTAGAGCTTTTCCTGCTGAATAAAACAAGGGTACCTGCTGGGAAATGCATTTCCATTGTTATTACACTTTAAACTGTTAGTTTTCACATTAACAGTGTCTTCTAGTGGTCAGATTTCAATTAGTTATTCTGTTGCAGTCTATGGGAGAAGTTAGTTACTGATACTAGCTGTTGAGTCATTCCTGACTGACTGAAATTCAGGAATTAATCACAGCTTTTTTGTTTTACTGACATGAACTGTTATAACTTTTGAGAAAAAGCACCTGACAGTAGTGGGAGTGCCCTTGCCCCTTGAAAAGCGCTCTCACATACCTTTTCTTAAAAAGGTTTACTGCTCCTGTAAGCAGTGGGCATTCTAGTTATTAACTAGCTTTACCATATAAACACACAGTTTACAGTACTTCTGCTGAAGGCATGGATACTGGGTAATGAATTGCCCTGTCTCAGAATCACACAGCATACAGTGATTCCAGTGCAGCCAGAGATTCTGGATTATATCACACGTCATACAATACAACACATTCAGCTATGAATTATGATTAATGTTCAGTCAGACAGAATACTTTACTTCCACTGTAGGATTCTGGGTGATGCACTGCCTTACCATATAAACACAGTTTACATTTCTTTGACTATAACAAGGGATATTGGGTAATATTATGCCTTACCATTTGAAAAGTGGTCACACGCAGGGGCATCCGCAGAAAACTTTCCAGGGGGGTGCCATACCTGCTCATCTCCTATGTTTATATGGAGGGGGCAAGTGTAGGGTGGGAGCACTCACTCCCCCCTCCGAGCGTCCATGGACACATCATGTAATACTTCCACTGCAGCCAAGGATTCTGTTTAAGAATTGGTCTTACCACATTATCATACAGCTAGATTATCAATTATATTAAAATAGCTACATATGTGCAGTTAGAAGAGAGCAGCAATAACTATCTTAATGTAAGCTTCTTGACTGGAGCACCCAATGTAAGCTGCCTGAGAACACTTTGAGGAAGGGAATCCCCACAAGAAGTAGCAGACTGCTGATCTGATATAAATATACAATGACAGGAGAAATTATGGAATACTTACTAAGTAGGCTCCTTTGCACCAGGAGTTAGAGTTCGCAGGTTTGAGAACTGTGCTAGCAATCGGTGGCTGCTCCCAGGAGGTCTTGCTGCAGCCGAAGCCAGGTAGAGGTGTAGGCCGCAAAACCTGATAGCAGGATAACCACCCAGGACATAGACAGCTGCTCACCAGGTCTGGAATCAACTTATTAAACCTACCAGAAGTATAGCTGCCTTTGTCAAACATTGGATCAGCAGCACAGTACAAAATCAGCAGGCAGAAGAATAGTCAAATAACAGGCCAAGATAAAAACCAACACAGGAGTCATAGCAGAATCAGGAGACAAGAGCTGTTGTCGAGGAAAGCCGTGTCGAACACTGGAAACACTAGGTACAAACTTCAAAGACTGGATGCTCAGAACACTTTGATCCCACACTGACACAAGGGTGTCAGAGCTTGATATAGGCCCAAACAAGGGTGTCGTTAGAACAAGGCAGGGAAAACAAGAGACAGGAAGAGAACCAGAATACCTGGAAAAGACAGGAAAACCCAGAGAATCATGACACTTGGCTAGGTAAACAAAAAAGAAGTCTGCACATCAGATCCTAAATTTTACCAACTAATAATGTATGACTTACATATCATTAACAGTGAGTTTTAGTGACATGTTAATGGCCAAAAACATGTGCAGCTTGCCACTACATCAAGGGAAGTCCCGATCTGCCTCAAATCTGAAGGCAATAAAACAGTGATATCTCCCTTTATGCAGGTGCTACTTGCAATTAGTGGAGGTGTAAATACCGTCCTCATCTCCCTCACTGGGGTTTTGCTCACAGAAGGGGGGAATCCTGCAGGGGAATCCTGTCCCTGAACGAGCGGAGGCTCTTCAGCAGAGCTGAGATCGCATTATTGAAGAAGAAATACTTCACTGAAACGGTCTTCTACATGTGCTTGCAAACCAAGCACGCGTAGAAGACAGTTCCAGTAAAGAATTTTTTTTTCCATAATGTGATCTTGGCTCTGCTGAAGAGCCTTCTCTGGTCCCGGGACTAGTTTCCTCTGCAGTCAGCTACAGCGCTGACGTCAGGGGAGGGGGAACTTTGAAAACGGATATCTCTCAAACCATAAAGGTTTGAGAGATGCCGCTGGGGTCATTTAATTTGTTTTTTTTTTAAGGGCTACAGGATGAATTATAGTTAAATTGAAGTAATACTACCCCTTTAATACCCATCCAGTCATTCATCCAACCCTGTTCAGATTTCTGCAGGTTAAAGAGAGGGCTACTCCCGAGGTCTACACTGACACTGATAGAGACCAATGTTTTTGTCCATCTTTGAGTCTTTCCTATATTCTGCATGCTCCTTCGTCTGCTTTACCCCCTCCTTGTGTGATGAATCCTCTGTTGATGTCTACTGTAAGGAGTTGGCAATTCCTACGGTATCATCTTTTTAAAACACGTTCTGTCTCGGTTTTTCTTCCCTGCATTCGTAACTCTTCTTTTCAAGGTGGGGAGGCTGATGCTCGTTTTCATCATTGGGCTTCTCGGAGCATCACTTCGGTGGGTCATTTGCTGGACCCCTTGACTCAGCAGACGTATTCTTTTCCGTATTTGCAATCTAAATACTCTTTACCGTCTAATCATCTTTTTGCTTTCCTGCAAGCTAAACATTATGTACAGTCTCTTCTTCTGGTCTTGTCTACACAATTTATGGATAATCCGCTAGATTGCTTAATCAAAAAACTCTCGGCAGGGTCTTTTAAAACTTCCCAAGTTTATAGAACTATTTTCTCAATGGCTCACGCGAATTGGAATCCTTTAAGCACTTCTGGCTGGTTGACAGATATTCCCACATTAACTGTGGATTTACTGGAGTCTAGTTTTATGCTCAGGTTGCGCTGTTCTCCCTCAGCATATTTTTATGACCTTTCATATAGATTATTGCATAGGATCTATGTGACTCCTTTAATAGCCCATCGCATTCGCCTTGCTTCAGCTCCTTCCTATCTTAAATGTCAATCCCCAGTGCAAATTTACTCCATATGGTTTACTCCTGTCCACATGTTTTTTCCTTTTGGACCAAGGTTTTCTATTATATCATGACGAAGATTGGGATCCTTTTAGATATCGATTCTCCAGCTTTCCTTCTTGGGGTCTATACCTATTCCTCTCAACTGTCATTGTGCCAAATTCAGTTGGTTGACTTTGCTGTTATGGTGGCATTGAAGTGTATTCTGGCGCTTTGGCTATCACCCCAACCCCCCTTACTTCGTCACTGGACACTTAAGTTGTTTCATTTTACCAGATTACATTGGACGCTTGCCCTGTCGGACAAGGAGATGTTGGGTGTTCGCTTTATCACTCTCTGGGAACCCTTTATTTTGTCTTTGCCTGCTGCTAAGCGGACGGTCTTTTACCATTGCTTTCGGTACACCTTGTGGATGGAGGAGCGACTATTAACGGATAGAGCCTTGGAGTCGGTACTGGAGGTGGAGGGAGGGGAGGCAGATGCTTTGTTTTCTCATTTAGATTTTGGCGAGGAGGACAGGGGAGTGGCTGGCTCTCTGCTTTAACCTGCGTCTTCTCCCTTTGTTTCCTTTGGGTTTCAGGCGTGCACTTGTTTTTTGTTTGTCTTTTGTTTCAGGTTTTGTGTTCTTCTCGCTCTTTGCACCTATAATTGAGATATTATCTGTCAGTAGGATTTCGTTGAACACTGGTGGCTTCGATGTTCCTTACAACCTATAATGTTGTTATTTACTTGCACTTTTTGCTCTTCCCACTTTCTTTGAAAGTATATTAGCTTAGACAGTGTTGGACGTTTCTATTAATATGTGTGGGGACACTATCCTACTGTCTACCTAACACGCTGGTGTTGGGGTCTCTTTTATAGTACAACTACTACCATGATTATCTCATGTCGCTACTGTTTCATTTTGGTTGTGTTTATATTTGAAAACATTTAATAAAAAAGTTTATTAAAAAAAAGAGAGGGCTACTCAATTTCTGGTCTGATTGGTGACTGACTGCTATTGGCCCTGAAAAGGACACATTTCTGAATGTCTCAAACCTCACAGAACTTGTTTGGTTACACAGAGCCAAAATCCCCGGTCTGCACAATAGCACTAGTGCTATTGGGTTTGAGAAGTTCAGACATTTGTCCTCCACAGCTTCCATAGCAGCCAAACACCAATAAGAGTGGAAGTGGAGCAACCTTTACCATAACCTGCATGAATCAGCAATTGGCAGGGTGAATTAAAGGGTATTAACACCCAAGCTACAGAAGCTTTTTAGCGGTAGTCAGTCACACAGTGTCAATATTGTAAGTTAGACTAATTCTTGGGTTTACTGTTCCTTTAAAAAAAAAATCCTAGTTCCCCAGCATTTTAGAAAGCAAGAGTCAGAATTGTTATAATTAATTATGCTAGACATTCTGGAAAACTTGTTGGACTAGATTGTATATATGAGAAAGCATCACATTATGTGATTCTGCATGAGCACCCTCGCCTCCCTGGGGGGGGCAAGAGTAAGGAGGATTTATTCTAATTCATCCATAGCATTTACTACTTCTGTGTTCAACCTACCTTCCTCTAGACTGTAAGCTCTCATGAGCAGGGCTCTCTGACCCTTTTGTGTTTCATGTTCCATTTGTACGATTTAATATCTCTGTATGTATATTCCCTATTGTACATCACTGTTGAATAAGCTAGTACTATATACATAAAGAATACTAATAATAATAATTCATCCTCACAGTTTATGGTGAAATGGCTAGGAGGTGGTAATTTCTACTGGACTGGACAAGGGAGCTCAATCCTGGATCACTGGAGGAATATGTCCACATGTAGAGATGGCTGGGAGGAGGTGATTTGGACAGGATTTCTGACCAAATCACTGGAGGAACATGCCCACTAATACACTGTTCCACTGTCCACTGGGGTTCACCATTCTGTCTCCACCTCCCTCCTACAGTCCCTTTTACCTCTCAGTTACTTCCTTCCACACACCCCCTTTTCACCACTCCAACATTCTTTGCACCCTCTCTTTCACTGCTCTGTTCCTTCTTCCATCCCACCCTCCCTTTCATTGCTCTGTACCCCGCATGGCTTTATCATCACATACCTAACATGGTGGCTGGACCTGGCGTCAGTAAGGATGATGGGATCTGGAGGCCATGGGTCATCCATCCTTACTGCTCAAAGTCTTCTCTAATGGTCACTTTAGAGCCCCAGGATGCACAGCTACTGCCTCTCTTTATTATCACAGGATTCCACTATACAGGCCACCCCTTGATCACACAGAAAGCCCATGCATGTGATCATCTTCCTCACACCTATTACCAATGAACAATACGTAGGAACACTTGTGTGGGCTCTCCAGTTTCAGTAAAGCAGTGCCTGGGAGCATCTATAGTTTTGGCCCATTCATCCAGTTCTCATCATTCTCAGCTACATATTGACAGGTTAAGGGTGATAAGAGATGTGCTCCAACCATGGCAACACCAGGTCATTTCTGGTCCCTCCTTTTCTCAAGTAATAAAGCAACATACAACATCAACACAATAACAAATATTTCAGCAACAGGCAATGGCATCCTTACCTGGCCAGTAATATTGTAAATCTGGAACCTGTGGTCTGTATCCTACAGATATAATGCTGGAGTAATGTATTCTGGTACTTTTATTCATGTTTTGCTAGACAGTTCTTTATATCCTGGTATAGCTCCTGCCCTTAGATCTGCAAGTCCCAGCACAATTAAAAGAAAATTTGCTACTATGCCCAGATCTATGCATCAAGAAAAACCTTCTTCTTGAAAGATGCATAAACAGAATTGGTAAACCGGATTGTCCCTAGAGATATTAATGAATTGCACAGGCCTTCTCCGAAACAATGAGCAGCTGAGACTTATGGTAGTTGTAATGGACAAGAGACTGGGAACTACAGGACAGAAAGAGTACTGCAGTGAATGAGATGCTGAGAGGGCGGGAGAAGCAGAGACTGAAGAAAGAGTAAGAATTATACTATGAGAGAGAGAGAGAGAGAGAAGCAAAAAGAGAGAGACAGAACAGACATGACAAAAGACAGAGAGATACAGTAAACAAGAGACAAAGAAATATATAGAGATCGAGACAGAAAAGTAAGTCAGAGAAGTGAAAAAGGCTGATAGGGTAAGACTGGGATACACTGAATGAAACAAAATCAGAAAAGCAGAAACAAAGGGAGAGAGAGTCAGAAAGAAAGACTTTGAAAGAGAGTAAGAGAGGTTAAGAGAGAGAGAGATAGTGTGAAGGAGGCTGAGAAAGAGTGATGGAGGTTTAGAGACAGTGAGAGGCTGAGAAAGAAAGTCAGAGCAGGTTAGCGAATGAACTAAGCTTAAAGAGTAAGAAGCTCAGAGAGTAAGGGAGAAAAAGAGTGCAGATGAGAAAGTGAAAGAGATCAAGAAAGGATAATAGAAAGAGTGATATAGATGTACAAAAAGAAAATGAGCGATTTAGAGATAATGAGTGATTTAGAAAAAGAGTAAGATATAGAGGTATGGAAACAGAAAGAGAGACTGAGAAAGAGATTGAGAGATTCTGAGAGAGTGATAGAGAGGTTTAGAGAGAGAGAGAGAGACAAAGAGAGAGAGAGATTTAGAGAGAAGGCAAGAGGCTTATTGAAAGTGAAAGATTTAGAGAGAGAAGGATAGAGAGTGAGAGAGAGATAGGCTGAGAGAGAGTGAGAGATAGTAAGAGAAGCTAAGAGAGATTAAGAGATACTGAGGTAGTGAGAGGGGATGATGCAGAGAGTGAGAAGGGCTGAGTGTTTGAGTGAATGAGAGGGCTGAGAGAGAGAGGGGCCGAGAGAGAGAAACAGTGAGGCTGAGAGAGATAAAGAGGGGCTGAGAGCGAGTGGTGCTGGTAGAGAGGGGTTAAGAGAGAGTGTGACGGTGAGAGGGGGCTGAGGGAGAAAAAGAGGGGTTGAGAGAATGATGGTCTGAGAGAGAGGGGAGGAGAAAATGAGCAAAAGAGAGTGTGAGAGAGAGGGGGTGAGAGAAAGAGAGAGGGGGGCTCAGAGAAAGAGGGTCTGAGAAAGTGAGAGAGGAGCACACAGGATGTATACACCAGTGAACTGTGAAGTGGAAGTGCTGATCTTTCCCCGGGACAGTTGAAGGTAACAAGGTAGATAAGGTAGACAGTGTTACGGTACACTTAGGATAAAGAATCACACAACACAGGTACTGGTGAATTTAACCAGTTTATTAAGATCAATATACAGGAGCAAAACACTTCCCCAACCTTCCCAGGAACAGGTGTGAGGACAGTGCACAGTCCACTTCCCAGGAGCTGTATATTAAAAGTCAGAGATGCTCAACTAGGAACAAACTCGCAATACAAATTTCCAGGCTCTATAGGAATGGTGTCCTACCCAGGGTGCAATCTCTTTTAGCCCACTAGTGCCTTTCACAGAGAGGAAATATCCTAAAGCATATCATATTGGTCCTACCATAACAGCAGTCCAAACACGAAATGCTAGGCAATTCCTCTCTGAACAAGAGAAGTAGCCAACCCCAGATGTATGTTTCGGCCTTGTTGGGCCTCGTCAGTGAGGTGTAGCTGATCTCTCTAAGCACTGTGAGCAAGGGGTCCAATGCTGGATCCCCCCTATTACCCTAGGGGTGACTAATCCAAAGGGTAATATGCGTATGTATATTAAAAGTCAGAGATGCTCAACTAGGAACAAACCTGCAGAACAAATTTGCAGGCTCTGTAGGGATGGTGCCCTACCCAGGGTGCAATCTCTTTTAACTCACTAGTGCCTTTCACAGAGAGGAAATATCAAGCATATCATATTGGTCCTGCCATTACAGCAGTCCAACCACGAAATGCCAGGCAATTCCTCTCTGAACAAGAGAATCAGCCAACCCCAGACATACGTTTCACCCTTGTTGGTGCTCGTCAATGATGTGCAGCCGATCTCTCTAAGCACTGTGAGCAAGGGGCCCAATGCTGGATTCCCCCTATTACCATAGGGGTGACTAATTCCAAGGGTAATTTGCATATGTATATTAAAAGTCAGAGATGCTTAACTACACACTTAGGAAAAAGAATCAAACAACACAGGTACAGGTGAATTTAACCAGTATATTAAGATCAACATATAAGAGCAAAACACTTCCCCAACCTTCCCAGGAACAGGTATGAGTACAGTGAGCAGTCCACTACCCAGGAGCTGACACTGAGCTACAACCTGCGACTGAGGATTGCCAAGGCAACAAAGAGGGTAGAATCTAGCCTATGATTCTACAGAGTGAGCATGCAGAAACCTAGAGAGCTAGGGATCAGGCAACAGAAGCGAGACCGGGTTACAGACAGGTACTAGCTTTGGAGGTATAGCTAGTCAAGGTTCCACGGAGGGAGACTGCTAGAGCAATACCTGGGGTAAGACCCTGAGCTACCAAGCGGAAGGCAGCCACAAGAATACCAGGGAGGTAAAGTTTTCTCGTAGGCTGTACGGAGCGAGAGCCAGCCAAAGCCGTTTGAGACAGAGTGGAGAGCAAGACAGTACCAGGGTCAAGCACGGAGCAGGTAGTCAGACAGAGCCACGGGTCAAAACCGGAACAAGTAGTCAGCCAGGGCCACAGAACTTCTTTTGCGGGTAGTCAGCCAGAATCAGGGTCAGACTGGAATGGGTAGTCAGACAAGGCCTTGGTCGTACACGGAGTGGGTAGTCAGACAGAGCCACTGGTCAATACCGGAGCGGATAGTCAGACAAAGCCAATGATCGAATCAGAGAATATACAGAAGCCAAGCAAGGGTCAAACGAGAGCACACACACACAGTAGTAATGCACAGGTACACCACAAAAGGGCAACTAAGCCCAGTATTCAGGCCACATATAAGGCCAAAGGAGAAGGCGGGACACAATTGGCCAATTAGTGCCGAAGGCTACAAGACAGCGAGCACAACGTCAATGACGTGCACCCAAGACAGACAGGCCAGCAGACAGGCGGCAGCAGCCAGCAATGCCAATGCCCGCTCGCCAGAGGGAACAGGACAGGTACCCATACCAGGAAGGCAATAATCATGGGCACTGTGATACTCAGGGTAGATGGAGTACAAGCAGGGTGAGGAAACAAGCCAAGTTCAAGACAGGCAGAGTTCAAGCAAGGTCAGGAGACAAGCTGAGGTCCAGACAGGCAGAGTTCAAGCATGGCCAGGAAGCAAGCTGAGGTCAAAATATGAAAAATCCATACAGCAACCAGGAACTGAGTCTCCAACAAATGCCTATCAACTGAGCACAGAAAGGACGGGTGAATGTCTAACTAAGTGCAAAACATGTTTTGTGCATGCCAGAAGTGCATGCCTTGATGATCCCTTGCACAAAAGTGCAAACATTCCTGTAAGCATGCAAATGCAAACACCAACAATCACTCACCATAGGAACATGGCCAGCAGGTTTCCGATAAGTCATGACATGCCCCTTCCCCCGCAAGGTAATGAGGATGAGCATGATGAAAAGTACAGAGCAAAGCAGGAGAGCGAAGGAAGGAAGCCAGGTCCAAGGACCACTGCTCGGGTCCATAGCCTTTTCTGTGGTAAAGATCCTGAAGATGGCCCCTACGAACTTGAGAATCCAGGATAGATTCCACCTCACACTCCTTATGGCCACTGATCACCACAGAAGGAGGGGGAGGAGGGACACAAACCGGGGCAAGAACAGGAGTAAACTTTTCAAGCAGAGAGATGTGCAAAACCACATGGATATGGGAAAAAGTCAAAATGACACAGAATTGAGGTAATGTTGAAACTGAAATTAGTTGATGAAGTGAGCACTCAGCTTCTTAGAAGGGACCAGCACTTAAGATTAATAATGGAAGATTGTATTCATTATGTTGCTCTATAACTTGTTGATTTGTCTGTATATGGTCCACTGTAGACTTGTGCACAACAAAAATTTTCGGGAAAATTTGATTTTGGACAAATTTTTTTTTTTGTCGTTCGGAGGATCCACATTTTGGACCAGACCTGTTAGAATTATTCAGCCGAATTTAACATACTTTAAAAAATGACTCTCCCTTGCGGTGGCAATAAGGTACTAGGCCTGTCTACTTGCCTACACAACTCTGAGACTGGCTGCGTCACTCTGAAAACTATTAAAACAAATTCCTAATATTTTTTATATTTTGCACAGGAACAAAGATGATTCTCCCTTGCAGTGGCAGTAAGGTACTAATGCTGGCTGCCTGCCTATGCTACCTGCCTGCCTACACACAACTGGACACTATCTCATTCTGTCTCTCTGAGCTCCAACAACGGACTAACAGGAAATGCAGGCTGTCTGGGTGTCTGATGTGTCATTAGTCCAACTCCCATCATGAAACGAAGAAGCTAATTGGACTAGAGAGGGAGGGAAAGTATTGTGCGCATGGGTAGCCACCGTCTGAATTTCTGAAATTTACTCCAAAGATTCTAACCAGGGCTGTTCAGACTCTGTTTTAAAAAATGACGCAGAATGACCCTTATTTGTCCGAATTCCTAAATCAGCTGAACTGATTTGCACACGTCTAGTTCACTGCACTGAAACCGATCCTGAAGCCTCCTTGCTCATTAGGTTGTGCTGCGTGAAGTATTTTGTCCATTCTTCTTGATAGTATTTTCATGAGAACCTTTCACACCAATGGCAATAGGCTTATTTGCAGGTAGTTTTTTTAGATCACTTTTTTTTGTGCAGTAGGATGACTTTTTCCATGTTTCAGGTACTTTGCTAAGTAGTAAGCATTTTGAAAATAATTTAGCTAGGTCCAGCTGCTTTGACATTTTTAATTAATTTAACTGCAACTTGTTCTTCTTCTACCAAAACAGCTTCAGCCTCTGGCACTACATTCAGTTGTTGTCCTTCATCCTTATAAACATTTGAATAAAATTCTTTAACTTGCTTTAGTATTTGTTTTTGAATTTTTGCTGTTGTACCTTCTTCAAGTGTGAGGTCCATTCCTTTTTAGTATTCTGTGTTTCCGCCCAGAGTCCTCCTATTGGTTGCTTTATGCTTATCTACCTGGCTTCCAGACAGGTAGATTCTCATTCTAAGACCTTCTAGTGAGTAGCAGTTGTATCTGGTTCCCGATCTCTGTGTTTGACATTGGCTTCTCTACAATGAAGTGAAGTAAACTCTTGAATCCACTGCACTGGGACAGCATGGCCCCAAAAGCATTCTCCACTTCCAGAAGATAGGGGAGGTTAGAATCAGAGTGCTTAATGATGTGACCCTGAGAAAAACACATTTTCAAGGCATTGAGTAGAGTAGGACCAGGAACAATGGATCTTGGCGCTGGTCAAATGAGTAAGAGTAATAAGCTTAGAATAATTCTGAAAGAACCTTCAGTAGGAATTAGAATAGCCAAGGAAATGCTGAAGGTCTTTGCTGTCAGTCAGTACTGGCCAGTCTAGAATGGCAAAGATACATTGCAGTACCGTCAGAAGAGAAAGTGAAGCCCAAAGTGTAAATCATAGAGACTTCAAAGGAGCATTTCTCCAATTTTGCAAACAGCATTTGAGCACATAGGCAGGCTAGAACCCTTCTGACATGAGAGTGGTGTTCCTCCAGTGATAATAAGAATTTTGAAGATATCATGCAAGTAGATGACTACGAACTGATCCAAAAGGTCATGGAGGATGTAATTGACAAACTATCGAAAAGTCCCTGGAGCATTGCATAAACCAAAGGCATCACAAGGTACTCAAAGTGCCCATAATGAGTTTGGAAAGCCATCTTCCTCTCAGGTAGCAGATCTTAGATGGTTAAAGAGTTCCGATATCAATGGTAGTTGGTATTGGTTTTTAATAGTGAAGTTGTTCAGTTGCCTGTAATCCACACAGGGCCAAAGTGAGCCATCTTTCTTTTCAACAAAGAAGATTCCTGCCCCAACAGGGAATGTAGAGGGCCAGATGAATCTGTTATCTAAGTTTTCCTGTAAGTAGTCTTTCAGATGTTTTAATTCAGGTTCTAACAATTGAGAATTGTGTTCTCTCCCCAGAAAACTTCCCTGTTATGAAAAAGGAGGGATGATGCTTGAACCAGTGGCAATGGGTCATGTGGAGGCAGGAATAGGGGCACCAGAAGAACATAAGTCTTGATCTTCAGCACGCAGCTGGGCCATGCCATTCTTAAGGTCTACCACTACTAGACATAAAGACTCTAATTTCTAAATCATACAGTGCAAAGCCTAGCCTAGTCCCACATGATCCATGCTGGCTCAGTTCATATGTCACAAAATGACATATTAATTGGGCATTGGGCATGTTAATCTACCAGTAGCTTGAGACTAAGGAGCTGAGAGCATTGTTTGGGTGTATAGATGGCAACTGGTGTAATCTTGTTGCAGCCTAAGCCATGGTTAAATGATCTGACCGCAAAGTCAGATGACAACTGTATACACCAATGAATTTCAAATTGGTAGTACTGACTTCTCCCTGGGACATGGGAAAGTGTAACGGTTTTGTAAGACACTCAGACCAGGAGGTTAGAATAAAACACAGTTTTATTAAAAGACAAGGAACACTGCCCACTACAGGCTAGTATGAAAAGACAGGTAAATGATATACAGGTATATGTATGCCCTCTCAGGCTCAGTATATAGAGCATAAATAAGAAGTATCAGTAGGGCATAAATAAGAAGTATCAGTATCAAATGGGTTAAAGTACTAGGTAGGTACTAGGTAGGTAATCAGTCTCTGTTGTGGTGTGTTTGACAACTCCCAGTAGATGTTAAGAGTAGCAAGAGACTGTGGTGCAACATGTGGAAGCACCTTAGCAGTGAGGCAGAACTGACACACTCCCAGGTCAGGCAAGGAGAGGAGATACACAACACTCTGCAAGAGCTAGCACTACTGTTGAGCCGTGGGCACCCGTGCGGTGCCGTAACAGAGGCAATGCACACTGCTGGAGCTGAGGGACCAGAGCCATTAGCACCCTTCCGGTGCGGTAACAGAGTCACAAACACTGCAAGAGCTGAATGGAACCAGAGCCAATAGCACCCTTCCGGTGCGGTAACGGAGTCACAAACACTGCAAGAGCTGAATGGAACCAGAGCCAATAGCACCCTTCCAGTGCGGTAACGGAACCCTGTACACTGCGAGAGCTGATGGAATCGCCCAATAGCACCACCCTGTGCGGTAACTAATACACTGCGCGTAGTAAGGGTTAAGTGGAAGCACAGTGTTAACGGAGGCCACAATGCTCTGCAAGTGTAACCAGGAGGCTCGGTATAACGGAGGCTGCAATGCTCTGCAAGTGTAAACGGAAAGCTCAATAAATCGAAGGCAACAGTGCTCTGCAAGTGTTAACGGACAGGCTCAGTATAATGGAGTCAACAGTGCTCAGCAAGTGTTAACAGAAAGGCTCAGTATAACGGAGGCAACAGTGCTCTGCAAGTGTAACGGAAGGCCCAGTATACGGAGGCAACAGGCTCTGCAAGAGTTAACAGAATGTTCAGTCTGCACAAACACTGCTACTATGAAAGTTCAGAATGTCGCCAAGCGACACAGGATCAGCATTGCAGCTGGAACACTCTCAGGATTTCAGGATAGCCGAATCAGGTCACGGAGCAGGAACGTCAGCCAGGCCGGGTCAATCACGGAGCAGGAAAGTCAGACAAGCCGGGTCAATCACGGAGCAGGAACATCAGACAAGCCGGGTCAGATCACGGAGCAGGAACGTCAGCCAGGCCAGGTCAATCACGGAACAGGAACCAATGAGCGTAGTAAGACAGGCCAAGTCGGTACACAGGAACACAGCAACAGTAGCACTGGTACAGGAACACCACGAAAGGGCACCTGACAGGTGCCAGAGGCCCGGTATATGAAGGCCATACTGGGCGGGCCAAACAAGCACAGCCAATGGGAGCGCACCACAGCAAAGAGTGACAGAGAGATCACAGGAACTGTGATAGTACCCCCCTCTCAAAGACACCCTCTCTTGGCAGAGGGTCTAGGTTTCTGGGGATAGTTAGAGTGGAAATTGCGCAATAATCCCGGGGCATGGAGGTCCTTCTGATCGACCCAAGAACGCTCTTCAGGGCCATAGCCCTTCCAATGGACCAAATATTGCAATTTCCCGCTAAAACTCCTAGAATCAATAATACTCTGAACTTCGTACTCCTCTTGGCCTTGAACGTCCACCAGCCCAGGAACCACCGGAGTGGTAGTATAGCGGTTGCATACCAAGGGTTTTAACAGAGACACATGGAACACGTTATGAATGCGCATAGATGCTGGGAGTTCCAGTGCGTACGAGACAGGGTTAACCTTGTGGATTACTTTGAACTGACCAATGAACCGGGGAGCCAACTTATTTGAAGGCATTTACAAATTGAGATTTCTGGAAGAGAGCCATACCCTGTCCCCAACCTGGAAGGAGACCGCTGGCAGCCGTCTACGATTGGCATGCCGCTGATGTCGCTGGAATGAACCTGTGCCCAAGTGGAGCAGAGCTGCTCAATATGCTCGTCCAGAGCTGGAATCTGCTGCGACTGAAATGACTCCGGGAGCAGGCACGGCTGAAACCCGTAATTGATAAGGAACGGGGAGCTCCCGGACAATGAATTAACTGCACAATTCCTGGCGAACTCTGCCCATGGCAACAGGTCAGCCCAATTGTCATGATGATCTGTCGCAAAGCAGCGCAGGAACTGTTCCAGTCCCTGATTGGCACGCTCAGCCCTACTGGGTGTGCCAAACAAGCTCAGCCAATGGGAGCACACCACAGCAAAGAGTGACAGAGAGATCACGGGAACCGTGATAGAAAGGTAACAAAGCAGATGCATGGGATAACTGGAATCCAGTGGGAAGGTGGAGAGAAAGGAGTCCAGCACATAATTAAGGAATGCGGGATAGTCTGAGTAGAAGGTATCCAAGAATGGTCAAAAGACAAGCCGAGGTCAAGACAGGCACAAATAAGCAAAGTCAGGAGACAAGCAAAAGTTGAGACAGATAGAGTTCAAACAGGTCAGGAGACAAGCCTAAGTAGAGACAAGCAGAGATTAAGCAGGATCAGAGGCAAGCTGAGGTCAAACTGAAATATTAATACAGCAACCAGGAACTTAGTCTTCACCAAAATGCTAACAACTGAGCACTGAACGGACAAGAAAATGGGTAGATATAGGTGCAAAACCATGCACATATGCAAAAAGTTATGTAAAGCCAGAAGTGCAAATCTTGATCCACTCATGAACAAATGTGCGAACATTCACAAGCATGAGTGACAGCAAATGTAAACACCAGTGATCGCACACCACAGGAGCATAGCCAGCAGGAACCAGTCGGTCACAACAATAAGAAGGGATGAGAGAGAGTAAGAGAGGCTGAGAGAGATAGTGAGGGGGGGCAGTGAGAAGTGCCATCCACTTCATGGACAAGATTAATTCTATCAGACTTGAAATTATATCACTTTTACTGCCACACCCACCCAGCTAGCTTAGCCCTGTCACCTATCTTAACCCCTTACCGCCCGAGGACGTACATGTACGTCCCGAGTGGATGTCCCAGGTGGACAGAGGATGTACATGTACCTCCCGGAAGTAATTTAATAAAATGAAAAAAAAAAGGTTTGCCAGGCATTAAGTGCCGGCCGCATGCGCGTGCGGCCGGTCACTACGGGGTTAAAGAAATCCTCTCTGGACCCAAACTCACCTTCCAACTACCAGCCCCTTTCTCTTCTCACATTCATCTCCAAGCTCCTGGAATGTCTTATACAACCATCTTATAAAATTCATCTACTCTCATTTTCTTAAATAATATTACAATATGGTGGAGCTATATGAAGGAATATGTACTTGTATTGCAGCCAGGAAATGAGAACATCTGCTATTATTGAATCTCAAACTATTACCACAAAAATTATAACCACCTTCTGGTGCTATCTGTACATAGGAGTGTCAATTTCAATGAAAAACTACATATTGACCCCTTTCCTATTGTCTCTATGTTTGTTTATTATTTTAACCATTTTATTGTTTTTATTGATTGTAGAAGAGAACAAGAGTGAGTAGAGGTTGGACAGGCTGTTGACCTGACTTCATAATGGTTATGGGCTTCCTGGAAGAAGTGAGTTTTAAGGGGGTGCCTCTAAAGATCTGAAGGCTGGGGGAGAGTCTGATTGGATAAGGGAGGGAATTCCAGAGCTCTGGTGAAGCACAGGAGAAGTCCAATGGACAGGAATTGGAAGATGTAATAAAAGCTACAGAGAGATGAAAATCTTGTGCAGAGCAAAGATTATGAGTGTGAGTATATTAGGAAACAATCAATGAAATGTAGGGGGGTACAATATTAGTAAGGGCTCTGTAAGTTAGCAATAGTATTTGTAACTTAATTGTAAATGCTAATGAGAGCTAGTATAGGGAATGGCAGAGAGTAGCGGTATTAGAGGAGCAATGAGTGAGGTATATTAGTCTGGCACCAGAGTTCATTATGGACTGTAGAAAGGTTAGTCAGGTGAGAGGAACACCTATTAGGAGTGAGTTGTAGTAGTTGAGACGTTCATGATGAGGGTTTGGATTAGAATTCTCGTAGTTTCATGGGTAAAAAAAAGTTGAATTTTAGAGATGTTACATAGCTGGACACAGCATGAGTTGGAGATTGACTGAAAGTGGTGAGTGAAGAATAGAGTCAAAGGTAACCCCCAGGCAGTGTGCTTTGGAGGTTGGAGTGATGGTGGTGTTATTAACAATGAGGGAAATATCCATGGAAATGCTGTTTGGAGAGGGAGGGAATGTTATAAGTTTGGTTTTAGTTAGGTAAACTTTTTAATGATGGGAATCGAGGAAAACACAGCAGAGAGACAATTACATACAAAGGATAAGAGAGAAGGGGACAGGTCTGGGGAGGAAACATAGATTTGAGTGTCATCATTATGGTGTTGGTGAAACCCAAAGGAGTTTATTAGTTTGCCAAAGGAAAGAGGTATATATTGAAAAATGTGAGGATCCCAGGACTGATCATTGTAGTACTCCCACCAACAATAGTAGGGGTAAAGAAGTGGAGCCAGAGTAGGAAACACTGAAGGAGCAGTTGGGGAGGAAGGATGAGAACCAAAAAAGGGTGGTGTCACAGAAGCCTAGGGAGTGGAGTGTCTTGAGGAGGAGTGTGTGATCTACTGTGTCAAAGGCAGTTGAAAGATACAGGAGAATGAGTAGGGAGTAGTGGCCTTTTGACATAGAGGGGAGCAAGTCATTGGCTACTTTAGTAAGGACAGTCTCAGTGGAAGCTTACATTCTATATCCCTTTTTTTTACTTTAATGTCACCTCCTGAAAATGTGCACACCAGACTATGAGTAGAAAGGAAAGTGACCCATTGTTTGATGCAGTGGGATATTTACTTTCAGAAAATATATGATTTTAGTGTTCATGCTATGGAGTAATTATGCTTTCAAAGTACGTATAGTACATTTTTGTTATCTGCATGAAAATGGTATTTTTGTGTACTTAAAGGGACAGTATTGCGAGAATTTCACCAAAATTAATATTGTAGACATTAAAAACACGAATAGAAAAAGCTATGTCCCATCTATCAGACTTAGTTTGAGAGATCAAAGCATGTAAAGTTCCGGTTTCCCAGAAATTTGCCACCTAGCTGGTAAAAACAGAATCTGGTCCCGGGACTTTCCTGCGGCTCTTCAGCAGAGCCTACATACTGAAATGTAAAAAGCACACTTTGTAGACTGTTCCAGTGAAGTATGTGTTCTGAACATCCGGCAACAATGCAATATGCTTCTGAAAAAGAAATGATAAGGCTGAGATCTTGACCTTGATAGAACTAAAATGAAGCCCCTTTTGTAGCCCATCCTGGAGAAAAAAGGCTAAGATCTTAGGAAGATGAAATAGACACAGCTGTGAGCCATGGTCTTCGCACCACTTGAAGAAGCCTATGAGAAGCCGTAGCAGAAGCTGGCTTGTTGTAATTATGTATGGTTGTGATGACTAGCTCAGAGAAGCACTTTTTCCTTAAGATTATCAGCTTCATAAGCTACTCTGTCAAGGCCAGCCTCTCTATGTCTGAATGGCATGGAGTAGAAAAACAATAGAAAAAACAGGTGATGCTCCTGGTGTAATATCTTCAAACAGAGGCTGGATCAACAATTCCCATCACCAACTTTAAGAAATCTACTCACAAAGGTTGTGTTCAGAATTGAAACATAGGTGTAATCTGGAAACAGAGCAGGAGGGATCTTTATACTGTCCCAACCACAGTGTAAGCACTTATCAGCTTTATTCAATTATTTTCTAGGTAGGCAAATATCCATCAGGAATAGATATTCTGTATATAGAGAAAACACACAAAAGAGAGCACCCAATAGTGCCTGATAATCAACTGAACAAAGTATACAGTAAATAAATTGAAATACTCACAAGTAAGATGGTTGAAAGTACCACCTAACAACAGTGAATGCCTGCAGAGATAGTAAACCTGTCTCTGCACAGGTGGCCAGGTAAATACTGTAGAAAACACAAAGTGCTGTTCCTGATCTTCAATTGTAGTATAAATTAATTTAGTATCAATTTTTATCAATAATCTTTTGTAATATTGCCATCTGATCTTGATAAAGCAGTGTAAATGTGACGGTATATTGAATACAATTGGTATTAAAAGTATTTGTACTACAAGTGAAGCTCTGGAACAATGCCTTGTGTTTTCTAAAGTATTTACCTGGCCAACTGAATAGAGACAGGTTTAATATCTCTGCAGGCATTCACTGAGAGGTGTCCAACACATTGTAACACAATGCAATCATCTGGCACTTAAGCGGTTAACTGAGAAAGAAATAAAGATAAATATCTCATGACATTCATTTAACCCTTTGACCCTAGGGGATCAGTTGCTGAGGGGGTAATCAGGAGAGAGCCCCCCCAATGACTTTTCATTTATAACTTATTAAAAAAACAATCTGTGTGTGCCACAGGGAGGTGTAGCATTGCTTTACATTGCATTGTAACCCTTGTTCTTGGGGGAAGGGAGGCATCAGGAGGGGTCCTGATGACACCTCCCCACCACATGGGGTCTGAATAAAATATAACAGATAAAAAAAAAATAACTGTGTGTGTGCCATGGTGGGGGCAGGGGGAGTTTGACACACTGCTTTGCAATGTGTTGGACCCCCTGTGGCACACTCAACATTCTTTTAAATTATTTTTTATTCAGACCTCGTTGGGAAGCATCCAGAAGGGTCCTGATGTACTCCAACAAGGTCTTTAAAAAAATCACCGTGTGTGATGCATTGCACACCCTATGGAACACACAAATTATTTTTTTCATTACTTTTTATTCAGACTTGTTGAAGGGACATCAGAAGGAGTCCTGATGCCCCCGAGCAATTTCCGAATGAAAAATAATGGAAGAAAACGAACCCCGTTTGCCATGGGGTGGGCATCAACGCTTTGCAATGCCTTGGACACCCTATGGCATGCAGCCCAATCCCCCGCATGCACCCTAACACCCCAGCCTGGTTCCACAACACACTGGCAGACACAGACTACTAATGTGCACTGAAATCAGTCTTTGAATTAAACAGTGTACGTGTGGGATATACACTGATTCCCAGCCTGATTCCAGTGCACACTGGTAGTCATTGATCCCCCTATATTCACTAACCCCCCAGTGTTGTTCTGCTGCCAACTGGTAGTAAGACAGACCAAATATACTGCCTGATCCTCCAGCCTGCTTCCACTGGCAGTCACAGGTCTGCTTATACACTGTTTGACCCCCTAGCCTGTGGCTGACCTCCTAGCCTGTTTCAGCTGGTAGCCATACATACATTATTTGCTTACTCATCCTTGTTCCACTGGTAGCCACGCTCCTGGCACCCAATATGGTATGTCAATCCATACCAGTGGGGTACCATTTTTGTTATGCTAGCAGTAAGTCCTGAATACACTAGGAAATCCCATGGTATTAAAAATGTTTGTATCTTTGAGATAATTGATGTGCAAAAAAGTATGTATTTTTTCCTATAGCGCCACATTCTGGAATCAGTTGTGCATACTGGCCTTCGAGTAAAAAGGCAAATAACCTCACATTTGATGCAGGTGAATGTCTACTTTAAAAATGGTATACCTTGCCTACTTTTCCTGCATATGGCCATTTTAGGGCAGTCAGGTAACTTCAAACAGAAAAGTTGCAGATATAGGTTAGTGTTCTTGGCAATCCCATAATGTATGTTAACCCACATAAATGGGGAATCATTTTTCTAATGCTGGTTTGAGGTATGGAATACGGTAGGAAATTCTATGGTCTTCAAAGATTTCAGTATTTTCGAAGTGGTGAAAATGTAAAAAAAAACAAAAACAAAACATGTATTTGTTCCTATAGCTCCAACTTATGGAAATATTTGTGCACTTCAGCCTAGGGTAGAAAGGCAAGTGAACCCTCATCTGATGTGGCTGAATGTTCATTTTCCAAAATGGTATACCTTGCATTCCTTTCCTTCATATCACTAATAGTTATGACTATTTTACTACAGGCAACCATTTTCAAAAAAGAAAACGTTGGTTTGTGCTTTTTGGCACCCACAACAGCATGTTAACTAATACAAACTGGGTGCCATTATCTCATAGGAGAAGTAGCTAATGGATGCAGTTTTAAATGACATTGTTTTCAAAGATTTCAGTACATTTGAAGGGGGGGAGCCAATATATACCTTTAGCTACACCTTTTGGAAACATCTAGCACAACAGGCTAGGGGTAGAAAGGCATGCTTTGTCTACCTTTCTTTCATTTATATAGCTGTTACAGCCATTTTAGTATAGGCAAGTCATGTCTGAAAAATTGTAAAAAAACAAGAAGTTATAGTAGGTGTAGTTTTATGCTTCTGGTATCCTTACAGTATGTCATCTCATACCAACGCGGTGACATTTTTCTCGTAAGAGCAGTGGCTAATTAATGAAATCTGAAATTCCATCATTTTTCAGCACATTTGAAGGGCACAGTGGCGCATTCTGGAAACATCTGACATCAGCCAAGGGCTAAAAAGGCAAGTGACCTCACATCAGGGGAGGGCTGGCATCTTGTGGTCCAGGGAGCAAATACAATCAAGTGGCCCATTTTTACTGTAGTTCGAGGTCACTTTCCAATCCCACTCACTTTTGTTAATTTTAAAATTGGCATTAATGTTGCTGAAATGGGGCTACACTAATGATACAGTTAGTCCGTAAATATTTGGACACTGGCACAATTTTCATAATTTTGACTCTGTACACCACCACAATGGATTTGAAATTAAACAACTGAGATGCCATTGAAGTGCAGACTTTCAGCTTTAATTCAAGGGGTTGAACAAACATGTTATATGAAATGTTTAGGAATTGCAACCATTTTCATACACAGTCCCCTTATTTCAGGGGCTCAAATGTAATTGGACAAATTAACACAATCATAAATAAAATGTTCATTTTTAATACTTTGTTGAGAATCCTTTGCATGCAATGACTGCTTGAAGTCTGGAATGCATGGACATCACCAAACGCTGGGTTTCCTCCTTTGTGATGCTTTGCCAAGCCTTTACTGCAGCTGTCTTCAGTTGTTATTTGTTCGTGGGTCTTTCTGCCTTAAAGGGATAGTAATACTTCGTTTTAACTTTATTTTATTTTGTAGGCATTAAAAAAACATGAAGAATGATATAAGTCTTATCTCTCAAACCTTTATGGTTTATGAGATATTCACAAGCAAAGTTCCCCTCCCTGCCCCTTTTACCTAGTGTAAGCCATCTCTTCTCAAATGTGAGTCTGGTTGTATGACAGGACAGATAACAGAAGGGGACAATTTTCTTTGTATGAAAACAATGAAAGCCCTTCCCCCCTTGACAAGTTTTTCAGCTTTTTCCCTTATCTTAATTGAAGATTGTCCCTCTCTGCAGTCTACCTGGGCATCTCCCTTCTGATCTGGTTGAACAGGGAAGGGATACTTTGTTTGTGAATATCTCTTAAACCATAAAGGTTTCAGAGATAAGACTTATATCATTCTTTATGTTTTTTTAATGCCTACAAAATAAAATAAAGTTAAAACGAAGTATTACTATCCCTTTAAGCAAGTGAAATGCATGCTCGATCAGGTTGAGAACAGGTGATTGTCTCGGCCATTGCAGAATATTCCACTTCTTTGTCTTAAAAAACTCCTGGGTTGCTTTCGTAGTATGTTTTGGGTCATTGTTCATCTGTAAAGTGAAGTGCCGTCCAATCAACTGCGCTGAATTTGGCTGAATCTGAGTAGGCAATATATCACTATACACTTCAGAATTCATCCGTCTGCTTCTGTCACATAATCAATAGACACTAGTGACCCAGTGCCATTGGAAACCATGCATGCCCATGCCATCACACTGCCTCCACTGTGTTTTACATATAATGTAGTATGTTTTGGATCATGAGCCGTTCCAAGCCTTCTCCAAACTTTTTCTTCCCATCATTCTGGTACAGGTTGATCTTAGTTTCATCTGTCCAAAGAATGCTGTTCCAGAACTGGCCTGGCTATTTTAGATGTTTTTTGGCAAAGTCTAATCTGGCCTTTCTATTCTTGAGGCTTATGAATGGTTTTCACCTTGTGGTGAGACCTCTGTATTTGCTCTAGTGAAGTCTTCTCTTTATGGTAGATTTGGATAATGATATGTCTACCTCCTGGAGAGTGTTCTTCACTTGGCTTGATGTTGTGAAGGGGTTTTTCTTTACCACAGAAAGGATCCTACAGTCACACACCACTGTTGTATTCCATGGAAGTCCATGCTTTTTTGTACTGCAGACTATCACGGTGCCCGTGATTGCTGGCTTTTCTTGTCAGTTAGCAATGGGTGCTTTCCATTAGTTGCCTGTGATTAGTCCGCCCAGTATTGCCTATATAGACTGGGTTCCTGTACCCTTTCACTGCTCTTTTGTGGTGTTTCTATGCCAGCGATCGCCTGCCTATGGATTCCTGTGTCATCTTGGGCCTGCCTGACTTCTCTCCTGTTCCTGCGCCTGAGTACCTACCTGGATAGCCTGTCTATTCTCCAGAATCGTTCCTGTGTACCGATCCGGCCTGGCTGACGTTACTACTCCGGTATCCTGACCCGGCCTGGCTGTCATTCCTGTTCCTAGATCCCGACTTGGCTGCATTCCGCTTGACTCTGGTTGCCTCGGCGACATTCTGTCTTCCGGTGCCTTTCTTTGGTGGCACAGCTGATTTCAGGCTTCTGGCCTCCTAGTTTGCACTGACTGTCAGCGTACTGCTTTGCTCCACTCTATACCGGTTGCTAGTGCTGCCTCCGTTATAGCACCTGTAGGGCCTCCATGTTGGTCCAGTACACGGTACTGGTTTGCTGCACTCTAACACTGGTTGCTAGTGCTACCTCCATTATAGCACCAGTAGGGCCTCCGTGTTTGTCCAGTACGTGGTACTGGTTTGCTCCACTCTACACCGGTTGCTAGTGCTGCCTCCGTTATAGCACCGGTAGGGCATCCGTGTTGGTCCAGTAAGCGGTACTGGTTTGTGCCACTCTAACACCGGTTGCTAGTGCTGCCTCCGTTCTAGCACTGGTAGGGCCTCCGTGTTTGTCCAGTACGCGGTACTGGTTTGCTCCACTCTAACACCGGTTGCTAATGCTGCCTCCGTTATAGCACCGGTAGAGCCTCTGTGTTTGTCCAGTAAGTGGTACTGGTTTACTCCACTCCTACACCGGTTGCTCGCTGCCTCCGTTATAGCACCGTTAGGGCCTCCGCTACTCAGTGTCACTACTGCCATAGGCTGCCTTACCCAGTATATGGGTAAGTCCGGTAGAGCCTCTTTAGTTCTATTGTGCTATACTCTAGGCTGCCTTGCCTGATATATTGGCAAGGCCGGTAGAGCCTCCTCAGTTCTATTGTGCTATCCTCTAGGCTGCCTTGCCCGGTATATTGACAAGGCCGGTAGAGCCTCCTCAGTCCTATTGTGCTATCCTCTAGGCTGCCTTGCCCGGTATATTGGCAAGGCCAGTAGAGCCTCCTAGATCCCGTTGTGCCATCCTCTAGGCTGCCTTACCCAGTATTTTGGTAAGGCCGGTAGAGCCTATACATTGTATCATTGTATGCTATGCTACTTGAACCTGTCGTGTGTCTGTAACATATGTGTGTTGTTCAGGACCTGTGAGGGTTCTTATTAACTTTTCAATACAGCTGTGTTTTTATCTTAAAGGGATAGTAATACTTCATTTTAACTTTATTTTATTTTGTAGGCATTAAAGAAACATGAAGAATGATATAAGTCTTATCTCTCAAACCTTTATGGTTTCTCAGATGTGAATCTGGTTGTAAGACCAGACAGATAACAGCAGGGGACAATCTTCTTTGTATGAAAAGAATGGAAGCCCTTCCCCCTTTGACAAGTTTTTCAGCTTTTTCCCTTATCTTAATTGAAGATTGTCCCTCTCTGCAGTCTACCTGGGCACCTCCCTTCTGATCTGGTTGAACAGGATGGGGGATACTTTGCTTGTGAATATCTCTTAAACCATAAAGGTTTGAGAGATAAGACTTATATTGTTCTTCATGTTTTTTTAATGCCTACAAAATAAAATAAAGATAAAACGAAATATTACTATCCCTTTAACTCTGTGTCTGTGAGTCAAAACAAACCGTGACACAGAGCTCACCAGGGTGTTCTTTTTTACTCGGACTGTACCAAACTGTTGATTTGGCCACTCCTAATGTTCGTGCTATCTCTCGGATGGATTTTTTTTTTTGCAGCCTAAGGATGGCCTGTTTCACCTGCATTGAGATTTCCATTGATCACATGTTGTGGGTTCACCCTAACAGCTTCCAAATGTGAATGCCATACCTGGAATCAACTCCAGACCTTTTACCTGTTTTATTGATGAAGAAATAACAAAGGAATAGCCCAGACCGTTTCATGAAACAGCTTTTGAGTCAATTGCCCAATTACTTTTGGTCCCTTGAAAAAGAAGGGGCTACATATTAAAGAGCTGTAATTCAGGAAATATATGCTTCGATATTATTATTAAGCTGAAATGGTCATTTTAGTTAATAAAGTTATAAACACCCCTTTGCACTCCTCTTAATTAGGGGTCTGTGCAGGCAATGCATGTAGGTAAAATTAAACATCAGTGATTCTTAACCAGTGTGCTGTGGTATTGTAGTATGCATGCAGAATACATTCACTTGGGGCACCCATTTTTTTCTATAAAGAGTGACAAAAATGTGAGCGTTGAGATTAAAATGTATTTTTATAGAAATATTTTATAAAATGTACTTGTTTTTGTTATTCTAATTGTGAAATATAATAAAAGCAATTATGTATTACTCATTTGTTCCCTGCATAATGCCCTTATAAAATGGTAGGGCTTTCCTGAATAAAGAAAGGTTGATAACTACTGCTATGGATATTTGGCAATTTTTGGACATAGGGGCTTCAGGTGTCTTAACCCCTTAAGGACCCATGATGGTCTTGGCACATCATGGTTTGTCGAGCCATAAGGACCCATGAAATACCAGAACCGTCATGAATTTCAGGGCTCCCCACACGGCTGCATGCTGTGGTCCTTAAGTGCTGGCCGGGTGCACGCAGGGTCAGTCCATAAGGGGTTAAAAATAACTGAAACTTTCAAAACTAACAAAAATGTAAGAAAAAATTCACTTAAAAGGTCTTCTACGTGTGCTTGGTTTGCAATGATTTCTTTTTTATTAACACGATCACAGCTCTGCTGCAGAGCCGCTGGATCATCGTAGGACAGGCTTCCCCTGCAGTCAGCTACAATGCTGACTTCAGGGAAAGGGGAGGGTGGAACTTTGAGAGTGAATATCTCCCAAACAATAAAGGCTTGAGAGATGTCACTGGGGACAAATAATTTCTTTTTTTTTTAACTACTAAAATATTGGGTTTAGTAATTTTAATGTATTACTATCCCTTTAAGGACCCATGACGGTCCTGGACTATCATGGCTTGTTATACCCTTAAGGACCGGAATTCCGGACTCCCCGCAGAAAAAAATAAAATGCTCCGGGGTCCTTAAGTGACCGCCGCGTGCGTGGCCAGTCCTTAAGGGGTTAACCATGGATATTTTGAGAAGCTGACCTGTTGGTGTGAGCATATCTCCCAACATTTCAAATGTTCGAAGAGGTACACTTTTGTTTTAGGTGGTGTTGCTGGGGGCAAGGCATTAACAAGACCTTTTTAAATTATTTCAAGACCTAGTGACACCTCTGTGTAACTGAATAAATGATTTAGAGCAAGAATTAAATATTTTATCGACAGAGACTAATTTATAAACACATATACTGAAATTTAAACAATGTTTTATTGCTGTGGGGCAATAAGATACACATACATACATACCTGGGAACTTTCCAAATGAGCTGACCCTGAGATCTTTGGAATATTAACCGTTAAAGCTTCCTACAATGTAGATTTTATGCAATAGTACCTGCTTGCTCTAACACAGTGGAGATCCAGTCAGTCCGAAAGGAACCTTTAACAAGTTACAACTTAGAGATCTCATTGCCTAAACACAAATAAGACCAACAGGACATTTCCTGTTGCTTTTCTGGTACAAATGGCACCAGTTTAGATACTTAGGAAACATTTAATGGTGACAAATCTTGTAGTAGGTGACACATACCTCTCTCATCCTGAGAATTTGGCCCTTCACCCTAAGATTTGGGTCTAAACCCTGAGTCTCAGAGTCAAACCCTGAGAGTTCCCAGGTATGCATATATACAAAACTGTACAGACTGATCTCATCAAAGGACACCAGGAACGAAAAGAGGGACAGATGGAGTTGGGTCTCACAGAGGGACAGTGGGAGGCAGGTGTGAGCGTCACTAAAGTTTAGAAGCACTGTTGTGCTATACTGAAAGTATATTTTATTCTATATCAGAAGACATACTACTACGGGGCCCTTACACAAGCAACAACCTTTCAGCAAGCCGCCTGGGTGCAGCGCACGGCTTACCAGATAGTTTTCCATAGGTATAGAAATAATTGTTACAGAATAGGACTTTAATCTCTGAGTAGGAAATACCAACTGTACAAATAAATAACTGTTTAACAGATAAAGTGTAAAACACCACCATCTCAACCACCCTCCTTCAATCAGACGCAGACGTGTTGTAACCCCACCCATTTAATCTGCATAAACAGTCCAATCACTTGGAGAGGGTGTGGTTTTGGCTGGCCATTCTGATCTGTGTGGCGCTGTGTTCCTTCTGAGGATTGGATGTGGTAGCGACTGGGAGGTTAATGGCCTGGGACTGAAGACAGGCTTCTACCAAACAGGGACTCCAGTACCGCTGACACCAGTTTAACCCACTGCCCTTCTATTTTGCTTCCAGTCGCTACGGGTCGGGGGATCTGCAGTGCTAATCTGATGAAAGGATGTCAGTGGCAGGGCTGAAGAAGCAGTTCCACAAAGCCAGTCAGGTAAAGGGTGATTGATCCCTCTTCTTTCTGCTCCCCTTACGATTGGGTAACTGTAATTGTATCTGTAGCTAGTGTTGAAGATGAGAGCTGTAGTCACAAATATGTTTCCCACCTCTGATCTACCTTGTGTTGTGTAGTCCATAGGAACGTAACCTTTTGGTTCTCCAGCTGTTGGAGCCTAGACTACAACTCCCATCACCCCTAACTAACCAAAGACTGGTTGGAGATGACTGTAAGGTTCCCACATATCCGTTTAAACCAGTGACGCTTCTAATTAACACACGCTGCAGGGTTGATTTAATTTTTATGCAGCCCTCCACAATGGGGTTCTCATAAGGGTCCCTGATTTAAAGGGATATGTATTTTAGACAGGAGTAGTAGTTCCTAACAGTTGGAGAGCCAAAGCTTGCATATATATATATATATATATATATATATGTGTGTGTGTGTAATATACAATCGGTAACATGCACATTAGATCCCACTCACCACATTCTTCCTTGTACGTTCATTTATTTTTCTTTCCTGAACACCAGTTGATAATCTTGGCTGAGTGCATCAAACAATAGCCACAGTCATGCCATTAACCCCCTCTTTTGTCATCACCCTCTTCCTTATTTCTTTCTAGTAGTGGTACCAGTGGATATAGACATAATGATTTAATGTTACAATTGTCAGTTTTGTTGAATGCTAATAAATACATGCAGTAGCCATAAGTTTCTTTTGTATTAAAAATTATACCACCTTTTCTCTGTACAGCATTGAAAATGTTAATGTTTTATAAACAGACAATAATAGAAATATTTTGCTATTATGAACTGGTTCTCTCTGTGTGGCAGCTGTTAATTTTATCTGTCACCATTAGCCTGTGTACCTTAAATGATATTGGTGCCTGGGTCACAAAGTAATCAATGGCTTTATCAATAATACATGTCAATTCTGTGAATCATGTTGGATGATGAGCATTTGTGCAAGCTGCTGAGAGACATACCAATGTGCTGTATATTACTGAGATACGTTTTTGTTTATGGGTGTGTTGTCAGTTTCTTCTAATTGTAGTTAATTGCAATGCAAAAAAAAAAAACAAAAAACATAATTTGGTACACCCACTTGTTTTTTAAAATTATATATTTGTGTTGAAACGTATACAAATATCTGGAGAGCTCTACCTGAACATACAGAGTGTGCCAACAAGGGAATCATCTGGTACCAGCAAAAGAACATTTTTCTTGAAAAACAGAATAAGCCTAAAAATATTAAAATAACTATTGTATCTTGTCCTTATGCTGTAATAATTAACACCTTGTATGCTTTGGAGGTGTCCATTGTTTTTGCATTATAGCATCCAAGGGGTTAAAGGGACACTGACACCTAAAACGAAATTAAAATTATTTAACTTTAAATATCATGTACTTCCAACTAGCATCTGTAAAACTATTTTATGTTGCATCCACCAAATCTAACTACTCTAATCTTACATTTGTAAGGCATGTATGTATAGATTAGCTTATATATAATGTACATATTTTGTTTGAACAACAATAATCCTGTTAATGAACTGAGATTAGAACCCACTGTTCTATTCAGAAAAGCTGATGTTTTATTGCAGTCCATTTAAAGACATGCAGAACAATAACTTCTTAGACAACCAATTAAGATTGCTATGGTAATGGGAGCACTAGAAAAGGCAGGAATGGGAGCCCCCTCAGAGTATATGTAAGAGGGTAGATCTTAGATATCAGATAACAGAAGACTTTTGCCAAGACTTTCATGGAGTGCAAGGTATTTGTTAATATAATCCCATATATTTTTAAGTGTTGGTGTCTCTTCAAGTTACAAATTTGTAACTGACACAAAAAAACAAAACAAAAAAACCCACCACAGATGACAAATAATTCATCCAAATTCTCAGTGATTTTAGCCATTTTAAGGACCAGAGATGTGCGCATTGCATTGCATATCCCTCCGGTCCTTAAGCTGTTAAATACCAATTTAACTGTTTAAAAGCTAGAGGTTTCCAACATATTTCTTCAGTACATTCCATGATTTAAAAGCCCCACATTAAATCACTGGGAATCTTTATTTGCTCCATATAGTGCAGTAGATCTGCCCAAGAATGTTGCTTGGTTGTCTTATTACATTGTTCTTGCTGAATGATACTTTTTGGTTTCCCCCCTATTTAGTAGAAAAAGTCAATAAAGGAAGGAATAATTGCACATATTTGCAAAGCCATCAAAATAGAAAAATACAAAGATTACAGAAAAATTGCAGGAAATGTTGATGGCTTGCTGCTTCCAGGACAGGGAGAGGCCCAGTTACAGGGGGAAAAACAGGACGTTGCAGAAGGGGTGGGTAACCCGAGGCCCTCCAGCTGTGAAGGATTACGATTTCCATAATCTCTGCTGATGGGAGATGATGGGAATTGTAATCTTTTGTGGCTGGACAGCCTCAGGTTGCTTGTCTATATTTTATGGGAATCAAACTCTTCAAGAAAGAGGAGGCATTATTATGCTCTTGTGTCGTTTTTCATTCTTTTATTGTAATTTTAGGAAGCGGTATGCACCCCTCTGCATCTCAGGTACCCGCTATGCTTGAAATATTATATTGTATTGATTTTATTATAACTGTATCCCGCAAGATAAACAATCCTAGAATACAACTACTGCACCATGGTGACCAAGCCCCACCCTCCCACATTTAAATTGAATTTTTAACCCTTTGAGTGCCTGAGGGGTGTGCAACGCATTGCAGAGCAATGTGTTGCGTACCCCTTTGGCACTCAGAGGGTTAACACCATGAATGGTAGAGCTATTTCTAGTGCATTGAAAGCAATGTTTTGGAGATTCTTCTAGAAATCAGGGGTTTAAATCACTAGGAATTTTCCATGTGGCTGGTTTGATCCAGAATTGCTTGCTTAGTTTGCAAAGTGCCTTAAGTCCTGCTAACCTGTTGTGGTTTTGTTTGGCCCCATTCTATCAACCAGTAGGGAAAATGGCATACCCAGTATGCTAATCTCTTTTATAACCCCCTTATGATATCTGGGCAATCCTTTGTAGTTCCCTATCTTGTGTTTGCTAGGCAGGGAAATCTAATTTGAATTCAGTGTAAGTAGGATTTATGGATGCTGTGATACATATGTATGTGTAGGTTCAGCCCTTATTGTAATGAATGGGATACACCGTTCTGCACCAGACAGAGTAAATCTGTATGCCCATTCATAAATCTGATTAGCAGCTGGCCAGGAAGCTAGAGTATTTCCCTGTATTTGTGCTAGTGGCAGAATTCTAAATCTCTCTGGTGTCCAGCTCAGAAATGTACATATCTATACTTCTAAAGCAGTGAGGACCTCCAGCTGTTGGATGCTGCAATTCCCATCATCTTAAAGCAGAACCATCATGATAATAACATTGCCCCCAATACATTAGTAACATAACAATATGCAAAGCCATACTGTCATTAACCTGAATAAGTCCACGTTATTACAGAAAACCAACTTCTGTGGCAGGAACTAGCAGACAACAGTGCGGGCATCTTAGAGGAAATGTACCTCTGAGTCTGTGCTGTCTGTCCTGTTCACTGCCCGGATTGGTGGTGACGTTTCTTGGTTACGTTAAAGTAACGGAAGTTGCGGAGATGCAGAGCCTTTTTTGTAAGCTCTGTGCACTGGATACCTGCCGAAGAAGTTGCAATAATGTGTACTTATTCAGGTTAATGACAGTATGGCTTTGCATAAAGTATCGTTACTAATGTATTGGGGGGCAATATAATAATCATAGTTCTGCTTTAACCAGCCAGTGGGTGCTTGGGGATGATGAGAGCTGTCACCAACAGCTGGAGGTCTAAAGATTGAATGTCATTAGTGACCACTGATGAAGTACAAGCTGCTTGCATAAACATGCTTGACTTCTTGTGGGTTTATGTACTGTCTTCCTTCCTTTTGGATTTAATATAAATACATTGTGGATTATTCAGCCACCTGGCTGGGATTGTGTGTATTTATACATATAATTTAACCTGTAAACTATCCCATACACACAAGCATATAATCTGAATGCATAGTTCTTATGCTGTAGCAACATTTTTGTGTTGATGGGTATCTTTAGGTCAAAGTTAGGCTCAAGTGAGTAAACCTAATCAAGAGTCAATGCACTATCTACACCTATGTAATTATAAAGTAACAAAGAGGTGCAAATGAAGAATCAAAGGTCTGACCTACAGATGTGTGTGGGGGGTCCTCTTTATGCACATTCATTCAAATGAAGAAATAAGCTTATTACATGTCTGAGAATCAACCACATTCCATCAGGGTTTTCATTAGTGTACATAAACAAATTAATATAAAAACTAGTATGAAAGCCCGTGTACAATGGCTAAAGTGCCAACCAGCGGCCCCGGCTGCTGTCCTGGCTGGGTGCAGAGACAGGCGGTGAGCCAGTGTGTTTGGCCAGTCTCTACTGAGCTTGACTGCATCGTTCCGGCAGTCTCTACCGCGCATGTGCTGTTAAGCACACAGGGAGCTTCACAGCCTAGCACTTTATATTATACAGATAAAACCCTGCATTTTTATTTTATTCTCTTCTTGATCATAGTAGTACCCTCTGGGTAAGCAATCACTGTTTTCCATGGAGATGGACCAGATGGGAGAATAAAGGGATACTGACTTGGCCCAGGCTGGCAGTACCTTGGCTTAAACTTTCAGTGACTTCCCTGAGTGGCTTGAAAATAGTCACTACCTGCCCCATTAATTGCCATTCTTCTTTGGGGGGCCTCTAGACATTGGGAGGTGTCTTCCTCGGAGGACATGGAATGAAGTGCTATCTACTTCAGGATCCTCTCCATCATTTTCATGATGGAGTTCCACCAGGTTACAACTTCATGGCGTAGATTGTGCTGTGGTAGACCGTCCTTCTTCTGCTCCTCCTTCAGCTGCTGGCATTGGAAGTGCCTAGCAATCTTACAACAGTGGTCAATGAGGTATGACAGTTGCAATGGCCTTCAACTGGAAGAGCTGCCCCAACAGGAAATGCAGTATATGTGCTACTTGGTATAAAGCATCTGTCTTTGTCTCTTTTTCACCATGTATTCTACCCTGTCGGTCATCAATAAACACCATTTCAACTGGTGGTGCCCACTTCACATCCATTCCACTGTGACAGCATCTTACTAACTGCTGCTAAAATGTGTTGCACATGCATAACTTCAGCCTGGTGGAGAAAGGAGAGATACCCTTGCTGTTCTCCTGAAACAGTTTCACCCCTCTGCCCCCAAAGTTCCCTCTAGCTCTGCCGTAGTGGGGAGCTAGAAGGAAGAGCCTCCCACAGTGATCAGCTGTCTATTTAGTGATTGCTGCAATGATATGGTAATGGTTTCAGTGGTAGTGTTTCTGGTTTTATGTGCTTGACCATGATTATGAAATGGCCTGTGAACAAGAAATCTTGGTTTCTTGGTTCCAACCAAAGAACCAGTAAATGACCCCCTCCTTATGGCCTTGATAGAAATGTCATCTTATTTTGATAGCTAAAGAGGAAATGTTGCCACTGGGGCCAGGATGTTCATTGCTGTTGCCTGTTGCTGATATAGTTGCCAAGGAAGAAGGCTTCTGTACTAGTCTTCAACTTCTTTCTTGTGCCTGCCTGCTGACTCTTGCAACACCACAAGAAGTGGAAGCACTCTCATACATTTCAGTTACTTTTAATAAAGTTATTAAATATTATTTTGTTTAATACCCTAAAACATTCAGGAGCAACAGGGGTAGTAGCTGCAGACAGAAGTGCCCCCCCCCCTCCCCTGTTTGAAAGGGAGAACCAACTTTACGGAGGAATCCAGATACCTGCATTAGTGACGAGCTACATCTCTCTTAAAGGGAAAATGCCTCTAGGGCTAAGTTGCTCGTAACAGATTAATTTACTTAGGTAGCTGTCCTTCATACAGCACTCAGGTGTGCATATAATATTAAAACAACTGAGAAATGTGTCGTTTGTTTTCTACACTGATATCTATTGAAGTTTGTCTTTTAGGGGGCTTTAGTAGACCTTGCACAAATTAGAATAAAATGGCACTGGATCACAGCAAGGATAACATCTTAACCCCCCCCCCCCCCAAGAAATATAAAGGATAGAGATTTAAAGGGTCCGTAATGTCACGGCCAAAAATTCTTAGTTTTGTAGAGCTTAAAAAAACAAACAAAAAAAACCTCTATGGCAAAAAAATGCTACGGTTTGAGAGCGATAGGAGAAGGGGGGAGCTTTCAATGCCTGACGTCTGCGCTGTGCTGACAGCAGGAGATCCTGGTCTGGGGACCAGCCGGCGGCTCTGCAGCAGAGCCAAAATAGTGTTATTGGAAAATAATTACTTCATTGGAAAGGTCTACAAAGTGTGCTTGGTTTGCAAGCACATTTTGTACACTGTTCCAAAGAAGTAATTCTTCTTTTTAAATAACGCAACTGATCTGCTGAAGAGCCTCCTTGAGTTGCATGACTTGAATCTCCTGCTGTCAGCTTTACAACTGACCTCTGGAGAAAGGGTGGGGGGAACTTTGAATGTTAATATCTCTCAAACCATAGCGGCTTGAGAGAGAGGATTTGTGCCATAGAGTTTATTTATTTATTTATTTTTTTTGTGACATTACTGACCCTTTAACTGACCGCTTTTTTTTATAAATAGTCACTTACTGCTACAGTATATTTCCTCTTTTTTTCCTTACAATTTTAGCTTAAAGCTGTAATCCCTCCTACACTAAACCCAACAAAAACACTGGTCCTGTGCCTCTGACTACTGGTAACTTGCTCCTGAAACTCAAAGGTTAATGCTTACAGAGGGGCATGGCCAATCCATGCAGTTCTCCTTTTAGGCTGGGGAGGAGGATCCAACACTTCCTGTGACTGGCGATATGGGAATCGGGGCTGGCATCGCTAGACCCTGTAAGCATGTGCTTCCCTTAATTGGGAGGGGGGAAAATCCTAATATGCACTATAAATCCAAGTCTTTCATTTTCCAAAACTAGTCTTCAATTTTTCTTAAATTCATGTCTGTGGAGGCAGACCTGATTCTTACTACAGGACTCAGACCCTATACTCTTCCTAGTGAACCTTAGGGAAAAGTTAGTGGGAGGAGTCTAGGATGCTGAGTTCCACAAGGAGGAATGCTTTCTGGCTTCATGGACACGAAATACAGTGCCAAACGATGATTGATTAAAGATCTGATTCTTTTATGGCTATTTTTAGGATTTTCTGTCCAGTTTGTCAAGATAAGGGGACATTTATTACCAGGAGATGTTAGTAGATATAAAGTTGGTCAATAATGTGACCAATTCTAGTATTCTGTTTTTTTTTTGTTTTGTTTTGTTTTAAATGCTAGAAATCTCCAGTATATTGCTTTGCAGTGTGTCTCATGTATCCAAGTAGTTACAAGTTAACTACATTGAAAAATATGAAAAGCAAATGTCAGATTATGAATACTTAGTGCCCCAATTTAGTTTACCTCACAGACTGGCTTGGTTGGGTGTTCCCTGTTGTAAATTCTTTAGATAATTACGTTTCTTTATTTTTAAAGGAACCATGTCCTGTACACACAGATGCATGTGACGAGTATTATTATCGATGTACATTGTTACTCGCTGTCAGCTTGCCAACTTGGGGAAGCGTAAAGGACTCTAAGTGCTCAAAGCAAATTTAAAGTGTATCCATAGGACTCTGGTCTAGCCGGTTTTGGTAGTCACAGCCACAGTTACCAAGGCGTATGTCTTTTATATATTATATATGTAAGTGTATGTGTGTGTGTGTGTGTGTGTGTGTGTGTGTGTGTGTGTGTGTGTATATGTGTGTGTGTGTGTATGTATGTATAGAATTTTTGTGGGGGGGGGGCCCGAACACACAATATCTTCAGAGAAATATCTAGAATGTAATGGACTCTGGGATAGATGGGGTCCCCTTTGATGCTGGGTCCTAGCAAAACTGCACCCCTGTAGTTACACTCCTGTTTCTATGGACTCTGGAATAATTCTGGTGCAAACAGTTAGTACGATTGGTCGCAAATACAAATTCCCTTTTGATTTAAGGGGGGGGGTTCATTCCTTGAAAAGAGGTCTCTCACGGATTTCTCTAGCATTCATGTGGTTAAAAAAAAATCCAATTTAAATAAAAAAATGGGAATTAAGTTTTGCCCCAGAATTACTACAGGGGGGGGTTATGCACTAAGGCGTGATAAAGCGGAGACAACTTCCATCACCTCCTTATTTATCTTGCCTTAGTGCATCTCCCCCAGTTTTCTTTTGACTATGATGCTAGTGTAGGTAGATGTATTTGGATCTAATTGGTCATTATTTGTGTCCAGCACGATGCATTGGAGTCCACTCTAGCATTCAAATGGTTGAAATAAAAGCTCACTTTTAATCAACAGTAATCTATATATTTAGTGCTCTGTGGTGTAGAACTGCTCTACTTTAGCAACTGTGCCTTTGACCCTTAGCTGAAATTCCTGTGATACCCCAGGATATGCATAACCACACAATACCTTTCATGCACAGCCAATACACAGGAAGGATGCAGTTATCACATACATGAATGCTAAAGTTCTTGAACGCAACAGGGAGTCAGGAACTTTGCACAGTCAGCTGTCAATCATGCTCTTCCAGCCTGGGATACCTTTGAATTCTGTGACTGAGGCCAAAGAGAAAAAAACACTATCAGGGGGCACACATGAGCCAGACAACCCCTCCATATTATACTTTTTGTAGTAATTGTATTCTCAGCATAATACACATAGTGGCAGAATATATAATTGTGTTAAAATGTTAAACAATGAATAGCAGGATGGGCAACTTGCTACTGCTGGACAACTCCCTATTATTTTCAGCTGGCACCTGGACACCTTGGGATTATGGAAATTGTAGTCCAGGTTGATTTACCTTTTTGGTTCAGAGGAAATATTGGCTCTGGATGGTCCCCAACCTATATAATGAAAGTTTCAATTGATAGTAAACATTTTTTTACTTTATATATGCTGCAAATGTAAAGTCAAATCGCCTGTAGACTATATCCCACAAATGACTGTGAGCTTCCTGGATATTGGTATCCAGGGTTTTTTCTGTCAGTCAGTGTGAAAAAAACCAAGATTATGGTACGATGTAACACTAACCCGAAAGCACCCAGTGCTCTGTATGCTGTGTTTTATACCGGAGGCATTGTTTTGCTGAAGGGATACTATTCAATTTTATTATTCTTCCTTTCTCAGTAGAGCTCTATGGAAACCTATTCAAGGAGCTTGCTGTCAGGAACATTAAGTGTTAACAGGGCTTATAATCTGAAGTCCTTTGCTACTAGCCAGACCTGAAAAGTTACTCGCCACTGCAAGCCGTAACATACTCGCCAGGGCTAAATTTTCACTCGCCATTGGCTAGTGGTGAGTGGAAATTTTGAGCCCTGGTGTTAACATAATGTGTATTATAATAATTTTTTAATGCTTCTGTTTTGTTCCTTTTTGACCTTGTGTGACAGAGGATCATGTTTAATAAGGTCTCTCTGGTGTTTTTTCACACACAAAATACGTTTTCTGGTGTTGGCTATTTATTAAACAAAACCTGAGGCTTTCAATTAACCCTGTTAATGCCGGAGGGGTATCCAAGCATTAGTTAAACATCTGGCACTCAAAGAGTTATATAACAACAACAAAAAAAAAAAAAAAAAAAATTTTTTTTTGAGTACTAGATCTATATTTATCAAATAAAATGGCTAGTTGTCTTGTAAATAGCAAAAATAGTGGCTTTGTTTGTTAGACATAAAAAGCTACAAATTATACTAATTTGCTACTTTTTGCCATTTGCTCTCATGTAGGAAGTAGAACAGTGTAATGTAAATGTCATTTTAAGCAAAACTACCACCCTTTTTGAATAATTGCAGCTTTTTGTTATGTTTTTGACACATATAGGGCTACAAATAGGTTTGATGTTGTTCTGGCTGTCCTCCTGCAAGATAGGCACTGGGCTAATGATGTGCATTTTCATAAGGGGCTCAACCCTATTCAGATTAACCCCTTGAGTGCCAGAGTATACAACGCATTGCACTCAAACGGTTAAAATATTCCACCTACAACCAAACCCATTGAACAACAGTAGATAAGCATGCCCATATAAGGAAACCAAATAGAAGACTGGAGTTATTATGGAGTAAACCAGCTGCACCATAGAGGAAGAATAACAAAAATCCAGTTTTGTTTAAATTTAAACTGGGCTTTTAAACTTCTTGAATGCTAGAGGGCATCAGTGCACTGTGATGTAATGCATTGGAGACCTCTATAATTCAAGGTGTTAACCCTTTGAATGCCAGAGGGGTATCAAACACATTGCTGTGCAATGCATTCTGTACCCCTCTGGCACTCAGAGTTAAAATACTCCTTCAAGTGCATTGTGATTTGGGAATATGTTTATTCCCTATGGAGCAGTTGGTTTAAACCAGAGTAACTCCAGTTTGCTTTTATACATATGGGCCACTGTTTCTCAGTGTTTGTCCTCTGGACATACCAAGTGGTCAGCTTTTTTCATGATATTGCCACTTAATCATAGGCGATCAGTGGATTGGTCATTGTGATTTCCATACCTGAGTGTAAAGGGACAGTAATGTCCCATAAAAAATTCTTGTTTTGTAGTTGGGGAATACATCATCTGAAGCCACTCCCATCTCTCAAACTGCTATGGTTTGAGAGATATTTGCATTGAAAGGTCCTCTCCCCTTTTCCTGATGTCAGCTGTAAAGCTGACAGCGGTGATTTGATCTTGCTCTTCAGCAGAGCAGAAATCTGGTTATTTAAAAAGAATTACTTCATTGGAAAGGTCTATGGAGTGTGCTTGCAAACTATGCCTTTCCAGTGAAGTAATTCTTTTTAAATAAGGAGATTTCAGCTCTATTGCAGAGCTGCCAGCTGGTCCCTGGACCGGGATCTCCTGCTGTCAGCACAGCGCTGACTTCAGGAGAAGGGGAGTGAGAGGGGAGCTTTCAATGTGAATATCTCTCAAACCATAGCGGGAGTTGCTTCAAACGTGTGTTGTTGTGTTTTTTTTTTTTGTTTTGTTTTGTTTTTTTTTTCCCCTCCCAACCACAAAATGAGAATAACTTTTTATGGAACATTTAGTGTCCCTTTTAAGTTGGGATATGCAAATACCTGTCCTGTTTGTTTTGCCCCGAGGGCTGGACCTGAGAATCACGGAGTTAGAAAATAAGCAGATTTAATATGACACTGACTGATTTATATTCCTGAGACAAATGAAGTACATCGGTGTGCAACTTGAGGTCCTGCAGCTTTTGTGGACAAGAATTCCTATGAAAGAGAGTAGATGTTATTCATCCATAAGAATTATTCTCTGTGTTTCACTGTTGTGTCTTGCAACATATCACAGGACAGCTGTGAATGTGGAACATGAATAGGAGCCTGGCAATGCTAATTGTCTGGGGTGGGTGGGGGTGTGTGTGGGGGGGATATGGCCTACTTACTATTCTTACTGTGCTAAAACAGGATTCAGACTGAGGCTGAGCAACCTTTGAAGCCATAGTGATTCCTGGCCTCAGTATAACATCCCAGCAGAACCACAAGTGTGGATTCAGCAGTTTCCTCTTTGTCCATATGAGCTGTTTTTTAAGGTGTAATGAGCCGGGGGGGAGGGGTGCCATTCTTTGGCAAACCAACAGCATCTTGGGAAACCAAAAATCTATTGATGATTTTATATATATATATATATATATATATATATATATATATATATATATATATATATATATAATATAAAAAAAAAAAAAAAAAAAATTAATACCTTAAATGCTGTTCATTTAACAAATCTGAAATTAAATCATTTAAAGGAAAAATTGCATTTTTACAGTCCAATTGCCTGTATATGTATATAATATATATAAAAATTATGTTATGTTTCTCATCTCCCCCTATTTTATTTACACACTTTTAGTTCCTTGACCATGAGCTCCCTGGCTCTGTTTGCAGAGATACGCATACAAAATGTGAGAGGCTTCTGAGGAGGAACATACAGCATAATGGCCTGTTCTACGGTTAGTCACCACTCTAAAGCATCACATTTTAGCTCTCTAGTGCCATTACAGAGGAGAAATTTCCACATATATATTAGACTAATCCTGCCCAAAAGGGCTGTCCAGTTCCAACATGATGAACAAGTTCCCTCTGCACTAGAACATCGGCTAACCCCTGAAGTACATTTCGGCCTTGTTGGACCTCGTCGGGGAGGTGCAGCTGGATTCCCTAGGCACTGAGAGCAAGGAAAATAAGAGCAATTCTGGTCCAAACCAACTGTATCATAGAGGAGGAATTAAAATCCCCCTCCATTTTATTTATTTTTTTTTAAATTTTTATTATGTATTTTTAAATTGGGTCTTTTAACAGTTTGAATTCCAGAGGTGACAACAGTACTATAATTCAACCCTTCTCTGCCAGCGAAAGGCTGATGGAATATGTAGGGCCTCAGATCGCTCATTCCTACATTACAAAGCAAGGTGTTAGAAACCTTTCTAGCATTTAAAGGGTTAAGAATTCACTTAATTCACTGGTAATTATGGGATGTCTTTGTCAATTGCTTTGCAATTGATTTAACCCCATAACTGCGCATCTTTTTCTTAGGTGGGGATGTAATTCACAGTGCCAAATTTTTCATGTTATGGAGTGTGTAAGTATAAATTTTTGCTGTTGCTAGTTGGATTCTGGTTTACGTTTTGTAATGAAGACAATTGACCCCTACTAACCTTTCAGGACTATTGACACCTTCTATTTGTTGTGAAGAGGTGTCACCTGAACAACAGAAATCCTTCTATTCAGGCAACTGCTTCTAGTATGCAAACAGTATATAAATAGATGTACTGCTCCGGCATGTATGCAGGGCACCTTGCTGGGTAACTCCTGTTAGCAAGGCTTCCTGGGAGTTTTACCCCTTGGATGCCAGAAGTTTCCTTAGTGCATTGTATGGCATGCTTTTGGGACTTCTCTAGCATCCTAAGGGTTAGTTGATTATAATTAGTCCTCTGCCATTGTGAACAATCTCTGGGAAAGACACAAGTAAGAACTTGTGTCCTTGCTCTTTAGTATTTATGGGGTTAAACCCCATGTAAATCACTGAAAACATTAATTTCCTCCCTGTGATACAGGTGGTTTGCTCCACAATTTGCTCTTAACCCTGACATAATTCTACGACTGAGAAATATTTTGTAACCTGAACTATTTAACTTGCAAAGAAATCAAAGCTGGGGTTGTAAATAACCTGTCAGTTGGTGCATTCTCTTCAGGTATTTGAAGAACGTCTGGAGGAGTGTTTCTGTCACAGAGCCAGTGTGAGTTGTTGTAGCTGCACTGGTGATGGCTTCTGCTTTGGGTTATGCACTAGACTAGAGTGTAATGTGCAGGCCCTAGTGCAGGCAATTCACACATGTGGCTCTTGGGCTAAACTACATTGTGGCCTTTCTGGTAAACACTCTGATTTAGACCCGCTTGTTTGCTGGCTGAGCATGTTGGGCGTTGTAATCTCCAGCAACTTGAGCCAAAAGTTGCATAACTTAGACACTGGACTAATCATCACTCTCTCCAGACCTTCCCAACAAGATGATAGTGCAGACATTGTTGCAGCCCTCCTGTGTTTAGTATGGTATGGGGCTTCCCTTTTTAAAGTGGAACTGTCACAGTTCAACTTCTTCCCCCCCCCCCACCCCCACCCAACCTTTTTTTATATATGCCAAAGAAACCTATGAGATTCCCTCCCCCCCATCCTAAAAAGATCTCTAACATTATGACTCATAGAGAGGGAGAGCGCTGACATCTTCATAACATTTAATATGATTGGCTTTGCTCTCCCTTACACTTCTACACTAAGCCAGCCCACAAGACAGATGATCTCCACTTGCCTTTCTCCTCTTGTTGCTCATGAACCTCCACATAGATCACTTCCCTCATACTGCCACCAACCCTTACAGAATCACCTTTTGTTCCCCTCTCGCAAGGCAGTGCTTGAATGGGGCATACAAATGGCATGGGTTAGACACTGAGATGGTGCTTGCGTACTCCGTGTCTAACCTGTGCCCTATGTATGTCCCATTCATGCACTGCCTTGTGAGAGGGGAGCAGAAGGCAATTCTGTGCGGCCAACAGGCTGGCATTAGGGGGAGGTATAGGGTTACCACCCAGCCGGTATTTTACCGGCAGGCCTGTAAAAAATTGGCTTCTGTCCAATGTTAAGTCTATGGACGGAATGCCATGGCCGGTATTTTTTGGAAGAAAAGGTGGCAACCCTAGGGAGGTAATGTACGCTGAGGCTTGTGATCGAGTGGGGGTGGAGGCACAGGCACCAACTCCAGTAGTAGTGCTTTAGCCGCACTGGAAGTCAAGAACAAAATACAGGCTGTCATAGGGAAGGGTGGTGGGTGGAGTACTTCAGGACTGGGACAGCCTTGCGGAGCTGTGCCGTACAGTTTGTACCGCACATACCTTCAGAGTTGCCCTTTTTAAAGGCTACTTCCGTTAATATTTGAACTTGTGGGGGGAAAACAAACAAGCAACACACACCTATATCAATGTTACAGTGTGCATTGAATAAGTTAAACTTGCTCGGGGGTGAAAGTTGGCCTTATTAGTTAGAGTATATAGCTAATAAGTGTAAAACTGTATTAATTTCATTTTTAAAATCTCTGGCTGAAACTGAAGTGACAAATGCTGCCTTCCACCTAGATCTAGGCAATGAGATCGCTCCAGCTTACAGGCAGGAAACCTCTGTCATCGGAGGAGGCTGGGTAAAAGGAGGAGAGGCGAGGCAGAGTGACAGACTGCGGTTACAGAGCTGGTAACCGCAATTCTATCTGGAAGTAAGTGCAGGTCAGCATTTATTACTTCCATTTTGGCCAGATAGAGATTTTAAAAAGGAAATTAATACAGTTTTGCACTTATTCGCTAAATACTCTAACTATTAAGGCTAACTTGCATAGGGTTGATGGATTTCTATGAAATGGATTTTAATATGTAAAATATTGTAGGTTTTATCCCCCCTGAATAAAAGAAGGGGCCTCCCACTGCTGAAACGTTTTATCCAAAAGTGATTACAGTTAAAGCTTGCGTTTGTTTAGTTGCAGTACCTTGGTGACCTGAAATTGTACAGTTCTGCTTCTGCTACACCACCCTAATTAGATTTTATGGTTAACTGACCAGAGCTGTCCATAGGATGGTGTAGCAACAGCGCCACTGAGATATTGCACCTAAAAAATTTTACATTTTAGCTGCAGTAATTGGTTGAATAATACACCTTTCGGCAGTAGGGCACCCTTTGTATCACTCAGGAAAATGTGTGTGTATATATGTATGTGTGTGTGTGTGTATATATTACAGTTGGGGGCAATACCCAACAGATGAGCACTCATAAGGACTTTTATAATGAGAAAATGTATACACTTAGTCTCTACGTTTTAACCCTACTAGGAGCCTTCCTCAAGACAAAAGAACAGTACAAAATGGTTACCTTAAATGTCCTCAACCCAGTACACCAAACCCAACATAACACAAGGTAGCCTCCCCACTTCCAGATCAAAGTCCCTAACCCCCTGTGTGCCATTGGGGCATGCCACAACCTTATCATAGTGTGATACAATAACTAGAAGAAAAAAAAAAAAAAAAGCCTGTCCCCGTGTGTTGAATACAGTGTATCAAAGTCCCTGGTTCTTTGTGTGCTCTCCTATGACCGACCTCACGGATCCGATCAGGGGACTGTGTGGAGGGCAAACGTATAAAATTATTAACCATCTTATTATAAAACGCATACCCCCTGGCTCTACGTGGGCTGGTGTGCCAGACAACCACAGAGCCCTATCACTGGGGAGCGTAAGGAAAATAGTAGTAGAAGCGAAATCCTCCTTCCAGTGGAGTTGGTTGTAGACAGTCGTACGATCATGATGGGTCTGCTGAATCCAGTCATAAAGTATTATAGATCCAGATAAATTAGTACGGTAGATCCATATCTGAAGGAATAATTGTAAATAGATCCATTGATCCTAAATGTTCTGGATTCATGTTGAAGACAGGCATGCTAAAATCAGACTGGTGTCCTAAACAAACAAGCACTTGCAAGATATGCAATGGTATGGTGACTACTCATATGTAAGAGGTAGCAGGGTGCACCATGGTCACCACCGGTCATACTTTCTAATATCCAAACAAAGCCGGCATCGACAAACCAACAGCTCAGAGTTAAAGATGGAGAAGATCACCATTTTGTATTCTGCTCATCTTGAGGAAGGCTCCTAGTAGGGCTGAAACATCAACATTATTAAATGTATATATTTTATTATCCTTATGAGTGCTCATTTGTTGGGGTTTTCCCCCAACTGTAAATTATTGTATCTACAACTTTTTTTTTGAAGTAGTATAAATATTCTACTCCAGTGTGTTGCTATCCCTTTAAAGGGAATCCATTGCGTATGTGGCTCTCAACAATATTTGACATGCCTGCTTTAGTGCATGCAAGCGCACATTCCTGTTAACCCTCTGAGTGCCAGAGGGGTCCTGTAGCACTCACAGGGTTAATACTTTAATGCCAGCAAGTCCTGAACAACTCCCCATCAGCGTATGCAGGCAAATGGCGTGAAGGTGCAACATTTCCTCGTAGTCTTAAAGGCGATCTATCACCCCAGTACAATGAGATCGCTCCAGCCCACACACAGAAGGCTCCGTCATCGGAGGAGGCTGGCTAGAGGGAGTGGAGCGGAGGCAGAGTTACAGACTGCGGGTAGAAAGCTGTACCCACAGTCTATCCAGAAGTGCAGTCTTTAAATGTTAATTTTCAGCAACATAGGATTAAAAAAAAATTATTCAAGAATTCCACCTAATCACTAGGTAATCTAACTTTTAACATTTGTACTGGGGTGATAGATCCCCTTTAACACTTTAAGGAACAGAATGGTACACTACACACTGTAATGCAAATGTTTGCGCACCCCTCTGTTATTTAAGGGTTTAATACATAATTTAAAAACAGTGTCCATATCATACCCCCTCCTTTTGGTGCTAGCTTTGTGCAACGGAGAGAATGTTCAGAAGAAATGTTAGTAAATTGGGGATAAACAGGTGCTTAGATTTATTTCCTAATTCTTTTGATTTGGAGCAGAATTATATTTATACATACCTCTGCTTTAACCTTTTAATTGCCAGAGGAGTTCCTGCAGATTTTCTATTGGCTGTTGTAAATGGAACCTTTGACTTGGTGATGGTGATCAGTCAGTACTTACTTAGTGAGATCTTGAACACCTGACCTGTTTTTGTGCCCCAAGTACTGGATCAGGGCTTAGGAACCTAAACATCTGTTCTGAGGTACACAAGATCACTTTACTTTGGACGAGGCTTCTTATAGGAGGCTTAGGAATAGGGCCTCATTCCATACATATTAATGTGTGCAGAGCGTATGTAATTAGTGCAAATTCCAGCTGACGTTTCTGTGCATATTTCAATAATGACTTTCACATATTAACCTAAACAACTCAAACATCAGCGTTTTTCTTGATTAGCAAGGGCATGCACACAGAGTATATAACTATAGTGATGTATCTACACAAGACAACAATTGCTAAGTGTAGTTAACCCTTTTATTGACAAAGGGGTGCGCAACACACAGCTTTGCAACGCATTGCACACCCCTCTGCCACTCAGAGGGTTAAAGAGCAAGCTATGGTTATTTGTTGTGTATTTTAATCCTATTCCTTTTATCCGTTCTGGAACACAGGAACCATGGAGTTACTGCTACCTCAACAAGGCAGGGCACTTGTACATTAGTTTTCTGGAGGCAGATACTGCATCCCAGCTCCACTTAACTCCCACCCAACAGCCTTTATTTTTCAAATGCTCTTATTTCTTATGGGGTGCTTCTTGTGTCCCCCCCCCATGTTAGGCTGGCTCGTTTTACCTATTCCTTTTGTACTCTGAGCAGAATGGGAAACCGATTTCGCGAACCGTGAACAGTGGTGTTGCCATCTGCTGTAAAACCCGTTTGGTATCTCGCGCTCCTATCAGAATATTTTTTTTTTTTTTTTTTTTTTATAGATCTTGTAGAAGGGAGTCTGTCCCTATAATGCCACCATAGGTATACATTATCTTGTTCATAGACCTGTTTGTCCCTGATGAATGTTCCTTGTTTAAATATCTGATTGGGAGAAACTCTCTCTTCTATCGGAGATAGATATATACAGATAATGATGTAAATGATGAAGGCATTGTGCTTCATACACACAGGTGAACAATCATTTGGTTTGGGTAATGAAACCGGTAGCCAAGAGCAGGAGGTTGCTGGTCCCCCATCACCATAAAAAAAAAAAAAAAAAAAAAAAAAAAAAAAGTCTTCATCTTGTTACAGAATAGAAGTTTGATTTATTAAATACCCTTCTTGATTTGGATAGGTTTGTGAGGGCTCATACTGTTTCAACAAGTGTGTGTATACATAATTTTTTTTTTTTTTTTTTTTTTTGGGGGTGGGGGGTGGGATTTGAGTCTTCTACAACTTCTGTCCCACAGTCCAAATTTGGGGACGTTGAGTCTGATTTTGTAGACACTTGTGCATTTTATAATTTACAGTCTCTTCATGAGGAATCCACTGGATCTCAAGCACTTCTATTGGTAAACTCTCTGGACATGGTCCTTCATCCTTTATCAAAGTTCTTCCCCTTGCACAGGGGCAATCAGTGGGATTTGTTCTAGAGGGTATTTGAGTGGAATTTGGTGGATCTCCATCGGGATACCTGACCGGGCCAGTCACACAATTTATCCTTGTCATAAAATGAGGCCCGTGGTCCACTTAAGAATTATTCCTCTATAGTTATAAAAATGTCAGTCAAGGGCAGCTCAGTGGTGGATCTCAATGTGGAGTACTATTGATGTGAGGGTTTATTCCAACTCATTGATACAAACGCAGAAGGATTTAGATAAATTGATTGAATGGGCAGAACCAGTGGCAGATGACATTTAATGTAGATAAATGTAAGGTTTGCATTTGGGCTGTAGAAACAAACATGCTACATATACTGTAAAATGGAAACCCCTTGGGGAATCCTCATCAGAGAAAGATTTAGGAGTACTGAAAGACAATAGACTTCACAGCAGTGTGCAGAGTCGCTCGACTGCTGCTAGAGCAAAGAGTTCTAGCCTGCATAAAAAGACATGTGGCTTCAAGGGATGCTAATCTTATCCTGCCTCATGTAGAAATCCTTGGTTAGGCCTCATCTAGAATATGGAGTACAATATTTGGTGCTGGTTCTTAAAGACATTGTTGAACTGAAAAAAGTGCAACATGCAACAAAACTGATAAAGGGATTGGAGGATCTGAGTTATAAAGCGAGACTAGCCAAACTGGGTTAGTTTACATTAGAGAAGAGACGTCGAAGGAGTGATATGATTACCATTTACAAATACATTCAAGGTCAATGCAAAGAACTATCCAATTAATTCTATATGAAAAGAGCTGAGCTAAGAACAAGAGGTCATCCATTAAAACTAGAGGAAGGGTGCTTTTGACTAAAACAAAGGCAAGCATTATTTTACAGTAAGGGCGTTAAAGCTATGGAATTCTTTGCCTTGGGATTTTGTACTTGCAGATAATGCAACTGCTTTCAAAAAAGCAACTATATTTTCAACTATATTGAAATGGCTTCAATGCAGATAGTTTGTTGATCCAGGGAACTATCTGACTGCCATTTGGAGTAAGGACTGAATTATTTTCTAAACCCCCCCCCCCACCACCCCTATTGGCGCTAAATTGGAAATGGGTTCTGAGGGCTTTTTCTCTGGATCAACAGGGGTGGTTTTGGCATGGGCTGGACTTGATGGACGCATGTCGTTTTTCTCTCTACAATATAATGGAAGAAACCAGTCCATTTCAGGCATAGCTAAAACTAGACTTGGATGTATTGTGCTGGACTGGTGGTTATATTTTGACCATTTCCATATGCTTTTTCACTTAATATTTCTTATTACAATAATGTATTTCTATACTGTTTATAAGAAAATTGTTTTTGGCTGCACTCTGGTCATAGAAGCACTCCTACTATTGTTTGTAAAGATATCTATATGAACCAGGCCTCTGTAAAGCTGCAGCATGGTCTTTGCTTCACACATTTGCTAAGCATTACAGACTCAACATGGTGACTCACCTCAGCTGAGAACAGTTAGGGGAGGAAGGTCCTTTAAAAGCAGTAATGCCTGTGTAGGTGCCACATTTCTTTTTGTCTCTAGTAAACTTACATAGTAACATAGTAATTTAGGTTGAAAAAAAGACTTGCGTCCATCTAGTTTAACCCTTTTCCTATTACTGTTTACTATCGTTGATCCAAAAGAAGGCAATTTCAAATTCTACCCTGAATGGGGGGAAAAATTCCTTCTTGATTCCAAATGACAATCAGATTTCTCCTTGGATCAACAAGCCCTAACTAAATATTAATCCCAATACTAACGTACATAGCCCTATATGTTATGCTCTTTTAAATAAGTATCCAGGCCTTTTTTTTTTTTTTTTTTTAAAGCATATATTGTATTCAATAGCACCACCTCCTCAGGAATACCTTTATTGTCCTTACTGTAAAGAAACCCTTCTGCTGTTGTAGATGAAATCTCCTTTCCTCAAGTCTAAGCGGGTGGCCCCTTGTCCTTTGTCCTGTTCTGTTAATGAACAGGTCTTTGGAGAGCCCTTTGTATGGGCCCTGAATATATTTATATAGTGTTCTCATATCCCCTCTAAGACGCCATTTTTCTAGTGTGTACAAGTTTAACTTTTCTAGCCTTTCTTCATAAGTAAAACTTTCCATTCCCCTTACTAGTTTTGTAGCCCTCCTCTGCACTCTCTCTAGTTCCATAATGTCCTTTTTCAGAAAGGGTGCCCAGAATTGAACCGCATAGTCTAGGTGGGGTCTTACCATGGACCTGTAAAGAGGCATAATTATATCTTCCTCCCTTGAGTCAATACCCCTTTTAATACATGCCAATATCTTATTGGCCTTCGCAGCTGCCAGCTGGTACTACCTGCTACTGCGAAGTCTATTGTCTACCATTACTCCCAAATCCTTTTCATTAGTAGATTTCCCTAGAGAAACACCATTTAAACTATATGTTGCATTTTTATTATTATACCTAAAATGCATAACTTGTCTATATTGAATCAAATTTGCCATTTGCCTGCCCAGTTACTCAATTTGTCCAAATCCTCTTGTAATGAAGACACATTCAGTTCAGACTTTATTACCTTACTTAATTTTGTGTCATCGGCAAACACTGATACATGGCTCCCTATGCCCTCTGGGAGGTCATTAATAAACACATTTAAGTGGAGTACCTCAGGGATCTGTCCTGGGTCCTCTTCTTTTTATCACGTTTATCCAATTGGAGAACTTGCCATTTACTACCACTCTCTGCGTTCTATCTTTCAGCCAATTTCCAATCCACACACAAATGCTTACCCCTAGGCCTATTTCATTCAATTTGTACAGTAAGCTTTTGTGTTTAACCGTATCAAATGCCTTGGCAAAGTCTTAATAGATCACATCAACTGCCACACCCAATTCCTACATTTTTACTCACTTTTTCATAAAATGTGATCAAGTTAGTTTGACAAGACCTGTCTTTCACAAAGCCATGTTGGCTCCTGCTAATGATATTCCTGTTCCAGCTGAATTCTTGAATATATTCCCTTAGCAACCCTTCAAACAGCTTCCCTACCACAGATGTCAAGCTTACAGGTCTGTAGCTTCCTGGCTGTGACTTTGATCCCTTTTTAAATATGGGCACCACATCTGCTTTACGCCAATCCATGGGCACCATACCTGAAATAAAAGAATCCCTGAAAATCAAATATGACGCTCTGGCCAGGGCCTGGCTTCGCTCTTTAAGTACCCGTGGATGTACACCATCTGGACCCGGGGCTTTGTCTACCTTAACACTATTCAGTTGTTTTAACACTTTCTTGTGTTAGCCAGTCCCATGCTTGCTGTGACTATTCTGTAAAAGTAGTTTGCAGATTCTTGTCCATTGGGTCTTCCTTGGTAAAAACAGAAGAAAAGAAATTATTTTAAATATCTGCCTTCTCTCTGTCCCCCTTGTTATCTGAAATGGGTGAGATGGTCAAGGACCCAACATTATCAGACTTTAATTTTTTGCCATTAATGTATTTATATAATTTTTTTGGGTTGCTCTTACTCTCCTTAGCAATATTTTTTCATTCTCCAGTCTAGCTAATTTAATAGCCTTTTTGTATTCTGCAAATGCCTATGCTGATCCCTCAGCTTTATAATGTTTAAATGCCGCTTTCTTGTTATTTATTTCATAAATTACTTTATTGATTAGCCACATTGGGTTTTAATTTGCTTCTTTTGTATTTGTTTCCAATGTTATTTTGAAGGAATCCCACTTACCTTCTGTGTGTTTTCCTGAAAATATTTTATCCCAGTCAACGAGACCAAGGGATGAATTAAACCTGCTAAAGTTGGCCTTTTTAAAACTCACTGTTTTGGTGGAACCCATTTCAAATTGTGTTTTTATTTTTTATTTTTTTTTATTTAATTTCAAACGATACCATGTAATGGTCACTATTTCCAAAGTGCTCCCTTACTTGGATGTTAGAGATAAATTCTACTGTTACCTAGGTGCGGAGGTGTTCTTTGATGCCTGAGGTTTGTAATTGTTGGAGTCTCTCTGAGACAGGATTTTATCATTGGGAGTTTCTCCCCCTCCCTGGAATCTAGTATGGGATAGTTTTGTATATCCCCATGATTACGGTTTTTCACAGTGTAGAAAGAAAAGGGGATTTTTGCGTACTTACCTATAATTTTTTTTTTTTTTTTTTTTTTTAATCTAAGTTCTTGTGCAACATAAGACACCCCTCCCAGAGAAAACCATGTTGTAATTTGAGTTTTAGGCAGGAGTGTCCTTTGGGTTCTTTGGTGTGGTGACCACCTTCCTGCCCTTCAGATTTAAGTGGCACAGTGAGGTATCTCTTCCTGCAGAGAGCTTAATTTTGCAACTGCCCTGCCACATTAGGATAGCAACTTGGTCTTTAATTTATTTTGTCTAACCCTGTCCATATCTGTGCTAAGAAGTAAATTGTGCAACAATTTTAATCAAATCTGTTAATGTGACAAAATGCAAGAGGATGATTCAGTGATTTGTAACTTAAATTTCAATATCACGACTGTGTTTTCCATGGAAGAAGGGAATTTCCAGAGCAGGTTTGCATGCACAAGTAAATTTGAGTGACTGTGTACTCTGAACATACAGCTGTACATAGACATGTTAATGGTAATGTGGAACAGATGGCTTGTGACAGTGGTTTTTAAAGAGCAACTAGGAGGGAAATAGGTTTAAAATCTGTAGCTCCAGGGAGTGAGCAGTTCATTGGTTCAGTCAATTGTATACCCTTTTGGTACTCAATTGGTTAAAAAAGAACTTTCACCCTCTATAAAGTCACCTTCCCAATAATTAGGCATATAGCGACTAGCTTCATAATAGTGCTATTATCTCACATGTACCCGGTTCTGAAGTAATCCTTATTCTTCTGAGACTGACGGCCAGGCTTGCTTTAGAGCCGCCTGCGCTGTCAGTCCCTTCCAGTGTCTTAAGGCACCATGCATTGCTGCCTAGAGGAGACTGGGATGGACCTCTCAGGTGCATAGACATCTCTAAGACAAGATATGTGTGCAAGCCTGGCTTTTTTTTTTTTTTTTTTGTGGCTTTAATAAATTGCTTTTAAGATGGCTGATGAACCAGAGGAGGTGACTTTGGCTCTCAATGATGTCCTTAATTCCGTGGAGTGCCAGAGGGGGTACGGAATGCATTGCGTACCCCTCTGGCACTCAAAGGGTTAAAGCTGAATCTCTCTCTGAGTCGGATAATGTAGACACTCCAGAAGCAACAGAGACTTTAGATACCAACTTGCTATTCCGTAACTTTGAAAAATCTATGTGTGTGAGGAGTTACGGATATGGTGGGACATTATCACTTTTGAGAAAAACATTAAAGTTTAAAAGGATGCTCAGAGGGTTAAAGGGATAGTAATACTTCGTTTTTATCTTTTTTATTTTGTAGGCATTAAAAAACATGAACGATATAAGTCTTATTTCTCAAACCTGTATGGTTTGAGAGATATTCGCAAGCAAAGTGTCCCCCTCCTGCCCCTTTTACCTAGTGTAAGCCATCTCTTCTCAGATGTGGAATCTGGTCCATAGAGCAGACAGATAACAGAAGGGGACAATCTCTTCTTTCAATGATAACAATGAAAGCCCTGCCCCCCTTGACAAGCTTTTCAGGTTTTTCCCTTATCTTAATTGAAGATTGTCCCTCTCTGCAGTCTACCTGGGCACCTCCCTTCTGCTATGGCTGAGCAGTGTTACATCAGTAAAAGGGGCGGGAGGGGGATACTTTGTCATTGAATTACTCTTGAAATACTCTCCAAAGTCCAAATACTATGATGATTGATTAGAGCTGCTTTTATTATGAAACCTTACTATCCCTTCAAGTCTTAAAGTCCGACTTTTTGATACAAAAGATGCCGATTTTATTACGTGGAATATTTTTATTAAGTGACTGCTCCTTTTTAAATTGATTGATATTGATTTGTTGAATATAAAGAATTATCCCAGATCAAGGATGATCTTTCTAAAATCCAGTCAGTGCTCAAACTGCAAACTAAGTCGGCCTCCTATCAAGAATTTGATGGTACATTCAAAAAGGCTTTGGACAAATTTGGCTAAAGAACATAATACTTTTAACAGACTATGAGCAAGATGAGGTATATACCTGGGAATGTTACAAGCAGAGAACTTTGTTAGTCTGCCTGTTTCAGGATAGACCTGGTGAGCTTCTCTCAATTAGATTTTTATACGGATGATGAAATTGGGTCTGATGCACAAGACATTTGCCCACCGCCACCTCATCTAGAGATGAAGCTGGCAATAGGTCTTTTACTGATTCCAGATTCTGGGAACCAGATCAAACATCACTTCATCCAAAAAACCAATGTGAATGGAAGAGATGCAAAAAGAAAAATAATTCAAAGGATACCAAAGGCCAGCCAGAAGGGGCAGTTGGAGGTCAAGAAGTAAGATATCTGACACACCAGAATGGCACACCTCACAATCATTGGCTGTTCTAAATTTATCCAATTTGATTCTTACGGCATCACAAATCAGGGTTTTGGAGAACTGTCTGAATAAAAGATTTAATTTGTTCAGTACACTTTTAGATTCTAATTTCTATGTCAGACATCTTACCATTAAACCATTTTTGAAATGGAAGGAAGAAATTGAAGAACACGTTCATGAATATAAATTTTCCAGCTTACGCATGCCTTTTAAAGGACTTGTATGTTACTTCTGATCTTCAGTCTTTGCAAGCTGAGACTACTACTTTTAATTAATTAGTTTTCCTCACATAAATTCTGTTGACACAGGCTTACGTCCCAAATGTGACTTCTTTCCTATACATCCTAAGGGAAGTCAGTTAGAAGACTCTTGATGCAATTAAATTATCCTCTTTTCTAAAGGGTACCTGTGTTTGTAAACACAATCTGAGTGTCTAAGCGAGAGAGCCTTTAAAGCGGAACTACCACTTGACACAATCTTTGGCTTCAGTAAGTCCCCATCTGGCAGCTAGCTGCTTAGTAGCGCTAGTTGCCAGAATAATTACCTTATTTAATAGATTTCTGCTTTCTTCCCCGGGTGATGGGCAGGACGGAGCGCGGACATCTTGCCATTGGGACTGACAGCGCAGGCACACGGACGTCACAATGGCAAGATGTCCGCGCTCCATCCTGCCTGTCAACCAGGGAAGAGAGCCAGGAAACCTTCTTCTGTTTCCAAGAAATTTGCCAAACTTTACCCCTTTTCTGAGGTGGCGCTTGCTCAGTGGGTTCATCCCCCCCCCCCCCATTGAATTCTCCTATTTCCAGGCTATCTAAGTCTATTGCCTTGCCAGTTTCTGATGCGTCCACTCTGAAAGACTGGACTGACAAACTTGAGGTTTCCCTTAAGTCCATTTTTGCCACTGCTGGTACTGCCATGCGTCCAGCGTTCGCTGCGGCATGGTTTAACCAGGCCATTCCGGTCTGGACTGAACAACTCACCCTGGCTGTCCATCAGGGTACTCCTACTTCGGATATGTTGCTGTCACGGTTTTAATGAACACTCAGACAATTTTTGGTTAAGGTAAAATTCAGCTTTATTGAATAAATAAAGAACAGAAATGCTCTTCACAGGCCCAGACCCAGACAGTGATGGAGCACTTCTGGATCTGACACAGGTCAGGGTACAATCAGCAGCAAGTATATACAAATTAATGCAATTGCAGAGAGTGGAACTGGAACTTATCCTCAACAGTACCAACAAGGAAGTGCCCACAAGAGGAGGGAAGTACTGCAGGGCAAAATCCCCAATGGAACAGGGGAAACAGAGCGAGGCAACTGGAGTTGCCCAGAAGACCAGGCAGAGTATAGCCCAAGTGGCAGTTGCAGACTCCCACACTCGGAAGTTATGCCCAGAGGCAACCGGAGCAGGCACAGGCTGTATAAGTAATGCAACCGAGGCAACAGTAAAGGCATAGGCTGTATAGGTAGCGCAACTGGAGGCAGTCGTAAAGGCATAGTCTGTATAGGTAGCGCAACCGTAAAGGCACAAGCTATGGTACAATGAGACCGGACGCAACAGTGGACACAGGCGGTAAAAGTACAGCGGGAAGTAATAGCTAAAGCCTGGATCGGGACACAGTAAGCGGTAGGCAGGCAAACCAGGTCGTAGGCAGCGAAGGCAGGAGCAAGGTCAGGCAAAACCAGATCATACACGGAACAGGATACACAGCAACACACATCTGGTCAGGAACACCACGAAAGGGCACCCAAGGTAGTGAGAACAGAGTTTAAAAAGGCAATTGCTGGGCGGAGCAGAGCCCAGTATCCTATAAGAAGCAGCAAGCACCGACAGGAAGTAGCAATGTCAAAAGACAAATCACAACACCGTGATAGTTGCACCTTCTTGCCAACATTTCTGAGGCCCAGCACTGTTTATGCTGCCTTATTTGATGCCATCTGTTTGGTGGCTAGGATTTCCACCATGTCTGTGGTTGCCAGACAAGCTCTTTGGCTCAAGATCTGATCTGGTCTGCTGACACTGCTTCTAAGAAAGCCTTGCTCTCCTTGCCTTTTCAAGGCACGTCATTGTTTGGGCCAGATCTTAAAGGGATAGTAACACTTCGTTTTAACTTTATTTTATTTTGTAGGCATTAAAAAAACATGAAGAATGATATAAGTCTTATCTCTCAAACCTTTATGGTTTATGAGATATTCACAAGCAAAGTTCCCCTCCCCGCCCCTTTTTCCTAGTGTAAGCCATCTCTTCTCAGATGTGGATCAGGTTGTATGACAGTACAGATAACAGAAGGGGACAATTTTCTTTGTATGAAAACAATGAAAGCCCTTCCCCCCTTGAAAAGTTTTTCAGCTTTTTCCATTATCTTAATTGAAGATTGTCCCTCTCTGCAGTCTACCTGGGCATCTCCCTTCTTATCTGGTTGAACAGGGGGGGGATACTTTGTTTGTGAATATCTCTTAAACCATAAAGGTTTCAGAGATAAGACTTATATCATTCTTCATGTTTTTTTAATGCCTACAAAATAAAATAAAGTTAAAATGAAGTATTACTATCCCTTTAAGGATCTGATTAGTGAGGACACTGGGTAAAAGTACACTTCTGCCTTTTGGTCCCCAGGAAGAAAATGCCTCTCAAGTGTAATCGTGTTTTTCATTCCTTTCATACTGAGACACATCTAACGAACCAGGCGGTTCCCTCGGCTTCCTCAGGTCTCCTCCAAGCCCAAATAGCAATGGAAGCCCAAGGTCTCTTCCAAGCCTTCTTCGGCATGACTCACCGAACCCAGGTCCCCACTCTGCTGTGGGTGGCTGTCTGCGTCACTACCACAGCGTCTGGGAGGATTCAGTGGCGGACCCATGTATTTTACAGGTGTGGCGGAAGGATACAGGATCCCTTTTGTCTCTCTCCCACCTTTTCATGTTTTTTTCTTTTTTTTTTTTTTTTTGTTTGGCTGTTTATGAGAACCTGCACTATGTATGACCCGGCTAAGTAAGATAACCCTTTCTGTATATGACCCAGTGATCACGAGTACCCCTTACCGTGATCATTTTGTGCTATTGTTTAAGACAGACCACTGTTGTGGACAGAGGGTCTGACTGGTGACTGCAGGCATGAGTCACCGGGTCTCGATATAGTGACTGCAGGTGTGAGTCAGAGTCTCGTGTGGTGGCTGCAGACGTGAGCCACAGGGGTCCAATATAGTGACTGCAGGCAGAGTCACAGGGTCTCTTAGTGGTGACTGCAGGCGTGGGTCATCGGGTTGCTGCAAAGGTGTGGTGTTGCTGGTTTGACTGATTGCAGATGTGGGTCAGTTCTCCAGTCCAGCATTCCTTGTGTTCCTGTTCATCGGATCAAGATTGTTGAGCCAGTGTTCACAGTGGTTGCCTGTTCCAGTCGACGGCTCGAGTTGGCATTCCTGTATCCTGCTGAGACTAACTGGGGCTTTGGCACAGTCTCTCGCATTGTGGTCTAGCGAGCGGCCTACTATTTCTGGTAGTAGTGTCGCCAGCTAGTAACCCTTTGCTTGTTGTACCACTTATTTATTGCTCTGAGTTCTGAGCATTCCTGGGTGCCTGTGACAACGCCTCAGGGAGCAGAGAAACGCTTTCTGGACAAGGATGTTCTAGAGCCAGTTCCAGTTCAGGACAGAGGTATGGGTTTTTACTCAAACCTCTTTGTGGTCTCCAAAAAGGACGGCGGTTGTCGTCCCATTTTGGATTTGAAGGATCTCGATTCCTTCGTGATCAGGAGTCCCTAAGGATGGTGATTGCTGCTATGTCCCTGGGGGATTTCCTTGCCGCTCTGTATCTTCAGGACGTGTATCTAAACATAGCCATTCGTCCAGAGAGCTGGTAGTATTTCAGACTTGCCTGCGACCAAGGGCACTTTCAGTTTTCAGGTCTTCAACCATGTCCGTCCCCCATTGGAACGGCATAAGTCACTCCATACATAGACAACCTGCTTCTGAAAGCACCTTCTTCGGAACTTCATCATCAAGTCCAGGAATGCATTCATGCGCTCACTCATCACAGGGGGGGTCATCAACAAGGACAAGTCAGATAATGTCCCATCCTAGCGCCTGGTTTTCCTGGGCCTTCTCTTCGACACTCAGCAGAGCATGAGTTTGTTCACCAGATCACCCACAGGGTTTCTGCTGTTCTGGCTCAAGATCCATTTCCAGCCAAGAAGCTGTCCTCTCTGGTGGGAAAATTCATCTGTACCATAGAAGTGGTCCCATTTGCCATGGATCACACCAGGGAACTCCAGAGGTTTGCGATCCAGGTGAGCAGGGGTCAGCCGGATCTTCTGGAGACATCAGTATCCCTTCCAATTCATGTGGAACTGAGTTTGTTGTGGTGGCTCGACCTCTCCAACCTGCTGAAGGGCAAGTCCTTCCTGTTATCCTTCTGGACCACGGTGACTATGGATGCCAGCCTCTCCGGCTGGGGAGTGGTCCTGGGTCACCTGAGTGCTCTGGGTCGGTGGTCTCCGAAGGAATCTGTTTTCCATCAACGTGTTGGAGCTTTGGGTGATATTTCATGCCCTTTGTCATTTGACACCCTGGCTGGAAGACTGCCCAGTCCGGGTACAGTCTGACAATGCCACAGCCGTGGCTTAAATCAACAAGCAGGGCGGAACAAGAAGTCTTGCTGCTTGGTTAGAGGTCAAGGCAATTTTGTCCTGGGCAGAAGAATATGTTCCTGCCATATCTGCAGTGCACATTCCTGGCGTAGACAAGGTCATGGCGGATTTCCTCAGTCGACACACAGCGGACAGCAGCGAGTGGGAGCTGCACCCAGAAGTGTTCACCCTCATCGTTCAGAAGTGGGGTCTTCCTTGCATCGACCTGATGGCGACAAGATACAACCACAAGGTTCAGAGGTTCTGCTCTTTGCTGGAGGGATCCTCTAGATATAGCGGTGGATGCCATGTCCATTCTTTGGTTATTTCCTCCTCTCCCCATGTTGCACAGGGTGTTGCGGAAATTGAGACTGGAACGCTGTCCAGTCATTCTGATTGCTCCTTACTGGCTTGGTTTCCAGAGTTGCTGGATCTGTTAGTGGCGGAGCCATTCCGGCTCCCTTGCCGTCCAGATCTTCTTCTACAGGGTTACCTGTGGAAGGAGGATGTTCGTCTAGCTGACGGCTTGGAAACTGAATTCTAAATACTGAAAAAGTGTTTTTCTTCTGGTGTGGTGGCTACTATGCTTGGTGCTTGCAAACCTGTTTCTTCTAATGTCTACCATCATGTCTGGTCGACCTTTCTATCTTGGTGTGCTGATAGGGATCTGCCTCAGGAATTTGATCTGCTTACTTTCCTGGCCTTCTTTTAGGACTGTGTGGATAAGGGTCTCGCTCTGAGGTCTCAAGGTTCAGACTTCTGCTCTGTTTTCTTTCAGAGGTGAATTGCCATCCTTCCTGATGTCAAGGTTTTCTTTCAGGGTGTTGCTCATACTCATTCTGTCTTTAAGAATCCCGCTCCTCCGTGGGATCTTCACTTGGTTTTGGGCATTCTTCAGCACCCTCCCTTTGAGTCTTTGGCTACCATTCCTCTACACATGTTAACGTGGAAAATGGCCTTTCTCCTTGCAATCGACCTCCATTCGCCGTGTCATGGGAGTTGCATGCTCTCTTCTGTAAACAACCCTTTTTGGTGTTTCACAAGGACAAGGCGGTGCTTCGCATTTCTCGGGAGTTTCTCCCGAAGGTGGTTTTTGGAGTTCCAAATTGATCGGGAGATTGTGGTGCCTTGTTTCTGCCCTGACCCTACCTCTGTCAAGGAGCGTGATCTCCACTTGTTGGATGTGGTACATTGTCTCAAGTTTTATGTAGCTCGCTGCTCGTCATTCCTGAGGGTCCCAGGGCAGGAAGACCTGCATCCAAGGTGACTATTGCGTCCTGGGTCAAATCCACTATTCGTAAGGCTTACGAGCTCAGGAAGAAGCCTTTTCCCTTTCAGGTCACGGCTCATTCTACTAGATCTATTGGGGCTTCTTGGGCTTACAAGAATCAGGTCTTCTGATCAGTTGTGCAAGGCTGCCACTTGGTCGTCTGTGCACACCTTTTCGAAGCATTACCGTGTTGATGTGCTGGCATCGGCTGATGCCAGCTATGGGAGGAAGATCCTGGAGGCAGTCTTGCCTGTCTAGGATTTCCTTTGGTTCTTGATGCTTCCTTCACTTTTGAGCCCTTTTGGCTCTAGTTCAGTGTGTTGTACCCCTGTTCAGTGTCTGTTGACACTCCCTTGTTGTTGGGCAATCTCTGACCTGTTGGTTCATATCTGCTCTGGTAACTTTGGGGGGCCTTGCGTCTGGTCCTTGCCTTCCCGCCTCTGGGAAATTCAGTGGTTGGACATCCAGTACAGGTTACTGGTAACTTTGGGATGACAGAGAAAAGACTAAAATCCTGCCTGTTAAATCCTTTTCTCTTAGTCCATACAGGTTACTGGTCTCCCACACTGTCAAGGGACCATGCTTGGCTCTCCTGTGGGAGTTCTTCGGTATCCTGCTCACATGAGTCGTCTTTCCCTTCTCTCTAGTCAATAGTTAGTGTCTCAAATCTTACTGGAGCTGGTTGGCTTGCTGTAGCAAAGGAGGGAAGAAAGACTCTACCCCTGCATACAATTCTAGAATTGTTCCTGCCCACTTAAAGGGGCGGATCACCTACCCAGAGTTAACAGTAACCTGTATGGACTAAGAGAAAAGGATTTAACAGGTAAGACTAAAATCCTCTTTTTCCATTATCTGCCAAAGATACACAAGAGTCTTGTACATCCTCCAGGCAGACCCATTTTGTCCGATATTTTCTCTTTAAATAAGACTGTCTATTATAGGTTAACCAATATTTACTTCCTTTGTTTGAGAGACTGGTTGGGTTTTTGTGGTACACAAATGGTTCTGCAACAACTGCTTGAGATTAAATGGCATGATGGATGTTCCTGGTTGTCTGCAGATATTACTGGCCTTTATTCAATGTGAGGATCCATCAGGGCACAGTTTCATTATGTCATAAAGCTACTTTTTGTTCTAAGTTGGCGACCCATTTCCATCCTAGTCGGGACATTTTTCTTTCATCCTTCTGTTTAGGCTCCAGACAGAATACAGAAGGGGTTGCATAACCTGATCTTGTCTGTTTACAGATTTACTTGAAGTACACCACTCCTTCATTCAATTAAGCTCTTCATGTATTTCCTTGCGGGAAATTAAAGGGCACAGCAATTTCCAAATACATTGCAAGATGGATTTGAGACTAGCATGAGTCAACCATTGGGGATCCTCCTATTTTTAGCATTGTAAGCCCATTCTACCAGGACTGTTTCCGCCTCAGGGGCATGAAAGACAGTCATTGTTCCAGAAGAGAGTTGCATCCTGCCACCTGGTCCTCAATCTCTGTATTTTACTCTAAAGACGGGACCCTCACGCATTCAGTGATGTCTACTTTGGCAGGATGGTACTTATAGCTGCCATTTCAGTGTTAAAGGGCACTGTTCCCTCCCTGTTATCTGGGTATTACTTTGGTAAGTCCCACAGTCTATGCCGTGGATTGAACACAGAGGAAAAGGTGAAATTTACTCACCGATATTTATTTGGTTTTCCTCTGTGTCCTTCCACGGCAACCCTCCCTACTATTTGGTGAGTGATGTATCATTCCTAGTTCTTTGTGCTAAGCCTGTGATTTTGCCTGATGCTTGCTGCATTATTTGCTATATCTACTAACCTGTTGTCTGTCTTCAGCTTGGACAATAGTATAACTGCAGGTGGGGAGGTGAAGTGCACATTTATAATTTTGATTGGTCCTACCAGCTGGGAGGCGGAGCTAATACCCGCAATCTATGCAGTGGAAGGACACAGAGGAAAACCAAATGTTGGTGAGTAAATTTTCACCTTTTCCTTACCTGGACGGCCTTTGAATTATAGAGGAATCAGAACAGAGGGCAAGTTCAAGCATCCAGACTTGTCTAGATCATCTATCAAAGATGGGATGGCTCATAAATTATTCAAAGTCATTTAGATCCATCTCTGATCCACATATTCCTGGGAATCCAATTCGATAACCGAACAGGGAAAGCATTTCTCTCCGAGGACAGGCAAAGAAGGATAAAGAATTGTGTAACAGGATTTCTGAAGAGAAACTCCAGTACAGCCAGAGGATATTCTAGACTACTGGATCATCTATCGTCCGCTTTACAGATTCTTCCTTGGTGCAGAATACATATGAGAAGGCCCCAAAGGAATATTCTAAAATATTGGAAGAAGGATTCCTCCAACTTTTCACAAGTCATTCCTTTTTCTCTTCCAACAAGGATGGAACTCAAGTGGTGGACAATGAACAAAAATCTGAGTCTGGAGAAATCTGAGGTATCCAACATGGGAAACTGACAACCGATACAAGCCCCAAGGGTTGGGGAAGCATTTGGGGACACAAAACAATACAGGGTCTATGGTCCAAGAAAGAGAAGGCATAACACATTGAGTGGAATTGAAGGCAGTCTAGAAGTCATTAACTAAGATCCCATTTGAGAGGAAAAGCAGTTCAGAGAAGATCAGACGATCTAGCCACAGTAATGCAAATCTCAAAACAGGGAGGCACAAGGAGTAAGGCCCTCAACAGGCTGGCTACAAAGATTCTGCTATGGGCGGAAAAGAATCTGGAACAATTGTTAACCTGCCACATTGAGGAGTAGCAAACACTCAAGTGGATTACCTGAGCCGAAAACAGTTGGATCCAGGTGAATGAGAGCTAAACCAGGAGGTGTTCAAGAGCATAACAGATCTGTGGGGGATCCCAGAAGTAGCTCTAATGGCAACCTCAAACGTCAAGATTCAAACGTTCATTTACAGATGGAGGGATCATCCCACAATAGCTCAGGACGCTCTAGAGGTGGCATGGAGCTTCAAAGTAATGTAAATTTTTTTCCTCCAATTCCAATTTTGCAACAAGTAGTCTGCAAGATCAGGGAGGAGAGGGCAGAAATAATCCTAGTAGCCCCATGGTGGCCCAGGAAAATATGGCTTTCGAATTTAATCAGAATGTCCATCTGCACTCCGGTAACCTTACCAGTAATGAAGAATTTGCTAACACAGGGTCCAATAATACATCCAGACCCAGAATTCCTAAAATTGACGGCATGGCGGGTGAGCGGGACTCATTGACAAGTAAGGGATTATCGAGTCAGGTTGCCAACACCGTTATCTGGCAGAAAATCATCCTCCTCTCGCATCTGTTATAGAATTTGGTCTACCTTTCACTGTTAGTGTGAGCGCAAATGATTGAGAAGTAAACAGGCCTCTATAGGCAATATTCTAGACTTTCTACACAAAGGTCTAAAGCCTGCTTCAATAAAGGATCAGCGATCAGTACTGTCAGTGATTCTAGAGACTTTTGCTGAGGATTATACTGTTAGAAGGTATCTTAAAGGGATAGTAATACTTAAAATGTAAAAAAAAATATGTTGTAGGGTTTATCCCCCTGAGTAAAACAAGAGCACTCCCACTGCTGAGAGGTCTTTCATTCAAAAGTTATTAATTTTCAAAGTTGAATTTTTTTAGGTGCAATATCACAGTGGCCTGAAATTGTACAGTGGCGCTGTTGCTACACCATCCTATGGAGATTTATGGTCAACTGACCAGAGTTGTCCATAGGATCGTGTAGCAACAGCGCCACTGTACAATTTCAGGCCACTGCGATATTGCACCTAAAAAAATTCAACTTTGAAAATTAATAGCTTTTGAATAAAACACCTCTCAGCAGTGGGAGTACTCTTGTTTTACTCAGGGGGATAAACCCTACAACATATTTTTTTTTTTTTTTTACATTTTAAGTATTACTATCCCTTTAAAGTCATATCCAGAATTAAGCCTACAATCAGGGACATTGTTCCTCCATGGGATTTAAATCTATTGTTACAGCAGCTGGAGTCTCATTAAGGAGTTTGAGCCTATAGAATCCATTTATATAAAGAACCTGATGTTAAAAACTGTTTTTCTTACTGCGGTTACTTCTGCAAAGAGTTAGTGAACTCCATGCTCTTTCCTGTTCTCCTCCATATATGACTATTCACTATGATAAAGGGGTGATGAGAACACATCCTTCTTTTAGGCCTAAGGTTTCCATGGAGTTTCACCTAAACCAGGAGATTATTCTGCCGTCCTTCTGCTCAAATCCACAGAATGACAAAGAGAGTCTAAAATACAACGGACCAAGTCTGGATTTCTTTTTCTTGTGTGTCCTTCATGGCATGCCCTACCCTAACAGCATGTCTATGTAAAGTTCAATATATTTGACTATTCTCTAACATCTTATATCTTTTTTGTGTGTGTGTCAGTTTGGACAATAGTAAATTTGGCTGTGAAGGAATGTCCAGCCTACTTGTACTTTTTGGACTGGTCCTACCAGCTGGGAGGTGTAGCTAATTACCCATAAGTATGACATGAAGGGACACAGAAGAAAAAAATATCAGTGAGTAAATTTCACCTTTTACCGAAGGTCACCAGGGACACTGTTTTATGGAGTTGTGTGTCTGTCCAGTAGTTAGGGAGTTAATTTATCTCCTTTAGGATATCACCACTTCTCTTCAGTGTGACAATAGTATTGACTGATAGGGTTCAGCTTTATATTTGGACATGGATTTGGCTGGTGTCTTGTCTGATCACAATAACGGGTTCTTCCAATTATGTTGATTTTTAACGTGTCTATCTTGTTGTGCAAATCTTTAAGTCTATGACTAAGCTCTAGATGGTGGCTTCTGCCATGGTGAGTCCTCTATGGTTACAATTATCTTTGTTTTCACATCCTTAACATTGTTATCGTTGTCACTTTTTAAATATTTACACTTGCCTCAAACAATCTTTTATTCGTGTATGATACCCCCCAACACATAAACACACACGGTGAAATGGTCTACAAATGTGCATATTATAACAAAGATTTTAGTGTGTGTATAGAATTAATTTTTAGTTTTGCATGGTCATATACTGGTATACAGTTTCCTGCTCAAAGAGACACACACACATTGTTACAGCTACACCATGGCGTTACACTGCAAAGGAAGGTGACTTTTACCATTAGTGTTCCATTGAGAATGACCAGTTATATACTTATGCTACAGGCAATTTTCATACTTTTTCCAAAGACTAATTAAAAACAAATGATTATTGTGGTGTCCTGAGTAAAAACAATCTGTAAATAAACAGCTTTCGTTCTCTGGATCCAATCTGCATTGTGTTTTTTTCTGTAGAAGCACAGATGTCTTGACGTCAATACAAAAAATGGTTTCATCCATATTGAAACCTAATGCTCGTCCTTGAAAATGTATCCGTCTGCATTTTCTCCATTTCAATTGCTGCTAGTGAAACCACAAACTAAATAAATCTTCAAGAGAAGATGAACTAACTGAACTTTTATTGATCTAATTTCCTAGCTCGCATTGCTGACTAGACTGCTGAACGCCTCCTCGATACTCCAGATAATTCATGGCTCTGGTAATGACTGGGTGGCTGTTTTGTGAAGGAATACACCGTTGATACACATCTAATTTTGAGCCTGTATCTGATAAAGATGCAGGACATTAAATTACCATATTGATAACTGTGACAAATCAAAATTGTTTTGGCTACACCTTGTGTGGAAAACCACTGTAGCACACTGGTGGTTAACTGATATTTTATGCAGTAGATCTGTGATGGGCAACCATATTCAGCAAGGGGGCTCTGGCACTTAGAGGGTAAATCACTTGAATCCTAGAGCGGTCTCCAGTTCATTGTTAGACAATGCGTTGGAAACCTAGCACCTTAGGGGTTAAGGTAAAGCAGTGGAAGTGTATAGGGAGGAATGCTCAAAGCAGTGGAGTGATTTTGTTGGTGGAGAATAGGGTATGTAATGTGGTAGAGGGGACTATCTCCTTTCCGCTATAGCAGAGAACATCCTGCAGGCCACTGAGGGTCACAAGAGGTCCTAGAGCTGCCTGATTCTCACCATTCAAAAGCAAACCAGAAGTCTGCTTTAAGAGCTTATTTTGAGCGCGTCTACTGTAAATCACACAATAGACTAGTAGGTTAAAATTGATTTGATACGTTTATTGGCAGAGTAGTGTTAGAGGGCAAGCTATCCATACTACTTGGGTCTCTTTTGCGTGGGCTTAAAAGCTTGCACTCAATAAAGGAATCTGTTTTATCCATAGCCAACATGTTACTGCTGTTTTACCTATATTACAAAAAACCTGTGTTTTTTTTTTTGTTTTGTTTTTTTGTTTTTTTTTATTGCACTAGGAGGAATAAAATGCCCCTGTACTGCTTTGCTGGGACCCCTAATGGATTTTCTCTGATGTATGTAATACAAGGGTGGTTCCCCTGTAGTGCCAAGCTCCAAGACCACTCATAATTGTCAGCTAAACATAGGTGCATTAAGCGTAAGATGTGTGACTACTGCAGGAGAGTCACATGTTGCCCGTCTTTGGTATGTACCATAAATGGTATAATTTATTGAAAATACAGAAATGTGTTTTCTGTATGAAATACATAAAACTGCACATAATGATGAAACTGCCAAGCCTGAATCAAACGGACATATTCCTTGCTCTGAAGTGTTTACCAGAGGAACTGTTACGTTAGAACAAGAGCGGTCTGTAGATTCATTGCTATAATTTCTTTCTTACTGCTGGAAAGGAGTGTAGTAAGAACATTACAAATTCTTGTGACAGTCTTCGAAAGAGACTGGGAATTAAATAGTGTGAAGCTTGTGAATAGGTGGGAAGACTGCAGACATTCATGGAAGACTCTCCTTATCCAATGTCATCCATCACACACACACACACACACACACACACACACACACACACACACACATAGTGGTTGCCTGTCCCTGCTTTAATTGAGCGCACACAAGTTTATACATACTGGTGCATATTTACAAACACCTACACTGGTACCCTTTTATATACACCTCGTGCAGGCACACATCTTTAAAAAAACTTATTTATATACATTTACACACAAACTACACTTGGGAATATAGGCAACATATACATTTATACACATTTACTAGCATTTGCATTTCATGATCACTCTCACTCCAGGACACCTATCTCCACCAGATAGTCGACAGAGCAATTGCTCCAACATGTGGAGCTATCCCAAATACCTCTTACAGGATGGGGACACTTAATTGCAGCTCTAAATGAACTTTCTGTGCATCTGCCTAAAATTAGGGTTATGTAATGATGTAATCACTGGTTGAGCAGCTTGAGGCCTTCCAGCTGTTCAGGAGTACAATTCTAGTCATTGCATGGGACTATGGGAATTGTAATCCTGAACAGCTGAAGGATTTCAGGTTTCGAAACACTGTGGTGGTCAATAGCTGAATGGCCTCAGGTTGTACATACAGGGGTCCTCAAGTGTATCCTCAGCCCACTAATATGCCATGTCTTCAGGATTTTCTTGCCTGTACACTGGTAAGTTTATTAAATGACTTAACAACTGGTTAACTCCCCTGCTCTCTATTATGGGAATCCTAAAGACCTGGCCTGTTAGGAGGCCCTGGGACGGGTTTGAGTACACAGATATGTTACTGTAGACAGAACAGGTCTTGCCGGACACTGGTTGCAGCAGTGCATCCTTTGGGCAGCTCCTCAGCCAGTGACAGCTTGAGGTGACTACAACTCCCATTAGATTTTAAATCCCTGGTGTAATCAGTATAAACTATTTTTGTGCATGCTTATCTGTATTGCCATTACTGTATTTCATAGAATCTGTCAATTCATTGTTTTCTTGGTTTTGGCTCTTGAGGAGAAACGTTTGGCTTCCCCCTCACCTAGAGACTTGTACTAACGAGCCTAGATTCCATTGCCAGTGATGATTATCATGGGTTTTACCTACAAATGTCCCCATACACTCTGGTATGAATCTGATGTTTAAAACTAGTGTATTTATCACTAGCACCATAGTGAACAAATACAATTTCACATTGACCCTTTGGATACCCCTCTGGCACTCAAAGTGTTAACCCCTTGAATGCTACAGAGGTAGTCTGATTTGTGTTTACTCCCTTGAATACAGAGTAAAATCTTATTTGGCTTCTTTGTAGCAGTTGTGTGGTGTGGTGTTGTGTTTTTTTTTTTTTTTTTTTTTTTTTTTTTTCCTAGCCTCATTGCCTGCTGTGTGATCGTCTCCTACGTAAGTAACCAACTCCTCCTAAGACTCTTCATATGGCTACATTTGCCCTGTTAAAGGGAGAGTTTACTGAACATGTACACTGGAGGCAGTTGAAATTCATGCATTCCCCCCCCCCCCCATGTATTTTTCGCAATCCCCCTTGCAAGCAGACATCCATAAAAAAACGTTTATTCCTGTATGCAGTGGCAGTTAAAGGGTTGGCTTTATCAGGGCCAGCTTGGAGGCTGCACACGAAATTGCTTCTTGCGATAGTTATTACATTTTTTTTCAAGGTTAGTTTTGCAAGCTGATGCTTGTGACAGATCTTAGTCATATTGTATATTTCGTAAGCAGGTATATAAAATATATGAAAAGCCTGTTTATATTGTCTTGTTTATCCATGGAGAGAAATGCAGGAGAAACCCCATTATTCATTCCAGTCAATAGTATATCTCCAGGCTGGGAGTTTAGTGTAGCCTTATATTGGTACATTTAACCCTCTGAGTGCCAGAGGGGTATGCAATGCATTGCGTACCTCTCTGGCATACAAAAGGTTAAAGCCCACCATAAAATCAGATTTTCAGGTCTCACTACTTGGAGAGCGATTTATAATTGCATTAATATTTTAGGTAGGGGGGAGAGATGAGGGAAGGAGATGGGGATAAGAGGAAGTAAATGGGAGACAGCGAGGGGGAGTGGGAAGAAGAGAGGATGAGGATAAGCTGGAAAATGAAACTGGAGGGAGGGAGACAGGAAACTGTAAAGTGGCAGGGAGAAGCGGGAGACTGAGAAGCTGGAATGAAGGGTAGAGGGAGAAGATTGAGGGGAAAACCTGGGAAGAGCTATAGGAAGAATCCTGGAAAGGATGGCACAAGGGAAAGAATAAATTCATTAAAGGGATAGTAATGGAAGCAGCTCCAATTAATCTTCATAGTATTTAGGCCATGGGGATTGTTATTTCAGTACTGTCTGAGTTGTAGTTCAGGAGTAACTGAATGATAAAGTATCCCCCTCCCACCCCTTGCAGAGAGGGAAATCTTCAATTAGTATAAGGGAAAAACCTATCAAGGGGGTAGGGGTTTCATTGTTCTCACAGTAGGAAGATTGGGGGAGATTTATAAAAATTGAGTTGCATGTAAATCGTCTTTAAAGTGGAGTTACAATGCATTTCATTATTTATAAGCTGTGTAACGTCCATTTTATTGCATGTAACGCCAACTAGTAGATGTTGAGGAAACTTGGAGTTGCGGAGAAGGAAGATATTGCAGCAGCAAATTTATAACAAATTGTCTCCATTTGCGACAATATTAATGCTAGAATTTTAACACCATGTGTAGGTTGTTCTTAAGAATTCCAGGCTTTAAAATATTCATAGTAACGCCACATTTATAAAAACTTGTTTAAAACATTTTATAAATCAGACCTGGCGTTTCTGCACTTGCCATGTTTTAAAGTGATAGTAATGCCAATAATGTTGTTTTTCATTGTAGTTTAAAAAAAACAAAACAAAAAAAACAAATAAACTTTGCAGCAAGTCCCATCTCTCAAACGTCTATGGTTTGAGATATATATTTGCATTTACAGTTCCCCCCTTCCCTGCCCTTTTCCTGATGTGAGGTGTAAAGCTGACATCAGGAGATTCAAGTCGGCTGACTCGAGGAGGCTCCTCAGCGGAGCTGAAATGTAGTAATTTTTAAAGAACTTCTTCATCTACAACAGTGGTTTTCAACCTTTTTTCATTCAAGGCACCCCTACACACTATCTGGAATTCCCAGGGCACCCCTAACATCTCTAATGTCCTTCAACAGCATGTAATGAATAGGACATATATAAGAGTACTTGCTTTTACCTCCTAAAATCAGAATAACATAATTGAGCAGAGTAAAAGTTAGTTATACAGACCAGAACAGACAAAAAAAATGGGAATTTGTATTTGTCCACAATGGTGCAATTGCCCCAGATTTTTTTTTTTTTCTCATCAGGGAACAAGTGAGAGAGAGAAAGTAGTGAGCACTGACAATAATAAACAGTTCATGGTTATTTTTATTTATTTTTTTTAAATTTTCATAAGTCCAACTCCATATGGTACATTAAGGGCACCATACGGGTTCATCTATGCCGCCTCTCTCCTTGAATAGCACATTGGTAACCCACTGCCTCTAATGTGCCACTGATGCTCCAGAGGTGTACCCAGGCGCAACATATGAGCCACTATGGTGCTAAAATGTACCCCTCATACTCAGAATGACCTTCCAGGAAGGGGTAGGATGGTAGAGTAAATTTGGGATCTGGATGGGCTTATCTTATGCCCAAATGTACTCCTCTGGTGCATTATAGGGGCACTGGGCTACTAAAGTGCTATATATGGGCATCAGTGGGGCACAGTTAATATTGTTCATTGTCCATTTGAGTGAGGTGGGGCACAAGGGGCAACTAAATGCCGTTATATAGCACATTAGTAGTCCGGTGCCCCATAATGCCCCAGAGGTGTACACTGGGGCATCAGATGAGCCCATCCAGTGCCCAAATTTACTCGCCCATCTTACCCCTTTCTGGAGGGTCCTTCTGAGTCTGAGAGGTACTTAGGCACCAGAGTGGATCATCTGATGCCCCTGTGTACACCTCTGGGGCACATTAGAATCGGTGAGTTACCAATGTGCTACTCAAGGAAATCAGAGGGGGCACAGACAGTCCCATATGGTGCCCTTATGATTAAGATGGGTGAGTAAATTTGGGCACATCTGATGACCGAATGTATATCAAAGGAGCACAGTTTGTATTGTTCATTATCCATTTCAGTGCAGGGGACACAAGAGCCACCTAAAAGATATGGGAATATTAATATATACATTTTTTTCATCCTACCAGTAAGCTTGACGCTGCTTTAGTGCAATTCTGTCTTCTCTTTATAATGCAGCTGCTGTTCTTGAGCACAAACTCATATATATATATATATATATATATATATATATATATATATATATATATATAAATATAAATAATAATATACACACACAACATGCTTACACGCGCTGCATTGGGCTGACTGAGTCCACAATACTGCGGCACCCTGTTACATTGTTACTAGAGTCTCTAGACTAGCACAACTGCAAAAATTCAGTGGCACACCAAATTGCTGAGGCTCCCCAGTTGAGAAACATTGGTCTTCAAAGTGTTCTTGCAAACCACGCACACTTTGTTAGACTGTTCCCATGAAGTAATTCTTTTTAAATAACTCAATTTCTGCTCTGCTGAAGAGCCGACGGCTGGGACCAGGTTCTTCTGCTGTCAACTAGAGCGCAGACGTCAAGAGAACAGGAGGGAGGGGGGAACTTTAAATGCTGCAAATTTATTTATTTTTTTTAAAAAATACAAAATAACATTCTTGGACATTAGTATCACTTTAAGGACCGTTCTTTAAACTGTAAGAATGGCTTTTCTAAATGTCCCTCATTGTCCCTTGCTGTGAGCTGTCTGGTCCCAAGACCAGATTCTACATCTGAGGGGAGGTGGCTTACATTAGGTAAAAGGGGCGGGAGGGGACACTTTATCATTCAATTACTCTTGAACAACAACTCTGACATGCTCCCCCATAGCTGTACACTCAATTCCAGGAATGCTGTTAGGAAATCCTCAGTGTGTTCACACCAACTAATGCAGGTGATGTAAGAGCATTAGTTTGAGCTAGACTGGGAGCTGAAGTCCCCACCAGCTGGTGGGACAGTTACTGCACTATTGTCCTTATTGGGCAGCTAATGGGCCAGTGGCTATCCAACACTGGCCACGTGGGACCCATCAAGATCCTGGGCCAGTATCCTGACAGGCCACTGCCAACAGTAGCTTAGTATAACAAACCCTAACCCCCCCCCCCCCCCCAACTTGGCCTGTAAGGTATAAAGCCAGAGAGGAGTTGGAAGCCTCTCTAGCATATAAGGAGTTAAGTCTTAAATCAATTGGAGTCTTGGTAAAGTTGATTTGCTTTTAGAATTGCTACACTTATTATTTGTGGCCCTCAGACATTGTCAGTCTGCCCCCCCCCGAATGAAAAACAAATTATCTGCCCTCCTTTTTAATTGACGCCAATTCATTCTTTATCTTCAGAAAGGACTCAAAAAATGGAATGCAGTATATGTGTTTGTGTATATGTTGCAAAAAAAAAAAAAGGAATCTCCTTGGTCTACTGAATGCATAGAATAGCATGTATAATCTCCCAAGTTTGTATATGTGAGCCTGCTTGTCTTTATTTATGTTTGGCCCTCTATTCGTTGCTCTTTACTTGTCTGGCCTTTTGTCTCGCACAGGGCGGGTAGGAAACAGTGTGTGCACCGGCTCTGTTACTGATGCTAGTGTGCGTAGCTGGAGTGCGTAGCTGGAGAGCGGTGACTGCATGCCAGGCACTCCCTTTCTGCAGCCGAAGCTGGTTAGAGATGCTGGTCGTGAGACCAGATTGTTCCACCCCGGTTGGGCCGGGGTGCAACCAGGGCGGGAGTACCTGGGAACCGTTGGAAACCAGGCCGGCAAAACAGACTGGATACAGAGCTGAGAGGGATAGGTGGTAGGAGTCGTTCGGAGAAGCCAAGGGTTAAACCAGTAGGTAAGGTCAGGTGAAGCCAAAGGTCAAACCAAGCGTACAGATCAGGTGTTATCAGGCGGAGCCAGGGGTCAAACCGGGAGCACGGATCAGTCGGAGCCAGGGGTCAAACCGGGAGCACGGATCAGGCGTAGTCAGACGAAGCCAAGGGTGAAACCAGGAACACAGATCAGGCACTACAGCAGCAGAAGCTAGCTATCGCTCAGGAGCCCAGAACAAAGCCTACAGCAAGTTCATGGAATGGGCACCGTAAGCCTGGGGTAGCCCGTTTAAATACAGGAGGCAGCCAATGGAAGGAACAGTGAGGGAGGCTCGCCTAGGAGCAGTGGATGATTGGAGGGGCTGGAGGAATGCGACACCGGTCCGGACGCATACGCATCTGCCAGACTGAAGGCAGAAGCACACTGCGCATGCGCTGCCTGACAGAGCCGCGGACCGGAAGAACCGCGGCTGGGGGAACACAGGCAAGCGGTGACACCTTTGAGGTAAAAGCTTTGGACCCCCTTCCCCGTCCCATGTGCCTCAGTCGTCGAGATGATCGCCTTTTTCACAGACTACTGGTAATATTCTGTTCTAATATAGAAACTCTGTTGTATTGTTAAACCTAATGTAATAGGGATTTGTCACCCTACTTCACATCTATATTATTGTACAGTGTAAGGCGGTTATATAGTTTTATTTCTGAGCTACAGATAGGCCTTTGTATACACAGATATAGGGTGGTATTTAGAGAAATATATTAGACCATTTCAATGGGGCCTGTCTGCAATATACATCTTATCACCTGCAGTGTCACTGTCTGGTCGATTGGGGATTACATGGAGGACCTGGGTGGTGATCAAGAAAGATATGCAACCCCCCCCCCCCCCCCGAGTTAAATTGGAACTTTTAACCGCTTGAATTCTAGATGGATTAAATTTAATGGGAATATGTGGTTCTGCCTTATAGTGCAGATCTTATGCTTCCCCGTTCCTCCTATTTTATTATGAACAAGTCACTGAAGTGTGGTTTGCTGGTCAGCAGGGTGATCGGGGAATGACTCTGACGATATTTAGAAAACTGGAACAATCAAACTACAGATTTCTAGCATTCAAAGGGTTAATAGCTCCCACTAACACAATGGAAATTTTGTGTGTCTTCTATGGCGCAGTTGGCTTGCTTCACATTTTGTTCCAGTTTACTTAGTTTATCACTCTCTGTACATAAAAGGTGTGAGTTCATTCCTTGGCTTGGTAAATTAATAAAATAAGCATTGTAATCCTAATAGTTGGCGTTAGCTGTCGCCTGAGCCAATCCACTACAGAACACAGATACTTTAAGGCTGGGTAGGTTGACGCCCAGTTGTGAGTCATAAGAGGAGAGCTGCACTGAGCTGTGATAAAACTCCAGAGTAACAGATCTCAAATTCCAATGTGCTGTGTGACAGGGTGGAAACCTCCCAGAATAGGCTCTTAAAATTCTTACTCCAGCCTTAAAATGTTTTGGGGTTATTTTACATACATCTAAGTGAGGGGTGAGCAATAGGAGACCCTCCAGCTGCTGGCAGGGGATGATGGGAGTTGTAGTGTGGCAGCAGCTGGAGGGTCTCACATGCCTAACCCTGAACAAACTGTGTGAGTTCCTTTACTGGCACCTAAACTACTACTTAAAGGGACAGTAATGTTTCAAAACAAATTGGCTCCAATTAATCATCATAGTATTTGGGTCATGGAGAGTTATTTCAGTACTGTTAAAGTTGTAGTTCAAGAGTAATTGAATGATAAAATATCCCTCTCCCGCCCCTTTTACTGATGTAACATTGCTCACCTCAGAACAGAAAGATCGTGTCCGAATAGCTTGCAGAGAGGGACAATCTTCAATTAACATAAGGGAAAAAACCTGTCAAGGGGGGCAGGGATTTCCTTGTGCACACAGAAGATTGTATTGGACTTGTTCCTCCTATTTTGTGTATATGGACCTTAAAGGGATAGTAATGTTTCATAATAAAAGCAGCTCATCCCCACATCTGAGGGAAGGTGACTTACACTAGGAAAAAGGGGAAGTAGGGGGATACTTTTGATCATTCAATTACTCTTGAACTACAAAAACAGCAGCTCCAATTAATCTTCATAGTATTTGGGCCATGAAGAGTGTTATTTCAATACTGTCAGAGTTGCAGTTCAAGAGTCATTGAATGGTAAAGTTTCCCCCTCCCGCCCCTTTTGCCTATTGTAAGCCCCCTCTCCTCAGATGTGGAATCCAGTCCATAGACCAGACAACTCACATCAAGGGTCAACATTCTTACTGTGAAAACAATGAAAGCCCTGCCCCCCTTGACAGGTTTTTCAGCTTTTTTTCTCTTATCTTAATTGAAGATTGTCCCTCTCTACAATCTACCTGGGTGCCTCCCTTCTGCTCTGGCTGAGCAGTGTTACATCAGTAAAAGGGGCGGGAGGGGGATACTTTAGCATTCAATTACTCTTGAACTAAAACTCTGACAGTATTGAAATAACACTCTCCAAGGCCCAACTACTATGAAGATTAATTAGAGCTGCTTTTATTATGAAACATTACTATCCCTTTAAGGTCCATATACACAAAATTGGAGGAACAAGTCTGATACAAATAAACTACACTATAGCGACAAATAAAAATTACAAACATTTCCTTTAATTTAAATACCTTTCTCCTACTTGTCTGTCCTCTTTACTAGCACTTTTAAAATTAGCGAGAACTTAAGAGCAGATTGTTATTCTCTCTGGTATATATTGAACATTGTACTCTGTAACACGTTGTGCTGTTTGCCATGGAATTCCATAACCCGAGGGAAAGGTTCACTAGAACTGTATTTAAAGGAGAAGGCACACCTATAAGTAACTTTTTGAACATGATTGATAAGTAACATATGAAGGACCACAGGGTGCAAACTCCGCTCACTGCAATTCGTAATATTAACCCTTTAAGGACAAGAGGGTTGCAAAATAATCTGGTCCTTGGGTTAAACATATCTTACACTGCCTGCTTCAGGTTTAAGAACCAAAAATAACTGCCAGTAACGGTTATGTCTGCCTTCATGGGCATGACGTCCATTACTGATTTGAATAGCTTATCACTTGAACAAAAACACAAGGGCATAAGTCAATAGGAGACATTAGGCCTCAAAGCATTGGTTGACATTCAAAAGGTTAAAAGCTCAGTTTAAAAAATCAGTGGCCATGTTTATCTGTTCCTTATTAGATTTGCTCCTCCTTTTGTGCTTATGGCTCTAAAGTATCGTACTTCATAAGTTCCCAGGTTGTGCCCACGACCTTCCAGCTGTGCATGTTATAATTCCTTGTATGTCAGAGTGGTCTCTGCATTATATTGGAAACCTCTACTATCCAAGCTGTTACACTATCCTCACAAGAGCACAAGGCCAGCCTGACCACGTAGATGGCCTGTTACAGCATTGCTCTATCCTGGTTAGCCTTACAAAGGCAGTGTTGGTGTGTGTGATTATACCTCTCACCCACCCTATCACTAATATAATTTGAGCTATCTACTCCCTCCAATCAGTCATTTATTTTGCTTCTGCCTGATTCATTCCAGAAGTCAAGCTACAGTGGATACAAAAAGTCTACACACCCCTGTTAAAATGCCAGGTTCTTGTGATGTTAAAGAATGAGACAAAGATAAATCATATCAGAACTTTATCCACCTTTAATGTGATGTATAACGTGAACAATTCAGTTGCAAAACAAACTGAAATCATTGAGGGGGAGAAATAAAAAAACTCACAATAACCCCTGGTTGTATAGGTGTGCACACCCTCTTATAACTGGGGATGTGGCTGTGTTCAGAATGAACCAATCACGTTCAATCTCATGTTAAATAGAAGTCATTACACACCTGCCATCATTTAAAGTGACTCCGATTTAATTACAAATAAAGTTCAGCTGTTCTAGTAGGATTCTCCTGACATTTGCTTAGTTGCATCTCAGAGCAAGCACATTTTGTAGACCGTTTGCATGAAGTTCTTTTCTAATAACGGGATTTCGGCTCTGCTGAAGAGCCTCATCGCATCGGCCGACACGGATCTCCTTCTGTCAGCTTTACAGTGACATGAAGACAGATGGTTTGAGAGATGGGGTTTATAGTGGACCTGTCACTTTGATCCAAGTCTGAGCATCTGAAAATTACATTAAAAGCTGCCTATGTCTTATATTAAGACAAGCACATGTATAGTTTGAGATATTCATACTTTGTATCATATGCCAGTATATACTAATTAAGCTTTCCACTGCTGCTTCATATGCTAATCAAGCTTTTCAGTGACATTTCATATGCTAATTAAGCTTGGTGCTGCCCTGGGAGACTTAAAATTTTCCAGAAATAAGTCTGCTCCTACACAATTCATCTGCTGGACTTATTGTTTAAAAAAAAAAAAAAAAAAAAAAAAAAAAAAGACTTTTATGCGGTTTTCAAATATACAAAAAAAAAATGCAAGGTGACCAGTCCACTTTAAGTGCCCATAGGGGTGTGCACATGCCTGATACCCGGAGTTAATGAAAAAATTTTAAATATATTTGCCAGAACTATTTTGTGTTGTGTATTACCCCACTCCCACTCTGTTTTTGCCCTCTTCATCAATAACGATTATATTTTCAAAGCAAAATTTATGTATATGTATTTGAATGCAGAAAAATGTTTGAAAGTACAGAAATTGGAACAAAGTATTATTGTCAGGAATGTGTCCTTGGCTTGTGAATACTGAGGTCTTTTGTTAAAATGTTGTCAGCAGAAAAGTTTATTACAGATTCAGAAGGGTTGTGCGATGTGTCCCTGCCTGGTGCAAATTGATTCACCCAGTGGCATAAAACTAAGTGACTTTCTCCATCAGAATGTATGTTAGTAGGATTTCTGACTTCACTATTGAACAAAAGAAACATTTTTACTTTTCTTACATCCAATTTTGCTCTGAAAACACACCCGCTCACTAATATGTTTTATTATATAATGCGAAGAATTGAAGTTGCAATCCTGGAGTTTGAGAGATAACTTCATTAACATATATATAATTATTTCTATATATATATATCACTTGTGCTGTTTAGTTCAGGACACTCGAGTCTAGGCTGATGTGTATGTACAGTTATAATAGCACTGGAACTGGCAGTGTATAAACATTTCTAAACTGTTTGAGACAAAGGCAGGGGGTGGCATCATGAAGGCCTCAATTAAACTATTGAGTACCAGAAGGGTGAGCAATGCATTGCTCAGCAAGATGTCTCATGCCTCTTATACGCAAAGGCCTTTACAAGATCTTGAATACATCTGATACTCAAAGGGCTAAGTGTGTATGAGTGCTGTTAGAGTGAATTTTAGATGAGCAGTATTCCTTTACAGAAAGTTAATGTGTTTTTGTGCATGGTCAAAAGCAAACAGTCTTTACCTGCTTATTTTTCAGTATGGCATTGGTCCAAGAGTATTTAACTCCAGCAAGTGGTGCTGAGTCAACCCACCAGGTGGGTTCCCTGACCAAATTGTGACTGCACATGCTATCTGACCTTGTGGTATGGAGGTCCTCCTGTACTGTTCAGTGCATTTGAGCACTTATCGGCATTTCCCATGCAGTGACTCCCCACCCCTTGAGTGATTTAATCTACTTTCTCTTGAATAAAATACGATTTTTAAATGGTAATGTATATAAACATGAACTATTAAAACACACATTCACAGTGTCAGTGTTAACCCTTTGAATGTCAGAAATTTGCAGTACATTTCCCTGAAGTACTTTGCACCCGTGTGACATAGAAAGCATTATACAAACACCTACACCACACACACACACACACACACACACACACACACACACACACACACACACACACACGTGCGCGCACACACATAATACATTAAACATTCAACCCTTATTAACTGTAGGAGTTGGCTAACTACACCCTGTGGTTTAAAGGAACATTGAAATGGTAATACACACATAAAGTGTACACACATTCTTGACCTAGCTCGATTTACATCATGAGCAACAAGCCAGCTCTATGTGGAATTGTACCTTTGAGTGCTAAAGAGGAGTGATGCCTCATTGTGTCAAAGGGCTAGGAGCAGTAAGGAATGCAGAACTTTGCAGCTCCACTCAATATGTTTTTATTTCTCCTGTACTAAACAAGTTTTTTTCAGATCTGACTCTGGTGTTCATTTAAGCTAGTGTTTTTTGTCTTCTATTCCCAATTCCCAGGTCTGCTAGATCCATCTTGAAAGTGTAGGAGTCTGCAGTGCAATGTCATCACACAGAGCAAAGCACACTACTGAACTGTTTTACTGGGTTGAAGAGATCTAAAGTTAAAAGAAGCTGGAGAGGTTTTGCAGACACACAGCTGGCTTAATAGGACCTCTGATGGACCTGATTTACTTAAATAGTGCAGGTGTATCCTTAAACATTTGATACTTTTGTCAGACTGGTATTCCTAGAAATATTACTGGTACATTGTCCCTCTTGTTCTGTGACCCCCTACACAGTAACTTTTACACCCCTGAAGAGAAGCAAGCATGCTTTGGTTAAAGATCTTATTTTTGCTATGAATAATAATAATCCTTCCTCTGTCAAGAGTCCTGGAATGAGGACTAACCCATTCCTCACATGACGCCATCTAGTCATTTTGTGTGGGTAGGGGGAAGGGGGATTGTTTTGGTGAGGAAGGAGAAACTGAGCACTATTTTGATTCAGAAAGATTCATTTGAGGAAGACCCCAAGTCACCATAGAGGGCCTTACTAGGGCAATTCTGGAGACCCTTGAGTCCTTTGAGTAACGTTATTCATCCCCACATATGTTTAAGAGACAAGAGGGATGCTAATCTTCTCCCTCCCCACAATAGGTTCCACTCCCCACAGTGAACACTCCTATTTCTTTCAGTTCAATGCTTCTAGCATTGCCACTTGTAGATGCAGCGCCACTTTTGGACCAGGCAAATACATACCTAGATTACTTTATTAAGGCAGACTTCCCAGCCTCTGAAACTGCTTTACACCTGACCTTCACTACTGCTTGGGTTACTAGGGTCATGACTGTTTTGGAGGGGGAGCAGCTGTTGGTGACAGTGCATGCATATATACCTAAAGAGGATCTTGTTCTTGCTGTTTCTAATTGAGGAGAATGCATTATATCTTACCAAAGCTGCATTTGATTCTGCCAGGCTCATTGGAAAGTAAGTAGAACGCTATTTTGCTTGCACAACGTGCCCTTTGACTAAACATATGGCCAGCAGACAGGTCGTCCAAGAGGTCCTTGGTTTCTCTTATTTGTAGGCCCCCCAAAACAATATGTCTACCTAAAAGCCCCCAGCTTAGTCTGACTCTGCATGACCAAGAGGTTGGCTCCACTCCACGATGGATGGCTGCTGTCTTATACTGGATTTTAAAGCCTCTCAACCTCTATTCCTACACCCAACATGGTTGTGTGATCAATTTAAAAAAAAAAAAAATTCTCATCATGAGGTTCTTCAGAGGAGAGTCTTTATGCCAAGAACAAGAATCCCTTGCCTTGGCAGGTGTCACAAACTTTAGTCTGCCCATCAACAATATTGTTTGAATACATAAAGATGTTGGGGTATCTGATTTCTGCTTTGTAGGCAGTCCCCTTTACCCAGCTCCACATTTGGGAGCTGGAGGCTCTCATAAATTGGTTGAGACAGCACTCACACTTACACTTGCACACCCATTAACCCTTTGAACACCAGAGAGTGGTCCAATGCATTGCAATATGATGCACACCCCTCTGGCATGGAAAGGGTTAGCCCTTTGAGAAACAGAAGTATGCACAATGTATTGTGAGGCAATGAATGGAAATGGCTTTGGTCCTCCGAAGCTGAAAACTTAGATCTGTCCAACATGTCCTCTTAAGACAACAGTGTCTGTGTAAACCTGCTCCAGTCTCTTTGATCCTTTCTTCTTTGATCCAATAGGACAGTCCCTTAGTGTATTCTACTCTGTGTGGTGTTATCACACTGCAGGACCCTAGATTTTAGGATGAATCTACTAGACCTGGGCAGAGAAACTGGAACAACACTGGCTTAATGGAGCATCTGAGCCAGATATATTTTTTTATTTAGTGGAAGCTAAATATTAAAACCTTTTATTTTGGGGGTGTCAACTCCTACCTACCCCTCTAAAATAATTTAACTTAGGTGGATGAAGGGGGTTGCAATTATCTTGGCACAGAATAAATATGTTGATATAGAACTGCCTGCTGGAGTTAAGCAAATCTTCCCTAACTAATACCAATGTGTTTGTGCTTAAAAAAACTTCATTCACTTTCTGCTAAAATTATGGCGCATGGTAAATAATTCAAGCTGGCAGCACTCACAATTAACCCTTTAACACCTTAAGGACCATTGACTTGCCAGGACCGTCAAGGCGGTCCGGCACTTAAGGACCAGTGACGGTCCTGGCATGGCATGGAGTTCAGGGCTCCCGGCTCGCCATTCCGGAAGCCCTGAACCAGAATCTTAAAAAAAAAAAAAAAAACCCGTGATCCTCAAGTGCCGGCACCGCTCCTTAAGGGGTTAAGTACCAGAGACATGAGCAGTTGGTTGCATGGCAATGCATTGCTCTTTCTTCTTGTACTCCAAAATGTGGAGATTGTGGATGACCAAGGTTCATTCGCTGTGGGCAAAGTGGATGGCCTGGTTCGTCTTGTAAGAAAATCCTTAGGCCTGTCAGAGGTTCAATAAGACCTAGGTGTGATGGATGCTGCCTTCTTGGGGGAAAAAAGGAGACTCCTGCTTTTCCCATACATCAGGCGATCTTTGAGCTAATCAACTCAGAATGGAAGATTGGAGACTGGATCTAACGTCTCTAGGTGTTCGCTAAGATGTATCCTTTCAAAGCAGACTAAGTTAAGCCATGGATATCACCTCCCAAAATTGATGCTTCTGTTGCTCAACTGACCAGACATACTACTCTCCCTCTGGAAGGTGGAACTTCACTTCGAGACCCGATGGAGAGAAAATTGGAAGTTATTCTCACTCTGCAGTTTTCTGTTCTAGGGCAGAACCTCAAAGCCTCTAGAGCAATTGCCTGTTTGATCCAAACCACGCGCATATGATTGACCAACCTGGAGGAGAAAATGAAATCCAAAGTTTCCAGGTCTAAATTATTAAAGGAAGTGGCTATCATGAGGGAAGCTACTAACTTCTCTTGCTACGCTTCCCTAGATATCATTCGTCTGAATGCCAGATCTATCCGCTCTCTAAGTAGCAGCCAGAAGAGCGTTATGGCTAAAATCCTGGAATGTTGATGCCTCTTCCAAAGGAAAATTGATTGCCTTACCCTTTTCAGGGACACCCTTATTTGGTGAACACCTGGAGGATATATTGGAGAGCCTCAGAAGGTAAAAGGACCTTTCTACCTCAGGAATGCAGGGCTAGATTTTCACCCCTAGATCCTCCGGTTCCAAGACCCAACATTCTTCCTTTCGTGATCAGACCAGGTTTCAAGGGAGACTCTACTACCATAAAAAGCAGGGATTTGCTGGCAATTCAAGATGGGGCTACAGGAAAGAATTTTCCAGAAAGACCCAAAACAGAGGAAAATTGCAATGAAGCTGGGCGGACCCTAACTCCGGACTCAGTTGGGGGCAGGCTGAGTCTTTTTCTATCTGCATGGTAACATCTGACGGAACCGGACTGTTGGATACAGCAGATTCTGGAGTTAGGGTACTCGCTGGAATTTCACACAGCTCCAAAAATTCCTCAGTTTGTCCAGTTCAACATTCTTTTCAACCCTGTGAGGGGTTGAAAAGAACCTGCTAGCAAACAATGTGATCGAACCAGTTCCCTGCCATCTGCAGGGTTCTGGAAACTATTTGGTTATATTTATAGTTCCCAAGAGTTCGGGAGGATTTCGGACTGTCTTCGACCTGAAGGCATTGAACCCACATCTCAAAATAGCTAATTTCAACATCATCTGTATTCTGTAATGAAGACTATCTTTCCGGGAGCCTATATGACCACAGTAGATCTAAAGGACGACATTTTGATCTGTGCATCCCACAGAAAGTTCTTGAGGTTTGCAGTGGGAATAGAGCACTTCCAGTTCAGGTCCCTTCCCTTCGGGTTGTGTACAGCTCTGAGGGTATTCTCCAAGGTCCTACTTGCAGCTCTTCAACCTCTGAGAAGACCAGGAATACACGTGATTTCATACCTGGACAACATCTTAATCCTAGCAGAATCTCACTACAGGGCGGTTCAACTCTCACCCATCAGACCTTGGAACATCTATGCAGACTAGGATGGATGATATAGGAGGACAAGAGTCAGTTAGACCCTTCCAGAGTAGTGACATATCCGGGTCTTCAGATAAATTCACATACAAACACAGTCCGCCTAACGGACGACAGTCAAGCGCCTCATCAGGAGGGTCAATCTCTTCCATAAAATCCTGGGATGTATGGACTAGGCTTTTCTTGAACTATTGAGCAATCCGGCATCAGCAACAAAGATTGTTCCTTGGTCTCGACTACTCATGTGCCCAATACAATTCAACTTCTTAAAATTCTTTTCCAAAGGATTCCTCTCTTTTCCAAAGGATTCCTCGTCTTCCAGTAACAAGAAAGGAGCTGGGATGGTGGCAACAGAAGAACCACCTCAGGATACCTTCCAGTCTACAGGAACACAATAGGCTGTCATCCGTTGTCAGGATCTCCCAATCAGCCTGGGGAGGAACCTGGAGATCAACTCCCTTCCAGGGCAGATGGAAACAATCAGAAAAATTTTTGCATATAAACCTCTTAGAGATGAGAGCAGTATGGTACTGCATCCAACACATAAGAAAACATCTGTCAGGAAAGTGGGTGATACTCGGACAATTTAAGAAACCTGGGCGGAACAAAGAGCCGCAGTCTATTCAAAGAATCCTTCTATTGGCAGAAGGAAACCTCAAAGGCATCTCGGCATCCCATATCGCAGGAAAGAACAATGCTATAGCAGATTATCTCAGCAGGAGACTAATAGATCCAGGGGAATGGTCTTTGGACCCTCAGGTCTTCAATCAAATCTGCAAGTGTTGGGGGGCGGGCGGAAATATATCTGGCCACAAAGGACTATACCAAATGTCCAATGTACCTTTCCAGATGGAAAGATCAGAATTCGGGGGGGGGGGGGGCGGCACAATGCTCTCAGGCTACCCTGGAATTACAGCCTTGCTTACATATTACCTCCTTTCTCTATCATATTGGATGTCATCAGGAAAATCAAGAGATCAACTGGATGTCATACTTATTGCCCCCATTTGGTCCAGGAGACCTTGGTACTCCTTTCTGGTGACAATGTCCATAGCTCCTCCATGGGAGCTTCCTCTAACATCCAGTCTTCTGAAGCAGTAGCCAGTATGCCACCCAGATCCTGCATTTCTACATCTGACGGTTTGGAGACTGAGAGGTTTATATTAAGAGAGAAAGGATTATTGGAGGTGGTAGCTAATGCCATCATTGCTGGAAGAAAGTCCTCTACCTCTAAAGTTTATTCTAGAGCTTGGTCCACCTTTTCTACTTGGTTTAAATCCAAGTGTCCTCAGGATTCTTTCATTTCTGTTTAAAGAATATTCATTTTTTTTTTTTCCTCAGGATGGTTTCCAAATGAGTCTAAGACCTGCTTCCATCAGAGTGCAGGTATCGGCTCTATCAGCTATCCTAGCTATACATTTGATGGATCGTGACCTTATCAAAAGATTCCTAAGAGCAATAGTTAAGATCAGGCCCACAGTTCACAATATTATTCCTTCTTGGGACTTGAATATAGTCCTCGATCAGTTGTCTAAGGCTCTAGCCTTTGAACCACAATGCCGTGTAGGGACACAGAAGAAATACAATACAAAAGAAACAGAAAATGTATCATTTTGTGGCCAACGTGGGTGCCCATAAAATTGCCTGCATGACCCCCATGGGCCTGGCCTGGATACATTATTGGAAGGTAACCTGATGCCATTCAGTTGTCCAGCCATGTGGAGGGCCTCAGGCTGTCGAGCCCCGTCCCACATAATATTGTGTGGTGTACAGATGACTCTCTAGTCCCTAAAACATGCAAACACACTCCTCTGTAATTCTAACAAATACTTGCATACTTATACACCCTTTATTCATAATACAACTATGTACATGCCCTATAAATACCTATGAGCGCTTCATAATTGTTCCAGTCACATGTACCATGCATATTTAAACACACCACATACCTAGTATTACCACATATGTTTTCCCCAAGTATAGAGGTGCCACAGCTAAGAGTAGGGTGATGGGATGTACACTAAGCAATACGAGTGGCAGTGTGGCAAGAGTGGAGGGAGCTTGGAAATATCGTAATAGTGGCTTGTGCTTCTTTGTGATGAGCATGCCTGTTGAGCTGTGCTCTGTCCTCTGTATGCTTTGTTTTATTGGTCTTATTTATATTTTTGTCCACTCCTGGGATATTTATTGGAGTATAAAACTGTTCTGGGAGCCTATTGGCAACTGTATAAAGAGGCATACTCCCTGTTTTTGCCAACCTGCGTCTGGATTGGTTGCTAAATTTCTCACTGGTTTATTCTACAGATCACCATATAGACTAATGGTTCTCATCCTGTTCCCTTAAAGTTCATTAACAGGCCAGGATTTGAAGATTTCCCCGTTTGTGTATAGGTGACCTCACCTATGGAAATCATTAAGTGCTGGCCTGTTTGTGTGTCCTGAGGGCACAGGTTGAGAGCCACTGTTATAGACTTTAATCCGAATCTGAGAGAGAAAACAAGGGATAACATTTTATAACCTGCATCGTAATCTAGGCCCTCTAGAGGATTAAAATATAGGGAAAGGAATGTGCTCACATATTTTACAAAGAAAGAGCTGTGACTTTTTTGTTTTCAAAGATTCAAGCTGCCTTGTTTTATTCTTTAGCTGTAAAGGGACATGTGGTTGTTTAAAACTGGCATAGTAACATCTGGAACATTTTTAACAAAGAATTGGAGTGATATTTATACACCTTTTACAGACCTCTGCTCTAAGTACTAGAGACAGTTTGACTTTTTTTGAAATGTCCAATGTATGCACAAATAAACTTGATAACTGACAATATTATCTGAGTCTTAACACCACAAATAACCTGTTCTGTATGGAAATATGTGTTTATGTGAAAAATCCCATAGTGAATGTTCTCAGGTGGAAATGTATTTATAAATATGACTCGAAATATTGCCACTTAGGAATTGTAGCAACAATTCTGAAATATATCACTGTGTTTTTTTGTCTTTGTTTCCTTTACTTGGCAAGTTAACCCATTGAGCGCCTCTCTGGCATTCACACGGTTTGATCATGAGTAAGTGCTGTTTGAGCGTGAAACGCGTTGATTATCACCATATCTAACCCGTTTGTACCCACTCCGTGAGACTTGTCACTATGTTGCACAGTATCGTTGATTACAGGTACGAAGATTTTTTATGCCTCCAATAAAGTTATATTGTTTTAACAAGAAGAACACGAAGCGTTCCTGTATGTGAGAGCTTTTTGGAAGTTGTGCACATGTATTTTTTTGATTGATGTTCCGTCTGAATAGTTGACAGTCTATAATTTACCATAGTTATGACCTTCACATTTATGACTTCCTTCTCATGAGGCCCATGAATGAAAAATATAGACAACTGTGCCAAAAGAGGATGCAGTACATTGCAGAGTCACTTGCCCCCAAGGAAACCTATGTCTAGAGGCTACATTCTGGGGCAGACCAGCGGCACTATATGGATAAGTACATTCTCAAAATTGATTGCCTTAAATAGGGATATTAACCCCTTGAATGCTAGAGATTTTCAGTGCATTGCTTTGCATTGCATTGGAGATCTTTCTATAGCATTCGAGGGATTGAATGGCAATTACAGTGGCATTTATTGGAATTTTCATTTGCCACATATAGTGCAATTGGTTTTATCTCTAGAATTGCTTCCTGAATACAGCTGACAGTATGGATTCATCTGCTTTTTCAGAGCAATGCATTGTGTACCCCTCTGGCAATCAAAGGGTTAAGGAGTACTTCATTTTAGGAATGAATTTCTCTACATGTGTTTAATACATAAACTTGTCTTGGTAGGTACCCTTCATGCAGTATATCTGGTTTCAGTACATAGTGATCTCTATTGAAGTGTTACTAGGTTGTAATATCTTCAAAACAATGGGCTTCAATGGACTTGAAGAGGACACGTTGTTAGATTACATAATGAAACCACTAGGCATTTACCTAGGTAAGTCATTCTCTTAAATTAAGAGCCACTTATTCTTGGTATAGATATATAATTTCACTTTAACCCCTCCCCCATTTCCCCCATTGTGCATCTATCTATACCTCCCAGCATCAAATGGCTAAAGGACACTTTGATTACATGGTTTTTCTGGGGGCTTGTCCAGTGGGCGGAGCATTCGAGAATTTTTAACCCTTTGAGTGCCAGAGGGGTACACAATGCATTGCAGAGCAATGTTGCATATCCCTCTGGCACTCAAAAGGGGTTAAGTTATTTCATGTCCACCTGACACCTCTCTGCGTAAGTGAATAAATGATTTAGAGTAAGGGCTAATTTATAAACACACGTGCTGATGACTAAACAAACATTAACCCCTTAGAGTCCGGTGACGTACCCGGACCGTCACGCTGGTCCGGCACTTGAGGACCAGTGACGGTCCTGGTACGTCACGTACTATTACTCACCGCGCTCCTGCAGGAGCAAGATGAGTAATACCGGGGACTGAATTTGATCGCTCCAAGACCGGAGCGATCTCTTCCAGTCCCTCAGTTCGGCATGCCGCACCACGTGATCATTCACGTGGGGCGGCACGCCGAAATTCTCTATCTGGTCCTTAAAGGACCACTCACCCTGCGACCGCTGGTCGTTAAGGGGTTAATGTGAGTTTTATTGCTGTAGAGCAATGTGATACACTTATATACACATACCACACAGTCTGATCTCCTAAAGAGGGACACCAGGGTGGGAAAGAGGGACAGATGGATTTGGGTCCAAAAGAGGGTCTGTCCCTCCTAAAGAGGGACACATGGGGGACATGATCGATCTGGTCCTTAAATGGTTAAACTAATACCGGTGCAGCAGTGTATTCTTTCTTTTGCACGTAATTGCCATTGACTCATTGAGAATTTAACCTTTTGTTTATTACTGGGAATGGGAAAAAGACGGAATAGCTTTCAGCTTTGTCTGTGTGATTTCCTATCCTTACCGTGTCAAGGATAATTAAAACATAGCTGTTTGCTATACACTAGCACTTCAATTAAAAAAAAGAACATAAATGCCTCTCCCAGAGAGATGAGAGGTATTTGTGTCGGTGCGTTTGCTCAAATACGTCATTAAAATGCAGAACACAATGCACTGTTGCTCCAGAATACACTGCTATTGCTGTGGTTTTACTGAATGGAGCACTCTGGTTCTACGTGTGTGCCAGTTTTATCTGCCATTTTGTAGGCTAAGCCATCTATGCCATAGGGGAGAAAAATTATGTTTAAAATATTGCTTTGCTTAGAAGACCTTGATTACTATAACCCAAAGGCACTGCACTATGTTCTCTTAGAATCCTTAAAAGGGAAGTAACACCTACTTATAATACCCCCTCATTGCCTCACAGTTACCAGAAAATCCTAATGGCCCCTTTGAATGTCTTTACTGCTTGGTTCAATCTGTCTTGGATGTCTTGTCCATGGGAGCAGGCATGACCGTTGCTAGCAGGACCACAGGACACAAACTTAACCCATTGCACTTAGTAATCTTAACCTTTTAAGGACAAGAGAGGTATAAAATGCATTTCACAACTCATGTACTCTGCCTGCTTCACTTTGAAGGAACGGTCATGTCTACATCTAAGGGTCTGACATCCACGACTGACTGAAGTTCTGCCCTTCTACCTTTTATTCAATTTATGGGGGGGCATTAGGATTTTCTGGCCATAGTAAGGTAAATGGGGGGGGGGGAGGGGAGATTATTTTTAGGTGGTGTTACTTTCCCTTTAAGATTCTACAACTAAGAGAGGTCACTGTTTGAACACCAACAAGACGAGCAGGACTTCTCCCTCCGTATTACCGCTAGAAATGTCACAAAATTGGAGATTAAAGATTGATTTTAATGAGTGCGGATCATATAGTAGGAAACACTGCACATTCTCTCATGCTGAGAAATTAGCATTTTACCTTGGTCCCTGAGATTTAACTCAAAACCCTGAGTTTTAGTGACAATCTGTGTGACTTCCAGGGTGTCTTTATGATACACTGGCATCCCAGTTGTTGTGAAGCACCTTTATCACGTGCTGCTACTTCTTAATCAGGACTTGCTGTTCCATCCCACTTCTAGATGTTGGTCAGTGTTTTGAATACAGCATCAATGACAAGTACTTACAGAAAAGTGATGCCTGGCAGCCGTTCTCATTGGAGATACTGCCACATGTGGATGCAGCTGAACACAGCCTGATAAAGCTCCATGCAGAGATTTGCACAGAGACTTTGAAGATTATTCACACTTATTACAATTATTCTTCTTTATATTTATAGCACCTTCTTATTCTGCAGAGCTGTACAATAGGGAATAGACATACAGATATTAGATGGTAGAAAAGGATCAGAGGGCCCTGCTCGTGAGCGCTTAAAGTAGGGTTGCACCAATACTGGCATCTGTGCTGATACCGGCATTTGCGCGAGTACTCGTACTCGCGCAGATGCGGCCGATGCCAGCACAGATACCCTGTGTCAGGATCGGTGCTGCAGAGAGGGAGCCCGGGGAGCTGCTCACAATGCTCCCCGGTTGCCTCTCTCCCTCCTGCAGCGTCAGAGCGTTGCAGTGTGTTACCATGGCAACGCTCCACTGACCTCTGCCGGGGCTCGTGAGAGAACAGCGAGCACCCGGCAGAGGAGGGTAAGGCAGGCAAAGAGGGATCAACAGAGGCAAGATGGGGCATCGAGAGCGGGTGGTGAAAGAGGCAGAGAGGGGGGTCAAGAGTGAGAAAAAAAAAAAAAAGAGGCAAATGGAGGAAGGATCAGGAGACAAAAGGAGGGGGGCCAAGAAGAGGCAAAAGGAGGGGGGATCAGGAGGGAGAGAGAGGCAAAAGGGTGGGATCAGGAGTCAAGGAGGGGGAGAAAGGGGGATCAAAAGGGAGAGAAAAAGCCAAGGCAAAAGGAGGGGGATCAAAAGGGAGAGAAAAAGCCAAGGCAAAAGGAGGGGGCTCAAGAGGGGGAGAATGAAGCAAAAGGTGGGAACCAAGAGGTGGAGAATCAAGAGGTGTGTGTGTGTGTATAATATACATGTATGTGTGTATATAATATATATGTGTGTGTGTGTGTACATATATATAATAAATATTCAAGTACTCACCGATACCAATTACCAATACTTTTTTTTTTTTTTTTTTTTTTTTCCCCCCCGGTCATTTGCCAGTTTTCCAAGCACCTAAAAGTATGTATGTATGTATGTATATATAATATAATTATAATAATAATAATATGCTTTAGGTACTTGGAAAACTGGCAAATGACAGCAAAAAAAAAAGTATCGTGAGTACTTGAAAAAAGTATTGGTACTCGTACTCGGTCTTAAAAAATTGGTATCAGTGCATCTATAGCTTAAAGTGTAGAGGACCGTAGGTGGGTCACAGAAGTAAGTGCTATGGGGTATAAGTGCCTCCTGCCACATGAACTGCCGATTAGTGGGTGGAGAAAAAAAGTGCTTATGAGTGCAGTGGTTCTGTTTTGGAGAAAGAGACTGTGAACAATGAGGTAGTGATGGGGATGTAGGTGAGTGAATGATTACCGATCTGAACATTGTTATGTGCATTGCAGCAGCCAATGATTGGGCTACTCTAACTTTTAGGCATCTGACACAATGTATCCGTATAAAATCAGCTGTTTCTTTATTGCAATTCAAAAAGTCACATTGTAATGAAAAGATATCCAAGGAACATGTCTCACGGTCTGTATAAGTTTACGTCTTTGTGAGCAAACTGATCAATGCGTTTTACATGACCTCACGATTAAGCGTTACATACACGAAAAGCATTGATCTGTGTGCACACACCTGCTCACAGACGTCTCGCGGTCTGTACACCTTTGTATGTTCCTTGGATATCTTTTCATTACAATGTGACTTTTTGAATTGAAGTAAAGAAACTGCTGATTTTATACTGATACATTGGGTCAGATGCCTAAATGTTAGTGCAGCCGAATTCTAGTTTTGTATGTATATTTCAAGTGGGGTACAAGAGACACCTGTACCAAAGCAGGATTATTGAATGTTGAGAGCACTGTATAACATAAACTAATGTGTTAACACTTTAACCTCTGGAGCCACTAAAAAGTTTGTGTAAGCATCCAATGATTGGCCAGCCCATGTGGGCATTATCCAGTGATACATGGTTGCCCATCAGCCACATCTCCACTATGCCCCACCATTATGAGGCTGGATCTCCGGTATCTCAAAATAGATAACTGGAATTGAGCAATATTGTAGATTGGTTCATGTTGCAGGTGTGAATCTAGCCTTGGAGACCTGAGACCAGAAGATATTACGAACACAGGGTTACAAGTGGCATTCTGGGCATCTGAATTCATGGCTGGGGCACAGTCACTCTTTGGGCGTCTTGATTTGGCTAGTGGAGAAATGTTTGTCCTGGAGCTGCCGTGGAAAAATGGAAGGAGACTGGTAAAAAAGAGATATGGTGAAGCAGAGATGACTTCTCCAGTGATATCACTGTTAATGTCTTGTGGAAAAATAGAAATAAAATCACACTTTTTCATATACTCCAGTAACACAAAATACAATGGGGGAGATGCACTAAGGTTATTTCAACCTTGGAGATCTTGGTGAACAGGCTCCATAGAATATCATAGGAACTGGAGAAGTGATGTCACCATAGAAGTCATCTCTACTTTATCACCTCCTTATCACACCTTCGTGCATAACCCCCAATGTGTCTTGAAAGCTTGCATCCTAGAGCCACTCAGTTATGCAGTAAAGGTATCATTTTAACTCCATGCTTTTTAAAGGGGATCTCTCACCTAATTACACTTAATGCTCTTTAGTTAGAGCATTTATCTAGAACACTGAAAATAGTGTTCATTAGATTTAAAAAGTAGTTACATGCGCAAAATGTAAACTTTAAAAAGTGTCCGGCAGCCTACTTCCGGCTTGCCGAACTTTGCCGACCAGAGACAGCTCCGTCCCACTACCCATCATCCTCGCATGACGGAGGCTGTCTGTCACTAAAGTGGAGCAATCGCATTGGCTAGATATCGATCTCTGCCAATGCGATCGCTCCACTTTAGTGACAGACAGCCTCCGTCATGCGAGGATGATGGGTAGTGGGACGGAGCTGTCTCTGTTCGGCAAGCCGGAAGTAGGCTGCCGGACACTTTTTAAAGTTTACATTTTGCACCTGTAACTACTTTTTAAATCTAATGAACACTATTTTCAGTGTTCTAGATAAATGCTCTAACTAATGAGCATTAAGTGTAATTAGGTGAGAGATCCCCTTTAATGGCGAACACAGTGCCACCATTTACATATATGAAAAAGGAAGACTGTTTTGAAGGCTTCTTCTTTAGAAGCACAGAAGACCTCTCTAACATCCAAGGTTTAAAAATACAATTCTGTGCCATATTTCCAAGAGTTAAGCAGCATTTCCAAGTATATTTTGGGGGGAATTGCTTAAGCTAAAGTGTAGCAATCCAGCTACACTGTATGGGACAAACAAACGTGCCCAAAAATTTAACCCTTTTGAATCAACCGCAGTAAACAGGAATAGGAAAAGGGTTGAACTTGATGGATGTAAGTCTTTTTTAACCTAAACTACTATGTAATACATTTTAGTCTCTGATGCATTATTAGTGTTTTCCATCTTGTGAAGCAGTCAATGGTCACCCTTCAATGGAAATGGGTTTTTGTTCAGTATAGTTGGGTTGCTTCGGAATAGTCCTACTTTTTTCATTGTGCTTTTATGGCTCTTTATGTGTAACTGTAAAAAAGTAAGAGGTTTGGCAGGTTCCTCGTACATACACCTCAAACATTAACCTTTTGAGTGCCAGGGGGTACTCAACTCATGGTGGAGCAATGCATTGCTTTACCCCTCAGACACTCAAAGGGTTAATTTTAATTTATGCATCATGCATGTGTATAACCCTTTGTGTCTGAAAGAACACACAAACTAAAGGATGAATAATTCTGTGTCAAACCAACTGCACATTTGGGGAAAAACATTTCTTAATATTTCCTGTTTTGAATGGGGATTTTAATTCCTTAAATGCTAAGAAGTAATTGGTTGACGATTGGGGATAAAACCCCATTTAAGCAATTTTGAAGCAAACAAACTAAACATTGATTTTGCTTTCTGCATATCACCCCGCGAGTGTCAGAAGGAAATGCAGAGCGTTAATATTTGGGGCCTCTTTAAGGGCTTAACACAACATTCTCGTTACAATTGTGTCCATCTGTGGCAAAGCCTAAGCCTTTTCATGACATTCCTCACATTTCCTCTTTTATGCCGTAAGATGCGCATCCAAGTTTTTTTTTTGTTTTTGTTTTTTCAGTCTTGGACCACAGATTTAGAAATCCGTGTAGGCACTCTCTAACTGAAAAGTCACTTGCCTGGGTGCTAATCACTGTAGAGAATGTGTAGTCATCAATAGTATTTCTAGGCCTGTTTGCACACCTTTTTGTAACCTTGAGAGACCCCAGTGAGGGTCGAAATGTTGGTTAATAGAGAATCGCAGTATGTACTCTTTATTAACTTTGAGTGTCAGAGGGGTACGCAAAACAAAGGATTAACAGCTATGAAAGTATTAATGCCATAAAAATGTATAGATTCATAAATGTTTATATTTTCTGAAATTCCCCCCCCCCCCCTCCCGATAAGCCCAAGGGGCTATTGTTTATTACAGAGAATTCCTTTGAATAGAGATAAAATAAATTTCAAGGATAATGATCACCACTTAATAACTTCCCATTACCTGATTATGGCCAAACAATTCTAATGGCCCTATATGCGCTTTCTTTGTTCAAAGATAGTCCGGCATGGTACCATGTCCATGGAGGCAGACATGACTGTTACTGGTGAATGTGTGAGTCAGATGAACCTTTTCAAGACCAAACAGTACTTTCCACATCCCAGTGGTTCTTAAATGGTTAATATTTGCCATGTGCCGTGACAGTTTCCATGCTAGCACCTCTCATGTCTGTTGACATGGCCATACATGGGAACTCTATCTGCCCTGGAGGCTCCGGTTTTCAGTCTGAATTACTGGGTCTCCAGGGACAGAGACGGATTCAACAGTGGTGGGGAGTTTTATTCTCCTTCCCACCCTGTTCCTCCAACTTTATGATGAAATATTTTAAGCTCCACCCCCTTTTTTATGTGAATCGTGGCATTAACATCCCCCTGGTCTGCAGCACACGGACATGACATCCAGGTTGGATTGAAACTGTTATTTCTTGAGCAGAAGCACAGGACAAATGACCATTAGGATTTTCTGGCCATAGAAAGGTAGGTGGGGTGCTGCTGGTTCTCATTTAATTTTTTTTTTTTTTTTTTTTTTTTTTTTTTTGTATTATAGTAGCAATTTTAATATCAAAGGATTAAGCCTCTTTGTAGCAGAGTTAGAATTGTTAGTTGATACAGTCTTTCTCTTTGATCAGCAGAAGTGTATGCGGTGTAGTTGTGTACAATAACCCCTTTGATGCTAGATGTGAAGTAGTGTGTAGGAGACATCTCTAGCATCCAGTGGGTTATACATGGAGGTTGTTCTAATGGTAAAGCGGACAATTATAAATGTAACATGGTTTTCCCTTTATAGCCAAATATTTTTGGTTCATTTCAAATATGTATGGATTAATGGAATCCAGGATTCTGGCTCTTGTTTGTGAATTTGACTTAATCATGAGAATTCTACGAACCAAAATCAAATTCACCACTTTGTTTCAGTTCACTTTTTGTATCTACTAATCCCAAATGAGATTCTCCCAGCACTATTCACTTTGAAATTATATTAATTATTTTTATTGGAAAAAGACTTGTTTCAGAATTTTGCAGTGTGTTTTTTTTTTTTTTTTTTTTTTTCTTCTCTCTGGGGCAGAAACTGGCTAAATCTAAAAAATGTATAATTTCAAACTCACAGTATGAATTGCCTTCATTGTATGGCATATCACTATGCACAACATGTGATGCCATTTAGCAAGAAATGTGGCCTTTTAACTGGTTAACACTTAAAGGGATAGTAATGTTTCATAATAAAAGCAGCTCTAATTAATCATCATAGTATTTGGACTTTGGAGAGTGTTATTTCAATTCTGTCAGAGTTGTAATTCAATGACAAAGTATCCCCCTCCCACCCCTTTTACTGATGTCACACTGTTCAGCCAGAGCAGAAGGGAGGTGCCCAAGTAAACTGCAGAGAGGGACAATCTTCAATTAAGATAAGGGAAAAGCCTGAAAAACTTGTCAAGGGGGGGAAGGGCTTTCATTGTTTTCTGTTATCTGTCTGGTCTATAGACTGCATTCCACATCTGAGAAGAGACAGCTTACACTAGGTAAAAGTGGCAGTAGGGGGTAACTTTTTTGTGAATATCTCTTAAACCATAAAGGTTTGAGAGATAAGACATATCATTCTTCATGTTTTTTTAATGCCTACAAAATAAAATAAAGTTAAAACGAAGTATTACTATCCCTTTAAGAGCAACATGAAAAGAAAACCACTACATGCCTGTTTACTTCAATTCTGTGTAAATCATTTCTTTTATTTGTTAATGTGTGTATGGTTTGCGGCATTATTCAATAAGTTCCAAAGTGCTTGAGAACTCCATTTAGGTAAATGTTCTATTGATTTGAATATTGAATATGACTCCTAGGCTTTAGAGTTCACTTATTTTGTAGCGTTTCCAGTCAATATGTGCACTAGGGTTGCCATGTCTGGAGCTCATGGGGAAGGGGTAGCTTGTTTTGCTATAACATACAGAAGGATTGTCCATCTTTCAGTAAACCGATTAAATTGGTTTAAGTGGGGTTATGGTAAAGGTAGTCTATAAACCTATACTTTAGAATCCTGAAATACATGGTACAGGTCTGGATGGATGGAACCCTCTGACTGCTATACCTGGAACTGTTAAAGGGATAGTAATGTTTCATAATAAAAGCAGCTCTAATTAATCATCATAGTATTTGGACTTTGGAGAGTGTTATTTCAATTCTGTCAGAGTTGTAGTTCAAGAGTAATTCAATGACAAAATGTCCCCCTCCCGCCCCTTTTACTGATGTCACACTGTTCAGCCAGATCAAAAGGGAGGTGCCCAGGTAGATTGCAGAGAGGGACAATCTTCAATTAAGATAAGGGAAAAACCTGGAAAACGTATCAAGGGGGGCAGGGCTTTCATTGTTCTCATAGGAAGAAGATTGTCCCCTTCTGTTATCTGTCTGGTCTATAGACTGCATTCCACATTTGAGAAGAGATGTCTTACACTAGGTAAAAGGGGTGGGAGGGGAAACTTTGCTTGTGAATATCTCTCAAACCATGAAGGTTTGAGAGAGAACTTCTATCGTACATGTTTTTCACTGTCGTCCAATACAGGTCACTGGTACTCTGGGAGGCGTAAGTCCCCTTTAATAGGCAGGAACAATTATGCAAATAATTTGCAGGGGGCGGAGCCTCCCCTCTTACTTAAGCCACCTTCTGGCCAGAGCCACTCATATTGATTTGTTCCTGGTGTGCTTGCACACCAGGCAGAGAACATCTATGCTTCTTAGAGTTTTATTATTTTTATTCAAATATGGAATACCACCATTAGGAGGGTGACCATGGCTGTGAATTGCCCTCTTTAAAGTGGCTGGTGCAGCTTCCAGGGATTTTCTGTGGACCTTAAACCCTGATGAGGGGACAGCTTGTGTGGAGCAGCTCCCCTGCTGAGGAATTGCCTCTGGGTTATTCCTCCCTTATCATGGTCACCTGAAGACAGAAGTCCTGCAGGAAAGGTGAGTCATCCTTTGAGTGCTGAAGGTCCACTTGTCCCCACAGTGTCCCTTTGATGGGCTTGTATTTGGGAGTTTTCAATTCACTCCAGCACTCATAGGGTGTTTTTATTGCATTATTTTAGATTTATGCAATTTCTGTGGTATTCTCTGGGTTTTGGAGCTTAGTATATTTGTTTACTTATGTTTCTTATGTGTTTTATGCTTGTTTGGGCACTTTTGAAAGTTTTCTTAAACTTTATTAAAAATTGTGTTCTGCGCCTTTAAGCGCGGCGTTTCACGCTCAGACGCATGGCTCCTTTACTCTCTATGGGAAATCACAGTGTGGGACATATCTCTGGAACCGCTTGTCACAGCAACTTCAGAGAGGGCTCATTTTAATGCTAGGCTCCTGCTCTATCATCCGGATGGTGTTTTATTAATGTGGGGGGTTCAGGGGGGCTTCGGGCACTGTTTGGGGTACTTGTATGGGGAAAACTACATTTCCCATGAGCGCTTGGTTCGCGCTCGTTTCTGATTGGCTGTCATGACGGCCGCCATTTTGTTGCACTTTTCCTATGCGAGTACACTACGCAGGGACCGAGCCTTCTCTCTCCTCAACTGATTAACCCTTCGCTGGCCAGATAAGTCCAATTTTAGACATTTCTGGGGTGAAACTTTAATCATTTACACCTTTTCTGGGTGATAGAGTTATTAGTGGGGTATTTTGACGCTGTGAGCATGTCTACTTCACTGGAGCTAGGGGCTAGACCCAAGTCTAAAGAGGATGGGGGGTCTGCTACCCCCATGGCGTTTTGCTCCTCTTGCCACATTGGGCTGTCTAGCGATAATGTGGGGGATCTATGCCCTAATTGTACTAGTCAGGATAGCAACCCTGGGCTTCCCAGCTATGCTATTGAGCCATCTTGGGTGAAGGAGTTTAAAGCTGCCACTAGGGATCTCAGATCCACCCTTCAACTCTTTCCCTCTCAGGTACAGGGGGCTCTCCAGGTCTGGCAGACCCCCTCTACCATCAAGACCTCCCTGCCTAAGCCACAGGGGGCTCCTGATGTCACTGATTCTTCTGAGGAAGAACTCTTGCAGGATTCTGATGCTGAGGAACGTACTGTTATTGAATCTAACAGGTCCATTGGGGACCCCTATGAATGTGACCCTGAAGTTTCGGCTGAGGGTCTGATCAGAGCGGTTTTGAATACGCTCAATCTTCCTCTGACTCAAGAATCCACTTATGATCCTTCTGATGTTTTTAAAAAAAAAAAAAAAGCCATCTAAGCCTGTTGTCTGTTTTCCAACTAATCCTACTCTTGCCCGTCTAGTCTCTGAGGCGTGGAAGAATCCTGATAGGTCTTCCTCTGTTTCCAAAAAGTTTGCTAAACTGTACCCCTTTCCTGAGACTGAGCTGGCGAAATGGGTACATCCTCCAAAGGTGGATGCCCCTGTTTCCAGGCTATCCAAGTCTACCGCTTTGGCTGTCTCTGATGCCTCTGCCCTGCATGATTGGACGGATAAGAAATTCGAACTTTCTCTTAAGTCCATTTTTGCCTCTATCGGCACTGCCATGCGTCCAACCTTTGCAGTGGCTTGGGTAAACAGGGCTATCGCGGCCTGGACTGAGCGACTGTCTGAAGCAGTTCGCCAGGATGCTCCAGTTTCTGAACAGTTGCAGCTTCTTGCTAACATTACTGGAGCTCAGAATTATATTGCTGACGCTGCCTTTGATGCTGTGCGCATGATGGCGCGGGCCTCCACTTCTTCAGTGGTGGCTAGACGCGCCCTTTGGCTGAAAATTTGGTCTGCTGATACAGCCTCCAAGAAAGCTTTGCTTTCCTTGCCCTTTCAGGGGAACTTGCTATTTGGTTCTGAACTCAAAGAGATGATCAGTGAGGCTACTGGTGGTAAAAGTACTCTTCTACCCTCAGTCTTTAAGAAAAAGTTTCCAGCCAAACACAACCGGTCCTTTCGTTCCTTTCAGACTGAGACACGCTCCTCGACCCCGTCGGGTCCTCCCGCTGCGCGCTCCTCCTCCAAGCCCAAACAGTCCTGGAGGCCCAAAGTTGCCCCCAAGGCCAAGTCCTCCAAGACTGCTTCGGCATGACTCGCCGAACCCGGGTCCGCATCCGGCTGTAGGTGGACGTCTCCACATCTTTCGCCGGATTTGGGAGGAGTCAGTGGCGGACCCGTGGCTTCTCCAGGTGGTGTCAGAGGGATACCGGATCCCTTTCTCCTCCCTTCCTCCTTTTCGGTTCCATTTTACTCGTCCTTCTCAGGAACCTGTAAAGAGACGTCTGTTCGACGACGCTATTCAGGATCTCTTGGACAAAGAGGTCCTGGAGGTGGTTCCTCAGGAGGACACAGGTTCAGGATTTTATTCCAACCTGTTTGTGGTGGCCAAAAAGGACGGAGGGGCCCGTCCCATTTTGGATCTCAAAGATCTCAATGCTTATGTGGTGACTTCCCACTTCCGCCAGGAATCCCTGCGATTTGTGATTGCAGCTATGTCTCCGGGGGAATTTCTTGCCTCCCTGGACCTTCAGGATGCGTATCTTCACATCCCCATTCATCCAGAGAGCAGGCGGTATCTCAGGATTGCCTGCCACAGGGGACACTTTCAGTTTACAGCGCTCCCCTTTGGGCTGACTTCAGCCCCTCAGGTCTTCCAGAGGGTGTTAGGCTCCTTCATAGCGGTGCTTCATCAGGATGGGATAAGGGTGACCCCCTACATGGACTATCTCCTACTAAAAGCCTCCTCAGCGGAGCTTCTCCATCAGCAACTGCAGAAGTGTATGCACACTCTGAACCATCATGGCTGGATACTGAATCTGGACAAGTCGGACTTGGTTCCATTTCAGAGGCTTCGGTTCTTGGGTCTCCTGTTCGACACTCACCAATGCATGGTGTTTCTTCCAGAGGATGTGGCTCACCAGATAGCCATCAGAGTGGCTGGGATTCTGGACAGGGACGAAATTCCGGTTCCGAAGTTGTCGTCCTTAGTGGGGAAGTTCATTTCCTCGATCGAAGCAGTGCCATTTGCTATGGCCCACTCCAGGGAACTTCAGAGATTTGTGATCCAGACGTGCAGGAATCATCCAGATCATCAACATCTGTCTGTGTCTCTACCTCCTCATGTCGAGTCGAGTCTGCACTGGTGGTTGGATCTCCCTCATCTCCTGAAAGGGAGATCCTTTCTAGTTCCTCGTTGGTCCACAGTCACAACGGATGCCAGCATTCGGGGCTGGGGTGCAGTCTGGGGTCGCTTCAGTGCTCAGGGGAAATGGGGTCTGGAGGAATCCCTTCTCTCCATCAATGTTCTGGAACTTCGAGCTGTCCGGCTTGCCCTGAGGCACTGGGAGTCTCAACTGACCGGTCGTCCGATCAGAGTGGAGTCCGACAACGCCACGGCAGTGGCTTACATCATCAGGCAAGGCGGCACAAGAAGCGGTTCCGCCTGGTGGGAGGTCAAGGATATTTTGTCCTGGGCAGAAGATCATGTGCCTGTCATTTCTGCAGTTCACATCCCAGGCGTAGACAACGTCATGGCGGACTTCCTCAGTCGTCACACCGTCGACAGCGGAGAATGGGCTCTTCATCCAGAGGTGTTTCAGTTGCTCACCCGGAGGTGGGGGATGCCTGTGGTGGACCTGATGGCTACCAGACACAACAGGAAGGTTCCGGTGTTTTGCTCCCGGTGGAGGGACTCCCTTGCTCTAGCAGTGGATGCCTTGTCGATCCCTTGGGAATTTCCCCTGGCTTACATCTTCCCTCCTCTTCCTCTATTGATCAGAGTTATCCAGAAGTTGAAGCAGGAGCGTTGTCCTGTCATCCTGATCGCTCCAAACTGGCCTCGCCAGTCCTGGTATCCGGAGTTGATGGCCATGTCAGTGGCGGATCCGATCCCACTTCCTGCCCGTCCGGATCTTCTTCAGGGTTATCTGTGGAAGGAGGACGTTCACACATTCCGTTTGATGGCTTGGCCGTTGAATCCTCGATTCTAGCAAAGAAAGGATTTTCTCCTTCTGTGGTGTCGACTATGCTCAGTGCTCGTAAGCCTGTGTCCTCCAAGATCTATCATCGCATATGGTCAACCTTTGTTGCATGGTGCAGTGATAAGAAGTTATCCCTTGATTTTCATCTTCCCACTGTCCTGGCCTTCTTGCAGGACGGCGTTGATAAGGGGCTCAGTCTGAGTTCCCTCAAGGTTCAGACTTCTGCCTTGTCTGTGTTTTTCCAGGAACGGATTGCTATCCTTCCTGATGTCAAAGTTTTCTTCCAAGGTGTGACTCATGTTCGACCTGCCTTCAAGAGTCCTACTCCCCAGTGGGACCTCAATTTGGTGCTGGGAGTTCTCCAGCGACCCCCGTTTGAATCCTTGGCTTCTATTCCTTTACGTCTTTTGACTTGGAAAATGGCCTTTCTCTTGGCTATTGTTTCCGTTCGCCGGGTAGCAGAGTTACAAGCTCTGTCTTGTAAACCTCCTTACCTGGTGTTCCACAAGGATAAGGCTGTGCTTCGCACTTCCAAGGAATTCTTACCCACGGTTGTGTCCGAATTTCACATCAATCAAGAGATTGTGGTTCCCTCTTTCTGCCCTAATCCTTCATCTGACAAGGAACGGGATCTCCATTTGTTGGATGTGGTGCGTTGCCTCAAGTTTTATGTTCATCGCACCGAGTCTATCAGGAAGTCTGACGCTCTATTCGTCATTCCTGAGGGGCCTAGGGCAGGGAGACCGGCTTTCAAGGTTACTATCGCCTCTTGGATTAAGGCTACCGTTCGTGAAGCCTATAAGATTCGGAATAAGCACGTTCCCTTCCGGGTGACTGCCCATTCCACCAGATCTATTGGGGCCTCCTGGGCCTACAAGAATCAGGCGTCTGCTGATCAACTGTGCAGAGCGGCCACTTGGTCCTCTGTGCACACGTTTTCTAGGCACTATCGAGTTGATGTACTGGCTTCGGCTGATGCCAGTTTTGGGAGGAAGGTCCTGGAGGCAGCTTTGCCTGTCTAGGCCTTCCGCTCTTTGATCCTTAGTGCTTCCTTACTGTTGAGCCCTGTTGGCTCTTGTTCAGTGTGCTGTGTTTGTTCAGGGATTGTTTTCCCTTGATGGGTGTCCGTTGACACTTACAGTTTGGGCTATGTTATTAACTGGTTCATAGCAGTTCTAGTGACTTGGGCCTTGCGCCTGGTCCTTGCCTTTCTTCCCGCCTCTGGGTCAGCTCAATGTTTGTACATCCCAGAGTACCAGTGACCTGTATTGGACGACAGTGAAAATAGGATTTTAGTCTTACCTGTTAAATCCTTTTCACTTAGTCCATACAGGTCACTGGTCTCCCACCCTGTCAAGGGACCAGACTTGGCTCTCCTGTGGCATTCAGTGGGAGACTGTTGGGCATGCTCACAGGAGTCTTTCTTTTTGCTTACCTGCGGTCAGTTCTTAGGGTCTCAAATCAATATGAGTGGCTCTGGCCAGAAGGTGGCTTAAGTAAGAGGGGAGGCTCCGCCCCCTGCAAATTATTTGCATAATTGTTCCTGCCTATTAAAGGGGACTTACGCCTCCCAGAGTACCAGTGACCTGTATGGACTAAGTGAAAAGGATTTAACAGGTACGACTAAAATCCTATTTTTTAATGCCTACAAAATAAAATAAGATAAAATGAAGTATTACTATCCCTTTAACTAATGGTTCTAGTAGTATCTTTTACTACTTTGGTTTAACAAAGCACAGTATGGTTTTCCATTTAGGAAGACATTAGCTCTTTTAACCCATTGTATTTTAGAGACCTATCCACCACGGTCTTCCCAGCTTTTCCAAGAGGTTAAATACATTGCTTTTCCCACTATTAATATGACCTGAAGTAGACTATTGGTGTCATCAAAACATTTTAACCTCCTTTTTGTCCTGCCCAGGAGATGTTTAACAATCAGACTTCATCTTTGCTTCTCTGCAGTTGATCACTTGAAGGTTGATTTTAGGCCTCTTTCACACTCTTGTGTCCCTGTGCTGTAGTTCTGTGGCATTTGTTGTTTTACTCTTTCTCTTGCATTCCATTGCCTATTTGTACATGGGAAATGTGTGTCTGATGGGTGGCCCATGTGACTGTCAGCCAACATTAATGTCTGGTGCCCCCCTGTAGGTCAACCATTCGTTGCAGGTTACAATGAGCATTGTAATCTCCATAGGCCGATGTGCAGACCTTCCTTGCTGAATCTTTACTTTGTTCCTGTCTGTATACTGTAATGATGCAGTATGCTGGACTTTGGTGCCTTCATATGAGGTAGTGGTAGCCATGTGAAAAGCACTTTAAGCCACAATAGGACCTTTCACAACATACTACCTAACCAGCACGGCCTTGCCATGTGAAAGGAGACTGATGCTTGGATTCCATTGCAGTGGGTAACTTTATCAAGGGTTTCATTTCTCAGTAGACTTCAATGAGAATCTGTTTGATAAGAGTGCCTTTGAATTATTCCAGTTCTCTTTTCAAAAGTTTTCAAACGAGCAGCACCACAGACTTCTACAAATGTGCATAGTCTTTAAATCTGGATTTTTACCCTTTGAATCCTAGAGGTCTCCTGTGTAACTAAACTTTTAACTATAGTCCCCCCCCCCCCTGTCATTTTGATGATGTGGATATTGTGGGGGTTTTTTTGTTTGTTTGTTTTTAAATTTCAATGATTTTGTCACAATATTGGCTTGTGTATGATACTAAGCAAAGCAATTCTGGGGCCTACCATAGGGAAATATAACAAATCCCCATTTCTATAGCCAGAGGGGTATCAAACACATTGTTTACATTGAGTTGCGTGCCCTTCTGGTTTTTGGGGTTAAATGAGTCTTAAGTCCTGGAATGCTAGAGGTCTCACATTAGTTGCTTTTGCATTACATTCATGAGCTCTTCAGCGTTCAAAGGATTGATAATCCCAGTTAAATCCATATAAACTAAGAGTGTTTTTGTTTTCTATAGTACATTTGATTTGATCCAGAAGTGCTTCAATATGCTTTTATTCATAAGGTCCTATATTGTTTCAATTAATGATCACTCTGTGCTTAATCCGCTTCATGGATATGAGTGACAACCACTGTGGACAGGCCAGTCAGTGGACGATGAGAAATCAGCTGGCCTTCTATTCCAAAGACAACTGGAATAATCTAGGGCATTCTTTAGCATTCAACTGGTTAAAAGCCCCATTTTAAATTGTTGGGGATTTGCATTGGTCCCTTCTGGTGCAGTTGGGTTGCTCTAAAGTTATTCCAGTTTTCTTTAGACTGTATAGGGCCCTTCGTGATTCTTTTGAAACAGATCAATAATCGCTCTCTGATTCGTGTCTCCAAAGTCACGCTCCTATTGTAGATAGAATTGTGTGAGGGGATAATGAATACTAATCAGCATCAACGGCAGCTTGTTGTGGTGCTTGATAAACAACCTGTTTCACTGCTTAACCTTTTGAGTGCCAGAGAGGTATCTAACGCATTGGATACCTTCAAATGGTTGATTAGCTGGCTGCTGTTATTCTCATGGAGTGCAACCTTTCATTAAGCATAGCAGCCAACAATGAGAAATACTGTCTGGAATTCACAACACATGCTCTACAAATTCTCAACATACATACACCAATAGCAACACATTTTAATGAGCATATTAGTCAACAGAAGCTAAATCTAGTTGGTGTTAGTTTCTGTATTTAATGTTATACACACTATGTGTTAGCCAGTTGTGCTGTTTATGTACTTCATTTTGCTATTAACTATTTAAGGACCAGAGGGGTATGCAGTGTATTGTAGTCCTTAACCCTTTGAGTGCCAGAGCGGTATGCAATGCATTGGAAAGGGTTGAAAAAGGCTGTGCTTAACCTCTTAAGGCCAGAGGGGTGTGCAGTGCATTGCTTTGCAGTGTGTTGCACACCCCTCCTGCTTCTTAACCCTTTGAGTGCCAACGGGGTATGCAACGCATTGCAGAGCAATACATTGTGTACCCCCTGGCACTCAAAGGGTTAAAAGTTCATACAGAAAATAAAAACTTTGGGATGCAGAACATTTGATACACTTCCTTAACACCTTAACCCTTTGAGTGCCAGACGAGTGTGCAATGCATTGCAAAGCAATGCTTTTGCATACCCCTCTGGCACTCAAAGGGTTAAGGACCCATGGCGGTCCTGGATCATCATGGAATTCTGGGCTCCCCGTGAGGCTGCATGCTGCATGCCGATTCCTTTCAGAAAAAAAAAAAAAAAAAAAAAAAAAAATGCTTGGTGGTCATTAAGTGACCGCCGCGTGCGTGCGTGCGCAGCTGGTCCTTAAGGGGTTAAAAAAACAAACAAACAAACAAAAAAACCCTCTCCAAATAATAAGCACTCAGGTTTACCAGGGCAAAAATATTCCTAGTGGCTTCTTCCGCGTATACACTGTGTGGATTATTTCTCTACAATTAATCTTTAACACCTTGAATGCCACTCAAAGGGTTAATTGTGACTGAATATCATGTTAATGGATGTGGAAAGGACTATAGGCCTGCAAAGTCCTGATCCAAGGGAGTTAAAGTGGACCTGGCAGATTTAGTGTATTTTCCGGAGAATTAAAATCTGCTGAAATGTTGTACTAGGACATCTTTCTTCAAAATAAATAGGTTTAGATACATTTTGTTTTGGGTGCACTTATGCTTGTTTGCTACACAGTATCCTAATTTATGTTCTAGGCCAAACTTGCCATTCACTGTGCTATTAGAAAGTACCCAGTGTGGAAGCTCTGCCCAGATTCGTATTTAGCACAATGTGTGGTAATACTGGCATGTCACATACACTAATTGGCATAAGCTGTCACACTGTGCTACCAACAGAGGTTCATTTTTCAAAAGCTCTCTTTATTGCAAAATAACAGCTTGCACAGGATAAAAGCAGTTTTTACTTCTATTAAAAATCTAATTTATCTGGAAGTGCCACGTCCATTTTAAAGTATGAACGATCTATATATGAAACGAGGGTAAAAATAACAGAACTAAATATATTTTCTTTGTTGTAAAGCTGTATTAGACCACCTGAGACCCTCCTGTTGCTGTTGACCTACAACGTTAGTCATACTCATCCAACCAGCAGCAGGATAGATGCTAGCTGACTGTGCATCATTATTACTCAAATGGCAACTCTTAACCCTTTGAGCACCAGAGGGGTACACCATGCATTGTGTACCCCTCTGGCACCTCAAAGGGTTAAACAGTCTAATCTCTAACCTACCATTCTAGGCCAGAAGGTGGATTAAATTAAGCTTGATGTTTTTCAACCATGGGTTTCAGAATATTCATGTACCTTCATGCAGAAATTCTATTAAACGATGGCAATGTTTTCACAAAACACGAACAAGATGTTTATTGTTGAGTAATAAAACGAGTTCTAACTCCTGTTTGTTTTCTTGCATTTGAGGATAAGTTATTGTTTTATTTCTGTAGATGACATTTATTAAAACCATATGTTTTACTACTTTACACCTGGGCTGCCGCCCACTTCTGTAAGCAATTAATAACCTCATTCTTTCCTTTTTTTTCTTTTTCTTGCAGCTTTTCAGTGAGAAAATTAGTGGAGCAGAAGGAACAAAACTCGACAATGATTTCCAAGAGATGGAAAGAGTAAGACTTCAACATGGCTTTGTACTGCTGATGAACGTGTATATTCCAGTCATGTACTGAAGCTGATGTACTAAGATGAACTGAAATATTTCTGACACAAGCAAATTGTACTTTAGGGAACTAATGCAAATTCCCAACATCCTCACTATTTTTCAACTGGACTTTTAACCCCTATTTTCTCCAACACATTGTGAAGCAATATATTACAGACCTCCTAGCATTTGAGGTGTTAAATAAATGGAAATCTTTTTGTATTAGTAAAGTTCAGCTGGTTTACTTCATAATTACTTCAGTTCATCTTTGTCTCTTTGGATGGTGCCCCCCCATGATGTTATGCAGCTCTCTGCTACTGAGTGGCAGTGCAGGTCTTCTGTGCTGCTTTGAACATACTCTGAGACTGTAGCACTGGAGATTTACACTACATTCAGATTGCAATGGTTATATTAAATCCTGAACAAAAGAAAATACGTCTGCACTAGCTGGTGAGGGCCATATATTATAGCCCTCATCAGTGGTGCCTACGGGAAATACTATATGTATGAAGAAAAATGAGAGAACAGATCCCTCAGCCAAAGAAACCCGTATTACCGGCACTCTTCTGGTTAAAATTAGGATTTTATTTATATATCATTAAAATACTTAAAATAATTTTTATTTGATAACATGGATCAATTACAAACCCAGTAGGTCAGCGAGTTTGGAGGGGGTAATTGGGATAAAACTCTGCAAGCAATTTGTGGGTGTATAGCTTTAAACAAGATAAGTAACCTAGTGTTTTCAGTAGCAGTCTCTATATTCTGCCACATTGATATTTTTTATGTGTTACGTGTGCATTGTGGTGATTTGAAACATTATATCACAACTTAATCATGTCACAATGTGCCAGTCATTGCTTCCGAAATTTCGTATTGCTCTAATGGTCTCTGAATAAGTATACAGTGTTAACTGCTACAGAGACCTCTTGCTGCCACGATTGGTTTAAAATATAGTTGCATATAATCTTACTGCACCATTGATCATTCACCGGTTTCTTTTTATTACAAAATTAATCAGGCGACAGTACACTATAATCTAATACATCAGTAACGTTCTCAGCCTCGGAACGTACTTGTGATCTACACCTGGCTGTTAGCAGTCAAATCATTAGCCAGCATGCCAATGGTTGGTATATCGTAGATCTAGTCCTAGAGCTACATAAGCTAAGACTGATTACTAGACTATCTCACTAAATGACTGTATTTGCTGTCTAAATAACCTGGCTATACTTATAACCCACTACGGAGCATTACCTCCGATTCCCCTTAACCCCCGCTGACACTACCTAGTCTGAAACATACTAACAGCAAGACATAATGCAAGCTCCATCAAGCTCACACTGCTCACTCGACCGGTTTCGCCTTTTGCTTTTTCAAGAGTAAGCTGCGGCGGCAAATCCGGACCTTTTTAAACCCAAATGCTCCTCCCTGATCCGGCATTACTTTCTGACGTCATGTTTAGTAGGTCAAATTGTTAACCCATAAGTCCCATACATTGTAGTTGAGTTTGTGTTTAACAAATTCTTTGTCAAAGAAACTTGAGTATCCTAATAGTTATTAATTTAAATAATTACACATATGATAAGGCACTAATTTGTCGGGGAATTCAAGACATTTTCTCATTCTATATTTATAAATAAAGCTATACACCCACAAATTGCTTGCAGAGTTTTATCCCAATTACCCCCTCCAAACTCGCTGACCTACTGGGTTTGTAATTGATCCATGTTATCAAATAAAATTATTTTAAGTATTTTAATGATATATAAATAAAATCCTAATTTTAACCAGAAGAGTGCCGGTAATACGGGTTTCTTTGGCTGAGGGATCTGTTCTCTCATTTTTCTTTATATTAAATCCTCCCATTGCAGCTCCTAGTGGAGCAGTACCTGGCCACACATGGGGGGTGGGGCAGTACACTGAGTGCTTTTCAGTACCTTCTACCAAGCCCTCACAATCTCGTTCATGCTCCCTTTGACAGCTGCAGAAGCAACCAAATGAATGATTTAAAAAGTCCATAGTTTAAAAGTTGTTAGTCTGAAATACTATGTGGTGAAAGACCCCTACCTAGGTTAGGCTCTTGGTTAAACAAATGTAAAATTGTATTCCTAGTTGTAGTTTGCTTTTTAAAAAGGGACTGTCACCTGTCTAAATCTTCATATATGAAATACAGGTACCATGGGAGACTTCCTCCCTTAGTTAGGCTGGAACATTTAAAAAAACAAGGTCTTGAAGGTGGAGCTTTCCCTCATCAGGCTAACATAGGCCCCGCTTTCCTAGTTTTGGTCTTCTCCAGTAGAGTGAAGAGGCTAGGAACATTGCTTATTTTTTAATTTATGCTTAGATAAGGGGGTGTCACATTAGGTGGGTTACCATTCCTGACTTCCCCTGGAGGACTGTCCAGCATACAGATGCTGTTGTGGACCCTTGCAGCCCAAGTTACTCTCTCCTAACTGGGTCTCTCTGAGGTTCTGGTTCTTCATAATGGTAACCTGAAGACAGAAGTTGAAGATTGGCGAGTAACCCTTTGAGTGCCGAGTGCCATGGTCCACTTGTCCCTCTTGGTCCCCTTCCTACAGGGGTTCTATAGGAGTCTTGAGCTACTGCACTCATGTTGGGCAATTTATTCTAGGTTGTCCCCGAGATCGTGGAGCATGGATGGCTGTTTTGGACTAGTTAACCCTTTCCCTGCTGGTTTTGTTGGGTTTTGGGCTCCCTTAATGACTTACTTTCAGTGCTAAGCATTTTTATTGCCCACTATGTATCCCCTGGGGTCTTTGGGTGATTTTGGTAATTCTGGAAAATTTTGAATTTTTGGTACACTGAGCCTTTATGGTGCGCTTCACTCAGCAGCCACACTTGCTCCATTGACTTCTATGGGACAAACTTCTGGGACATATCTCTGCAACAGTTCGGCTTATTCTTCTTGTCTTCTCATGCCCAAGCCCGTTCCTGGGTTTTCTTCTGATTGGCTGATGGTTTTACAGACAATATTTTACTCTTCCTAGCTTATCCTATGCAGAGGTTTCCTTCTCCTTGCTCTTCTACTCAGATTAACCATACGCCTGCCAGATAAGTACCTTTCTGGGCTTTTTCTAGAGTGAAATTTTATTCTGGGATACTGTGTTTGCTATTTTATACTGTTTTAGACACTAATCCTCTTATGCTGTCTGATCCAAAGGGACATGGGGCTAGACCTAAGGCAAAGGATTCAGGGGCATCTCTGACCCCCTTGCTTGTTCCTCATGCCAAGTGGGGATCACTAGAGAGTATTCAGGTCCTCTGTAGCCCCACCACACCACCTGGGCCTGTCAGTCTGAGTGAAAAATTTAAAGTCTACTATGGCACAATTTCCCCCTATCCCTCCAGGGAGTACTTCATTCATGGTAACACCCTACCACCATCCTCAGGTTTGTAGCCCCTAAGGCCACAGTGATTAATGCGCTCACATATTCCTCTGAGGATGACTCCTTTGGGGGTGACACGGAGGAGTGGGAATGTGAAGAAGGGGATTCTACCTATACCTTTGGTGACCACTTTGAGGCTGACCCTACTCCCTCTGCTGAGGGTCTCGTTAAGGCTGTCTTGCAGACCCTTCAGGTCAAGGCAACCCCTGATGAGTCAGTCTTCATCTGATGTGTTTCAGAGACTTAAAGTCTTCCACGGTTTTTCCACCCAATGCCACTCTAGACCAATTTATAGTGGCCGAGTGGAAAATGCCTGATAGGCAGCTGTCTATTTCTACCCCTTCTCAGAGGCAGCTTTGGTGCAGTGGTCTTCTTCTCCTGCTGTTGATCCCCCTATATCCAGGCTTTGGAAGTCCAGAGCTCTGCCCTTGGCAGTTGCTCCGGCTCTCAAAAACATGATGGGTAGGAAGTTAGAAGCTATTTTCAAGTCCAGTTTTGCTGCTGTTGCTGCTGCTTTGCGGCCTATTATGGCCTCTGCCTGGGTCACCAAGGCTATTGCTATTTAGGGTGATTAAAGATTTTTTTTTTCGAGCCCTCTTAGCCAACACTTCTGAGGCTCAGAAATGCCACTGATGCTCTTTTTGATGCTGTCAAACTATCTGCTCGGGCGTCTGCCTTTTCTGTTACACAACACCTTATGACTCAAGATTTGGTCCACGGGCCTCTCCCGTTTCAGGGCAAATCTTTTTGGTCCTTGGCTAAAGCAGATCATCAGTGACACTACTGGAGGCAAAGCACCCTGCTACCTCAGGTTTCCAAACACCCTAACATGGCGTGGAAACAGCATATTTTTTTTAGTCCCGTCAAATAGAGGCGCAAAGGCAGAATCTGCATGTGTCTCAGGCTTTCACCCTGTGCCCCTCCACAAAGCTGAAGCAGCATTGTCACTCCAAATATTCTACTTCCAAGCCCAAATCTGGCAAGCCTGCCTCTGCATGACTTTTAGAATCCTGGTCCACCGGTGTCTGTTGGTGGACGTCTGCTCCACTTTCACAACGCATGGGAGAAGTGTATTGCGGACCAGTGGGTTTTACAGGTGGTTTTGGAAGGGTGCAAAATAGGATTAAAGTTCCTCCCTCCTTTTAGGTTTTTCCAGTCCAGGGTTCCCCGGGGTCAGGAAAAGTTGCAACTCTTAAAGGAAGTGGTTCAATCCCTTCTGGGCAAGGGAGTTCTTATTCCAGTACCACCTCGAGAGAGTTTCAGGTTTTTATTCAAATCTGTTTGTGGTGTCCAAAAAGGATTGCAGGAGGCAAATATAGTTTTTGATACCTTTTATTGGCTAACTAAGCAGATTTAAATGCAAGCTTTCAAGACCTTAGGTCTCTTCCTCAGGCATGTTATACAGATAAATATGAAAACATCTCACTTAAATACAAGTACACATCACATTGTTTAGCATGGAAATCCGATAACAGACTGCAGTCCAGATCCAGATATCTGGATCTGGACTGCAGTCTGTTATCTGATTTCCATGCTAAACAATGTGATGTGTACTTGTATTTAAGTGAGATGTTTTCATATTTATCTGTATAAATGCCTGAGGAAGAGACCTAAGGTCTTGAAAGCTTGCATTTAAATCTGCTTAGTTAGCCAATAAAAGGTATCAAAAACTATATTTGCCTACGGCTAACACGGTACCAACTCTCATCTGTTGTCAAAAAGGATTGCGGCAGTTGCCCTATTCTGGACCTCCATTCTTTTGTGGAGACTCCATACCAATGTGCAAATGTGTGTCCTGACTTAGACATATATAATAAAACTGTGTATATATGTGTCCTAACCTAGGTATATACTACACTATAGAAAATTGAGAATTTAGTCCATCATAAAGAATGTAAGCTTGCCAACCCCGTCAAGGTATCTCAAGTTCTGGCAAGTACCTACTCTAACACACCTTTAATTCCTATCTAAAATTAAAATAAATTAAAATTCTAAGTTTGAGAAAGCAGCTGAAGATGTTATAAGGAAACGCATACTTAGCTGCTTTCTCAAACTTAGAATTTTAATTTTTTTTAATTGTAGATCGGAATTAAAGGTGTATTAGAGTAGGTACTTGCCATAGCTAGAGATACCTTGACGGGGTTCGCAATCTTACATTCTTTGGCTAAATGATGGACTAAATTCTCAATGTTCAATAGTTTAGTATGTATACCTAGGTTAGGACATATATTTACACACTTTTATTATATATGCCTAAGTCAGGGCACACATTTGCACAATGGTATGGGGGAACGCAGGTCTGTTCTTTGCCTGTTCTTTGGGGTATTGGAGAACCCCCTCATTCCTTGCCGCTATCTACATGACACTTTTTTTTTTTTTTTTTTTTTTTTTATTCACTACATGTATTTATTATGGTGAGCTAGCGCTGTGGGCTTTTTTTGTTTCTGATCCACCATGGATGGAATCTGAACATGTCCAAGTCTTCCCCGACCCACTCTCAGGAACTGGTTTTCCTGGGGCTCAGGTTTGACACTCTCTGGGGAAGGCCTTTCTGACACAACAGTCCATTCTGCGGATTATGCATTGTGTCCCAAGCTCTGGCATGGTCCTCTACTCCGCTCAGGAAGTCCAGGGCACTAGTGGGCCACATAATGTCCACTATGGAAGTGGTGCCTTATTCTGTGGCCCACACCAGGGAACTCCAGAGACTCCTCATCTGTTCTTGGCTTGGTAATCTGGATCACCTGGATCTTCGGATCCCTTATTCCAGAAGTCAAACAAGGTCTGCAATGGTGGAGTAGGGGAAGCTATTTGTGATCCTGGAATGGACCTTTGTCATTATGGATGCCAGCCTATGGGGCCCTGGTGTGGTTCTGGGTCACCTGGGGATCCAGGGCAGATTGACCTTTTGAGTCTCTTAAGTCCATCAATGTGCTGGAGCTCTGGTGTACTGGTCCCTTCAGCTGAGGGGGTCATCCAGTACAATGCCAAGGCTGTGTCTTACATCAAGCAAGAGGCTCTCTCAGCACTCCCGCTTGGTCCGAGGTCAAGTATATCTTGGGTTGGGCAGGAAGGTCCCATGTTTCCCTCCTGTTGGAGGGGTGTACTGGCCTTCACCACGGAGGCCATGACTAGTCCGTGGCTGTTTCATCTGGCTTACATCTTCCCTCCCCTTCCTCTCATTCCCTGGGTGCTCAGGAAGATTCGGATGGACAGTCCAGCGGCCATGACTGCTCAATCCTGAACCCAGAGGGCGTGTTTACCGGAGCTGGTTTGTCTATCCATTCAGGATCCATTTTCATTGCCACTCAGACCGGACCTCCTCCTTCAGGGGTACCTCTGGAAGGAGGATGTGGGGCGAATGGGTTTGACGGCTTCGCTGTTGAAGCCTCCATCCTGAGGAGAGAGGGTTTTTTCCCCCCAAGGTCCTCTCCACTATGATCCAGGTGGGGAAGGCTGTCTCTTCTAAGGCCTGTCACAGGGTTTGGTCCATTTTTTATTCCTGGCATGTAGACAGGGATCTGAATTCACAGGAGTTTGATCTTTCAGTCCTACTATGTTTTCTGCAGGGAGGTGTTAACAAAGGACTCCGTCTGAGTTCCTTGAAGGTTCAGACTTCGTCTTCTCTGCCCCCCCCCCCCCCAAGATGCATTGCCATCTTGCCAGATGTCAGTGTTTCAGGGGCTTGCTCATGCTTTCCATGCCTACAAGGCTCCTACAACCCTGTGGGACCTTAATTTTGGTTCTGGGAGTTTTGCAGAGTCTTTCCTTTGAATCCCTTGCTACCATTCCATTGCGTCTGTTGACATGGAAGATGGCTTTTCTTCTGGCTGTGTCTTTGTCTGCAGAGTGGCTGAACTTCAGGCTTTGTCCTGGTGTTTCACAAGGATAAGGCTGTTCTTCAGACCACTCAGGAATTCCTTCCTAAGGTGGTCTCTGAGTTCCACATTAATCAGGAGATGGTTGTGCCTTCATTTTGTCCTGACCCAAAATCTGACCAGGAGTAATCTCCACTTGTAGGTTGTACACTATCTCAGGGGTTTTTTTTGTGTGTGTGTTTTATATTCACCGTACAAGGTCTTTGTATAAGAATGATGCCTTATTTGTCATCCCTGAGGGTCTTAGGGCAGGTATGGCTGCGTCCAAGGTCACCATTGCATCTTGGGTTAAGTCTACCATTCGCAAGGAATACAAACTCCGGAAAAAAACTGTTCCTTTTCATTTTAGAGCACATTCCACTAAGTCTGTTGGGGTCTCATGGGTCTACAAGTATCAGGCCTCTGCTGATAAGCTGTACAAGGCTGCTACTTGGTCCTCCGTGCACACCTTTGACAAACAATGCTATCGTGTTGTTGATCTGGCTTCGGCTGAAGCCAGCTTTGGCAGGAAAGTCCTCCAGGCAGCACTGCCTGTGTAGGGACTGTTCCTTCTTGTGCCTAACTGATTTTTAACTGTTTGAACCCAGCTGGCTCTTGTTCCTGTGTTCTGTGCTACTGTTTTCAGTGTCCGCTGACACTTGGATATGTTGGGCTGTTACTAGTTCTGGATAGTCCTAGGGAACCTTGGTATCATGGGGACCATTGCTAGGTCCTTTCTATTATTTCCCTCTGCTGGAAGACTACTGATGATATATCCCATGGTACCTGCATTTCATATTGGATAACAGAGAAAAGAGGATTTTAGTCTTGCCTGATAAATCTTTGCCAGCCCATATGAAATACAGGTCTCCCACCCAGAGAAAGGGGACCTCGCTTGGTCTCACTTGGCTGAACGTTGGAGTCCTCCTTGGCCCTTTTACTCACAGAAGCTTACTTTTTTTTTTTTTTTTTCCTTCCCTCCTCTCGCTGTCCTATCTAGTTAGTTTCTCATATCAAAACTGGGAAGGTTGTACCTAGGTTAGGCTGATTAGGGAAGGCTCCACCTCCAAGACCTTGGCTTTTGAAATGTCCCAGAATAACTAAGGAATGAAGTCTCCTCCCATGGTACTTGTATTTCATGTGGACAAAGAGAAAAGGATTTAACGGGTAAGACTAAAATCCTATTGTATTGGAGTATCCATATTTACAGCATTTGCATAATTATTCCCTCTGACTAATGCATTCCACCCCTTTGGTGAAACTTGATATTTTCTGTACTGTAAAGACAGGCGAGTAATTAATTATTCAGTCTGTTAAGGGACAGAAGTTGGCTCTGTAGAGTTCCTACTATGAATGCCAATGTTTCTTTAAAAATAAAAATTGCTCTACCTGGGGAAAAAACACAAATGTAGGCACTTTAAATAGATACATTTTCTTGCAAACCTATTATAATATAAATCACTAAGTCTTGTGTGTTTCTGTTTTAGAAAATCGATCTCACTAATAAAGTTGTTGCAGAACTTCTCTCAAAAACCACAGAGTATCTTCAGCCAAATCCAGGTAAAGTAAAAGTTTACAATGGTTCAACATCCCTCACCCAAAAGCCTAGGAAGGATGCTTGGTGCTACAGTATGTTACTGTTACTTAGTAACATAGTAGATGAGGCTGAAAAAAGACATGCGTCCATCAAGTCTAGCCCATGCCAAAAACACCCCTGTTGATCCAGAGGAAGGCAAAAAAAGCCCTCTGGAGCCATTTCCAATCTAGCCCCAAGTGGGGGGGGGGAGAAAAAAAAAAAAAAGTATTCCGTCCTGACTCCAACTGGTAGTCAAATAGTTCCCCGGATCAATACCCTATCTGCTTTGAAGCCATATGTCATGATTTTCAATATTGATCTGTGAAAGTTCATCTGTAATATTAACAGACGTCAAAGGGCTAGCAGCACTTAATATGTAAAAACTATATAATATAATATATTATAAAATAATATATTGGGTTTATCTTTCTGATTACCACAAGGGAAAACCCACTGCTTAGGAGTGTTTAATTAAAGTTATTGTAGCTCAAACTTTCTTTGTATGTGCAGTATCTCAGTGACCTAAAATTTTACAGTGGTACTGTTGCTACATCATCTTATGGGCAGTTCTGATCAGTGGTCCATAAAACTCCATATGATAGTGTAGCAACAGCACCACTGTAAAACCTCAGGCCTTTCAGATACTGCACATTAAAAAAAAAATAAAAAAAAATCAAGTAATCCAACAACTCTTCAGTAAAACCTCTCAGCTGTAGGAGTACCTTTGTTGTTCTTGGGAGCATACACGCTACAATATATATTTTGCTAAATATAAAGTGTTACTATTACTTTTAATATTGAATTACATGTGCTGCTTTTCATCCGAATGGGGAAGTAATTTTTCAACGTACTACTCACTTCCTGCTGTCTTACATTTTTAGCGTTCAGCCTTCTGTCCAACATGTGAAGTGTTTAAAATATTCCAATAAAACACCATATGTATTAATGTGGACATGTCACACTAAGTTAAGTTTAGCTTGTTATACATACAAGTAAAATCTGCCTAAATGTTGTAGTGTTTGAGGGTTTTTTTTTTTAATAAATAGTTTAGACATTAACCATTCTATATTGGTGGCTCTTTATGCACATTCAGTGCACAATATACTAAGCAATGTGTGGGATTTGCCTAGATTAATAGCAGTGTGTAGCTCAACACAAACTAATTTGCCACACTGTGCCATCAACAAATAAGCTTTAATGTCTCAAAAATTATTTTTAATAAACACATGGCTAGCACAGTGGTTTTCAATCAATGTGTGCCAAGGACATACACTTAGGTTGTCACTTTTCTATGAAGTCTTTGACAAAAATGTGAATTCTGTGTTTTCAGTACATACATGTTTAGACCTTGATTTGCCAACTTCCAGTATTCTGATCTGAAGACCTAGAGTGATATTTTACACTTTACATTCGGTTTAGAACTCTGGAACCATGGGGTAAAGTATCCTTCAGCCAGTAGGGCAGGGCACTTGCATGACTCGTAGGTGGTCTCTTCTTCAGGTTACCCCTACCCGATATGCTCCGTTCTAAGTGGCCTCATGAGATATCCATGGCAAAAATTCTATCTTGGCCTTTTGTTTTTTTCCATGTAGGATGGGGATGTGTAATACCCCATTAGGTGGGACTCCATTGTGTGTTTGAACCAGAGTGAAGACTAAATAGGACCTGGGTCTGCTAGAGGGTGGCTTGCATTATCAGTCTCTCTCCTCTCAGTTGTACTTGGAATTTCTGAGCAGAACATGTGTGTGGTACATAGAAGAAATAATACCTTAAGCCTTACAGGCAGATAAGTAGTTTTACCTTTTACTGTCCTGTATTTTATTGTAAGGTGTGTAGTGGCTGTCTATGCAAAAGGGAGACATGCATAAGGCCAAGGCTTCCCTCTTGTTACTCCATACTGGTGGGAGTATGGGTTTGTGCCCAGAGCCTCTACTCTTTCAGTGATCCAGGATCTCCCTACTCCAAAATCCAAACAGGCCTGGACAGGCAAAATGCCTACTTAGGAGACCACAGCTGACAAGTCTGTCTGCATCTCTTTGGGGTCTAGCTTTCTTTGGGCAATGGTTCATTCATGCCTTTTTCACAATGCAAGGGCTGTTTCCATGGCAAATTAGTGGGTTTTGTGTGTAATTTTGGAAGGGTTCCGCATAGACTTAGTCCCTTCCTGCTGTCGTTTTTTAAAGTCCGTAGTTTCTTGCAATCCTGTATGGATTTGTCTGGATTTTAGATGTCTCTTATGCAAGTCTTGGGATCTGTTCCTTCCTGGGAATGGTGCCTGGGATTCTATTCCAACCTTTTCATAGTTCAATAAAAAAGATGGAGGGTTCCATCCTATTAGTTTTGTTCTTACATACCAATTCCAGTTGTCCTTGCGCTCCATCATTGTTACCATGTGTCATGGGAGTTTTTTGGCCTCCCTGGACATAAAGGACACTATTCTCATACATGCAGATCATGAGTGTTTCCTGTGCTTTGCTTTTCAAGACCAGCACTTTAAGTTCACCACCCTTCCTTTTTTTTTTTTTTTTTTTTTTTTTTTTTCTGGCTTCAATTCCATAGATCTTTTCAAATGTATGTACTGCCTTGGTAGCTTATATTTCTTCTCTAGGGTTCTCCTTGACTCCGTATCTGAACAACCTTTTACTAAAGGCTCCTGCAAAGGAGAACTTGCATCTTCAGACACAAGTCTGAATATGTTCTGAACAACATGGTGGGTTCTCCATTTCAAGAAATGTTCTCTGGTTCCATCCCAGATCCTTCACTTTATCTGCATGAAATTCAAAACCCTTCTGGGGAATGCTTTTTTACCAGAAAACAAGAGCCTTTCATCTCACCAGGTATCTCCGACCCCATTTCATCCATTTGTGACTGTGCGGAGTACATTCTGGTGCTTTGCCATCTGGCATCTGCCCTGGAAACAGCTCCCTTTGCCCAGTTACATATGTGGGAACTGCATCTGGGGGTTCGCAGGAACTGATCCAGGCATCAGTGTTTTTTCTCCTGTGTCATGTCCCTGTCCAGCTGGGCAAAGGCAAACCTTTTGGTGGCTGCAGTGGTTCCATCTATCACTGAGACACCATTGGTAATGCCAAATTGGGTTGTAGTTGCAATGGATGCCAATCTGATATGTTTGGGTGCCACCTTGGGCCCTCAGATGGCTCTGGGTCTTTAATGGATAGAAGTCAGTGTTCGGGTGACTCTTCTAGCTCTGCAACATTGGTCTCAGTACCTCCTAGGGATTCCCTGTGTAGATCCACTTCAACAAATTGACAATGGTGGCCTACATAAATAGTCAGGGAGGGACCAGAAGTGCAGCCACATGGTTCAAGGCTTGACTGACTCATGTAGGCAGAGACGCACGTGCTGGATCTGTCTGCCATTATGTCCCAGTTGTAGACATCGTAGTTCATACACACTCAATCACCAACATCTGGATCCCTGAAACTAGGGCCTCAGTCTTCGACTCTAGTTCATCTAAGGGGTGCCCTGTTGGTGGCGCTAATTGCCTCTTGGTTGAACAACAAGGTTCCTCAGTTCTTTGCTAGATCCTGGAATACTCTAGCTCTCATGGTGGACAGGATGGTCATACCATGGCTTTGTCCCCTTGCATACGTGTTTCCTCCTTTCCCTTAAGTCCTGGGTTGGAAAAACCAGAATGGAGCGGGCTTGTCGTTCTGGCCCTGTCAGGCTTTGTTTTCTGATCTTCTCAATCTGTTCGTGGCTGAACCATTTTGACTCCCTCTGCTTTTAGACCTCCTGACCCAGAGCCAGTTGTCAGGCAGAGGTGGAGAGGGTAGCTGTGACAGCCTGGCTCTTGAAGCCAACTTCCTGAGGAAGAAGAGTTGTGTGTGTTTGTGTTTTTTTTTTGGTTTTTTTTTCTGACTGTTATTGCTATAATCAAATGGTTTTATTAAACCCAATTCTTTTTATTTCACTATTGCTTATAGAAGTATATGGAGAGTTCTTGTGGCTTACTCTTTGGGCCTGGATATGATTGAGAGTGGAATTTGAGTTTTTGAATTTCATGTTGAGTATGTGGAGGCCAAGAACTGAAGTTTAATCTTTTGAGTGCCAGAGGGGTGTCCAGTGCAATAACCATGGCTATTCATGGGCAGGGGAACAAGGTTGTGGGGGGGGGGTCTCACACTGTATTATGGGGATGTGTGGCTACCAATGGACAGGGGAACAAAGCCTGAGGCTGTCATTGTATTTTGGGAATCTGGAGTTACTAGTTGGCTGGGGAACCAGGGGGGGCATACAGTATTTGGGGGATCTGTGGCTAAAGATGGAACCAGGCTGGGGATTAGAGTGTGTGTGTATCTGAGACTACTGGTTTAACCAGTCTTGGTGGCAGTGTGTATTGGGAGCTATGATTACAAATGCATCCAAGCTAGGGGCAGACAGTCTATATGGGGAGCTGTGACACAACAGTTGGATGTGGAACTAGGCTTGGGGATGAGTCAGTGTGTGTGGATTTGTGAGTACCATTGGACAGTAAAACGTGGCTAGGGTGTCGGTTTGTGTGGTTCTGAGGCTACCAGTGTACTGTGGAACAAGGCTTGAGTGGCATGCTGTGTGTGATTCTGTCCCAGTGGCTTGGGGACCCCCAACAGAGTTTGTGGGGAGGTGCATCATTTTTCTGTTAGACTACTGATCTTCTCAGGAAGAAAGATGTGACCTTTTGGGTTATGGCTTATTCCACCAGGTTTTTGGGTGCCTCTTGAATCTACAAGAACCAGACCTCTGTTTAACAACTCTGGAAGGTGCTGATGTGATTTCTACACATTTGTCAAACTCTAACCTGTAAGTGTGCTGGCTTCAGCTGAAGCCAGTTTTGGTCAGAAGGTCCTATAGGTTCTTGTGTCTGTGCAGGTGATTTTCTTGGTTTTCTTTTTCCATTAACCTGTTGGCTTCTTGTTCCTTGGTTTGCCGTGATTTCAGTTGATATCCGTTCCAGTTCCTCTCCTTTAGAACTGGTTTGTGTTTTCAGAAGTCTTTCTCCTTGCCTCCCATGAATCTTGATGTATAGCTTTTGTATATCGCCATGGTTCCTGTGTTCCACATTGGACGAAATAGAAAAGGGGATTTTTCTGTACTTGCCAATAAATACTTTTCTCTTGGTCCATGTGGACTTCCCTCTCGGAGAAAAAAACCCAGCTGTTTGAGTTCCTTATAGAGGGTACTTTGGGTTCTCTGGATTAGGTGATCTGCTTTCCTGCCTCGCTTCAATTTTTGTTGATCTTTTCTAGTCCTTAAAAATTAGCGTGTTTGGGAGTAAAGAGAAGTCTCTGCCTCCAGAGATCAAGTGCCCTCCCCTCCTACAGGAGGATGCTTTACCCTGTGTTTTCTGTTCTTAATGGACTGAGAAAAGGGTTTATTGTTTAGTACACAAATCCCCTTATTTTTTCCCTTTGTTACATCCTTGAAAATGACCTGTAAAATGAGAGGTTCCCTAAAAATTCCAGACTGCTTCCTAGGGGTGTCTAGAGTGAAGAAAAAAAAAATTGAACTTTTTCTGGGTCAGCAAAACATACAGGCAGTGTTTTAATTTATGTTTACAGTTACCTAAACTTGCGCAACCTGTCACCCCAAGAAATATTGTTTCACTTAAAATATGTCTATATGGAAGTGTTCTGCCTCTCCAGTCTAAGCACTGAAAGTGTGATCTCTGTAACTTACAGTTGTGATGAGATAGCGGTAACCTTCAGTCCTAGGTGAATTGGCTGACAGTGACTCGATCCAAAAGACACCTTGTAGATTGTGAAGGAGTTACACTGATGAACAGATGGATAGGTCAAAAGATTATGCTGTAAGGAGGTAAGCAGCTAAGATGTGACTGGAATGGAGGATGAGAAGCAAGTGAGTGAAGAGGGGAGGAGCAATACTGAAGACCGGAAGAAGGGGAGAGGAAAGGGACAAACAGAATAAAAAAGCAAACCATGCATGTGTAACATGACACTCCCCGTCGAAATCTATGATTTCTAATAACAATATTAACGTTAGTTAAGTCCATATATAATAATGTCTCTTTTCTGAAACATCTCTCTTGGCATCAGGTCGGTGGGAGGAGTTCATCTTCCTTTTTAGGCAGAAGAAGTACCAGCTCGTTTATGGGTCTAAAGTAGTGCCTTGCAGAACCTTCTTTCACTACCTTAATTTCTACTTTCCGCACCTTGCCGTCATTACTTGGAATAGTCTTTGTAATAAGACCCTTAGGCCAATTGTTACGATGAGCATCCGTTTCTTTGAGGAGAACTACGTCCCCGGCTTGCAGGTCGGGTTTTTAGTTTTACCTTTGCCTCAACGGAGGTATTAAGAGTAACTGCAGTGGTCTTGATTTCGTTATCTGCATCCGGATAGATAAGTTCAAAGGTAGACTTTACAGTGCTTGAGAAGAATTTCTCATTCAAGAGTACTGGTGGAGATATCCACGATGTATCCAGAAAAGCATTAGCAGGTATTGCACGACTGCCTAGGTCAGCAGGGTTAAGATCAGTGGGCACATAGTGCCATTGTGCTGGAATGGAGAATTTCCTAATGCGTTCCACTCGATTGCCAACATACACATGGAATTGTCTTGTTTGATTGTGTATGTATCCTAGCACAATTCTGCTGTCTGTGTAAAAGTCAAAGGAGTCAATATGGAAGTCTATTTCGTGCTTTATAAGCTCAGCAATTTCAACAGCTAACACGGCTGCACAGAGTTCTAGCCTTGGAATAGTATGTGCAGGTTTTGGAGTTAGCTTTGCCTTGCCCATGACAAATCCCACACTGGTTTCACAGTGGGAGTTTACAACTCGGAGATAGGCTACAGCAGCTATAGCTTCCATGGATGCGTCAGAGAAGACATGGATCTCTAATCTAGTGGCATTCTTCATAGACACAAGAGTGTAAGAACGTGATATTTTAAACTGTTCCAATGCCTGAAGAGACTGCTTCCAGGATTCCCACCTTTGTTGTTTCTCTTTGGGTAAAGGGGTGTCCCAGTCAGTGTTCTCCGAAGTAAGTTGTCTGAGTAATATCTTGCCCTGAATAGTAAAGGGTGTAATAAATCCCAAGGGATCGTAGATACTGTTTACTGCGGACAGTACTCCACGTTTTGTGAAGGGCTTGTCACAGACTGATGTCTGAAATGTGAACACATCTTGTTTAACATTCCATAGCAACCCAAGGCTGCGTTGAGTGAGGGTAAGGTCAGACCCTAGTTGGAACTCCTTAGCACTGATGGCATGATCATCAGAAGGAAATGCTCTCATAACCTCATTGCTGTTGGAGATGATTTTGTGTAGTCGGAGGTTGGCTGTAGCAAGCATGTTCTGAGTTCTGGTGAGAAGGTCAATGGCTTCTTCCTCCGTAGGTAGAGACTTGAGACCGTCGTCTACGTAGAAGTTCCTTTCCACAAACTGACGTGCATCAGACCCGAACTCTTGTTCGCCTATTTGGGCTGTCTTCCTCAATCCAAAAATGGCAACTGCCGGTGAGGGACTATTACCAAACACATGAACTTTCATTTGATAGTCTACAACCTCATCATTGACATCATTATTGCGGTACCATCGGAACCTGAGGAAGTTTCTATTGTCTTCCCGGACGATGAAACAATGAAACATTTGTTGGATGTCGGCCATAATAGCAATTGGCTCTTGTCTAAAGCGGAGTAAGACTCCTAGGAGGTTGTTGTTCAGGTTAGGCCCAGTGAGAAGATTGTCATTGAGAGAAACGCCTTCATAACGAGCACTTGAGTCGAAGACCACCCTAATTTGGTCAGGTTTGCGAGGATGGTAGACGCCAAAACACGGTAGGTACCAGCATTCTTCTCCATGTGTAAGAGGGGGTGCAGGCTCGGCATGATCTCTCTCAAATACCTTCTGCATGAAGTCAACGAAATGTTTCTTCATCTCCGGTTTCCGGTTTAGGCTGCGCTCTAAAGAGATGAACCGTGAATTTGCATATTGCATATTGTTTGGAATCCTCTTCCTTGGGGTGCGAAATGGTAGTGGTGCCACCCAGCTGTTGGAATCGTCTTGGTAGAACTCTTTACTCATTGTTTTCAAGAATTCCTTGTTTTCCATTGTGGCTGCCAACTCATTGTCTCTTGTGGTCACTTCAAACACTGTGCTACCGATGTTGTCATCCCGAAAGACAAATGCTTTGCTGTCATCAAGTATGATGCGTTCTTGTGTACCTTTGTTACACAGCTTTTCTTTGACACTGTAGCAATGTTGTCGTTGTGGGAAACAAGTAATGCGTCCATTTGGCAGAACGTGTGTTTTAAAGGAAGAAACTGAAAATGGTTTCTTGACGTTGCTAAGGCAGACGTTGCCTATGATAACCCAGCCTAGATCCAGACGCTGGGCGTAAGGTGCATCATGTGGGCCGTTGATTTGCTGGCGAACCTTATGCACTCTAAGAATGTCTCTCCCAAGTAACAGCAGGATATCAGCATTTTCATCAAAGGCTGGTATTTGGTCAGCTATGTCCTTCAAGTGAGAATGGTTCAGGGCAGCTTCAGGAGTGGGAATCTCATCCTTGTTAGTTGGGATCTGATTACACTCGATGATAGTCGGCAAAGGTATTTCTTTGTTGCTATTAAGTGGAGCAACTATGAGGCCACTGGCTCTTCTACCCAAGACTTCTGTAATGCCTGCACAAGTACCGAGGGTATAAGGTAGAGCATCTCCTGCTATGCCCAACAGATCAAAGAACCTTGTGCTTGCAAGAGATCGGTTACTCTGATCGTCGAGAATGGTATACAGTCTTATGGCCTTTTCAGGTTGGCCCTTAAAATATACACGAACCAAGCATATCTTCGCACAGGATTTCTCACAAAGTCCTTCCCCACAGACTTCCGTGCATGTAGAGAATACTGGTGTGGAGGTAGCTGCTTGTTCAGTGTGCTCCCCGCCATGCTTTGCCACAGGAGGGATGTCTGTGGATGGAGTAGAGCTTTGTTGCTACAGATGAAGGGCTTGCACGTGGTTGTCGCTACCACATTCCATGCATTTAATGTTAGCCTTACAGTCTTTTGCAAGGTGTTCTGTGGAGGCACAGCATCTGAAACAAATTCCAAATTCCTTTAAAAGTTCCTTACGTTCTTGTAGAGGTTTCTTTCTAAAGCCGATGCATTTCTTAAGTGGATGTGGCTTGTTATGTATGGGACATTGGCGATTTGGATCCTCAAGTTTCTTGCTTTGCCCAGTCTTTTGAAGAACCTTAGCGGGTGCAGGTTGGACATCAGTCCTTTTCACTGATACTGGGCCCCTGTGGCCTCTGTGTGTTATACATGCATTTGCAAGTCCTGGAGAAGGTGAATTGAGTGGATTACAGTCGCTGTAGAAGAAACTTGGGTCATTCTTAGAGTCCGCGATTTCCTTTATGAAGTCACAGAAGAAGGAAAGGGGAGGAAAGGCAACTCCATGTTTTTTCTTGTAAGTTGATCCCCGACTAACCCATTTTTCTTGAATGCTATATGGTAGCTTAAGGACAATAGGATTAATTCCACGAGGGGTGTCGAGGTAACTGAGTCCTGGTAAGAGGCTATCAGCTTTAGCAAGTTGAAGCTCTAGTAGAAGATCACTGAGTTCTTGAAGCTTCAGATTTTCTTTAGCTGTAATTCTTGGGAAGCCTTGCAACCTTTTAAATAAAGCATCTTCGATGGCCTCAGAGCTGCCAAAGCTACGTTCAAGTCTGTCCCAAGCAGCATCAAGACCTGCAGCAGGGTTGGAAGTATAAACGGTCTTGAGTCTTTTGATACGTTCAGCAGACTGTGGACCTAGCCACCTGATGAGCAGATCCAGTTCTTCTGCAGCGGTGATGTCTAGCTCGCTGATGGTGGCCTTAAAGGTGAATTTCCAGCCTCTGTAATTTTCAGGTTTGTCATCAAACGTGGTGAGGCCTGTCCTAGTGAGTTCTCTGTGAAGCATATATTTAGCGAACTGTGACATGTCTGTGCTTTCAGACTTTGGGTATACGGTTGTAGGTGGAACAGAGTTAGTTGCAGTTACCGGTACACTGATGTTAAGTGACTTGGGAACATAAGATGGTGCTAAGACGTTCAACACTGGATCTGGCTTACAGTCCAAGGGTGTGTTGGTTTGTAGCTGTATAGTAGTGGGTGTGCTAAGAGGTAACTGGTTAGTGCCATAAGAAGGTAGAAAGTCTTTTCTGTCCATGCCAGTTTCCGCTGCTTGAGTAAGTGCAGTAGGTGCAGAGAAAACTCCTTGGTTGAGTGCCTTGGGTGCTATGACAGAGTGATGGAGTTCTGAAGTGTACGATATAACAGAGTGACTACTACTCCAAGATTTCTCATTGTCACTAGCAGCCTGCTCTAAGACTCTCAGTCTTGCCATGTCTTTGGCATGCTCACATTGTTTTTCCAAAACTTCCACCTCTGCTTTCTTCCTTGCAGCTTCAGCTTCCATCTCTGCTTTCTTCTTTGCAGCTTCAGCTTCCATCTCTGCTTTCTTCTTTGCAGCTTCAGCTTCCATCTCTGCTTTCTCTTGGGCGAAAGCTGCCTGGATTTTAGACGCTTCTGCATCAGCGCGGGCTTTGATGAGTTGCTGGCTGAGTGTAGAAGATTTTGATAGTGAGGATCTGGAAGATCTTGTGGAGCGCCTAGAAGATGTGGAGAGATGGGATCTGGATTCATGGAGATGTGCGATTTTTACTTCTGCCTTTGTTTTTGTTTGTAATACTAAATCATCTCTTGCAAGATTGAGCTCATTCCATTCCTTTAATTCCTGTAAGGAATCTTCTGTGTTGTACCGCTTTAAGAGATCAGCATATTTGGCAGACAGTCTTTGATAGTTCTCATAAGCAGCATTCAATTGGTTAACTAGGTCTTCTAGGTGCAGTACCTCACGTGTAGGGTGAGACAGAGCTGACATGCATTCAATAGTCCTGGACCATAAGTGTTTGAGGTTACACAGGAGTTCCTCTCTGTCAGCTTCATAGTTTTGTTGAATCTTCCAAGTTGGTTTTGTTAAACGCTTTTGTTTTATGGGGCTTGTAGGATCTAACTCCTGTTCTGGAAGAAGTTTAGGTTCTTCAGATTGCATTGTGATGACAAGCAGAGGGTTAAATTACACAGTAGTGTGTTTGCATAGAAATGTATCAAAGTTCTGGCCAGGGGATCAGGTTTCCTAGGCAACCAGTGGTGAGAGGAGCCAGAGAGGTCAGCATACAGGGCTTACATTCACTTGTAGGTAGAAGAAATGCATGTGGTAATACACAGACTGTATAGAAGCTGATGTATAACAGTTGTATGGACAGTTCTTACAATAAACTGAGCTATAACAGATGAATCCTGAGCTGAGACTCACTGCTGGCTGGAGGATGCAGTCTGCACTGTTTGCTACTATAATCCAGTGTCCATATACATCTCAGTATACATGCTTAGCTAGCAAAGATCCTTTACAAGATATTTGTCTGATCTTCTAAGATCCCCTCACTAATCTTTTGACTGTTCTGCCTCTCCAGTCTAAGCACTGAAAGTGTGATCTCTGTAACTTACAGTTGTGATGAGATAGCGGTAACCTTCAGTCCTAGGTGAATTGGCTGACAGTGACTCGATCCAAAAGACACCTTGTAGATTGTGAAGGAGTTACACTGATGAACAGATGGATAGGTCAAAAGATTATGCTGTAAGGAGGTAAGCAGCTAAGATGTGACTGGAATGGAGGATGAAGCAAGTGAGTGAAGAGGGGAGGAGCAATACTGAAGACAGGAAGAAGGGGAGAGGAAAGGGACAAACAGAATAAAAAAGCAAACCATGCATGTGTAACATGACAGGAAGACCTTTTTCTTCAAAACAGTTTGAGAAAGAAACCTTCATACTTTGATGCAAAGTATGGCATTTTATGCTTATTGTCTGTACAATAATTTTAATTTTTTTTTATGTCTTGGGTCAAGCGGACTGCTTGACGTAATATTATAAATGCCTCCAGTGGGTGGGTTCTGTCTATATTCATTCATAGCACAGTATGTGTCAATATTGGCTCCGCACATAAACAAACTGGCCTCACTGTGTTGCCAACAAAGGTCTGGTTCCCAAAAAACATTGGTTATTAACATGGTTATCAAAACCTATTACTAAACATCTTAACATGACAAGGCCATTTTTAGGTGACATCGCTGCTTTAACCCTTTGAGTGTCAGAGGAGTATGTGTTGCATACCCCTCTGGCACTCAAAGGGTTACGAATGATCATGTTATGGAAAGCTTCACATACATGTATTTGAAAGCGCTTTTCTTTTAGAACTCACACTACTGGCTAAGAATTATGGAAATTGTAATCAAAGTACCATTGTTGTTTTATACAGAGCATTGTGTGCACACTGCTCCTTTAAAAAGGTAAATCTAATCTGTACATGAAAGGAAATAATGCATCAAGCTATAGACAAATACTATAATAAAGATGTATGAGTGCCTCTGGGTCGGACAGACACACAGAAATAATTCTTTTCCCCAAAAGTTTAAAAGGGCAGGTGTAGCCAGACTTAACGTTGAGATTCTTCTTCTTTTTCATCATAACCAAAACAAAACAAAATTCCCAGGCAAATCAATAGCATTTACTTATTAGATCAAGACACTTTAACACAGCAAATGGAAAGAGAAGTCTAACTAAATCTGTCGCTTTTCAATAAATCTATCCAGCGGAGGCTGATGTACTTTGAAAAAGGCAAAAGTGTGCTGCAAACGAATTGTAAAATTAGTTCCCAGTGTCTTAAAGGGATAATAATACTTTATTATTACTATCCCCCATATTGTACGTATCTGTAAAATAATGTAATAGCCCCCCAGGTTCACCTCTCAAACCTTTATGGTTTGAGAGATAACCGTTGGCAAAGTTCCCCCCTTCTCTTTCACTGACACGATCACGGCTCAGCTGCAGAGCCGCCTGATGAAAGTCAGTCCGGATATCCCTGCAGTCAGTACAACGCTGACTTCAGGGAAGGGGGAGGAAGGGGGGAACTTTGCCAACGGTTATCTCTCAAATCATAAAGGTTTGAGAGATGAACCTGGGGGGCTATTACATTATTTTACAGATACGTACAATATGGGGGATAGTAATAATAAAGGATTACAATCCCTTTAAGTAGGTCGTTTAACACCTTAACCCTTTGAGTGCCAGAGGGGTACGCAACACATTGCGATGCGTTGCGTAACCCTGTGGCACTCAAAGGGTTAAACATTAGAAAGGTTTCCAAACACTGTGAGTCCATGCATTAGCGGTCTCCCTAGCTTTATGGGGGTTAAAAGGAAAAAAAAAAACAAAAAAAAAAAAACAAAAACCTTTAAATCTATGGATATTTGGGGAATTTGTATCCGTTCCTTACTGTGCAATTGATTTGCTCCAGAATTGTATTTTTTATATGTTGCACTTTGCTGTGTGTAGACATACAGTAGATTGGGGCCCTAATGATGCGTTGTATGCTTTACTGCAGCTATACTGACTCACATAAAACTTCATCTCTTTCCATCTTTATTGGATTTGAACAGACCTGACCTTTCATTAACTTATCTCGCTAATATGTCTGAGTCATCTGTAGCTAATCTGCTACAGGACAGGTCACTGATAGTGTCATATTATATTTTCAGCTTACCGAGCACGCTTGGGAATGTTAAACACCATGTCCAAAATCCGAGGACAAGTGAAAACTACTGGATATCCTCAGACAGAAGGGTTACTGGGAGACTGCATGGTGCGTCACGGGAGGGAACTGGGAGAGGACTCTGAATTTGGTAAGTGGACTAAATACATACTGAAACAGAGACAATAAAACTCAAATCCTCCAGCCTTTGCTGAACTACAGTTCCATCTTGCTGTGCCAGCCAACACTGCTCTTTGGGTGTCTTTAGCACAAAATGTATTACACTAATCTGCTGCATTAGTAATATAGAAACATTGGTTCTTATCTGTTGTCAGATTCTTTCGGCCCATCTAGTCTGCCCATTTTCCTACTGTAAAAACATCAAACCTTTTTTGGTCCTTGGTCTTTTCTTATGTTAAGGACAGCCTTATGCCTATCCCATGCATGCTTAAATCCTGTCACTGTATTAACTTCTACCACTTCTGCTGGTAGGCTGTCCCCCTTATCTACTACCCTCTCAGTGAAGTAAAACTTCTTACCTGTGTCCCTCTAGTTTTAGACTATGGCCTCTTGTCCTAACACTTTTACTCCTTTGAAATGTACTTCCATCCTGCATCCCGCTGCTTTATTACACTGCCTGCCTACCTTTAAGTCATTAGAAATAATTGCTCCCAAATCCCTTTCCTCTGTTGTCTCTGACAGCAATGTACCCTTAACAGTATATTTTTCCTTTGGATTTTTATGTCCCAAGTGCATTATTTTACATTTATCAACATTCAACTGCATCTGCCACACGCTTGTCCATTCTTCTAGTTTACCTAAATCATTTGGTATTGCAAATCTTTGTATCATCTGGATAAAGGCATAACTTACCCTCTTATTAGTGCAATATCACTAATAAAAATATTAAAAAGATTGGGCCCCAGTACAGATCCCTGAGGTACCCCACTAGTAATACTCCTTTCGTCCAAATAACTCTAATTAACTTCATATACAAAATAAGTATATTCTGGCAAAATATTCAAGGGCTTCCCTTCTACCCCCTCCCCCACACTGTTTCTCATATTTTCAGGGCCTCAATGCTCCTTTTTGCTGTGCACCCTTCTAGCACTGAACAAGAGCCTGCATGGGTTAACACCCTACTCTCCATTTGCACACACCCCTCCAGTTCAGGGTGTTCTCCATTCCTGGAAACCTATACCCACCTTCAGAAAGGTTGACCCTGTATTTAAGGGGCATCCTCTGATGATAAACTGGTCTCAGGATGAGGAGTATGAGGATATGGATTCATCCTATTTCTATGGAGATTCCTATAAGGCCGATCTCATCCTCTTTGCTGAGGGGCTCATTAAGGCAGTGATGGAGACCCTTTAGGTCTCTGGTGCCGCAGATTGGGGATCTCTCTCTCTGGACTTTTTCCAGAGGCACAAGACCTCTCCTTTATTCCCCACCAAATCCTTACCCTTTTTACAGCTAGCTCTGGAGCAGTGCCCCCCCCCCCCCAATGTCATGATTGTGGAAGAATACTGCCCTTCCCTTGGCAGATGCTGCAAAGCTCAAGGACCATGCTGATAAGAGTCCTGATTCCTTATACAACGCCAACTTTTGAGCCACCAGTGCGGCACGGAGGCCTATTTTGCCTCTGCCTGGATCAACAAGGCTGCAGCTGATCTGTGTAATTTAAAATGGTTACAGCCGTCGTGAATGAAGTACTTTTCGTGGGCACGGTAGCTATACATTCTGTCCTTGAACTAGTGCAGTAACTCCGCTGTCCCGTTTGTTATGGTGGTCTTGGATTTAAAATATAATGAGGGAGGACACATATTTAAATAGTTATCATATCCCCTCTAAGATGCCATTTGTCTAGTGTGTACAAATTTTAACTTTTCTAGCCTTTCTTCATAACTAAAACTTTCCATTCCCCTTACTAGTTTTGTAGCCCTCCTCTTCACTTTTTTTAGTTCTATAATGTCCTTTTTCAGAAAAGGTGCCCAGAATGGAACAGCATATTCAAGGTTGGGGGTCTTACTATGGACCTGTAAAGAGGCCATTCCTGTGAGTCAATACCTCTTTCAATACATGCCAATATCTTATTGGCCTTTGAAGCTGCCAGCTGACACTGTACGCTACTGCCAAGTCTACCATTACTTCCAAATAGTTTTCATTAGTAGTTTTCCCCAAAGAAACACCATTTATACCATATGTCACATTTTTATAATGCCCAAAATGCATAACTTTACACTTGTCTATATTGAATTTCATTTGCCATTTGCCTGCCCAGTTACCTGATTTGTCCAAATTCTCTTGTAATGAAGACCCATCCAGTTCAGACTTTATTACCCTACTTAATTTTGTGCCATCAGCAAACACTGATACATGGCTCCCTACGCCCACTGGGAGATCATTAATAAACAAATTAAAAAGAAGAGGACCCAGGACAGATCCCTGAGGTACTCCACTTATCACATTTGTCCACTTGGAGAACTTCCCATTTACCACCACTCTTTGCATTCTATCTTTCAGCCAATTTCCAATCCACGCACAAACGTTTTCCCCTAAGCCTATGTCATTCAACTTGTACAGTAACCTTTTGCATGGAATCGTATCGAATGCCTTGGCAAAGTCTAAATAGAGCACATCAACCGCCACATTCAAATCTATATTTTTACTCGCTTTTTCATAAAATGCAATCAAGTTAGTTTGACAAGACCTGTCTTTCACAAAGCTATGTTGGTTCTTGCTAATGATATTCCTGTTCAAGATGAATTCCTGAATATATTCCCTTAGCAACCCATCAAACAGTTTCCCCATCACAGATATCAAGCTTGTAGGGCTGTAATTTCCCGGCTGGGATTTTGATCCCTTTTTTAAATATGGGCACCACATCTGCTTTTTCTGTCATCCAGTATAGGTTACTGATGCCTTTGGGTAGGCAATCCTGCCTACTAAAAATGGGCTGAACAGTTCTGAGAAGTGAATGCAGGGGTGGAGCCTATCTTCCTTCCTTGGCTGCAGCTAGCCAAAAAGCTCAAGTGAGATTTGTTCCTGTGAAGACACAAGGCAAGAGAACAGTTCTGCTATAGTTTTAGCTTGTTTATTTTCTATTAGATATGGGATACCTCCATTAGGCGGATTACCATCACTGACAATTCCCATCACCCATAGCTCAGTTTATCAGGTGTTTTTGTGGACCTAAGCCCTGGGGGGAAAATCTTGGCTGCAAGTTCTTTCCCCAGGAGTTGCCCACTGAGGCTTCTTCTTGATGCATGGTAATCTGAAGACAGAAGATCTGCAGGAAAGGTGAGCAACCCTTTGACTGCTGAGGTCCACATGTCCCACACTGCCCCTCCGCACAGGGGTCTCCTTTGGAGTTCCTATAGCATACTCCTGCACTCTTTGGGTTTATCTGTATGTCTGTTGGGTGTTTGGAGCAAGTTTCTGCGGTAACTTAACCCTCTGGTTGCTGGTTTTGCATTTTTTTTGGGGGGGTTTGGCACTTTCTCTACTGGATTCAGTGTTTATTGGGTCTAGTGACCTGTTTTAGTGATGTTTGTTGCAAATTTACAACTTTGCAAAAATTGTGTTCGGCGTGCTTTTACCGCATAGACTCCATTGCTCAATTCACTTCTATGGTACTTTACATTTTGGGACATATCTCTTCAACCGCTTAATGTAGCGACTTCAGAGACTGCTCATTTTACTTGTCTGCCCTTGCTCTTCTATCTGGTCAACGTTTAGTGTGTGTTGGGGGGCACTGTTGGCGTACTTTTTCTGGGAAAACATCATTTCCCATGAGCGCTTGCATCGCAAGCTTGTTCCTGAGTGGCTCCCATTGTGGCAGCCATTTTGTGCTTTCCCTGAACGAGTATCCTATGCTGGGCCTGGACTCTCCTTCTCTCCTCAGCAGATTAACCCTTCGCCTGCCAGATAAGTGTATTTTAGCGATTTCTGGAGTGAAATTTTAATATTACACACTGTATTTCGGTAATTCCTTATACCTTGAATGTTTTGACACTGTGAGAATGTCTCTTCCTTTGGAGCTTGGGGCTAGGACTAGGACTTGAGGACACTGGGGTCTCAGCGTCCCCCTTTGAGAATTGTTCCTCATGTCAGTCAGGGTTGCCTAGAGAATTCTCAGGTTATTTATGCCCAGAATGTTCTGTTGTCCCTGAGTCTTCCCCAGGGACCTCCAGCCATGCATTAGAGCCAGTTTGGGTGTAAGAGTTCAAGGCTGCTACTAGAGACCTCCAGTATACCTCAACTCTTCCATCCCAGTTACAGGGGATCTTCCCTACTGAAACCGCAGGGAGTACCTGACATATCCGATTCCTCTGATAAGGAACTTTTGGTGGATTCTGATTCTGAGGAATGTTCTGCAGTGGTCTCCTCTCAGTTCTTTGGAGACCACCCCCCTTTGAGGCTGACTGATCCTCCTGCTGCGGGCCTGATCAGAGCCGTATTAAACACCCTAAACATTCCCTTGGTTCAAAAGGTTTCTTTGGACCCCTCTGATGTATTTCAGGAGCCCTACGGGCCCCATACTTGCTTTTGACCGGTTAGTGTCTGATGAGTGGTAGTCTCCCAACAGAAAGCCTTCCGTCTCCGAGAAGTTTGCGAAGCTTTACCCCATTTTCTGATGCTGCACTAGCTCAGTGGGTACATCCCCCCCCCCCAAGCTGGATGCCCCTGTTTCTAGGACTTCTAAGTCCACTGCTTTGCCAGCTGCTGATGCCTCTGCTCTTACAGACTGAACAGACGAGAAAATTGAGGCCTCCCTCAAGTCCATTTTTCCTTCCGTACGTCCAGCATTTCCTGCGGCCTGGGTAGATAGGGCCATTGCGGTTTGTACTGAACAGCTCACACTTGCAGTTCGTCAGGGAGCTTATACTCCTTATATGTTGTGGCTACTTGCCAACATTTCTGAAGCCTGGTCTCTGCTACTTTGTTTGATGCCATCAATTGGTGGCAAGGGTTTCCACCATGTCTGTGGTTACCAGATGAGCTCTTTGGCTCAAGATCTGGTCTGCTGACTCTGCTTCTCAGAAAGCATTTCTCTCCTTGCACCTTCCGGGCACTTCTCTGTTTGGGCCAGATATTAAGGATCTGATTAGAGAGGTCACAGGGGGTAAGAGTACCCTCCTGCCTATGGTTTCCAGGAAGCAGACGCTTTTCAATAGTTATCGGCTTTTTCATGCTTCCAGACTGAGACACATCTGGTGAACCAGGCGGGTCCCCCAGCTCCGCGTTCCTCCTCCAAGCCCAAACCACAAGGAAAGCCTAAGTCCTCCTCCAAACACAAGGCTTCCAAACCTTCTTTGGCATGACTCGCCATACCCAGGTCCCCACACGGCTGTAGGTAGCCATCCGCGTTGCTACCACAGTGTCTGGGAGGACTTGGTGGTGGACCCTTGGGTTTTGCAGGTGGTGGTGGAAGTGTACAGAATCTTTTTCGCCTCTCTTCCTCCTTTCAAGTTTTTCCCTTCTCACACACCTCAGGGCGTAGAGAAATGCCATCTGTTCAGCGCTATCCAGGCCCTTCTGGTCTAGGAAGTTCTGGAACTGGTTCCCATTCAGGACCGCGGTTTGGGTTCTTACTCAAACCTATTTGTGGTTTCCAAGAAGGATGTGGCTGTCGTCAGATTTTGGACCTGAAGGATCTCAATTCCTTTGTGATCAAGACTCATTCTCACCAGTAGTCCCTAGGATGGTGATTGCTCCCCGGGGAATTCCTTGCTTCTCTGGATCTTCGGGATGTGTATCTGCACATCGCCATTCATCCAGAGAGCCAGCAGTATCTCAAATTTGCCTGTAACAAAGGGCATTTTCAGTTTTCTGCTCTTCCCTTTGGTCTGGCTACAGCTCCTCAAGTCTTCAATCGTGTCCTGGGAGCCTTAGTGTCTGTCCTCCATCGGAATGGAATCAGTCACTCCATACATGGACGATCTGCTTCTGAAGGCCCCTTTTGCAGAACTTTTTCATCAGCAGGTTCAGGACTGCATTCATGCACTCTCCCATTACTGGTGGATCCTCAACTTGGACAAGTCAGCTCTGGTCTTCCTGGGCCTTCTCTTCGACAGTCAGCAGAGCATGGTGTTTCTTGGACGAGGTGGCTCACCAGATCGCCCACAGGGTTTTTGCTGTTCTGGCTCACGATCCAGTTCCAGCCAAGACGTTGTCCTCCATCATTTCTACCATAGAAGCAGTCCTGTTTGCCATGGCTCACACCAGGGAACTCCAGAGGTCTGTGTTCCAGGTGTGCAGGGGTCAGCCAGACCTCCTGCAGCTGTCAGTATCACTCCATCTTCATGTGGAACAGAGTCTGTAGTGGTGGCTCAACCTCTCCAATCTGATGAAGGGGAAGCCCTTCCTGGTGTCCTTCTGGACCACGGTGACGACGGATGCCAGCCTGTCTGACTGGGTAGCGGTCCTGGGTCACCTGAATGCTCAGGGTCTGTGGTCTCCGGAGGAATCTCTCCTTCCCATCGACATGTTGGAGCTTCGGGCAATATTACATGCCCTTCGCAACTGGACACTCCAGCTGGAGGATTGCCCGGTCCGGGTCAAGTCCGACAATGCCACGGCGGAACAAGAAGTCTCACAGCTTGGTTAGTGGTCAAGGCTATCTTGTCCTGGGCAGTAGAACATGTTCCTGACATATCTGCAGTTCACGTTCCTGGTGTAGACAATGTCATGGCAGACTTCTTCATTCGATACACTGTGGACAGCGGAGAGTGGGAACTGCACCCAGAGGTGTTCAACCTCATTGTTCAGAGGTGGGGTCTTCCATGCATCGATCTGATGGTGACAAGACACAACCAGATGATTACAACGTTCTGCTCTCGCTGGAGGGATCCTGTTGCTTTAGCAGTGGATGCCATGTCCATTCCTTGGTTATTTCCTCTGGCTTCCATCTTTCCTCCCATCCCCATGTTGTACAGGGTGATAAGGAAACTGAGACTGGATGTCCTGTCATTCTGATTGCTCTGTACTGGCCTCGGCAGGCTTGGTTTCCTGTTCTTCTGGACTTATCAGTGGCAGAGCCTTCCGGCTCCCTTGCCATCCAGATCTTCTACAGGGTTACCTGCGGAAGGGAGATGTCCATCGTCTAGCCTTGACTGCTTGGAAATTGAATCCTCACTACTGTGGAAGAAAGTGCTTTCTTCTGGTGTGGTGGTGACCATGCTTAGTGCACACAGGCCTGTTTCGTCTAGGGCTTACCATCAAGTCTGGTCTACCTTTCTCTATTGGTGTGTTGATGAGGCCTGTCTCCGGATTTTGATTTTCCTACGGTCCTGGCCTTCCTACAGGAAGGTGTGGACAAGGGCCTCAGTTTGAGTTCCCTTAAGGTTCAGATATCTGCTCTCTCTGTTTTTCGTTCAGGGCGCATTGCTATTTTTCCTGATGTCTAGGTTTTCTTCCAGGGCATTGCTCATACTTGTCCTGTATTTCAGTGTTCTGCTCCTTAGTGGGATCTTAACTTTGTTTAGGGTGTCCTTCAGCGCCCTCCCTTTGAGTCTTTGGCTACTATTCCTCTACGTCTGCTGACGTGGTACATGGCTTTTTTCCTAGAGATCTTGTTTGTTCGCTGTGTTGCGGAGTTGCATGCTCTGTCTTGTAAATCACCCCTTTTGGTGTTTCTATAGGACATGGCGGCGCTTCCAACTTCGCAGGAGTTTATCTCGAAGGTGGCTTCTGAGTTCCTCCTTAATCAGGAGATTGTGGTTCCTTCTTTCTGCCCCGGCCCTTCCTTTGGCAAGGGGAAGGATCTCCACTTGTTAGCTGTGGTGCGTTGTCTCATGTTTTGTGTGCATCGCACGGAGTCCATTCGAGGATCTAATGTGCTGTTCGTCATTCCTGAGGGTTCCGGGGCAGGGAGACCTGCATCCAAGTGACCTTTGTGTCTTGGATTACGTCCACTGTTCGTAAGGTTCACAAACTTAGGAAGAAGCCTGTTTCCTTTCGGGTCATGGCTCCTTCCAATAGATCTACTGGGGCATCTTGGGCTGCCAAGAATCAGGCCTTAGCTGATCGGTTGTGCAAGGCCGCCACTTGGTCCTCTGTGCACTCCTTTTCGAATCACTACTGTGTTGCTGCGTTCGTGTCGGCTGATGCCAGTTTTGGGAGATGGATCCTGGAGGCAGTCTTGCCTGTTTGGGATCTTCTTCGGTTCTTTAGTGCTCCCTCACTTTTGAGCCCTATTGGCTGTAGTTCAGTGTGCTATGTAACAGTTCCCAGGGTGTTACCCTGTTTAGTGTCTGACACTTCATTGTTCTTGTTGGGCTATCTCTGATCTGATGGTTCATATATGCTCTTGTGATTTTGGGGGCCCTGCGCCTGGTCCTTGCCTTACTTCCTGCCTCTGGGAAACTCAGTGGTTCTACATCCCAAAGTTACTAATAACCTATATTGGACTACAGAGAAAAGAGGATTTCAGTCTTACCTGTTAAACCCTTTTCACTTAGTCCATATAGGTTACTGGTCTCCCACCCTGTCAAGGGACCATGCTTGGCTCTCCTGTGGCAGAATGTGGGGGTCCTTTCGGGTTCATGCTCACCGGAGTCCTTTTCCTTCTCACTACCTAGCCAATAGTCTCAAATCTTATTGGAGCTGGTTGGCTCGGCTTAGCTCTTAAGTACCCATGGGTGTATACCATCTGGCCCTGGGGCTTTGTCTACCTTAACACCATTTAATTGTTTTAACCCTTTTTTTTTTTTCTTGTGTCAGACAGTCCCATGACTGAACTGTAATCTGCTTCTTTTGTTTTTGTTTCCAAAGGGTATAAATTTATATGTATATTTTGTAATGTTATTTTCAAGGCATTCCCCTTCCCTTCTATGTCTTTTCCAGAAAATATCCCATCCCAGTCAACGAGACCAAGGGATGCATAGAACCTGCTAAAGTTGGCCTTTTTAAAATTCAGTGTTTTGGTGGAACCCATACCAAATTGCCTTTTTGAATTAATCTCAAATGATACCATGTTATGGTATACTTCCATGAGAGAAACCTACAGTTTCCCATATCTTCCGCTTCGAAGGCTTTTCTATGACAGGCTCTGAGTACAGATGCCATTTTATGTCTGTCTTGGGCTGAGGATCCTATGCAGGGCTTGGATTCCTTTGCTTTCCTCCTCAGGTTAACTCTTCGCCTGCCAGATAAGTATATTTTTTGGCTTTCTGGAGTGATTTTTTTTTTTTTTTTTTTTTTTTTTTTTTTTTAATCTGGGTGACAGTATTTGGGTTCCCTATTACTGTAAGACACATCTCCTGTTAGGATGACGGATGAAAAGGGATATGGGGCTAGACCTAAGGCTAAGGACTCAAGGGTGTCTTTGACCCCCCCCCCCCTTTCCCCTTTTGCTTGCTGTTTCTCATGCCAAGCAGGGCTTCCCAGAGAGTACTCGGGTCACTTATGCCCCACATACACTGTGGTCCCTGCTTCTCTGCTAGGGCCCTCCAGCCATGAACAAGAGACACATTGGGTTAAGTTTTTAGAGGAAATTGTGCCATAGAGGACTATCTATTCATGGGGTTCTTCTATCTTGGAAGCCCCTCCCCCCAACTTCTTTCAGGTTTGAGGCCCCTAAGGCTCCTGGTGTTCCTGACCTGTCCCATTCCTCTGAGGATTAATTTGAAAAGTATGAGGATGGCATGTGTGCACAAGGGGCTTCTTCCCATACCTAGGGTGACCCCTTTTGAGGCTGACCCTGAACCCTCTGCTGAGGGTCTCGTCAAGGAGTTTTTGACTACCCTACACATTCCTGTTAACCCTGTAGAGACAGTCTACTTCTGACTTTTTTCAAAGACACAAGCAGTCCTCTACTGTTTCCACCTAATCTCACTCTGGCTCAGGTTATCCTGGATGAGTGGAAGACTTCAGACAAGTGTCTTGCTCTCCCTAAAAGATTCTCTAAGCTGTACCCCTTCTCTGATGTAGTTTGGCTCAGTGGATTACCACTGGTAGATACCCCTATTTCCAGACTGTCTAAATCCACTGCCTTGCCCTTAGCGGACGCTCTGGCTCTTGAGGATTTAACTGATAGGAAGCTTGAAGCTATCCTGAAGTCTACCTTTGCTAACATAGGGCTTCTTTGAGGCCTACCTTTGGTTCTGTGTGGGTTACTAGAGCCATTGCTGTTTGGACTGAACAGCTTATTGACACTTTCCGCAGAGGTGCCCCTAAGCAGGACCTTTTAGCCAACATGTCTGAGGTTCAGAACTATGTGACTGATGCCCTCTTTGACACAGTCAGGCTTGAGGCGAAGGCTTCTGCCTTTTTTGTGGCTGCCAGACGTACACTGTGGCTTAAGATTTGGTCTGCTGACTTGTCATCTAAGAAGTCACTCATTTCTCTCCCTTTTCAGGGTATGTCTCTCTTTGGGCCTGAACTGAAGAATGTCATCAGTGAGGCCACTGGGAGTAAGTGCACTTTGTTGCCTCAGGTTCCCAAACCCAAATCTGGTAAGAATCCAGCGTCTTTTTCGTCCCTGCCAAAGCAAAGCACAAAGGCAGAGTCTGGCTGGGTCTCAAACCAACTATCACAGTGTACCATGGCATCCGTGCTGCCAGTTACCCTTGTGCTGTTTCGCTGTTCTGTCTGGTGGTCACGGATGCAGCTGCGCGTTTCTCTGAACGTGGCGCTTGTTTATACGCACACATTCATTTGACTAATTGATTCCCGCCTCCGTTTGGGCCTATATGAGCTTCCCTGGGTCTAGGCCAGTTGCCCTTAAGTGGTGTTCCTGCTATTGCTAGTTACGTTTGCTCCTCGTTGGGACCCTGATTTGGCTTCCATTCTCGCTCCATGTATGACCCCAGCCTGTATGACTATCCACACCGGTTCTGACCAGTGGCTCTAGTCTCTCGCTCTGTGTATGACCCCAGCCTTTATGACTGTCCACACCGGTTCTGAACTGTTGCTCTGGCTGACTACTTGCTCCATGTATGACCCTGGCTTGTCTGACTATCCACTCCAGTTCTGACCTGTGGCTCTAGTGGACTAGTCGCTCCTTGTATGACACCGTTGTGTCTAACTGTCCACCTGGTTCTGAACTGTGGCTCTGGCTGTCTACCCACTCAGTGTATCCTAGACTTTGGGCTATTTGCTTAAGCGGTACTGTGGTCTGTGCGGTCCTCCTCTCCATTTGCCACTATCCCATTCTGTACCACTTGGTAGCACTCCTATTCCGTTGGGCACCTGATACCTATCCTTGGAGAGAGAACTATAGATTTGTTCCCTTCTCCTCTCTGAGTAGTACAGGCCTCTGCTCAGTGTGTCTGGGTAGTGGACTAGGTCTGTCCATTATATATATTGTGGGGCATTGCTGGGGTATTCTATTATTGTGTATCTTAATAAAGGTGGTTATATATATATATATATATATAATATAATATACACCTGTGTCTGACCTTCATTTTGTGCTGGTTACCATAACACCAACATCTCAAAAATCCTCTTTATAATATATACAGTCATGTGAAAATGAGAGTACACCCTGTTTGAATGCTACGGTTTTACATATCAGGACATAATAACAATCATCATAACAACACATAATTTATTTAACAAAAATAAAGCCAAAATGGAAAAGCTATGTGTGGAAAAACTAAGTACACCTTATGATTCAGTAGCTTGTAGAACCACCTTTAGCAGCAATAACTTGAAATAATAGTTTTCTGTAGGACTTTATCAGTTTCTCACATCGTTATTGGGGAATTCTGACCCACTCTTCTTTAAAACATTACTTCAGTTCATTGAGGTTTGCACTCATTTGTTTATGCACAGTTCTCTTAAGGTCCCGCCACGGCATTTCAGTCGGGTTGAGGTCTGGACTTTGGCTGGGCCATTGCAATACCTTGATTCTTTTCTTTTCTTTTTCAGACATTCTGTTGTAGATTTGCTGGTGTGCTTGGGATCATTGTCCTGTTGCATGACCCAATTTCAGCCAAGCTTTAGCTGTCGGACAGATGGCCTCACATTTGACTCTAGAATACTTTGGTATACAGAGGCGTTCATGGTCGACTCAGTGACTGCAAGGTTCCCAGGTCCTGTGACTGCAAAACAAGCCTAAATCATCATTCCTCCACCACCATGCTTGACAGTTGGCATGAGGTGTTTTTGCTGATATGCTGTGGTTTTTGCCAAACATGGCGCTGTGCATTATGGCCAAACATCTCCACATTGGTCTCGGCTGTCCAAAGGACATTGTTCCAGAAGTCTTGTGGTTTGTTCAGATGCAGCTTGGCAAACCTAAGCCATGCTGCCATGTTCTTTTTAGAGAAGAGGCTTTCTCCTGGCAACCTTTCCAAACAAACCATACTTGTTCAGTCTTTTTCTAATTGTACTGTCATGAAGTTTAACATTTTAACATGCTAACTGAGGCCTGTAGTGTCGGAGATGTAACTCTTAGGTTTTTTGCAATTTCTCTGAGTGTGTCACGGTCTGGCCTTGGGGTGAATTTTCTGCCACTTCCACTCCTGGGAAGATTGGCAACTGTCTTGAATGGTTTCCACTTTTGAATAATCTTTCTCACTGTAGAATGATGGACTTTAAATTGTTTGGAAATGGCCTTATAACCCTTCCCAGATTGATGGGCAGCAACAATTGCTTCTCTAAGATCACTGCTGATGTCTTTTTTTCCTTGACATTGTGTTAACACACACCTGAATGCTCCAGACCCGCAAACTGTTAAAACTTCGTATTTTATAGCTGTGGTCACATCAATTAATCAAGGGCCTTTGATTAGCAGCACCTGTCTGCTACTTAGCATCTTAATTCCTGTGGAAGCAGTAAGGGTGTACTTAGCTTTTCACACATGGTTTCTCAATTTTTGCTTTATTTTTGTTAAATAAATCATAACACAGTGTAATATGTCATGTGGTGGTGTTCATCTGAGGTTGTATTTACTCAATTTTTAGACCTGCTAAGGAATAGATGATTGTTATGTCCTGATACGTAAAACCATAGAATTCAAAGAGGATGTACTCTCGTAACTCTCTCGTTTTATAAACACACATAGAAAACAGGGTGCAGGTAACCACTAATGCAGATGCGTACAAAAAACCGCACTCACGGATCCGGTGATTATTTTCCCATGGTGCGTAACATTTAGAATTTAAATATCATTAATTTCCCATGTAGCGGACTGAAACATTGGTGTTTTTTTCTAAGCTGCTAATATTGTATTTGTATTTGATAAAGATTTTTTTTATATGCCTGAATTGAAGATTTGATACCGTGAGTGCATTTTTATTTATATATATATATATTATAAAACTATATGTGTGTGTGATACAAAAAAATCTCCTTTCCCTCCCCTGGAATCCTAGCTTTGCTATATTCCCCTGGTATCTGTGTTCCATATTGGACGCAAGAGAAAATAGGATTTTGGTCAGCTTACCTGCTAAATCCTTTCTCTTTAGTTCATATAGAACACAAGTCTTCCACCATTTTTCCTTTACTGTGGCTCTTGGTTACATGAATTCTGGGAATAGGACTTCAAAGCACTTAGGACTTCAAAGCAGAACATCTTCTAAAGAGAAAGCTCTTCCAGAGTACCCTTCTCCATGTTATAGGTGGACATCTTCAGGCACGCAAAAAAAAAAACTGAGTGGGTGCAAGATCAAATAAAATGTAGAATGGTAAAACTACAGACTAAAACAAGTAAATGCACAAAACGGAGATTGGGTGGGTTGAGCTGTAGGAGGAGAAGGGAGTCTCCACCCCAAAGATACCTGTCTTTTGTAGTGTACCCTGCCCTTCAGGAGAAGAAATTCAACCCCATGGTACCAGAGTCCCACATGGTTTAAAGAGAAAAGTATATAACAGGTATGAACACTAAAATCCTAAACTGTGAATCTTAATCAACTGTGTGGGAAACGTTTACTAAAATCTAATTAAGCTACATATTTTGCACCACACCTGTCAATCACCTTGAGTAAAAGTGAAAAAAAAAAAAAACTAGATTTATGGCTTGCAAGATGCATGGCTTTACTACAAGATCTTGCCAGCAGCCAGAGAAGGCTTCGGGTATGTTGAAATTTTCTCTTAATAGCATTTCTATTGACTTAATAGGTCTGTTTTTAGCAGAGTCCTTACTTTTCCTGTGAAGGAACAATTTTATAGTCATCTGGAACCAGTCCTGCCAGCAGTGACTGTTTAAAAAGCTCAATCACAGATCTAATCTCTTCTAATACTCTTGTATGAACCTTATCTAAACCAGTTGATTTTGTCCCACTTTTTTAATTTTGAGAATAGTAATACAACTCCATCCTTGGG